>JBBDGP010002819.1:0-600000 GCA_037952835.1 Lithobates septentrionalis
GATTAGTGTTAGGATTACAGGGGGGTTAGTGTGAAGATTAGTGTTAGGATTACAGGGGGTTAGTGTGAAGATTAGTGTTAGGATTACAAGGAGGGTTAGTGTGAAGATTAGATTTAGGATTACAGGGGGGTTAGTGTGAAGATTAGTGTTAGGATTACAGGGGGGTTAGTGTGAAGATTAGTGTTAGGATTACAGGGGGGTTAGTGTGAGGATCAGTGTTAGGATTACAGGGGGGTTAGTGTGAAGATTCGTGATAGGATTACAGGGGGGTTAGTGTGAAGATTAGTGTTAGGATTACAAGGAGGGTTAGTGTGAAGATTAATGTTAGGATTACAGGGGGGGTTAGTGTGAAGATAAGATTAGTATTAGGATTACAGGGGGGTTAGTGTGAAGATTAGTGTTAGGATTACAGGGGGGCTTAGTGTGAAGATTAGATTTAGGATTACAGGGGGGGTTAGTGTGAAGATTAGTATTAGGATTACAAGGAGGGTTAGTGTGAAGATTAGTGTTAGGATTACAAGGAGGGTTAGTGTGAAGATTAGTGTTAGGATTACAAGGAGGGTTAGTGTGAAGATTAATGTTAGGATTACAGGGGGGTTAGTGTGAGGATCAGTGTTAGGATTACAGGGAGGGTTAGTGTAAAGATTAGTGTTAGGATTACAGGGGGGGCTTAGTGTGAAGATTAGATTTAGGATTACAGGGGGGGTTAGTGTGAAGATTAGATTTAGGATTACAAGGAGGGTTAGTGTGAAGATTAGTGTTAGGATTACAGGGGGGGTTAGTGTGAAGATTAGATTTAGGATTACAGGGAGGGTTAGTGTGAACATTAGTGTTAGGATTACAGGGGGGGTTAGTGTGAAGATTAGATTTAGGATTACAAGGAGGGTTAGTGTGAAGATTAGTGTTAGGATTACAGGGGGGTTAGTGTGAAGATTAGTGTTAGGATTACAGGGGGTTAGTGGGAAGATTAGTGTTAGGATTACAAGGAGGGTTAGTGTGAAGATTAGATTTAGGATTACAGGGGGGTTAGTGTGAAGATTCGTGTTAGGATTACAGGGGGGTTAGTGTGAAGATTAGATTTAGGATTACAGGGGGGTTAGTGTGAAGATTAGTGTTAGGATTACAGGGAGAGTTAGTGTGAAGATTAGTGTTAGGATTACAGGGGGGTTAGTGTGAAGATTAGTGTTAGGATTACAGGGGGGTTAGTGTGAAGATTAGTGTTAGGATTACAGGGGGGTTAGTGTGAAGATTAGTGTTAGGATTACAGGGGGGTTAGTGTGAAGATTAGTGTTAGGATTACAGGGGGGTTAGTGTGAAGATTCGTGATAGGATTACAGGGGGGTTAGTGTGAAGATTAGTGTTAGGATTACAAGGAGGGTTAGTGTGAAGATTAATGTTAGGATTACAGGGGGGGTTAGTGTGAAGATTAGTGTTAGGATTACAAGGAGGGTTAGTGTGAAGATTAATGTTAGGATTACAGGGGGGGTTAGTGTGAGGATCAGTGTTAGGATTACAGGGGGGGTTAGTGTGAAGATTAGTGATAGGATTACAGGGGGGGTTAGTGTGAAGATTAGTGTTAGGATTACAGGGGGGGTTAGTGTGAAGATTAGTGTTAGGATTACATGGGGGGTTAGTGTGAAGATTAGTGTTAGGATTACAGGGGGGGTTCGTGTGAAGATTAGTGATAGGATTACAGGGGGGGGTTAGTGTGAAGATTAGATTTAGGATTACAGGGAGGGTTAGTGTGAAGATTAGATTTAGGAATACAGGGAGGGTTAGTGTGAAGATTAGTGTTAGGATTACAGGGGGGGTTAGTGTGAAGATTAGTGTTAGGATTACAGGGGGGGTTAGTGTGAAGATTAGATTTAGGATTACAGGGAGGGTTAGTGTGAACATTAGTGTTAGGATTACAGGGGGGGTTAGTGTGAAGATTAGATTTAGGATTACAAGGAGGGTTAGTGTGAAGATTAGTGTTAGGATTACAGGGGGGTTAGTGTGAAGATTAGTGTTAGGATTACAGGGGGTTAGTGGGAAGATTAGTGTTAGGATTACAAGGAGGGTTAGTGTGAAGATTAGATTTAGGATTACAGGGGGGTTAGTGTGAAGATTAGTGTTAGGATTACAGGGAGAGTTAGTGTGAAGATTAGTGTTAGGATTACAGGGGGGTTAGTGTGAAGATTAGTGTTAGGATTACAGGGGGGTTAGTGTGAAGATTAGTGTTAGGATTACAGGGGGGTTAGTGTGAAGATTAGTGTTAGGATTACAGGGGGGTTAGTGTGAAGATTAGTGTTAGGATTACAGGGGGGGTTAGTGTGAAGATTAGTGTTAGGATTACAGGGGGGGTTAGTGTGAAGATTAGATTTAGGATTACAGGGAGGGTTAGTGTGAACATTAGTGTTAGGATTACAGGGGGGGTTAGTGTGAAGATTAGATTTAGGATTACAAGGAGGGTTAGTGTGAAGATTAGTGTTAGGATTACAGGGGGGTTAGTGTGAAGATTAGTGTTAGGATTACAGGGGGTTAGTGGGAAGATTAGTGTTAGGATTACAAGGAGGGTTAGTGTGAAGATTAGATTTAGGATTACAGGGGGGTTAGTGTGAAGATTAGTGTTAGGATTACAGGGAGAGTTAGTGTGAAGATTAGTGTTAGGATTACAGGGGGGTTAGTGTGAAGATTAGTGTTAGGATTACAGGGGGGTTAGTGTGAAGATTAGTGTTAGGATTACAGGGGGTTAGTGTGAAGATTAGTGTTAGGATTACAGGGGGGTTAGTGTGAAGATTAGTGTTAGGATTACAGGGGGGTTAGTGTGAAGATTCGTGATAGGATTACAGGGGGGTTAGTGTGAAGATTAGTGTTAGGATTACAGGGAGGGTTAGTGTGAAGATTAGTGTTAGGATTACAAGGAGGGTTAGTGTGAAGATTAATGTTAGGATTACAGGGGGGGTTAGTGTGAAGATAAGATTAGTGTTAGGATTACAGGGGGGGGGGGTTAGTGTGAAGATTAGTGTTAGGATTACAAGGAGGGTTAGTGTGAAGATTAATGTTAGGATTACAGGGGGGGTTAGTGTGAGGATCAGTGTTAGGATTACAGGGGGGGGTTAGTGTGAAGATTAGTGATAGGATTACAGGGGGGGTTAGTGTGAAGATTAGTGTTAGGATTACAGGGGGGGTTAGTGTGAAGATTAGTGTTAGGATTACATGGGGGGTTAGTGTGAAGATTAGTGTTAGGATTACAGGGGGGGTTAGTGTGAAGATTAGTGTTAGGATTACAGGGGGGGTTCGTGTGAAGATTAGTGATAGGATTACATGGGGGGTTAGTGTGAAGATTAGTGTTAGGATTACAGGGGGGGTTAGTGTGAAGATTAGATTTAGGATTACAGGGAGGGTTAGTGTGAAGATTAGATTTAGGATTACAGGGGGGGTTAGTGTGAAGATTAGTGTTAGGAATACAGGGAGGGTTAGTGTGAAGATTAGTGTTAGGATTACAGGGGGGGGTTAGTGTGAAGATTAGTGTTAGGATTACAGGGGGGGGTTAGTGTGAAGATTAGTGTTAGGATTACAGGGGGGGGGGTTAGTGTGAAGATTAGTGTTAGGATTACAGGGGGGGGGGGTTAGTGTGAAGATTAGTGTTAGGATTACAGGGGGGGTTAGTGTGAAGATTAGTGTTAGGATTACAGGGGGGGGGGTTAGTGTGAAGATTAGTGTTAGGATTACAGGGGGGGGGGGGTTAGTGTGAAGATTAGTGTTAGGATTACAGGGGGGGGTTAGTGTGAAGATTAGTGTTAGGATTACAAGGGGGTTAGTGTGAAGATTAGATTTAGGATTACAGGGGGGTTAGTGTGAGGATCAGTGGTAGGATTACAGGCGAGGTTAGTGAGTGTGTGAGCCAAGTTTTAGTGTTGTAGGGAAGTTTAGCGCGGGGGTTAGTTTTAGGGTTACACGGAGGGTACGTGGAATGAGGACCTTTTGGTAGGACATTACTCTCTGCATCAAGAGCTCTGCACCAAAAACAGCCATAGTCAATGTTCCAACACTAAAGCTAATGCGTTGGCATTAAAGGTAGACTGCAGAAGCAGGGATGATGCTGCCAAGCTGCAGTGTACCAGATCCGTCAGCCTGCGGACATCTGGTTTCCTTCTGATTATGACCGACCTCCCTCCACACTAGAGCAGAGGACCAGTCATCCATTAGCCTGTCAGCAGATCATTTATCAGTCACTTATAGGGGGCTCTAATAGTTCAATTGGGTTGGCAGGGGTTGAATCCATGCCACCTGCCCTGGCATAACGATACTCCATCAGTGATTACAGCACAGTCTTTCTCATTAATGTGTGGGTGCTGAAACTGACGGAGTCCTGCCAATGTTACATGAGACTCATTGCAGCTTTTACTGTATAGATGCCATTACTTTTATCAAGAACTGACGTAACAGAAAATATTACATTTCTCCAGATTCTCTTCTGACTTGGATGGAATTTGGGATCGTCTGCACACACAGCTTCTGAGGCAGCTGTGAGCTGCACTGTGCAGTGATTTCAGGAGTCAACCTGTTCTGTACCATGAATTTCTCAACATATACATCATTAATGATAAAATCTGGAGAAGTTAGAAGTGATCTGAAGGACACAACAAACGGAAGGACAATAAGGGGACTTTGGCAAAGAAAAGACAATTAAAGCAGAACTCGTCTGCAGGAATATCTATTGTTTTACTTCCCCCTGTGTGTTTTGAAGCTTTCTTTCCTTATTTTAACATTTATCTAAGAGCCCTTGCACACTGGGGCGGGGGGGGGGGGGGGCGGCGTCAGCAGTAAAACGCCGCTATTAGTAGCGGCGTTTTACCGTCGGTATGCAGCCGCTAGGGGGGCAGTTTTACCCCCCGCTAGCGGCCGAGAAAGGGTTAAATACCACCGCAAAGCGCCTCTGCAGAGGCGCTTTGCCGGCGGTATAGCCGCGCCGTCCCATTGATTTCAATGGGCAGGAGCGGTAAAGGAGCGGTATACACACCGCTCCTTCACCGCTCCGAAGATGCTGCTAGCAGGACTTTTTTTACCGTCCTGCCAGCGCATCGCTCCAGTGTGCAAGCCCTCGGGGCTTTCACACTGGAATGAAAGCAGCGGCACTTTCGGGGCGGTTTGCAGGCGCTATTATTAGAGCTCTAAGAGCCCTTGCACACTGGGGCGGTTTGCAGGCGCTATTGCGCTAATAATAGCGCCTGCAAACCGACCTGAAAGTGCCGCTGCTGTGTATCCAGTGTGAAAGCCCCGAGGGCTTTCACACTGGAGCGGTGCGCTGGCAGGACGGTAAAAAAAGTCCTGCTAGCAGCATCTTCGGAGCGGTGAAGGAGCGGAGTGTATACCGCTCCTTTACCGCTCCTGCCCATTGAAATCAATGGGACGGCGCGGCTATACCGCCGGCAAAGCGCCTCTGCAGAGGCGCTTTGCGGTGGTATTTAACCCTTTCTCGGCCGCTAGCGGGGGGTAAAACCGCCCCGCTAGCGGCCGAATACCGACGGTAAAACGCCGCTAATAATAGCGGCGTTGTACCGCCGACGCCGCCCCCGCCCCAGTGTGCAAGGGCTCTAAAGCAAGGGGTGTCAAAATCAATTTCATCACGGGCCGCATCAGTATTATGGTTGTCCTCAAAGAGCCAGTTGTATCTGTACAACTAGATACTTATTTTACCTGCTGTGTGTGTGTATATATATATATATATTAGGTCTTGTGTTAGAATTATAGCTCTCACTCTGGCGTGAACAGCAATATGTAATATGTGTATTGCAATCAACGTTTTCACGCGAAGGCGCCCCAACGCATGCGTTTACGTTCGTGCTTGTGCATATGTGGGGGGCTAAAAAATTTGGGGGGGGGGGGGAATTTATGTGCTTGGGTGTAACTTTATTTGTTGCAAAAGAAAATAAAAAATGTTTTTTTTACTTAAAGCGGTGTTCCCATTTAAAAAAAAAAAAAAATTAAAAGTCAGCAGCTACAAATATTGCAACTGCTGACTTTTAATCGGACACTGACACTTACCTGTCCCTGGGTCCAGCAATGTGGGGGAACGAAGCCCCGCTCGTCCCCCCCTCCGCTCGGCGGCGCCGGCATTTTAACTGTGGGCACCCGGCTGTGGCTTCACAGCCGGACACCCACTGCACATGCACGAGCGGCACGCCGTCACTGGCCCCACGATTATCTGGGACCGGTCACGTGTTCCAGATGATTGACAAGAGGGAGGGGGGAGAGGCGATCTCCCTTCCTGCGCCGAGGGAAGTGACGTCAGGAGTCCAGGCACCGAAGGAGGCAGACTACGAGGGACCCCCTAGCAACATGCATTTAGAGGTGAGTAAAAAAAAAAAAAATTTTCTCCAAATGTTTTTTTTTTTTATTTATTTTAAGCACATTACTAATTTTTTTTTTTGGGGTGGAACTCCACTTTAACTTTTTTTACTTTTCATCACATAGGGGACAAACAGTCCCCTATGTGATGATTTTTAGTTGACAAGTTCTCTTTATTGAGATATGCAGGGTCTAAAAGACCCTGCATGTCTCCCCTGTACTCCACTAAATGTTTTGCGATGCAAAACGAGTCGGGGACACCGAGAGCTTGACCCGGAAGTCAGAGACGTCGCTTTCAGATAACCCCCGCCGTTAGGTCCATATGACGTACGGACCTGGCGGCGAAAGGGTTAAAGGGATATTTCACCTTTACCACAAAACTATAGATAAAAACAAACTCTTCAGCTCTGACTAAAGTTCAATAAAGCCCTTCTATAAGTATAGGCCATTTACATACCTTATGAAGCCTGACAGAAATACTTTCAGGACGTTGCTAAGTACTCCTAGGATGTTGATAAGTGAGGCCTAGTTGTCACTGCTCACATGTGAGGGGGTTTGAATCAGAGAAAGATCACTCCTATGATGATGGAGGTGGGCATTTTCAGCCCCGGAAGAATTTACCCCCTTCCTGACCAGAGCGTTTTTTGCGATTCGGCACTGCGTCGCTTTAACTGACAATTGCACGGTCGTGCGACGTGGCTCTCAAACAAAATTGACGTCCTTTTTTCCCCACAAATAGAGATTTCTTTTGGTGGTATTTGATCACCTCTGTGGTTTTTATTTTTTGCGCTATAAACAAAAAAATAGCGACAATTTTGAAAAAAACGCATTATTTTTTACTTTTTGCTATAATAAATATCCCCAAAAAATATTTAAAAAAACATTTTTTTCCCCTCAGTTTAGGCCGATACGTATTCTTCTACATATTTTTGGTAAAAAAAAATCGCAATTGATTGGTTTGCGCAAAAGTTATAGCGTTTACAAAATAGGGGATAGTTTTATGGCATTTTTATTAATATTTTTTTTTATACTAGTAATGGCGGCGATCAGCGATTTTTATTGTGACTGCGACATTATGGCGGACATGTCGGACATTTTTGACACATTTTCGGGACCATTGTCATTTATACAGCGATCAGTGCTATAAAAATGCACTGATTCCTGTGTAAATGACAGTGGCAGTGAAGGGGTTAACCACTAGGGGGCGGGGAGGGGTTAAGTCAGTACTAGGGATGTGTTCTAACCATAGGGGGGATGGGCTGTGTGTGACACGTCACTGATCTCTGCTCCCGATAACAGGGAGCAGAGATCAGTGACACTGTCACTAGGCAGAACGGGGAGATGCTTGTTTACTTCAGCATCTCCCCTTTCGTCCTCTCCGTGAGGCGATCGCGGGTACCCCCGCGGCCAGGGGCGTTGCTAGGGGGTGGCTATAGCCCCGAATCTGGGGCCCATAGCCTCGAGTCTCTTGCTGCAGGGTCCCTGCTTAACCAGCGCTTCAATCTCCCTGACACCATATAAACCATGGTGCCATGATGATTGAAGCATCAACACCAGCCATTGCCTACGAAACATGGCTTACCACCGGCGTGAACCCCCTCCCCCCCCTCCGCAGGCCTGCAAAAAGGTTGGTAAAAAATGGTATGGGCTCTAGCCCCAGATCTTTTGCAGACCTAGCAACGCCCCTGCCCGCGGGACCCGCGACCTGACACACGGAGCACGCGGCAGGCGCGCGCGCACACGCGGCTGCAAATTCAAATTAACGTACGGGTACATTACTTTGCGCAGCCGTGCCATTCTGCCGACGTATATCTACAGGAGCCGGTCGGGAAGCGGTTAAGGACTAGGCCTCGCTTGGCAACATCCTGGGAGTATTCCAGTCAGGCTTCAAAAGATATGTAAATGGCCTACACATATAGTAAGGGAATTATTCATCTTTAGTCAGAGCTGCACAGTTTGTTTTCATTTACAAACATCCCTTATCTGCATAGGCAGGTTTTTTGTAAAGGTGAACTATCCTTTTAAGCACATATAAGAGAGCTGTAACTATGGAGATGAAAAAGGTAAACATGAAGTTGTGGGCCAGACCTGCACTGCAGTAACAAGCACAGAACTTCCCCGCTTGTCCAGCCCACCTCTAAAGCTTCAACCAATAGCCAGGGACAGCAGCCATACTGTCCAATCATTGGGCGACACTCATCTCAGCTTCGTGAGAGCGGTGATTGGCTACCTGTGCTGAACACCAGTTACTGTGAATGAGTACAGATGACAGGACTAGGAGAGTACAAAACATACTGGGACCAAGACCAGGGTCAGGTAGGCAAGAGGACATATTTGTTTACATATGAGAGAGTGTGCAGCACAGGGTGATTAGGGTGTGCCCAGACACAACCACCACACCCTGTGCACATGCCTATGGAATGGAGGACTTGCAGATTAATTACCTCCTCCTCCAATCATTCCCATTCTGGGAAAAAAATACTACAAGTTCTATGAATGGAGGAGGCAGATGGAATAGGTGGGCTAGCAACAAATCTTTCGCAACTCACAGTGGCTGATGTTAACCCCTTGGCGCTGGCCGGATGCAAATATGCGGCCTCCCAGCGCCTGGTCCTTGGTGCTGAGGGTCCGCATATTTGCATGAATTGATGTCCATACAGCTGTGCCGATAGCACGCGCGGTGCACGCTCCCAGCACAGTTACCGGCGCCTAACCGAAAGGTCCCCATCCAAGCTTGCGATCGGGAGGTTTCAGATCACGTGACCGCAGTGACAGCCAATCACGACGGTCACGTGCTCTTAAGCCCCGTAAGGCGTTGGCTTTAAGAGGTTAAAGTAGTATTAGCCACAGTTCACACTGGTGCAACCTGGTATGCGACTTGCCACACACACACAGAGTCGCATGGCAAATGAGAACTTCAATAGCAGCCGTACCCATCAATGCGACTCAAGTTGCAGCAACTTTTAGGCTGGGTTCACACTATCTTCACATTCGGCTCACAGCAGGGGTCCGGTGCGTCTCCATTCACCGTTTCAGGTCAGATTTCAGCCCGAATTTTTGCCTGAATTTGGACCTGAAATTGACCAAAAAACGCACAGGGCTCCAGTCCAAATTCGCAGTCGGAGCCGCAATGGAGATATGTGGACCGGCTCCATACAAAGCCAGTCAAAATCTCCTGCTATTGCGAATTGGATGTGGGGAACCCCCCCTGAAAAAGGTTCCTGCACTACTTTGATGCAACTTCATTGCGACATAGAGTCCCATAGACTCTAATGTTGCATGCCCGATTTGTCCGTTGCAATATCCCAGTCCCGCTATAAATCGCTGATCACCGCCATACCATATCCCATAATTTGTAGACACTATAACTTGTGCGCAAACCAGTCGATATACGCTTATTGGGATTTTTTTTTACCAAAAACATGTAGCAGAATACATATTGGTCTAAATTGATGAAGAAATTAGATTTTTCATTTTTTTTTTATTGGATATGTTTTATAGCAGAAAGTAAAAAATATTGTTTTTTTTGTTTGTTTTTTTTAAATTGTCGATCTTTTTTTGTTTATAGCGCAAAAAATAAAAACTACAAAGCTGATCAAATACCACCAAAATAAAGCTCTATTTGTAGGGGAAAAAAAGGACATACATTTTATTTGGGTACAGTGTCTTATGAACGCGACATTGGCAGTTAAAATAACGCAGTTCCGTATTACAAAAAATGGCCTGGTCATGAAGGGGGGTAAATCTTCTGGAGGGCATTTGGTTAAACACCTGCTTACACTCCCCTCCCCCCAGACTGACAGTGCTGCTGTCCAAAGGTGCCCCCTGTGCTCCTTCATCCAGAGTGGGGGCACTCTAATACAGGAGGTGTGTTACTCGCCAGATCACCAGGTGAAAACAAAGGGAGAAAAGCCTAACAAAAAGAAAAAAAATGCAGCCATCACATCAAATGATTGTTAAACTGCAATATATACATTTTCTGGTTTTGGGTTTAATACCACTTTCAACCAAACCCGTCCCTTGCGAGGTATTCTGAACACACAATCTGCCTGTAGAGTCCTATGCAGGACCTTTTTTCTCAGGAAATAGGTGCAGGTACTCCCTCCTTCCAAATCACTCCTTGTCTCCGCCCCCTACCCACCTCCGAGCACCGTCCCTTGGTTCCACCCCTTACCCACCATTCAGTACCATCCCTTTTAGATAATACAGAACCAAGTAATTTGTATGGAATTTGATACTGATAATAAGAAAAGCAATAAAATAGATGCCCTGCAGCCAACAACAATAGACCCCCCTCTATCAATAATAGACCCCCAGGAGCAATAGATCCACTCAGCAACAATAGATGCCCCCAGCAACAATAGAGCCGCCACAAAAAATTCCCCCACCTCAGCAACAATAGACCCCCCCACTAGCAACAATATATCTCCTAGCAGCCAGCAACAATAGACCCCTCCCTTAACAATAGACCCCTCCCTTAACAATAGATCCCTCCCTTAACAATAGACCCCTCCCTTAACAATAGATCCCTCCCTTAACAATAGACCCCTCCCTTAACAGTAGATCCCTCCCTTAACAATAGACCCCTCCCTTAACAGTAGATCCCTCCCCACAACAAATAACCCCCCTCCAGCAACAATAGATCCTCCACCAGCATCAATTAAAGGCTAAGTTCCCCTTTTTCTTTCTTTTTTTTCTAAATTCCAGCTCCCCTATGGACCAATATAGCTTTCATATTTTTTTTTTGCAAAAATATCAAAGCTTTCCATAAAATCTACAGACACGTGCCTTACTGTCCTTAATCCATGTTTCCAAATATATCTATTGCTTCTGTCTTACTTCCTTACAGACTGTAGGTCATGACACAGGAAGGAGTTGACCAGCTGACCTCATTAGCACACACCCTGCATCATCCACCCTCCCATTCCCAGCTGCACGTTTTTTAGGTGTATAAAGATGGCCATACACTATACAATCTGATTGTACAATCTCCTTTAGATACCAAATGTATATAATAGGAGAAAACACCTATCTAGCCAATCACTCTTTATCCAATCAGGCAGGCCCTTGCACTACAAAATTGATGGCAGATCTAAAGGAGATTGTACAATCAGATTGTATAGTGTATGGCCACCTTTATACACCTAAAATTACTAGTTGCGCTTTCAGTGCCATTAATTGTTAACAACGCACCAAGCACAGAAGCAAATGCATTTTGCCATGTGAAAACCACGAGTGGCAAATGATGCAAAACGCACAGTAAAAAACACGCAACCCACAGAACGTCAACATGTCCCATAAGCCACATATAGCACAGCCCATTTAAATCAACGGGCTGCCCTATGCGTGTCACAGGAAAAAACAAGGAATAAAACGTTCGCTCCCACCATGCTAGATGTGAATGGGGCCTGAAAGTGAAATTGGTGCGGTAACACAAGAACAATGAGGCCCCATTCACATCTGTGTGTTTCCTTGCATTTCAGAAATGCTCTGCACCAAAAATTACAGTAAAAAACGCACCAAGTTCCACTCTAAAAAAAAGTTCTCGTGATGCAAAAGATGTGAATGGGGCTTGACAGCTGAGTGTTTCTGTCCACTCCCTTCTATGTACTCGTATAAAGATGGCCATACACCAGGGATATGCAATAAGTGGACCTCCAAATGTTTCAAAACTACAAGTCCCATCATGCCTCTGGCTGTCATGCTTGTGGCTATCAGAAACTTGCTATGCCTCATGGAACTTGTAGTTCTGCAACAGCTGGAGGTCCGCTAATTGCATATCCCTGCCATACACTATGCAATCTGATTGTATAATGTCTATTTAGTGAGATGGGTGATCACTGATTGATTGCATTTCATTTAAAAACGTGCACCTGGGAACGGGTGGGTGGATGATGCAGGGTGTGTGCTAATGAGGTCAGCTGGTCAACTCCTTCCTGTGTCATGACCTAAAGTCTGTAAGGAAGTAACACTGAAGCAATCGATACGTTTGGAAACATGGATGGAGAACAGTAAGGTACCTGTCTGTAGATTTTATGGAAAGCTTTGATATTTTTGCAAAAAAAGTACATGAATGCTATATTGGTACATAGGGGTGCTGGAATTTAGAAAAAAAAAGAAGGTGAACAAATGTGAACTTATCCTTTAACCTCTCCAGCAACATATGCCCCCCCCCCCCCCCGCAACAATAGATCCCCAAGCGACCATAAACCCCCCCCCCAGCAGCCAGCATCAGTAGACCCTCCGGCACACTCTAGTACCCCTTACCATTTCCTACTTTCTGTGCTGGAGGTGCCAGAACTGTGTTCCCCCGTGTTCCCACCGAAAAAAAAGCCCTGGTCCTATGTATAAACCTGCTCCAAAATAAAAACTAGAAAGGTAATACATATTTTTTATTATTATTATTTCTGGGTATGCTGGGTAAATGAGAACACATAAACATATATTAGGAGTTTCTCAAATTTGGCTGCAAAGTTGAAAACACACTTTTATTTTTCTGGAGTTCTCCTTAAGGGGGGCATATGACGGGCATGCTAGAATCATTTGCAGGGTATATCTACAGTGCCTTGCAAAAGTATTCACCCCTCTTGGCTTTTTACCTATTTTGTTACATTACAGCTTTTAGTTCAATGTTTTTTTAATCTGAATTATATGTGATGGATCAGAACACAATAGTCTAAGTTGGTGAAGTAAAATTAGAAAAATATATACATAAAACTATTTTTCAGAAATAAAAAACTGATAATTGTCATGTACTTATGTATTCACCCCCTTTGTTATGAAGCCCATGAAAAGCTCTGGTGCAACCAATTACCTTCAGAAGTCACATAATTAGTGAAATGATGTCCACCTGTGTGCAATCTAAGTGTCACATGATCTGTCATTACATAGACACACCTTTATGAAAGGCCCCAGAGGCTGAAACACCTAAGCAAGAGGCACCACTAACCAAACACTGCCATGAAGACCAAAATACTCTCCATACAAGTAAGAGACAATGTTGTTGAGAAGTACAAGTGGAAAGAACATGGCACAACAGCAAACCTGCCAAGAGACGGCCGCACACCAAAACTCATGGACTGGGCAAGGAGGGCATTAATCAGAGAGGCAGCACAGAGACCTAAGGTAACCCTGGAGGAGCTGCAGAGTTCCACAGCAGAGACTGGAGTATCTGTACATAGGACGACAATAAGCCGTACGCTCCATAGAGTTGGGCTTTATGGCAGAGTGGCAGAAGAAAGCCATTACTTTCAGCAAAAAACAAAATGGCACGTTTTGAGTTTGCGAAAAGGCACGTGGGAGACTACCAAAATGTATGGAGGAAGGTGTTCTGGTCTGATGAGACTAAAACTGAACTTTTTGGCCATCAAAGAAAACGCTGTCTATCGCAAGCCCAACACATCACATCACCCAAAGAACACCATCCCCACTGTGAAACATGGTGGTGGCAGCATCGTGCTGTGGGGATGTTTTTCAGCAGTCAGGACTGGGAAACTGGTCAGAGTTGAGGGAAAGATGGATGGTGCTAAATACAGGGATATTCTTGAGCAAAACCCATACCGCTCTGTGTGTGATTTGAGGCTAGGACGGAGGTTCACCTTCCAGCAGGACAATGACCCCAAACACACTGCTAAAGCAACACTTGAGTGGTTTAAGGGGAAACATGTAAATGTGTTGGAATGGCCTAGTCAAAGCCCAGACCTCAATCCAATAGAAAATCTGTGGTCAGACTTAAAGATTTCTGTTCACAAGCGCAAACCATCAAACTTGAAAGAGCTGGAGCAGTTTTGCAAGGAGGAATGGGCAAAAATCCCAGTGGTAAGATGTGGCAAGCTCATAGAGACTTATCCAAAGTGACTTGGAGCCGTGATAGCCGCAAAAGATGGCTCTACAAAATATTGACTTTAGGGGGGTGAATAGTTATGCACATTGACTTTTTCTGGTATTTTGTCCTATTTGTTGTTTGCTTCACAATAAAAAAAAAACATCTTCAAAGTTGTGGGCATGTTCTGTAAATGAAATGATGCAAATCCTCAAACAATCCATGTTAATTCCAGGTTGTGAGGCAACAAAACACGAAAAATGCCAAGGGGGGTGAATACTTTTGCAAGGCACTGTATAAGCATTAATTTCCCATTAGGCAGAACAGTGCATGTCAGTACAACCTAAAGTGTAACGGCCTTCCCTCAGCTCTTTGTAGATGGTGTCTTTGTACTGCTGCCAGCAAACATCCATAAATCAATATCTGAGCATGTGCTGTAAACAAGTCTGCTGCATTCGCCTTGTGTGTTTCTTTTAAAGGACGTGCCTATGCAAACTGGTTAAACCAGAGCGCCTGTGACAGCAGACTGCAGCTCCACATATAACGAGGCGGGAGGCACAGGTAACCACACAGTGCAGGTGCTGTGTGACTGGAGGGCTGCCAGGTCTGGAGATCCCCACTATAATGACGTCATCTATGGAGAAGGATGAATACTGAACACTGACAGCAACATGCCTGGCTGCTGCTCCAGACACAAGGAAACCTGGGATGAGCTGTCACTATCTCTCCCATGAAGAATCTCAGAGACTGGGGACAAGCCAGAGCAACAGTGCTGCTTCTCATACTATGCCTTCTACAGCTGATCCCTCACAGTAAGTCTATGTTCTCTTCCTGTGTGTGCACAATGAGGAGTTTGGCACCTATAGAGGTGCCTCTATACAAGGGGTGAACGATCGCTCGTATAGCATTTGCAACAGCTTTCTCATCAGTTACGGGGACAACCCCAGGAATATTTTCCCTAGAAATGTCCCTTATCTGAATGGATCTGGTTTAGGATTTCTTCCCCATTCATTTATTGTGATCTTGGCTTCCCATGTTTAATGATTAAGGTGATTGAAACTGTATTAGTGCACTTGCAACAATCATGACAGTATTGTGACAACCATGACAGCAGTGTTACAGTGTCAAGACAATTAAGACAGTTTCCTGTCAGTTCCTTGACAGTATCTATCATGACAGTTCTTGGACAGTATCATTACAACCATGACAGTATTATGATAATTTGATATGATAATTTCATGACAATCATGACAGTTCCATGACAGTTCCATGACAGTATTTTGACAATCAAGACAGTTTCCTGACAGTTCCATGACAGTATCTTGACAATCAAGACAGTTTCTGGACAGTTTCCTGACAGTATCTATCATTACAGATCCTGGACAGTATCAATACAACCATGACAGTATTATGATAATTTCATGTAAATATCATGACAATCATGACAGTTCCATGACAGTATTTTGACAATCAAGACAGTTTTCTGACAGTTCCATGACAGTATCTTGACAATTAAGACAATTTCCTGACAGTATCTATCATGATAGTTCCTGGACAGCGTCATTACAACCATGACAGTGTTATGATAATTTCATGACAATATCGTTACAATCATGACAGTTCCATGACAGTATTTTGACAATCAAGACAGTTTCCTGACAGTTCCTTGACAGTATCTATCATTATAGTTCATGACAGTATTATAATAATTTCATGACAATATCATGACAATCATGACAGTATCAAGACAATCATGACAGTTCCTTGACAGTATCATTACAATCATTTTTACCCAATTTGTTTTTATTAAATTTTCATTGACAGAGAAAAAGGTACAAAAAACAGAAAAAGAAGTAAAAGATAAAAGGGGAGAACACAAAAATCCTTCAGTATCCAGATTTCCTCTTCCTTAAACATAACTATGTATAAAGACTAGTCATATGTATTTCTATACATTCTTATATATCTTTCCTCCTCGTCTTGTATAAATACTAATATCATCATTATTTTTTTCTATTGGACTCCCTTAAAAAAAAAAAAGGACAATAAGAGAGGCATATCCAAATAGGGGGCTTATTTCACTTTACTACCTCAATCAATTTCACAGATACAAAGCTGCACATTAAGGTCCTAAAATCATCTGGTTCCATATATATAATCCAGGGGGTCCACCTTACAGTATCATTACAATCATGACAGTGTTATGACAGTATCATGCCATTCATGACAGTACCTTGACAGTATTGTGGCAATCATGACCATTCCTTGACAGTATCCTGGCAATCATGACAGTATTATGGCAATCATGACAGTTCCAGAACAGTATCATGGCAATCATGACAGTTCCAGAACCGTATCATGGCAATCATGACAGTTCCATGACAATATTATGGCAATCATGACAGTTCCAGAACAGTATTATGGCAATCATGACCGTTCCAGAACAGTATCATGGCAATCATGACAGTTCCACAACAGTATTTTGGAAATAGTATCCTGCCATTCATGACAGTATCATGGCAATTATGACAGTTCCTTGACAGTATTGTGGCAATCATAACAGTTCCATGACAGTATTATGGCAATCATGATAGTTCCAGGACAGTATCATGACAGTTCTTTGACAGTATCATGGCAATCATGACAATTCCTTGACAGTATCATTACAATCATGACAGTTCCAAAAGTTTCATGGCAATCATGACAGTTCCTTGACAGTATTGTGGCAATCATGATAGGTCCTTGACAGTATCATTACAACCATGACACTATTATGACAGTTCCATGACAGTATCATGACAATTATGATAGTACTCAACGGAATTTATTGCAAATTACCTGTTTTGGAGAAAAGCTCAAAATCTCTAAAGCTGTTCACACATTGCAATCTAATTGTACAGGCTATTAAGATAGCAAAACACTGGAGACCATTGCTGATATTCTAAAGCAATACAATATATGAGTCCTAATAGTTAACCAATAACTCCTAAATGCTTGATGTGTGACACACCCTTTAAAAAAATGTATTGTTGGGTCTCCACCTTTAAACATCTCATACATGAAGAAATGCATGTTTAAATATATTAGAAGCATATCATTTTGAATTAGGGTTGTTACTGATTAAAATTTTCCTGTTTGATCAATCGATTTTTTAAAATTGATTAATCGACTAATTTTAATTAAATATAACGCACATACAGATCCAACTACTTTTAGCTGATCTCCTTGCATTGCAACTCTGCATTAGTCAGTGGTAAATGTGGTATACACTATATACAATCACCCGACACTAGTTAGTTTCCACAATCCATGACCTAACACTTTTAAAAAAAAACTTTTTAAAAAAATTTTAAGGAGTCTTTTAATGTTAAATTAGTTTTTAGGGTGGACCTCCACTTTAACAAGACATTTTCAAACTTGCAGCTCAATTGCTTGCTATCTGGGTAATGCCTCCAATGGGTATACCAGTCCTGTTGACAACCATCTAAAATGGGAATGCCATTTCACTTCCCGTTGTGTCTCTGGGACAGGAAGTGAAGTGAAAGCTCCACACTGGGACACTGGCAAAGCCTAAACCGAGAGGTGTTTAAAACTAAAATATAGACTCAAGCTGTATATATACTTTAAATCACCACGATTCCTCCTCCACAATTGACCTGTCCAGTACAGACAACGCACTCACCTTCATAATGCCTTCCAATGCTTGTTTATTCCCAGCAAAGGGTCACGTATCATCAGCATGGGGCGTGTCCGGTCAATCACAAAACCGGCTCGCAGCCACATCTCTGCAATTCGCGGACACGCCCACTTGGTTGAAGCCTTTCAGGCCATGATTGGACCAGTCAGGTGCCTTTACCATTGTCCAGCGTGAGCACCGTCAATGACTGGGGAAGGGGGGAGGAGTCCGGTGACGTCGATGTCCATGATGTCGCCGACGCCGGATCCCCGACGGAACTCCCTGAAGACCCCGAAGCCGGCGGAGAGGTGAGTACCGATCAAAAGAATTTTGATCGATCAACAAAATTAATAAATAAAAAAATTATTAATAAATTTAATTTCCGCAGCCCTATTTTGAATATATTTGAATTAATTTATTACATATTTTAATGATTGTTGTATTATATGGCTTGAATATATTTATTAAATATTTTGATCAGCATTGTGTTATATGGTTTGAATATATTTATTATATGCATTTTTTTGGGGTCTGAGATGCTTAAAGTAGGAGATCTCAAAATCCTCTGGTTTCTTTAAAGGGTATCACAAAGAAATTATCAGAGCACCAACCAATCATCTCAAAAGTCCATTAATATTTATTATTGGAGACCATGTGACAACAGGAAGAACAGCAATAGACAGACAACAGACAACTCATTACAGGACCAAGGGTTCATCAGGGCTTAATGTCAACATTTCTCTGATAGAACCTACTATAGGGCAATCAGAAATATAAACTTACAAAGCCTAGGTATCAGATTCACTGGGGTTTAAACGAGTAGAGAAGGTTCATATTGTAAAGTGAATGGTAATTGATCATTGTGGATAAGGAGATGCTGTGTTCATTTTATTCATCTAATCATGGGCAAGCTAAAAACTTGCTTTTCAGTTTCCCTTTCACATCTTTGGGTAATGGGTATTCAAAGTGAACATAGCTTCACCTTAGTTAATCTAAGCAAATATTTGCTTAGCAAAATCCTATATAATCCTTTAGTAAACCTGCCCTAATGTGATGAGAGAGGAGGAGATGTCATTGGGAAAGGAAAAGAGGGATAATTGCTACAAATGGTACACGGACAGTAATAAAAGCCTGGCAGAGGTTTTAGCCATTCCCTAGTCTATCCAAAACTTAAAAAAAAAAAAAAGTAGCCTGGATCAGACAATGGGTCATACCTTTCTATGGGAATCTTAACTTGCTTATACAAATCTAGACCAGGAAAGAGTTTACATGTGATGGAGCTGACAGCCGATGGAATCAACCACCATGCAGTGCATCAATCAGTCAAAGAGTATAAGCTCCGACACACTGGGATTTGTAGTTCTACATTGGCTTGACACCATCTGCAAGCTGATACTAAAAAGGTTGATCTTCAATCATACATGTTACAACTGTAGATACTGCCCTACTGGAACCTATAGTTCCCCAGAGTAAAGGAACTGCCAACTCTATCAGTGGGGGCTGAAGGCAGTGGGTGTCAGCTGTTTATGAACTTTCATGGAATTAAAATGAGCAGCCTGCTGGAACTTGTGGTTCTACAGTGGTATATATAGATATCTGGTGACTCAAACCTCAGCAGCAAGAATTCAGGGAATAGCTTGGAGTGCATTTGATTGCATTCCCTTGATAATGCCTAGCACATAACACTTAGGGGAATATGTGGATGATGCACCAATAAATGATTAACATAAAAAATTGAAATAAATGGATTATCTGAATATGCATGTATTTATTGGGTGTATACATAAGCTGGACATTTGCAAAAATTAGGGTAAAACAAATCTTTTTGTGAGAGAGGTCCATAGACTGCCATTGCTGATCATCTTCAATGCCAGCTGTCTCTTTGTCATGCTGATTCTCTGTATTCAATTCTTTTTACGTTATTGACCTAGATCAAGCGATGAACTTGTGAAGTCAGAGAACAGTCAGAGAAACATGTCTGTATACTTATAAAGTTTTAGTGGGTCAGCCCGACAACCAGTCAGCTAGCATCCGGTAGGAGCCAGTATGATGTATCAGGGGTCTTTCCTCCCTTTGGGTAAACTAAGGATTTAGGGTTCTGCAAGTGCAAAGATTTGTATGTATCTATTTTTGTCTATTGATTGACCATGATAGACAGGTGTGTTGTAAGTACTGAATGTAGCCAACAGCATTAGCAGCCTATGTCATTCTGGCAGCACTGATTGTCGCTTCTCTCTACTACCTCTTTATTGCTAACTCCGTTAATCTACTCGCCAATACTGAAACCTGGCTTCATGAATCCAACACTGTTTCTCCTGCTGCCCTTTCCCATGGTGGCCCTCTCTGGACTCACTTCGCCAGACCCAATGGACAGAAGGGAGGGAGAGAGGGAATCCTAGTCCCGCATAGCACCTTTCAGGTACTTCACCCACCTCCCTCTCTGTCACTCTCCTTATTTGAGGCACATTGCATTCGTCTTTTCTCTCCAGTTTCTCTAAGGATAGTTGTGATCTACCAGCCACCTGGACCAGTAACAGCCTTTCCTGGTGACTTTTCCGCCTGGCTACCCTACTTTCTCTCTTCTGAAATCATTCTAGGTGACTTTAACATCCCTGTTAATACTAACACTGCTGCTACTTCCAAACTTCTCAGTCTAACCTGCTCCTTTGACCTGAAGCAATGGATACATGCTCCTACTCACTCTGATGGTAAAACCCTTGACCTTGTTTTCTCCCACCTATGCACTCCATGCAACCTCTCCAACAATCCTTTCACTCTCTCTGATCACTACCCTATTAGTTTCATTCTCTCCCTCTCTTCCACCTCCTCTCTCTTCAACTACCTAACATTTATCAGTGGAAACCTTCGTCACTTCAACCCTTCTCTTCTCTACTCTACTACTGATCACCTCTATGACAAACTTTCATCCCTGTCCTGCCCCAACTTAGCCACTTCTGTCTAAAACAGCTCACTGTCATCCTCCCTAGATACACTGGCCCCTTCACTACACACAGAATCAGGCCCCTACAACCTTGGCAAACTAATGACACCAGAAGTCTGAAAAAACATAGCCGCGCTCTTGAGCGCCTGTGGCGTAAGACTAATGCCGCGTACACACGGTCGGACTTTTCAGCTACAAAAGTCCGACAGCCTGTCAGACAGACTTTCGACGGACTTTTGGCGGACTTTCGACTGACTTTTTAACGACCGGACTTGCCTAAACACGATCACACCAAAGTCCGATGGATTCATACGTGATGACGTACGACTGGACTAAAATAAGGAAGTTGATAGTCAGTAGCCAATAGCTGCCCTAGCGTTGGATTTTGTCTGTCGGACTAGCATACAGACGAGCGGATTTTTCGACCGGACTCGAGTCCGTCGGAAAGATTTGAAGCATGTTCCAAATCTAAAATCCGTCAGATTTTCGACCGGAAAAGTCCGCTGCAGGTCCGATGTCCGCCAGATTTGGTCTGTTGGCGTCCGTCGGACCAGTCCGGTCGAAAAGTCCGACCGTGTGTACGCGGCATAAGTCTCAGGAAAATTTCAACCAATATAAATCTGCCCTCCAGAAATAGAATTCCTGTCTCCTTCATGCCAAGCAGCCCCTTTTTTATCACTTTCATTAACAATGTATCATCCGGTCCCCGTCAGCTCTTCTCTACCTTCAACTCTCTACTTCGTCATCCACTGCCTCCACCCACTAACTCACTCACTGCCCAGGAGATCGCCAATCACTTCAAACATAAGATTGATACAATTCGTGAGGAGATCTCTACGTTCCTCCCAAGACCTCCTGCTTTCTACTCTTCTTGTCACCTTATCCTATGGTCACCTCTAGGACTTTCCCCAAGCCTCTCCCATCCTCTGGAACTCCCTACCTCAATCTGTCTGACAATATTCTACTCTGATTGCTTTTAGACAATCCCGGAAACCCCTTCTCTTCAGAGAAGCCTATTCTGCCCCCGCCTAACAACTGTACTTTTATTTTCTCCATCAGCTCCTCCCCCACAGTTATTACCTTTTGTATCACTTGACCCTCCCTCTTAGATTGTAAACTGTGACGAGCAGGACCCTCTGATTCCTCCTGTATTGAATTGAATTGTAACTGTACTGTCTGCCCTCATGCTGTAAAGTGCTGCGCAAACTGTTGGCGCTATATAAATCCTGTATAATAATAAAAGTATGTTAGTTTATCTTTATTTATATTCGAATACCAATATTGTTTGGGTAATCTAGAATAAGATATAAATTCCAGAAAATTTCTTTTAGATTAGTGTGGGGGAAGTTAGTGCCTCTGTCTACTTCTTTGGGAAGATTTCCCTCCTGCATTAGTTGAACCACTGGCCAAAGCAATTAATAGCATGGGTTAAAGCTGAATTTTAATCTGATTATAATATGCCTTCTTTGGTTTCTCCCTCCCTCTCATTAATATACTAATGACATTTTCCTTACATACGTTATTTTAGACCCAGTAAAGTCATCACTTGGTCTCTGTGCTTCTCTATGCAGTGCACTGTGCAGGCAGATCATGGCTGGTGAGAGGAGCCAGCAAGGCGCTGTACATAGCTTCCTGAAAACCTCACAGTACTTCTCTCAAGAGTCCTCAAGAGTCCTCAGCTCTGATGCAAGCTATGGACTGGTTGTTGGGAGGAGTTATGCACGTATTAAAATGCCTTGAGATAGGTGGATATCAGTATGGAGGGGTGGGTACTCCTAGGTAGGCTCCATGTTCATGTAGACCATACTAGGTCACACCTACATGTAGTGCTTAACCTCCATGATTGGAAGAACTGAAATCCATTGAATGAAAAGGGCAGTCCAGGGATAGTCAGGTTGGAGAGGAAAACGTTGGATGATGCTAGTTGTCCTCCAGCCAGGAAATGAGGCGATTTCTATCTTGCTGCAGCTTCTAATGCACTCTGTGAGAAGCTCACAATGTGCAGTGAAATTGCACTACAGGAGAGGAGCCTGTTCACTTTTGCAAGACTGTAGGAAAGGCTGGAGTTCAGCTTTAACGCAGATTAAATTTGCCTACAAATTTGGGTTCATGCATGGTAAAGCCTGAGGAGCGTTGAACTGTATAGTGAGCCATTCAACAACATACACCTGTCTGTTTTTACAACTTTGTTTTCCATCGTCTAAATCTGGAGCTTTGATTGAGCCACTTCAGCTCCAGGCCTTTTTCTGACATTTTTGTTTACATGTAAAAATCTGTATTTTTTGCTAGAAAATTAGTTAGAACCCCCAAACATTATATGTTTTTTAAAGCAGAGGCCCTGGAGAATAAATTGGTGGGTGTGGTAATTTTTTTACATCGCACGGTATTTGCGCTGCAATTTTTTTTTAAAAATACACTTTTTTTGAATTTCAATTTAAAAAAACACTATACAAGAACCCGGCCCTCAAAATTTCCACTCGCCTGCTTGCATTTGGCAAGTAGAAATAAGTTGAGGGCGAGTGTTCTGGCTCGGCTCAGTTGGGGAGGCAGGCACACTTTGGGAGCATTCAGCATTTCTTTAATTTTTTTGTTCTCTCTTATGCCCTGTACACACGGTCTGTCATTGATTGGACATTCCAACAACAAAATCCATGGATTTTTTCCGACGGATGTTGGCTCAAACTTGTCTTGCATACACACGGTCACACAAATGTTGTCGGAAATTCCGAACGTCAAGAACGCGGTGACGTACAACACGTATAACGAGCCAAGAAAAATGAAGTTCAATAGCCAGTGCGACTCTTCTGCTTGATTCCGAGCATGCGTGGAACTTTGTGTGTCGGGAATTGTGTACACACGATCGGAATTTATGTCAACGGATTTTGTTGTCGGAAAATTTGAGATCCAGATCTCAAATTTTGTGTGACGGAAATTCCGATGGAAAATGTCCAATGGAGCCTACACACAGTCGGAATTTCCAACAAGGTCCCATCGAACATTTTCCCTCGGAAAATCCGACCGTATGTACGGGGCATTAGTCTTTACTGCCCCATGTATGGTTAGGGATAATCTGACAGATATTATTTTACGTGTACTTGCTTTATTTTCTTATTTAGCAAAAATTCTGCCTACATCCTCTTCCTGCTTATTGGACAAAGCTAGTTATGCTGAGTTGTTGTCCCATGATTAGGCTTGAGACAGAGAGGGGAAACCTGGAAGCCAATTGGCGGAACCAGTACACAGTATATATATATATATATATATATATATATATATATATATATATATATATATATATACAGCCCTCAAGCTTCCACTTGCCTCTCTTGATAATATTTATTTTTGTAACTTAATTCTGCATAAAACATTTAACAGTTAATTTCATGAGATACTTTACAAGGGTGTGTTTAGGGGCGCTGCAGGGTAGGGGTTGGATGGGGCAACTGGTAGCGAGTAACCCTTAAGATCTGGCTAGTAGCTCAGGACTTGAAATTTTGAGCCCTGCACTAACCCATTTTTTTTGTAAAATCTAAAAGATGAATTTACGATGAGTAAACAGTTACCAAACATGTCCCGCTTTAAAATTGCACATGCCTGTGCAATGTCGACAAAAGACGTAAATTTTACTATCCATAGGCGATGCTTTAAAAGCCTTTACAGGTTGCCACTTTAGATTTACAGATGGGGTCTAGTTCTAGAATTGCTGCTCATGATCTGATGTTCGTGACAATACCTCACATGTGTGGGACGATCGATGTTTGCGTGCGTTTAGGACCGACGCATGCGTTGGCCTGTGTGCGTGAGCACAGGGGGACGAGGCACTTTACATTTATTTTTCTTAATTGGTAATTTATTCTACCTTTTTTATTTTTACACTGTTGCTTTAATTTTTTTTAATCACTTTTATTGCTGTCACAAGGAATGTAAACATCTCAGGTACTTCTTATGGAGAGATCTGGTGTCTATAAGACCCCAAATTTCTCCTCAGCCCTTAAAAGCATTCAAAACACCAGGATCAGTGTTTTTGAATGCTTTTGGTTTTTCAAAATTGGCACCATTGACATCCGGGTTACCCAAGCGGAGACCCAATCAAAGCCGATCCTGGTGGGATGGAAGAGCCAGAGCAAGCCATGCGAGGGAGGGAATCCCCTCCCGCTGCTTATATAAGCAATCCAGTGACTAGTTAGCTGCTAGGATTGCTTTTACAAAACCATCATCCTGCCAGTCGTCCTGACAGTCGTCCTGCGGTTGTAGGCATCATCTTGGTATAACCACTGAAAATCCAGCGATGTTGTTAAGTGGGTAAATACAATCTGTGATCCTAACATGATGGTCCTTGTTCAAGCCCTTCATGTCCTGGTGTGACAACTGTCTATGCTCCTGCATCATCTGTGTCACCCTGTCATATGTCCCCCTGATGGAGACTACAAAGAGCCGGAACACATTGCAAAGACATGGCTCACCATCGTCAGTATCAGGAAGGGGGTCTAGAGCAGTGTTGCCAACCGCCCGTATTTTTACAGCCAGCCCATAAAAACAGGGTACTTTTCCTCCTGCCCGTAAAAGCCAGTAGCAGGTGAAAAGTGCCTGTAAAAAATAGCTGTGAGGGGTCAAAACTGCGCATGCGCAATTCTGGAAATACACCCGATCCAATCCTGCGTTGACCCTGCATTCAGCTATCCCTGGTGGGCAGTGCTCCGCCCCCAGGGGGCGGGTCTGACAGACTGTGTGCGAGTGGAGTCTATGTGAAGTTTGGTTGCTGGCTGGGGGCAGATTAGGACACTACTGTTGGGTGGGGGTGATATGCAGTGGACACTGCAGTGGGCGGGTCATGATATGAAGGGGGGCAGAGAAGGACACTAAAGGGGGCAGGAGGACACTACTGCGTGGGGCAGTGTTGCCAACCGCCCAATAATTTATGGGCAGCCTGTAAAAAAATATGACTGTCCTGACGAAGGTGGGGTTGCCCAGCAAAACGCGTTGCTGTCCCATCCGTGTGCGTCTGTCACCATTCTATGCATTCTTTTGGCATCACCATTCAGGATTCCATGGTGTGTACCCCGTTATAGGAACATGCAGAATTGCTGCTTTCTGTATATTAGTTTATAGGACTGCCTGGCATTCGGTGGTGCCATTAAACCCTATTGTTTATTTGCTCATTGCAGTGAATTTATATGCTATATATATGGATACATAGATGGTGTCTAGACGCATTGCCTTTTTAGACAACGTTGTCTTTTAATGGTGGAAGGTGAAGGTATTGTTTCATTTTTCAATATTAATTTTGTAATTTTTTTCTATAATAAACTCTTGTATAGTTTGATAATTGTTTTTTTTGCATTATTGTGATACGATTTCCCTTTGGCTCTATTATATGGTACTTTGAACCATACCCTCTACCTTGGTATGTTTCTGGTTTTTCATGTAAAAAATATGGCTGTCCGCAGCCCCTGACCACCTCCTGTACAATGTCCGCAGCCCCTGACCACCTCCTGTACAATGTCCACAGCCCCTGACCACCTTCTGTACAATGTCCGCAGCCCCTGACCACCACCTGTACAATGTCCGCAGCCTCTGACCACCTCCCGTACAATGTCCGCAGCCCCTAACCACCTCCTGTACAATGTCCACAGCCCCTGACCACCTCCTGTACAATGTCCGCAGCCTCTGACCACCTCCTGTACAATGTCCGCAGCCCCTGACCACCTCCTGAATAATGTCCACAGCCCCTGACCACCTCCTGGACAATGTCCGCAGCCTCTGACCACCTCCCGTACAATGTCCGCAGCCCCTGACCACCTCCTGTACAATGTCCGCAGCCCCTGACCACCTCCTGTACAATGTCCGTAGCCCCTGACCACCACCTGTACAATGTCCGCAGCCTCTGACCACCTCCCGTACAATGTCCACAGCCCCTGACCACCTCCTGTACAATGTCCGCAGCCTCTGACCACCTCCCGTACAATGTTCGCAGCCCCTGACCACCTCCTGTACAATGTCCGCAGCCCCTGACCACCTCCTGTACAATGTCTGTAGCCCCTGACCACCACCTGTACAATGTCTGCAGCCTCTGACCACCTCCCGTACAATGTCCACAGCCCCTGACCACCTCCTGTACAATGTCCACAGCCCCTGACCTCCTCCTGTACAATGTCCGCAGCCCCTGACCACCTCCTGTACAATGTCTGCAGCCCCTGACCACTACCTGTACAATGTCCGCAGCCTCTGACCACCTCCCGTACAATGTCCACAGCCCCTGACCACCACCTGTACAATGTCCGCAGCCTCTGACCACCTCCCGTACAATGTTCACAGCCCCTGACCACCTCCTGTACAATGTCCGCAGCCCCTGACCACCTCCTGTACAATATCCGCAGCCTCTGTTCACCTCTGTAAAATGTCTGCAGCCCCTACCACCTCCTGTACAATGTCCGCAGCCTCTGACCACCTCCTGTACAATGTCCGCAGCCTCTGACTATTTCCTGTACAATGTCCGCAGCCCCTGGCCACCTCCCATACATTGTCCGCAGCCCCTGACCACCTTCTGTATAATGTCTGCATCCTCTGACCACCTCCCGTACAATGTCCGCAGCCCCTGACCACCTCCTGTACAATGTCCGCAGTCGCTGACCACCTCCTGTTCAATGTCTGCAGCCTCTGACTAACTCCTGTACAATGTCCGCAGCCTCTGACAATTTCTTGTCTTTTATCATGTCTGCAGTCGCTGAGGGGGAGTTTGGAGAGGAGTCAAGAGTGGGAGCGCCACCGGGATGGGGGTCACGGGAGGAGTCAGACATGTGTGGACACTGGAGAGGAGACGTTAGGATAAAACCAGAGTCGCCAAGCTGGAGCCGTCTGACTGAGCCCTGCAAGGTGCACCTGAGAGGAGGTCAGTGACAGCACCACCAGACCATTCTAAGGGATGTAAGGGAGCACTGATATAAAGGTTCCCCCCTTACCTTAGTGTATTCACTCAGCGGAAGGTGGTCTCTGATAGACTCTGATATATGGGGGAGCTCTGTGCTGGCTGGGTTATATTAACCTGACCTTTATGTAAATGAAAAAATATGTTTTTTTACTTTTGTTTAACCTAAACACATTGCTAATAGCACTAGCTACATGTTTATAGTTTAAATGTTGATATTTACACTATTTAGCACTGAAAACGGTCATTTTAGGTACTTGTATGCAGTGCCAGTAAAAAAATGCGTCTCTGTCAGTAAATGTCATGATTTCTGTCAGTAAAAAGTTGGTGCCGTTTGTAAATTTTGGCATCCTGTCAGTAAATATTACTTCGGGGGGTTGGCAACACTGGTCTAGAGAAATGATGCAGCAGATGCTGGAGAGAGAGTTCACGCAATCCATATAGCTTTATTCTTGACAATGTAGTGACAATAGGTGGACAAACAGTATCCAATGCATTTCGGGGGGCCAAAGTAACCCCTTCACCAGGGCTTGGGTTTGTATGTCAGAATCCTATAAGGGTTAGTTTACAGTCTCCTAGAAAGGGATCCCCACCAGAAGACAAGGATTTACAATGGCACAGTGACTGTAATGGAAATTACACTTTTTACCACTGTCTGGGCCTCTCTATTCACCCTCTCTATTCACTCTCCTTACTCACCCTCTCTATTTGTCCTCTTTAGCAATACCACCGAGAGTGAAAGTGAAAGAAAATCACAAATTTTGCAATGTTACCAGAACAGGAACGTAGGGTAAATCTTCCAATGGGAACACTGATTCTGGTGACAACCAGGATTCCCTCTCTTTGGAGGGATTTCCTCTCACTTCCTGTTTTGGCTAGGGGCCAGGAAGTGAAGGGAGATCTCCCCAATGGGACAGGGTTTATAACCCTAGTTCACGTTATTCAAAATGGGGGGAAAAAAATTGCGTTAAGTTCTTCTTTAAAGGTACCAAAATATAGTAATATATACGCAAAATATTGAAATGTACAGGTTTTTATTGATGTACCTTAAAAACATATTAGATTGGACACATTGTTGGGTAACACGCCAGCATCGCTTAGTCTCCTCCACAGGCTTTAAATCTTTCTCTAACCTGCAGGAACAATATTAACTTCTCAGCTCTGAGTTTTTCAGATACCTTCAAATCAAACACTTCTATCCCATGAAAATTTCACCAGGCATACTCCTCAATGCGATGCCCACCTAAGAGCGCCTGTGCATTTCAGATCCACACACCAAGGGAGTCATTACCACCCTTTATAACATCTTACTAAGTACTCCAATGCCACCTCCCCCCATGTCTCTAAATGGGCAACTGACTTAAAATGGCTGTAAACCCTTATATATACCTAGTGAAATGACTGGCCTCAGGAGATACACAGAGATGAAACAAATCCTCCTACATAAGATGCACTTGTTTATCTGCAGTCTATCTTCTCTACAGCTGTTCGAAGTCCAGAATTTATAGAGCTTTTCTGAGCTGTCAGATAAAAAGGGTCAGAGAGCTGAAATTACACTCTGCAAAGCTCAGTGAGGAGAGCTCTGAGAGCTGTTTGGAGGGAAGGGAAACACCTTCCTCCACACAGCTCACAGGAAGAGATCTCTCCCCTGACACCCTTTTCCTCTTGGTGTTAGAAACATTTTCAGAAGTGATTCATGCAGATGGCAGAGGAACGAAGCAGGAGACAGAAATAACACTTAGTGCTCTTAATTGAGCACACACTATAGAGGGATATGCTTTGTTCATATTTCATGTCTGAGGTTTGCAACCACTTTAACCTTAGACCTTACACCCAGTGACTGGGCAGATATCTAGCAGTCAACTCATAAGGCGTTTCTTATGCCGCGTACACACGAGCGGACTTTACGGCAGACTTTGCCCGGCGGACGGGATTTGTTCGGACAATTCGATCGTGTGTGGGCTCCAGCGGACTTTGTTTTCTCAAAAGTTGGACGGACTTAGATTTGAAACATGTTTTAAATTAATCCGTCGAAATTGAGTCCAGGCGAAAAGTCCGCCGTCTGTATGCTAGTTCGACGGACATAAAGCCACGCTAGGGCAGCTATTGGCTACTGGCTATGAACTTCCTTGTTTTAGTCCAGTCGTACGACATCACGTAGGAATTTGACGGGCTTTGGTGGATTGTGTGTAGGCAAGTCCGTTCATTCAGAAAGTACGTCGAAAAGTCCGCCGGGCAAAGTCTGCCGTAAAGTCCGCTCGTGTGTACGCGGCATTAACATTTCCACCCTTGAAACATCTTATAAAGTGGTAGAATAGCTAAATATATTCTGGGTTACTCATCAACCTGCTTTCGGGGTTGTGGAGAACCCGGCACATATCTTCACACCTGGTGGATCTGTCCTCAAGTGAAATCTTTTTGGGGTGAAATCTTCTTACTTCTTTCACAGCTGTTTGACAAATCTATAAAACCAGCTTCATAGACAGTCTTACTGAATATGACACCATCAGAGCTGACCAGGAACCAATCTGACCTCTTCTTTTATGCATCAACTGCTGCAAAACAAACCATCACCAGATCATGGACGTCACGGGCATTGTGTACGACAGCCACTAAAAATAGAGTGACCTAGGCGAGGATCCATGCCAAGTTAGAGGCCACCCTCTAGGTAGGATAAGGTGCAGAAGTACATGAGAATTTGGCAACCCTGGATCAATAAGTATTTACCCCCTTTGATAAGTCTTTATTAGAACCTTGACACTATCCCTTATTTCGTATTTTGCATTAGCACCCTCCGGCCACAGTCATGGGACACTCCAGATCCCCTCTCCCTTCTTCATTGTCTCTTCTTCTTTCACTCTTTCCATGACCAATACCTCTACTTCAAGGCACTGTGTCCCCATCTTGAACCCAGAGTTATGGCTGGGGGGTGCCAGCTAGCCCAACTTTGCCTCTACTGAATCTGACTTTGTGTTGTTACCATCTCCCTGTCGCATCTCTGTGATACACTGTGATGGCATATGTAAAACTCAATAAAATCTTTGAACTAGAAAAACATATAAAACTGATTTAAAGCCATTACACAATACTTATTTTTGCATTCTTCGCACAGTAAACTCCTAGCGCCCCCAAAAAACACCCCCTGCTTGGATCATATATCCACAAACAACTTATTGATTTAAGAGTACTATTAGTCTTCACATTTCCAAGCCGTAATCTGCAGAGGGGTGAAACCGCTTCTCAATGTGTTTCTCAGATAGAAATCTGCTTCCTCAGGAGATAACTAGGAGGAGAAAGATCATTTTTCAAGATCAAATTATCTCTCACTTCCAATTTATCTCCTGAGGAAGCAGATCTACATCTGGTAAACGCTTTGAACAGTGGTCTCAGCCCTCTGCAGATTACGGCTTTGAAATGTGAAGACTATTGTACTCCTAAATCAGTAGGTAGGTTGCAGATATATGAGCCAAGCAGGGGGTACAAAATTCAAAGAGAAGTATTGTGTGTAATGGGATTACATCCTACCTAATATATTTTTTAAAGGTATATAAATAGTACCCATACATTTTAAATATATATTTGTGAATATATTACTGTGTTTTGGTACCTTTAAAGTCCAATTGTTCTATATTTTTTGGCTATCGAATTGGAGATGATGGCTCTGTTATTAGTAACCAGTCCAATAAAATGATCAATACACAGTGCTTTAGTAAATGAAATGGCACCCAGTTAGGTTGTCTTTAAGTGCTTTCTAGATCTAACAACAGTTGCAGTCATCTGTGATGACATATGAGAGGGTTTGAATGTGCACTCTCCTAATTGTGGATGTTCAGGCTTCATGCAAACTGGGGCTTTTGTAAATGCTTTTCTCCTGGCAGTAGAAAAGCAGCTTCAAAAACACGCCTAAGCAGCATTTAGGCGCATCAAGCATTTGTTTGGGCGTTTATTCATTTAATTGGGCAGAATAAATTAAATATTTGATATAATATATATACAGTTGTGCTCATAAGTTTACATATCCTGCCAGACTTTATGATTTCTTGGCCATTTTTCAGAAAATTTGAATGATAACACAAAAACTTTTCTTTCACTCATGTTTAGTGTTTGGCTGAAGCCATTTATTATCAATCAACTGTGTTTACTCTTTTTAAATCATAATCACAACAGAAACTACCCAAATGACCCTGATCAAAAGTTTACATACCCCAGTTCTTAATACCGTGTATTGCCCCCTTTAACATCAATGACAGCTTGAAGTCTTTTGTGGTATTTGTGGATGAGGCTCTTAATCTTCTCAGATGGTAAAGCTGCCCATTCCTCTTGGCAAAAAGCCTCCAGTTCCTGTAAATTCTTGGGCTGTCTTGCATGAACTGCATTATTGAGATCTCCCCAGAGTGGCTCAATGATATTGAGGTCAGGAGACTGAGATGGCCACTCCAGAACTTTCACTTTATTCTGCTGTAGCCAATGACAGGTCAACTTGGCCTTGTGTTTTGGATCATTGTCATGTTGGAATGTCCAAGTACGTCCCATGCGCAGCTTCCTGGCTGATGAATGCAAAGGTTCCTCTAGTATTTTTTGATAACATACTGCATTCATCTTGCCATCCATTTTGACCAAATTTCCTGTGCCTTTGTAGCTCACACATCCCCAAAACATCAGCGATCCACCTCCGTGTTTCACAGTAGGAATGGTGTACCTTTCATCATAGGCCTTGTTGACTCCTCTCCAAATTAAGCGTTTATAGCTGTGGCCAAAAAGCTACATTTTGGTCTCATCACTCCAAATGACTTTGTGCCAGAAGGTGTGAGGCTTGTCTCTGTGCTGTTTGGCGTATTGTAAGCAGGATACTTTGTGGCATTCTACAGGCGACTCGACCATGCAGCCCATCTTTCTTCAAGTGCCTTCTTATTGTGCATCATGTTTTCATAGAGTCCTGTATTTCACCTGAAATTATTTGTGGGTTTTTCTTTGCATCCCGAACAATTTTCCTGGCAGTTATGGCTGAAATTTTAGTTGGTCTACCTGACCGTGGTTTGTTTTCAACAGAACCGCTTATTTTCCATTTCTTGATTAGAGTTTGAACACTGCTGATTGGCATTTTCAATTTCTTGGATATTTTATTGTAAGCGGGATACTTTGTGGTATTCTCCTGGCGACTCGACCATGCAGCCCATCTTTCTTCAAGTGCCTTCTTATTGTGCATCTTGAAACAGCCACACCACATGTTTTCAGAGAGTCCTGTATTTCACCTGAAGTTATTTGTTGGTTTTTTCTTTGCATCCCGAACAATTTTCCTGGCAGTTTGGCTGAAATTTTGGTTGGTCTACCTGATCGTAGTTTGTTTTCAACAGAACCCCTTATTTCCCACTTCTTGATTATAGTTTGAGCACTGCTGATTGGCAATTTCAATTTCTTGGATATCTTTTTATATCCCTTTCCTGTTTTATACAGTTCAACTACCTTTTCCTGCAAATCCTTTGACAATTCTTTTGCTTTCCCCATGACTCAGAATCCAGAAACGTCAGTGCAGCACTGGATGAAAGATGCAAGGGTCTGTCAGGAGTCCAGACACTCATTGACCCTTTTATACACACGCACTAATTACAAGCAAACAGATCACAGGTGAGGATGGTTACCTTTAATAGCCATTCAAACCCCTTTGGGTCAACTTGTGTGCATGTTATCAGGCCAAAATTTGCAGCTATAACAGCTTCAACTCTTCTGGGAAGGCTGTCCACAAGGTTTAGAAGTGTGTCTATGGGAATGTCTGACTATTCTTCCAGAAGCGCATTTGTGAGGTCAGGCACTAAGGTGGACGAGGTGGACTGGCTTGCAATCTGCGCTCTAATTCATCCCAAAGGTGTTCTATCGGGTTGAGGTCAGGTTGAGGCCAAGACTCTGTGCAGGCCAGTCAAGTTCCTCCACCCCAAACTTGCTCATCCATGTCTTTATGGACCTTGCTTTGTGCACTGGGCCAAATCATTTGGTGGAGGGGGAATTATGGTGTGGGGTTGTTTTTCAAGGGTTGGGCTTTGCCCCTTATACTTTTTATAGAGCCAGATAGCTGAAGCTGAGATTGTACACAAAGCTGAAAAAAACTAGGGGAATGGCTCATGCTCACTCCCTCCTTGCTTTGTGCAGATCTGTTTCAATTAGCGATGGACTGAAAAAGAAAGAGGCTGCTGCTCTGGCTCTGTCATTTCTGCTATTGGATCCCCCTCTGTTTTAAATGTTGATTTGTATAAGAAAGATTATATATAAAAAATTGTAAAAACAAAAACAGGTATAAAACAGTTTTTTTTTAAAAGCATCAAATTAAAATACCCAAAGTTTCCCTTTAATATGTCCTCACTGGTATAAATGGAAGGGGAGAGAAAAGTGGAAGTCTTGTAGAATAGATGTGGTATTCCAGTATATGTACAGTACAAGGTTCAGGGTGATCGTCTCGCCGGAGAACACGGGCAGGCAGGTAACTTCTGCTATGTGTGTGATTACACCTTCCATCCCACTTAGTACATATTGGCTGAGAGACTGCAAGCCAGCGAGCAACAGCTATTATGTGTGAGTCTGGATTTCCCGTGTGGGTAATTGTGTTTTAAGGGTGGAGCCAGCAAGTGTTAGGGCCCATTCACACTATGTCCAGTGCGCTGCATGGATCCTCATAGGTCAATATAGGCTCAGCACAAACAATTGCTATCTATTTGCCCAGTTCACACCATAATCCTGCAGTGCGTTGCATAGAAATTCAGCAAGTGTGCATTTCTATGCGGCACAATGTATCCCACCACAACACATTGCAATGTATCCTACCACACCACAGCATGTTGAAACCACACCACAGCATGTTGCAATGTATCCCACCACACCACAGCATGTTATAATGTATCCCACAACACCACATCAAATTGCAATGTTCCCAGCACACTACAGCACGTTGTATTGTATCCCACCACAGCACGTTGCAATGTATCCCACGACATTACATCACATTGCAATGTATCACACCACACCACATCATGTTGCAATGTATCCCACAACACCACAGAACGTTGCAAAGTATCCCACTACACCTAAGCACCTAGCAATGTATGCCACCACACTACAGAACGTTTGCAATGTATTCCACCACACCACAGCATGTTGCAATGTATCCCACCACACTACAGCAGGTTGTATTGTATCCCACCACAGCGCATGACGTTGCAATGTATCCCACAACACTACAGCACGTTGCAATTCCCACCACACTACAGCACTTTGCAATGTATCCCACAACACTACATCATGTTGCATTGTATCCCACCCCACCACAGCATGTTGCAATGTATCCCACCACACCACAGCACGTTGTATTGCATCCCACCACACCATAGCACGTTGTATTGTATCCCATCACACCACAGCACGTTGTATTGTATCCCATCACACCACAGCACGTTGTATTGTATCCCACCACACCACAGCACGTTGTATTGTATCCCACCACACCATAGCACATTGTATTGTATCCCACCACACCACAGCATGTTGTATTGTATCCCATCACACCACAGCACGTTGTATTGTATCCCACCACACCACAGCACGTTGTATTGTATCCCACCACACCATAGCACGTTGTATTGTATCCCACCACACCATAGCACGTTGTATTGTATCCCACCACACCACAGCACGTTGCAATGTATCCCATCACACCACAGAATGTTGTATTGTATCCCACCACACCACAGCACGTTGTATTGTATCCCACCACACCATAGCACATTGTATTGTATCCCACCACACCACAGCATGTTACAATGTATCCCATCACACCACAGCATGTTGCAATGTATCCCACCACACCACAACATGTTGTATTGTATCCCACCACACCACAGCATGTTGTATTGTATCCCACCACAACACAGCATGTTGTATTGTATCCCACCACAGCATGTTGCAATGTATCCCACCACACCACAGCATGTTGCAATGCACTGCAGTACATAGAGTTGTCATCTTGTGACACTTCAATAAAGTAAAAAAAAAAAAAAAAAGGAAAAAAACACAATACAATGCATTACACACACTAAGCAATCGAAAGCAGATCACTTTTCAGAGTGCAGCTAAGCAACCGCTTTTGGACGTTCAGGAGCAAACAGCAATATTTAATAGGACCAATGCACCACGATGGCAAGCCAAGTGCTTGGCGGCTCACGGTTCCATCACAGCCCTATTGACTTGAGTCAGGTGGTGCCACTTGTCATCTTGACATGCTGCGGTAAATTTGCTGCAGCCACCACACAAAGCATCACAGCCACAGCATATTAATAGCCCCCTCCAGCTATATTGTTTAGGTAGGTGGCCAGGGGTGGTAAAACATAACTTACCCCCAGCCGCCTATGTGAAAGGGGCCTAAACCTGGCTATACACTAGACAATCTGATGTATAATGTCTTTTAGACTTGTAATAGAAGGCGTTAGTTAAGCTACCATCGTAACTTACAACCGTAAACTGTCAATTGCATCTCTGTTCACACCATGCAGTCTCATAATATGATCGATCAAAATACGATGGTGTTCACAAACAAAACGTCTCAGTGCTGTTGTTTGATGCAAAACAATTGATAATATTCTGCCCTGGCCGAATGACTCAGTTTGACTAAATCCGATTGAATTTGAGTCCAAATTTATCGAAAGGGAAGTTACGGCTATTCAATTGTTTGTAGATTTGATTGTTTCAATTGAATCAAGTAACGATTTTATAAAAAATAAGTATTGAACATGTCACCATTTTTCTTGGGTTGTTACCAAATTGTGGTGAAAATTTAATGTCAATAGCACCTTTAGAAATCTATTTATCTAAAAAATGGTGATGTGTTCAATACTTATTCAATACTTATTTTACCCGCTGTATATGGCCACCATAACAGGGATTGTACAATCAGATTGTATGGTTTATGGTCACCTTAAATAAATTTAAACATACTTGGGGCAAACATAGATCTACACTCAAACAAAAAAGTAAAAAAAAAAACTAATAAAAAAAAGAAAAAAGGCTTGATTGGTCCACTTGGTGATTTTCACTCTTCTATGTTTCTATTTTCTTCCCATGATAGCAGGCCCCGCCCCCCATCCTTCTCATACTCCACTATAGTTCCAGCTGTCATTTATAGTAGATAAGGCTGGGATGGGCCATGTGTTTGTTTTACAGTAACCGCTCAGCTATGGCTTGTAGATAGTTCGCCGTCATAGCTGCCAACTGTCTAGGAAGTCCCTGGTTAAGAAAATAGAACTATGAATAAGCACACCAAGAAAAAAAATGTATAGTGCAGCCATTGACTTTTATACAGTAAATATATGACACTGTATACATAAAGAATAGCATCATATATCATATGTTACCATAAACAATAGGAAGCATAGAAACAGACATGAGACAGATACCGGAAGAGCAATGAATCACAGGACGAAAGTGGATCAAAGTTTTAAGGCATAATATACACATACCAAGCATACATTCCTTTACATGCAATACCGATGTAGCAAGGAGGAGAGAACCGGGTATGGCAACATTTTGTTGGCCAAGCACCCACTTTGTCATGTCTGTTCACATCACAGTGTCGGTGTCGTCTCCATGTGTAAGAGGGTGACAACACAGGACTACAATTGGGAGATACCTGTCACCCCATAACAGGAAGTGCCTAAAGAAGAAAATGCCAGGATGACAGGGTGATTGTTTAGCCCCTTTGCTGCTCCCAGCTGTTGTCTATGTAGTAGAAGTGATTTCAGCAGCTGTAAATTCTACACTGTTTAAAAAGTGATGCACCTGCCAGGCTTACCTGCCTGTTTTTGGTGCCCAACATCCACTGGCCGACCTCCATTTATGAACGTGGAAGTGTTCGACTCTGAGCACTTCTAAGTCCCGAGCTGCGAAACCCTGGCTGCTGTGGTCAGAGAAACAGCAGGTAGACCACAGTTTTCACTCAAGAGTGTAGGGATGATATTGAGTTTAATAAAGAGAACCTGTCCCCTGCACTATACTATCACAAAAAAGGTAAAGCCCCCTGCATTCACATACATGCACATACAAATGCTAAGGTGATTTCCGGACACACAGGGATACCAAAACAACAATTGCATACCACATATTAAGTATTGCCATGGGCACCAGAATGGGAGGAACAATTTTAGAGCCATCATTTAAGTGTAACTCTAGTCTAAACTGATGTGCTGTAAAGGTTTTTAAAGCAATTTAGCGTATCGTACTTCTTTTGCCATGCATATCATTTTAAGAACTATTAATATGTGTAAAATCAGCACTACCTACTATAATATGTTCCTATTAACAAAATATATTTAATAAACAAAAACTAAAGTAAAACACCACTATGTGCAAAATAGCCCCTGTACACTGATTAGTGATTCCACCCCACTAAATGAATATACTGCGTTATATATATATATATATATATATATATATATATATATATATATATATATATATATATATAATTCATTTATTTTTTATTTATTTTTTGAGGTTTGACATATTTGGTATCTATGTAATTGACACAACCTCATCTTTTATATTTGGGGGAATATGATTGGTTTGTATGCACAAAAATTACGTTAATTGCATTTAGTAATGAAAATGTAGATTTGATAAGCAGTTGCAATAACATTGTGCAACATATAAAATTGCAATAACCATTTTATTCTGAAGATCCTCTGCTTTCAGGAAATATGCATGCTACTCATTTGGATGCAATCCTAACATACCTTGCTGACTAAGACGGGCCACACCACAGTGCACAGTGAAGCAACAAAGTATGTGCATTGCAGTGCTGTGCGCTGTCAAAAAAAGGCGCAGGTCCAACTTCTGAATCACTGAGCTGTGTGACAGTCAATTCATTTTGAAAGGGCTGACTAATGGCAGCACATGTCTCAGGGGACCCCTGCTACAATTAGTCCATTCCTTATATTGGTGATGGTCAGTGAGAATAATGTCCCTTACATTGGTGGAGGTCAGTGGAAAGGATGACCCTTACATTGGTGGTTGATGAGAAGAATGCCCCTTACATTGGTGGTGATCAGTGGGAAGACTGCCCCTTACATTAGCAGTGGTCAGTGGGAAGAATGCCCCCTACATTGGTGGTGATTATTGGGAAGAATGCCCCTTACATTTTTGGTGGTTAGTGGGAAGAATGGCCCTTACATTGGTGGTGGTCTCAGGGAAGAATGTCCCTTACATTGGTGTAGGTCAGTGGGAAGAATGCTCCTTACTTTCATGGTGGTCAGTGGAAAGAATTCCCCTTACTTTGGTGGTGGTCAGTGGGAAGAATGACCCTTACATTGGTGGTGGTTAGTGGGAAGAATGACCCTTACATAGGTGGTGGTCAGTGGAAAGAATGATCCTTACATTGGTGGTGGTTAGTGGGAAGAATGATCCTTACATTGGTGGTGATTAGTGGGAAGATTGCTCCTTACATTTTTGGTGGTCAGTGGGAAGAATGGCTTTTACATTGGTGGTGGTCTTAGGGAAAAATGTCCCTTACATTGGTGTGGGTCAGTGGGAAGAATGCTCCTTACTTTCGTGGTGGTCAGTGGAAAGAATTCCCCTTACATTGGTGGTGGTCAGTGGGAAGAATGACCCTTACATTGGTGGTGGTTAGTGGGAAGAATTACCCTTACATTGGTGGTACTCAGTGGTGGGTGGTGGGAATCAGTGGAAAGTATGACCCTTACATTGGTGGTTGATGAGAAGAATGCCCCTTACATTGGTGGTGATCAGTGGGAAGAATGCCCCTTACATTAGCAGTGGCCAGTGGGAAGAATGCCCCTTACATTGGTGGTGATTAGTGGGAAGATTGCTCCTTACATTTTTGGTGGTCAGTGGGAAGAATGGCTTTTACATTGGTGGTGGTCTTAGGGAAAAATGTCCCTTACATTGGTGTGGGTCAGTGGGAAGAATGCTCCTTACTTTCGTGGTGGTCAGTGGAAAGAATTCCCCTTACATTGGTGGTGGTCAGTGGGAAGAATGACCCTTACATTGGTGGTGGTTAGTGGGAAGAATTACCCTTACATTGGTGGTGGTCAGTGGAAAGAATGATCCTTACATTGGTGGTGGTTAGTTGGAAGAATGCTTCTTACATTGGTGGTCAATGAGAAGCATGCTCTTTTCATTGGTGGTGGTCAGTGGGAAGAATACCCCTTACATTGGTGGTGGTCAGTGGGAAGAATACCCCTTACATTGGTGGAGGTCAGTGGGAAGAATATTCCTTACATTCGTGGTGGTCAGTAGGAAGAATGACCCTTACGCTGGTGGTGGTCAGTGGGAGGAATGCCCCTTACATTGGTGGTGGTCAGTGGGAAGAATGACCCTTACGTTGGTGGTGGTCAGTGGGAAGAATGGTAGGTCCAACTTCTAAATCACTGAGCTGTGTTTCATTTTGAAAGGGCTGACTAATGGCTGCACATGTCTCAGGGGACCCCTGCTACAATTAGTCCATTGTTGGTCAGTAGGAAAATGTTCCTTATATTGGTGATGGTCAGTGGGAATAATGTCCCTTACATTGGTGGAGGTCAGTGGAAAGAATGACCCTTACATTGGTGGTTGATGAGAAGAATGCCCCTTACATTGGTGGTGATCAGTGGGAAGAATGCCCCTTACATTAGCAGTGGTCAGTGGGAAGAATGCCCCTTACATTGGTGGTGATTAGTGGGAAGAATGCCCCTTACATTTTTGGTGGTCAGTGGGAAGAATGGCCCTTACATTGGTGGTGGTCTCAGGGAAGAATGTCCCTTACATTGGTGTGGGCCAGTGGGAAGAATGCTCCTTACTTTCGTGGTGGTCAGTGGAAAGAATTCCCCTTACATTGGTGGCGGTCAGTGGGAAGAATGACCCTTACATTGGTGGCGGTCAGTGGGAAGAATGACCCTTACATTGGTGGTGGTCAGTGGGAAGAATACCCCTTACATTGGTGGTGGTCAGTGGGAAGAATATTCCTTACATTCGTGGTGGTCAGTAGGAAGAATGACCCTTTTGCTGGTGGTGGTCAGTGGGAAGAATGCCCCTTACATTGGTGGTGGTCAGTGGGAAGAATGACCCTTACGTTGGTGGTGGTCAGTGGGAAGAATGCCCCTTATATTGGTGGTGGTCGGTTGAAAGAATGACCCTTACATTTGTGGTGGTCATTGGGAAAAATGCTCCCTACATTGGTGGTGGTCAGTGAGAGGAATGTTCCTTACATTGGTGGTTAATGAGAGGAATGCCCTTTACATTGGTGGTGGTCAGTGGGAAGAATGCCCCTTAAATTGGTGGTGGCCAGTGGGAAAAATGATCCCTACATTGGTGGTCAATGAAAAGAATGACCCTTACATTGGTGGTGGTCAGTGGGAGGAATGCTCCCTACATTGGTGGTGATCAGTGAGAAGAATGTTCCTTACATTGGTGGTCAATGAGAAGAATGCCCCTTACATTGGTGGTGGTCAGTGGGAAAAATGTCCCTTACATTGGTGGTCAATGAGAAGAATGCCCCTTACATTGGTGATGGTCAATGGGAAGAATGCCCCTTACATTGATGGTGGTCAGTGGGAAGAATGCCCTTTACATTGATGGTGGTCAGTGGGAAGAATGCCCCTTACATTGGTGGTGGTCAGTGGGAAAAATGACCCTTACATTGGTGATCAATGAGAAGAATGCCCCTTACATTGGTGGTGGTCAGTGGGAAAAATGACCCTTACATTGGTGGTCAATGAGAAGAATGCCCCTTACATTGGTGGTGGTCAGTGGGAAAAATGTCCCTTACATTGGTGGTCAATGAGAAGAATGCCCCTTACATTGGTGATGGTCAATGGGAAGAATGCCCCTTACATTGATGGTGGTCAGTGGGAAAAATTACCCTTACATTGGTGGTCGATGAAAAGAATGCCCCTTGCATTGGTGCTGGTCAGTGGGAAGAACGCCCCTTACATTGGTGGTGGTCAGTGGGAAGAATGCCCCTTACATTGGTGGTGGTTAGTGGGAAAAATGACCCTTACATTGGTGGTGGTCAGTGGGAAAAATGACCCTTACATTGGTGGTCAATGAGAAGAATGCCCCTTGCATTGGTGGTGGTCAGTGGGAAGAATGCCCCTTACATTGGTGGTCGATGAAAATAATGCCCCTTGCATTGGTGCTGGTCAGTGGGAAGAACGCCCCTTACATTGGTGGTGGTCAGTGGGAAGAATGCCCCTTACATTGGTGGTGGCTAGTGGGAAGAATGACCCTTACATTGATGGTGGTCAGTGGGAGAAATGATCCTTACATTGGTGGTGGTCAGTGGGAAGAATGTTCCTTACAATGGTGGTCAATGAGAAGGATGCCCCTTACATTGGTGGTGGTCAGTGGGAAGAATGTTCCTTACAATGGTGGTCAATGAGAAGGATGCCCCTTACATTGGTGGTGGTCAGTGGGAAGAATGTTCCTTACAATGGTAGTCAATGAGAAGGATGCCCCTTACATTGGTGGTGGTCAGTGGGAAGAATGTTCCTTACAATGGCGGTTAATGAGAAGGATGCCCCTTACATTGGTGGTGGTCAGTGGGAAGAATGCCCCTTACATTGGTGGTGGTGAGTGGGAGAAATCATCCTTACATTGGTGGTGGTCAGTGGGAAGAATGACCCTTACATTGGTGGTGGTGAGTGGGAGAAATCATCCTTACATTGGTGGTGGTCAGTGGGAAAAATGTCCCTTACATTGGTGGTCAATGAGAAGAATGCCCCTTACATTGGTGGTGGTCAGTGGGAAAAATGACCCTTACATTGGTGGTCAATGAGAAAAATGCCCCTTGCATTGGTGGTGGTCAGTGGGAAGAATGCCCATTACATTGGTGATGGTCAGTGGGAAGAATGCCCCTTACATTGGTGGTGGCTAGTGGGAAGAATGACCCTTACATTGATGGTGGTCAGTGGGAGAAATGATCCTTACATTGGTGGTGGTCAGTGGGAAGAATGTTCCTTACAATGGTGGTCAATGAGAAGGATGCCCCTTACATTGGTGGTGGTCAGTGGGAAGAATGTTCCTTACAATGGTGGTCAATGAGAAGGATGCCCCTTACATTGGTGGTGGTCAGTGGGAAGAATGTTCCTTACAATGGTAGTCAATGAGAAGGATGCCCCTTACATTGGTGGTGGTCAGTGGGAAGAATGTTCCTTACAATGGCGGTTAATGAGAAGGATGCCCCTTACATTGGTGGTGGTCAGTGGGAAGAATGCCCCTTACATTGGTGGTGGTGAGTGGGAGAAATCATCCTTACATTGCTGGTGGTCAGTGGGAAAAATGTCCCTTACATTGGTGGTCAATGAGAAGAATGCCCCTTACATTGGTGGTGGTCAGTGGGAAAAATGACCCTTACATTGGTGGTCAATGAGAAAAATGCCCCTTGCATTGGTGGTGGTCAGTGGGAAGAATGCCCATTACATTGGTGATGGTCAGTGGGAAGAATGACCCTTACATTGGTGGTGGTCAGTGGAAAAAATGACCCTTACATTGGTGGTCAATGAGAAGAATGCCCCTTACGTTGGTGGTGGTCAGTGGGAAAAATGTCCCTTACATTGGTGGTCAATGAGAAGAATGCCCCTTACATTGGTGATGGTCAATGGGAAGAATGCCCCTTACATTGATGGTGGTCAGTGGGAAAAATTACCCTTACATTGGTGGTCAATGAGAAAAATGGCCCTTGCATTGGTGGTGGTCAGTGGGAAGAATGCCCCTTACATTGGTGATGGTCAGTGGGAAGAATGACCTTTACATTGGTGTTGGTCAGTGGGAAAAATTACCCTTACATTGGTGGTCAATGAGAAGAATGCCCCTTACAATGGTGGTGGTCAGTGGGAAGAATGTTCCTTACAATGGTGGTCAATGAGAAGGATGCCCCTTACATTGGTGGTGGTTAGTGGGAAAAATGACCCTTACATTGGTGGTGGTCAGTGGGAAAAATGACCCTTACATTGGTGGTGGTCAGTGGGAAAAATAACCTTTACATTGGTGGTGGTCAGTGGGAAAAATGCCCCTTGCATTGGTGGTGGTCAGTGGGAAGAATGCCCCTTACATTGGTGGTCCATGAAAAGAATGCCCCTTGCATTGGTGCTGGTCAGTGGGAAGAACGCCCCTTACATTGGTGGTGGTCAGTGGGAAGAATGCCCCTTACATTGGTGGTGGCTAGTGGGAAGAACGACCCTTACATCGGTTGTGGTCAGTGGGAGAAATGATCCTTACATTGGTGGTGGTCAGTGGGAAGAATGTTCCTTACAATGGTGGTCAATGAGAAGGATGCCCTTTACATTGGTGGTGGTCAGTGGGAAGAATGTTCCTTACAATGGTGGTCAATGAGAAGGATGCCCCTTACATTGGTGGTGGTCAGTGGGAAGAATGTTCCTTACAATGGTAGTCAATGAGAAGGATGCCCCTTACATTGGTGGTGGTCAGTGGGAAGAATGTTTCTTACAATGGCGGTCAATGAGAAGGATGCCCTTTACATTGGTGGTGGTCAGTGGGAAGAATGTTCCTTACAATGGTGGTCAATGAGAAGGATGCCCCTTACATTGGTGGTGGTCAGTGGGAAGAATGTTCCTTACAATGGTAGTCAATGAGAAGGATGCCCCTTACATTGGTGGTGGTCAGTGGGAAGAATGTTCCTTACAATGGCGGTCAATGAGAAGGATACCCCTTACATTGGTGGTGGTCAGTGGGAAGAATGCCCCTTACATTGGTGGTGGTCAGTGGGAAGAATGACCCTTACATTGGTGGTGGTGAGTGGGAGAAATCATCCTTACATTGGTGGTGGTCAGTGGGAAGAATGACCCTTACATTGGTGGTGGTGAGTGGGAGAAATCATCCTTACATTGCTGGTGGTCAGTGGGAAGAATGTTCCTTACAATGGTGGTCAATGAGAAGGATGCCCCTTACATTGGTGGTGGTCAGTGGGAAGAATGTTCCCTACAATGGTAGTCAATGAGAAGGATGCCCCTTACATTGGTGGTGGTCAGTGGGAAGAATGTTCCTTACAATGGCGGTCAATGAGAAGGATGCCCCTTACATTGGTGGTGGTCAGTGGGAAGAATGACCCTAAGGCCTCATGTACACTGCTGCTGGTAAACGGACGTTCAGAGGCAGTTGGCTGCTTTTTTCAGCTGCCCCTGAACTCATCCAATGTTACCATATGTGTACATGTACACAGGTTCGTTTAATGTCGTTTTTAGGCAGTTGCGTTTAGAGGCCTTTCTTTGAAGGCAAAAAAAATTAGTTTAGACGCTGAAGTTTCCGATGTTTCAGATGCTAAACACCGCTAAACGCGGTACCCGTGTTTAGCTGCATTTCATTTGCAGGCGTTTTTCATTTTTGGCTATTTTGAAAAAAATATATTTTTTTTTTTTCTAAACGCAAACGCGGCAAAACGCCACTAAACGTGGTATTTAAAACTGACATTTTAAATGTGGGTTTTTATCTGTCAAGTTGAAGTGGGATTCTGGCCAGCGAAAAAAATTTTTTAAAGTCAGCAGCTACAAACACTGTAGCTGCTGAATTTAAATAAGTACTCTTACCTGTCCTGGCCGACCCGTCCCTCAGCTCTCGGGTCCCGGCACCGCCATCCTAACTAAGGGAAACAGGCAGTGGAGCCTTGCGGCTTCACTGCCAGTTTCCTACTGTGCACGCGCGAGCGGCACGGCGCTCTGTGAATGGCCCTGTGGTTTTCTGGGAACACACACAGTTCCCAAAAGGCAATGGGGCCGCTCACTAAGGAACAGGACACGCCGGGGAATAGGAAGAGGCAGATTAGGAAGACTGCCTAGCAACAAGGGTTCAGGTAAGTTTAAAAAAAAACATTTTTTCAAATTTTTATTTTTTTTATTTTTTTAGGATTTGTGGTGCAATTTTTCTTTTCAGGGTGGCCCTCCACTTAAAATAGTTCAGGAGAGGAAATGTTCCATGTACATTAAGCCTTACATTGGTGCTGGTCAGTGGGAAGAATGACCCTTATGCCGCGTACACACGAGCGGACTTTACGGCGGACTTTGCCCGGCGGACTTTTCGACGTACTTTCCGACGGACTTTCTGAATGAACGGACTTGCCTACACACAATCCACCAAAGTCCGTCGAATTCGTACGTGATGACGTACGACCGGACTAAAACAAGGAAGTTCATAGCCAGTAGCCAATAGCTGCCCTAGCGTGGCTTTTTGTCCGTCGAACTAGCATACAGACGGCGGACTTTTCGACCGGACTCGATTTCAACGGATAAATTTTTTATTTTTTTTTTAATTATTTATTTATGGTAGAAAACCGGTTCACCGGGACATACAGCAATAATATGACAGTGATCAACAAAAAAGAAGGAAAAATAAAAAACACATACATAGGCTCGAAAACAGTGTATATCACATACAGATTAAGATGAGGATTATAGCATCTCTATTCCTTTTTTAGAAGGTTTGGAAAAAAATTACAGTGGTAACAGCGTATGGATATTACTACCATTTTCTCCCTGTAATGAAAGGTATTGAGCGGTGGAACCTTCCATCGCATGTTTTCCATTAGTCCTATGTCTCTTAATGTGTTCTGTATGTGGCTTCAGAGCCACCATGTAATTTAATCCCGGTTTAGGCGGTCTCCTATTTATTTTAAGTTTACAAAAGAGAAAGCAGTGTAGAAAAGGGAAAGAAAAAGAAGGGGTAAAAAGGTGTCTAGTTAGACGAGGAGTCGAATAAAGGAGTGGAGAAAAAACAGACAAAGTGAGAGAAGAGGAGGGGGGGTAAGCTTGGGTATGGGGAAGGGGGGGGGGGGAGGGAATTCGGATAGTGATCCACCAGTGTTTGTCTGTGTCTGAAACTGACTGCGGATATATACAAAAACAGATTGTATTATATCCTCAGCTGCCTAGAAGTGCCTGACCTTCATCTGAGTAATTGAACATGTTCCATAGTTGCCAAGTTTTGGTGTACATTTCTTGTCTGTTTTGGCTTGTGAGGATTAAGTCCTCAAACTGATTAATTTCCTCCACCTTTTGTATCCAGAGTGCTATGGTTGGTGATTGGGTGGATTTCCAGAGGATTGGGATGCAGGATTTCGCTGCATCTAGCAGGTGTCGTACCACTGATTTTTTGTAGACCTTAGCCGGGGTGTCATTGGCATGCAAAAGGAAATATGCCGGGTCTTCTGGAACAACTCGGTCTGTGAATTTCTGTGTTATCTGGCGGACTTCTCTCCAGAAGTTCTGGATCCTGGGGCAGGACCAGAAAATATGGAGGAGTGTGCCCTTTTCCTCTTGGCATCTCCAACAGACATCCGGTGACGAGGGGTAGATTGCGTGAAGTAGTGCTGGGGTTCTATACCAATGAGTAAGGATTTTATAATTTGTTTCTTGAATTTTGGTGCATATGGAGGATTTGTGGGTGAATTGCAGGATGTGTTGCGTTTTGTTAGAGGAAAAGTGACATTTCAAATCTTTTTCCCATTTGGCGAGACTCTGTAATTTATAACCTTCTGTTGGGGTGGTAAGCATGCTATATGTTATAGAGAGTGAGTGTAGTAAAGGGTCTCTGCCGGAGCATAGCTCTTCCATAGGTGTGAGAGTTTGGTCAGTGACATTGGGTGGTGGCATGCTACTTAGGTAGTGATGGAGCTGTAGTGAGCGTAAAAAATCTAGGCGGAACTGTCCTTCAGGATCGGACAGCTCTGCGATGTTCTTCCACCTACCTCCGCTACTGAAGTGCGAGGCTTGGTATATTCCCGCTTCCCTTAGTTCCCGAAATCTTCCATCCCCCATCCCTGGTTCAAATGAGGGGTTCCCTAGTATGGGCTTGAGTGGTGAGTTACGGGCGAAAAGGGGGGACGTGTCAATCAGACGCGCACATATGCGTACCGTGTTGCCTATTAGTGGGTGACGTTTGAGGTCAGTCGGGAGTGCGTTGTAACACCATGGGGTCCTGTGTATAGGAGACGCGCATTGAGCTTGTTCGAGTTGTGTCCATAACTTTGTGGTGGTATGTCGGCACCAGTCTATGAGCCTACACAAATGCGTAGCTCTGTAGTAGGACTGGAGTTCAGGCATTGCCAGTCCTCCGTGTCGTTTGGGTAACGAAAGGGTCTTCCTGTTTAGACGTGGTCTTTTCCCGGCCCAAAGGAATTTGATAAATATAGATCGTGCGTGAGTGAAGTAGTCCGCTGGTATGTGAATTGGAATGGTCTGTAGGAGGTAGAGGAATTTGGGTAGGATCGTCATCTTAAGGATATTGCAACGCCCAAACCAGGAATGGAGCCCCCCTGTGTATTTATCTAGTATTTGTTCTACTTTTTTTAATAGAGGTGGGAAATTCAGTTTAAACAATTGGGAAAAGTTCGGTGGTATGTGTGTTCCTAGATATTTCAAAGCTGTAGTGGTCCACTTCAGATGGAAACTATTTTGGAGTTGTGTGAGATGTGGTTGTGGAATTCCCAATCCCATCGCCTCAGACTTACTGAAATTAATTTTTAGGTTAGCTAGTTGGCCATAGATATGAAATTCTTTCATCAGGTTGGGGAGGGAGATGGTTGGGTTCGTGAGGGAGAACATCAAATCGTCAGCGTATGCAGAGACTTTGAATTGTTTCTTATTTACCTCTACTCCTGTGATGTCTGGGTTTAGTCTAATGTGGCATAGGAAGGGTTCTAGGGATAGCGCGAAGAGTAATGGTGATAAGGGGCAACCTTGACGGGTTCCATTAGTAATTGGGAAAGCTTCCGAGAGTACGCCGTTCGCTCTCACTCTGGCCGAGGGGTCTGAATAAATTGCAGATATCCAATGCATCATTTTGTCCCCTAGTCCTATATGTTTCAGCGTTGCAAACATAAACCTCCAGCTGACCCGATCGAAAGCTTTTTCAGCGTCCGTTCCTAGTAGGATACATGGGGATTTGGTGCTGTTAGCTAAATGGAGTAGGTTAAGGACCTTAATCGTGTTGTCCCTAGCTTCCCTGGTTGGGACAAAGCCCACCTGGTCTAAGTGGATCAGTGAGGTAAGGTGTTGTTGTAGCCTGTTGGAGATAATTTTTGTGAAGAGTTTTAAGTCTGTATTCAACAGTGAGATCGGACGGTAGGAGCCGCATTGGCCTGGATCTTTGCCCTCTTTTGGTATGACGGAAATCTGTGCCTGCAGTGTTGATCTATGAAATTTTCCCCCAGAGCCTAGATTATTATAAAGTTTAACCAATTGCTGGCCAAGGGAGGGGAGGAGGGTCTTGTAATAAGGTATTGTGAGCCCGTCCGGGCCTGGCGCTTTACCCGATTTAGAATTTTTTAGGGCGGTTTGAAGTTCGCTCAGCGTGATGGGGTCTTCTAGCAAGGTTTTAACGTTATCTGGGAGGGTGGGCATTAGGGAGGATGATATGTATTCTGTTGTTTTTTCAGGGGGGGTTTGTGACTCTTTTAGGTTGTATAGAGATGAGTAATAGGAGCTAAACTCCTGCACAATATGTTGTGGTAACGAGGCCTTCCGGCCCGTCGGGGACAGAATGTGGGGTATATATGAAGCTATCTTCTGTTCTCGTAAGGATTGGGCTAACAGTCTCCCGCACTTGTTGCCAGATTCGTACTGTTTCCTTTTACTGATTTGTATCGCCGCTTTCGCTTTAAAGCGTAGAAGGTCGGTGATCTGTGTACGGGTCGTGTCTAGCTCTATTTCCAGTTGTTTGGTGGGTGTCTGTTTGTGACGTGCATCTAATGATTCTAGTTTCCCGAGCAACGTGTTTAATTGTGCAGTTCTTTGTCGTTTGAGTCGTGCCCCGTGCTTGATGAGTATCCCCCTGATAACGGTTTTATGTGCCTCCCACACCAATCCTGTGTCACAGTCAGGTGTGGAATTAGTGGTGAAATAGTGTCCTATTTCTCTGGTTACGTCCGCTAGAATTTCCGGGTCTTTCAGTAGTCCTTCGTTCAGTCTCCACGGTGGTTTCTGTGTCGACCTTAAGTCTGGGAGAACGTATCGCATTGTTATCGGGGCATGGTCCGACCACGTGATTGGTCCTATAGTGGTCTCTTTAATCGCTTGTAGGTCTCTGTGGGGAATCAGAAAATAGTCGATTCTGGAGTATGTCTGGTGTGGTTTGGAAAAGAAAGTGTAATCTCTTTCCCCTGGGTGGAAGAGACGCCAAGCGTCGATCAGCTGTGAGTTATGTAATGTCGTTCCGATACGCTTACGTAAATCTCTCGATGTTGAGGAAGTTCCAGTGGAAGTATCCTCCGTAGGGGTGAGGGGAACATTAAGGTCTCCTCCTATAATCAAATGACCGTCCGAGAATTGTGATAGTAGGTCCAGGTGTCGCTTTAGGAATCTGTCTTGTTGTGTGTTGGGAACGTATAGGTTGGCCAGAGTCACCCTTGTGTCTCCAATCTTCCCCTTTACGAAGAGGAATCTACCTTCCCCGTCGCCCTTCACTTCTGTAAGTGACCATGGTAATGTAGATGAGATGAGGATGGAGACCCCTCTAGATTTAGCCTCAGTGTATCTCGAGTGGTATACCACTGGGAAGAATTTGCTCTGTAGTGTCGGTAAGGAACCCTCCCTGAAGTGGGTCTCCTGTAAGAAGACTATGTCTGCTCCCATGCGTCTTATGTCATTGGTTAACATTCGTCTTTTTTCAGGTGTGTTCAGGCCCTTTACATTAAAGGAGATTACGTTTATGGAGGTCATGGTCATGAGTGGTGGGTTTGTGGGTGGTTACAAGCTGAATCCCAAGGGGGGGGGGTTAGGGAGTTGAGGGGGGGAGGGGGGGGGAGTTGAGGGGGGGGGTGTTAGTTGAGGGTGGGTAGAGAAGGTGAAGAGCAGGTCAGATAGGAGGAGAAAAGAGAGCAAACTCAAGAGAGAGTAGAGGAGAAAGTAAAAAGGCTGTCACTAGATAGTGCAGCTTAGTGCAAGTACTAAGTTAGCCAATCGGGCTAATACGCTCCCCAGAAAATACCCTGGGATTGGAGCGTTGTCCTATGTGGGACAGTGGATAGACAGGGCCGGGTAGAGAGCTCCCGCACCTCTCCCTCCACCCCCGGCTATCTATAGTTTAAGTGTGTACACGTGTAGTGCCATTAGCAGTCACCTAACAAGCTATTAAGGTGTAGTATTCCAGACACAGTAATATTCTGAACAAAACCATAAGAAGGCATGGTATAAACATATCAAAGCAAATTAAAAATTGTAATGAGGTAAATTGGAGCTCTCATAAATGGAGCTCAACGAGTGCAAATGTGTAACACCATTAACCTAACAAGTGCAGTGACATATTGTCATGTTCCCCTCCTCGTCCAGCAGCATTTAAGGACGGATGAGCCGTGTAGAATGCACTCAACTTAAACTATAAAGTAACTGGTGCATCTATTCTGAGATTGGAACATCTATATATGAGTCAAGGCCCCAGAGACGTGGGTGTTCAGATCTTCATGGGACAATGGTAAAGTGGTCAGATCAGCTCGTGGCCAAAGGACCCATGACCGGTTAACTTGTAGGGGGTTCTCTCATCCACTCCCAGCTCAAGCAACAGGTCTGTAATGTCAGTTTGCTCCTTAGCGGTATGGCTAGTGACAGGGTCTGATGAATATAGCCGGAGTGTCTCATTGTGTGGAGTTCCTGTTGCGGTATTGGATCCTTGGTGGTCCCATCCCCAGAAGTAAGGCAAGTGGTGGTGAGTGTCGGTGGGGTTGTCTCCACTTGTCGTCCCCATGTCCCTTAGTCTCCTATGAATTCACATTCCGCATGGTTCCGCTCAATTAAACTAGAGGTGTATCTGAGCGTGTTACAACAGACCTCTCTGCAAGTAGGTGGGAGGAGACCAGTGTCGGCGGGCCATAGCGGACCGATACCCTGCCCCAAATCAAACAAATATTGGTGTTGCTTAGTTCCAGGGGTGGGGTGGGTATCCATCACTACTAGGTTAACAGTCATCCCATAGCCCTTCTGGGGATTCCCCAGGTCTCATTTCTATCCCGTCTCAGGCCCTGTATGTTCATTGAGACCAGAGAGGGGGAGAGAGGGGGGATGCTGGGTATGGGGGAACAGTTACAAAGTTTAGGCACTTCCCCCACCCTCTAAACGGCAAAGGTGACCATTTCAAAGTTCCCCATGTGAGAAGGCTCAGTTCCGTGTGATCTGCTTGGGATACTTAAAGCTGGACAAGGAGGGGGTGGCCATCGGCCTACTCACGCGGTTCTCCCTCCGATGCCGTCCTGCGTCTCCTTCTGTTCCTCTGGTGGCGAGGGGGGAGGGGTCCATGCAGCCTCAGGGGGCCCGATCGTCCTTGTAAACGTGGAAGGAACTGAAGCCAATCGGGTACCTGTATTGGTTCTGCATCCATGAATCTGAATAGCGCCGGTAGGTCTGCGGTTGTTTGAAGGGAGAAGGACCCAGTGTCGCTTCGGAACGTAACCGACAACGGGTATCCCCATCTGTAGGTCAGGCCTTTCTGCTTGGCAAGTTCCAGGAGAGGGCGGAGAAGGGCTCTACGTCTCAGTGTGGCCCTCGACAGGTCTGGTAGTATCCTGGCCTGTCTGCCTCCCACTTCCACATCTCCGTGTTCCCAGGCGCGTCGGAGGATAGATTCCTTTTGAGTGTAGCGATGTAGTCTACACACGACGTCACGCGGCCTACTCGGGTCTTCAGGTCTGGGGCCTAGGGCTCTATGCACTCTGTCTAGTTCGATGTTGAGTTCAGGAGCCCCGAGCACGGTGCGGAATATTTCTTTGACCGTGTCCCCTAGGTTCTCCGCAGTCGTTTCTTCTGGGATCCCCCGGAGTCGCAGGTTGTTCCTGCGACTTCGGTCCTCAATGTCTTCCAAATGTAACTGCAGGGCGACGGCAGATTCTCGGTGTAAGTCTCTTTCTCGTTCAAGCGCAGAAACTCTCCCCTCCAAAGAGGACACTGAAGCCTCACCTGTGGTCATGCGGTCTGCCAGCGTAGCTACCTCCCCCCGCACTTCTTGCATATCCCTCCTGTGGGTCTCTTCCAACTTGAGGATAAGCGCCTCAATGTCGGTGCGTGTGGGGAGGGCCTGAAGCAAGGCCCGAATGTCCTGTTCAAGCACAACGGGTTCGGGGGATCGTGGGGATGTCATTGTGTCTCTCGTAGGGTCTCCGTTGGTATCCAGGGAGCTGCTACTGGTGTCTAGGAGGCCGGTTGTAGTTGGATGTTCGCTCTGTGTGGGGGCCTTCTGTTTCTCCCCGCGTGGTAGGCCGCGCGGTGCAGTTGCGGTGGCTCCCGGGGATGTGTCAACGGATAAATTTTAAACAAGTTTCAAATCTAAGTCCGTCCAACTTTTGAGAAAACAAAGTCCGCTGGAGCCCACACACATCGAATTGTCCGACGAAATCCAGTCCGCCGGGCAAAGTCCGCCGTAAAGTCCGCTCGTGTGTACGCGGCATTACATTAGTGGTGGTCAGTGGGAAGAATTACCCTTACATTGGTGATGGTCAGTGGGAAGAATGCCCCTTACATTGGTGATGGTCAGTGGGAAGAACGACCCTTACATCGGTTGTGGTCAGTTGGAGAAATGATCTTTACATTGGTGGTGGTCAGTGGGAAGAATGCTACTTACAATGGTGTTCAATGAGAAGGATGCCCCTTACATTGGTGGTGGTCAGTGGGAAAAATTACCCTTTACATTGGTGGTCAATGAGAAGAATGCCCCTTTCATTGGTGGCGGTAAGTGGGAAGAATGCTCCTTACATTTGTGGTGGTCATTGGGAAGAATGACCTTTACATTGGTGGTGGTCAGTGAGAAGAATGACCCTTACATTGGTGGTGGTCATTGGGAAGAATGACCTTTACATTGGTGGTGGTCAGTGAGAAGAATGACCCTTACATTGGTGGTGGTCATTGGGAAGAATGACCTTTACATTGGTGGTGGTCAGTGAGAAGAATGACCCTTACATTGGTGGTGGTCACTGGGAAGATTGCTCCCTACATTGGTGGTGGTCAGTGGGAAGAATGTTCCTTACATTGATGATCAGTGGGAAGAACGCCCCAACAATTACAATCAGCTGAATCACTAAAGCTTATCTGAGCCGTGGGGTGGAGGAACTTCACTGGTCTGCACAGAGTCTTGACCTCAACCCAATAGAATACCTTTGGGATGAATTAGAGTGGAGACTGTGAGCCAGGCCTTCTTGTCCATATCAGTGCCTGACCTCACAGATGCGCTTCTGGAAAAATGGTCAAACATTCCCATAGATACACTTCTAAACCTTGTGGACAGCCTTTCCAGAAGAGTTGAAGATGTTTTAGCTGCAAAGGGAGGGCAAACTCAATATTGAACTCTACGGACTAAGACTGGGATACCATTAAACTTCATGTGTGTGTAAAGGCAGGCATCCCAATACTTTTTTAAATATAGTGTATGTGGTGTTAACAGCTGTAGGAAATGACTATTCTTATTTACTGTGCAGCACACAATGACAGGTCTTCTCTAAAATCTAGGATTCATTTATTCATTCATTTCCAGATGCCAGACTGGCATTTGCTGAATAGATGCTTCCATGGTGATCTGTACGAAAGTGTACAACACCTTCCATGCTTAGAGAACAAGGATTACCATGGCAACCCAAATCCACTGCTTAGATTAATACTGTAGTATAATGAAGAACTTCCAAAGGTCAGCACAGCGGCTTTTTTCCTGCGGCAGTACACTTTGTGCAGCTCTCAGATGTAGCTAAGGCTCGGGTTCTGGCATTTAGCTATGCTTGCTTTAAAATACACATATTTGGAGAAATTGGTTTTTATATCAGTAACATAAAATACCATCTTAATTGCATTAGTGATTATAATTGGATTGAATGATTCCAGCCAGAAAAGTGCTAAAGTACTAAGTCTAAATATAAGCCGTGGGGGAGATGGCTCACTCACCACCAATCTTAAAGTGGAACTATGGTCAGATTCAAAACTAACATACAGCGATCAGCCATATCTTTTTGACCACCCACCTAATATTGAGTAGGTCCCCCATTAGCTGCCAAAACAGCTCTGACCCATTGGGGCATGGACGACACTAGACCGCCGAAGGTATGCTGTGATATCTGGCATCAAGCGGTCAGTAACAGATCCTTTAAGTCCTGTGAGTTGTGAGGTGGGGCTTCCATGGATCAAACTTGTTTTTCAAGCACATCCCACAGATGCTTGATTAGATTGAGATCTGGAGAATTTGGAGGCCAAGTCAACACCTCAAACTCATTATTATGTTCCTCAACCATTCTGGAACCATTTTTGCAGCTTGGTGTGCACATTATCCTGCTGAAAGAATTGAGTGATAAGGGGATACAGCCCTCCCTATTTGTTATGGTGGCCTCTGTCACCAGGACTAAAGGTGAAAAATCCAAAATTTGTAATTGTCATTAGGTCAGCCATAGTTGGGAACTCTTCCAAAGGTGACACTTATTCCAGTGACACTTGTCTAAAAGGGTACAGGAGAAAGATGGGGCTCTGGATTGTTTGCTCAAGTAGGTATTCCATTTGGAACTCATGTGTGGGAGAAAGTTTTCCTTTTTAGGTTTCTTTCGAAGAGTGATGGCCGAAAGCATGTGTTTTTTGGGTTGACTAGTGAGGAGCTGTACATTGTATAAATCCTAGAAGCTGTATTTATTGAAAGTCTGCTTTTGTTAAAGCCAACGCATTTGAGGAATTAAAAAGGTTTCTGTCTATCAAGGCTTGGCAGATCCAGTATATTGGACTGATAAGTATAGCTTAGTCCCGAAGAATAATTTATATGGACTGTAACAAGGATATGCTTTAGAAACTGGTTTAACCAGCCTGACTAGAGGCAGCGTTCTCCAAGTCTGCAGGCGAATTAGGGCTTCCATAGCATAAATGTTGTAAGAGGGACAGACCACAGCCTGCTAGAAGCAACTTCCAGAATAGACTTCCCAACTCATCCTTTTCCTTTCACCCAGTGTGGTAAGTAGGGATAAGTGGTGTGGTTTTAATCGATTTTGCCTTAAATTACCAATTTTGCTTTGGGTACAGCAGAAACTCCAAATTTCAGTCATAGAGCTGCTAAGGCATAATTTATAAAACAAAAAAAAAGTTTTTTTTCTTGTTGTCTTTACTTTAAAGGTTCCCTTTTTTATTTATTGAGGGTAGTTTAGTTTATTTCATTTCATATTATTTCATTTTTTTCTATTCTCTTTCTTTGTATTTAATAATTTTTATGTGTTTTATTGAAAAAAATTCAGTTTTTATGTGAAAAAACATAAAATAATTAAGCTAATGAGGAGTTATTTCTTGGCACAAGAACAGGTCCAGGAGACTTGAAAGAAGTAGCTACCCTCAGGAGTCATTTAAAACCCATTACACGATTAAAAACCACCAAGACCACTTTCATTTTACCTTACCGTTGTCTCCCAATAGCCAAGCAATTTTGAATTGAGGTCTTTAAAATCTCAACAAAATTGTCAGGGTTCACGCTACCCCCCATAATCAAAATGCTTTGCTCAAGTTAACACCCATTGACCTTACCAAAACACAATTTTAATTAATACTAAGCCCCCGGTCACACCGGTGTGACTCGTCATTCGATTTGACAGTTTAAAATTGCATGACAAGTCGCACCCTATCGTCCGCATTGAAAGCAGTCAAATCGGTGCGACTCTGTCGGAGTCGCACCGATTTTGACAATAGTTCCTGCACTACATTTTGCAAGTTCAGGTGCGACGTGCATAGACATCTGTGCATGATTTTGTACAGATGTCTTTCAAGTCGCACCTAAAGTAGCACTGAAATGCTACTTTGAAATCGTGCTACTTCAAGCAAAGTAGCACGATTTCAATGTCGTGATCGGTTTGACTGGGGAGTCCTCACAGCAGTAATCCAAACCATAGGCAAAGCCTGGAAAGGCAGGACTCTATACATAGCTGAAACCAGATCTAGAGTTACCCAGGTAATGCTCCATAAAAAACCAAACCCAGAATTTCTGAAGGCATGCAAAAATATTTAGCTACCCATGGGCTGGTGTGGGGTTTTTGGCGACTGGTGATGGGATATTAATGGATTACATAGTGTAATGTAACTGTGATATAAAGGAAACCGCACTGTAAAGGGGCACTGTAATGATTACAGTGCCCCACTACAGTGCAGTCCCAATTATATCACCGTGCCCCTTTACATTACAGTGCCCCTAGAAATCACAGCCCCCCATCACAGTGCCTCTTGTAGTCATGCCCCTCTTTTTTCTCTAATCACAGTGCCCCTTTACATTACAGTGCCCCTAGCAATCACAGCCCCCCATCACAGTGCCTCTTGTAGTCATGCCCCCCTTTTTTCTCTAATCACAGTGCACCTTTACATTACAGTGCCCCTAGCAATCACAGCCCCCCATCACAGTGCCTCTTGTAGTCATGCCCCCCTTTTTTCTCTAATCACAGTGCCCCTTTACATTACAGTGCCCCTAGCAATCACAGCCCCCCATCACAGTGCCTCTTGTAGTCATGCCCCCCTTTTTTCTCTAATCACAGTGCCCCTTTACATTACAGTGCCCCTAGCAATCACAGCCCCCCATCACAGTGCCCCTTGTAGTCATGCCCCCCTTTTCTCTCTAATCACAGTGCCCCCTTTTACTCTCCCCCCCCCTGCACAGTCCTACCTTTGGCAGGGCATAGACATGTTCAGCCTATGTGTCCTCCCCAGGGTCTCCTGCCCCCACCGATGATGTCATCCTATCAGCAGGGCAGGGGGTGGGAGGAGCTGCAAATCTGGATCATATTAACAAGCGGGGGATTACCGCTTGTTATTTGAAAAGACTCCCACTCTCTGTGCAGATCTTTAGCTCCTCCTGCCCCCTGCTCTGCTGATAGGATGATATCTTTGGTGGTGTGGTAGAGCCAGGAGAGGAGACACAGGCATGGCCACATAGCAGGAGGTGAGCGGCGACCACGGTCTGTGTTAGTCCAGTCCCGACCGCAGTCACTGCTTACCTCCCTCTGTACGGCCTGGTCATCGACAGGCTGCTCTTGTTAGCAAATGCCCGGTGTGCCCTATGGCCAGTCTGGGGCTGCTAACATCTCACAATTTGCCTTGGCCATTGCTACAATTCTTCACTTATTTAATAATATCTCCATAGGCACAAACCTCTCCTCCATTCTACTAACTGGAAATAGAGAGGAGGTAATGAGGCACATGTACACAATGTACTACTATTTTACTACTACTACACTTTACTACTACTCAGGGCCAAGACAAGGGTTGGGCACTGTGGTATAATGTAGAGGTGGGGGGGGGGGGGAATTTGTGCTGAGAAGGGGAATTTGGGGGGGCGGCAGAGGGTAAGAATTGTTCTAGGAGGGCAAATTTAGGGAGGTGTGCTAGGAGTGGCGATGTGGGGGGATTTGTGTTGGGAGGGGGGATGGGGGAAGAGGATTTGTGCTAGGAGGGGGGATTTGGGGGGGTTGTGCTATAAAAGTAATATGGTAGATGGGTAATATTTTTTTTGGAAAGGGAGGGTGGGGGATTTGTACTAGTAGGGATGATTGGAGAGTATTTGTGCTAGGAGGGGAAATTTTCGGGGGGATATGTGCTAGAATGGGGGATTGGGGGAGGTGAATTTGTGTTGGAAGGGGGGGGATTTGGAGGGGGGGTGGGAGAGTTTGTGCTTTGAGGGGAAATTCCGGGGGTAGATGATTAGTGTTAGGAGAGGGTTTTTTGTTTTTTTTTGGGGGGGGGATTTGTGCTGGGGACATATGAGGAGAGAGAAGATTTGAGCTGGGGGATGGGGGGCAAAGATTTGTGCTTGGAGGAGGGATTTCAGCTGGGAGTGAATTTGCACTGGGAGGAGGGGAAATTTGTGTTTAGGGGGTAAGCATGCATATTAGCATTTGATTTTTTGGGGGGGGGGGAGGGTGGGGGGCTGCTACTACTGATGAATCTGAAAAATGCAGCATACTATTCTAGGATGGTGTATAAATATTTCTAGACTTTGTAGTCAGAAAGTTACACAGTACTAGTGATTTCTCATTTTATAAAGTTTTTTTGTCTTGGTATTAAAATAAACCTTCCAAAAGCAAATATTTTATGTACTTACTGTATGTTTTCCTTAACCCTTGAATACTACCTCCTGCACCCCTTTAAGTGGAGATGGTGCAGCTTCTGTATCATTTGACCACTGTGATTGGCTCTCACAGTGGTCATATAATAAGGAGCCCATTCCACTGGGCCCTGATCATAAGCTGTAACTGAGAGCTTTTGGTGACAGCTCGGCCAGTGTGCTGGGAGCGCACATCGAGCACATTCTCAGCACACAACCTCTGACCACCGTAGACTTATGTTCATGCAGCTGGGCACTAAAGCCCGCCCTCTTTGCTGCTGCATACAGTGGAACCTTGGTTAACGAGTAACGCGGTTTGAAAGATGAGCAACTTTTTTTTAAAATTCTGACTCGGTTTGTGAGTGTTGTCTTGCAAAACGAGCAGAATTCAAGCTAATGGGATGAGCAGTACCACATTTGGCCAGAGGTGCGGGGGCGCGGGTGACACACGGAAGGGTTCGGAGCCATTCGGAGACGTTTGGAAATACTCAGAAACACTCGGAAATACTCCATTCCCGATTGTTTCTGAGGCTTTCCGAGTTCAGCCGAACTGTCCCCGAGTATTTCCGAGGCTCTCCGGCGCCCCCCCACCTCTGGCCACATGCGGTATTGCATGCAATAGAAGTCAATGCGGAACAAATTATCTTAATTTCCATTGACTTCTATGGGGAAACTCGCTTTGATGTGCTTTGGATTACAAGCATTCTCCTGGAATGGATTATGCTCGTAATCCAAGGTTCAACTCTATATGCGTTACGTGGTTGACAAGAGGTTATAGTCAAGAACTAGATATATAGAATAATTCTGCGCTACCTTAAAAAGAAAGAAACACAGAAGCAGCCAACACGACCAACAAAGTATAAAATGCAAAACAACAAAAAAATGTGGCGCTAAACAGTGTCACTTGCAACTGAAAACCAGTCACTAAGCAATGAGAAAGATCTGCTTTAAACAGGTAGTCCTCATATGGACATTACAGATGCATAGTCTGTATAACAATATGTTGTAAATGGAATAATGAAGGATTATATAGACATCTTAAATAAAAATCCGCTCACTACCACCAAGAGATGAAGAGGCTTACTAGATGAGGTGGACCCAATGGGGCATACGCCGGACTGGGTCGGACAAGGCTTAGGTGGTGAGTGGCTGTGTATAATCCGAGAAGGATGCGATCTCGCGGGTTTGCTGTATTCCTCCAGATAGTGTCAGGAACTTGAGAGATGTACGCAATTTCCCGGATGTGGGAGGTCCTGTAGATCTTAAGGAGGTGGTGGGGTGTTCCGTAGGTGAACCCCTCAAAGCAACATTTCATGAACCCGGAAATGATGTGGTAAGATAAGGAAAGAAAAGAAGGGCCACATAGTGTAAATCCAAAAAATAAAAAATATTTATTTAAAATAAAATAGATGTACACTCACATGTAGATCCAAAACATAAAACAGCGCTGTGAGAAAAAGTGGCGACAATGGGGTCCTGTCCGACGCGTTTCGTCCTCAAAGACATCGTCTTTGAGGACGAAATGCGTCGGGCAGGACCCCATTGTCGCCACTTTTTCTCACAGCGCTGTTTTATGTTTTGGATCTACATGTGAGTGTACATCCTTCTTGGATTATACACAGCCACTCACCACCTAAGCCTTGTCCGACCCAGTCCGGCGTATGCCCCATTGGGTCCACCTCATCTGGTAAGCCTCTTCATCTCTTGGTGGTAGTGAGCGGATTTTTATTTAAGATGTCTATATAATCCTTCATTATTCCATTTACAACATATTGTTATACAGACTATGCATCTGTAATGTCCATATGAGGACTACCTGTTTAAAGCAGATACAATTGATCTTTCTCATAGCTTAGTGACTGGTTTTCAGTTGCAAGTGACACTGTTTAGCGCCACACTTTTTTGTTGTTTTGAAGAGGTTATAGTCCACTTTAAGCCTCCTTATTTAACTGTAACGCAGTCAGGCTGCATAAACAGTAATAGACGGGACGTCTTTTTTATTGCACTATTGTGCTGCAGCTAGGGTTAAATTGTCTTGTACAGGGGGAAGTGTCTGACCACTGCTCAACTCCAGCGTGCTGCCAGCACAGGACATTTTCTATAGTACATTCAAAAATGTAAAGTCCTGTTTGTTGGGGAGACTTTCCTTCACTTCCCGTCTCATATGTAAAACAGGAAATGAGAGGAAAAAGTGAAGGAATCCCAGGATGTCACAATGGTCATCATAACTAGTGTCCTCATTGGGAGATTTCCCCTCTATTACTATTGTAGCGTTAGGCCTGTAGAAGCTGCTGTTTAGGATGGGTTCTCTGCTCTTTGCCTCGACCTCCATAGGAACTTCAGCCTCTCTGATACACTAGGTTGGGTGTACAAAGCAATGCAATACCACAGAAAATCACTTAAAATAATATCTGATAACCATTAATACTACCATGCCCAAGAAAACAGGAACCAGTTAGAATAGGCACAATTAATATATTGTCACTCAATATGGTGGATAGAGAGGCAAGCATGAAAATGGATTAACGAAGGCAATAACACAATTTAGCATACAGAGTGATTAGTAATAAGGACTTGGCATAAGAAGACACTTAGGGGTTGGTTTACTAAAACTGGAGCGTGAAAAATCTGGTGCAGATCAGCATATAAACCAATCAGCTTCCAGGTTTTATTGCCAAAGCATAACTGAACAAGTTGAAGTTAGAAGCTGATTGGTTACTAAGCACAGCTGCACCAGATTCTGAGTGCACCAGTTTTAGTAAATCTCCCACATGGCATCCAGATCAGCATAAAGAGTAGCAAGGTGGGCAGTAATGTAGTTTAATCTACCGAGTGTTGGAACAATACTGCCAGAGCACATTTTAGTAGCACATGTGAGTCTTAGACTGACTGGGTATACACTGTTCAAAAGAAATGGGGATTGGTAGCGGAGGGGGCAGGGGAACAAAGGGGCTTGAAGGATTAGTATTACGGGAATGCGCATTCCTTTGAGATGTTCTTATGCCAGCTATCGTTGGGGTCTTTTCAGAGCGTCAGTGCACTTAACAAGAGTCCAAGTTAACCTGCATGCAGTATAGGTATGGTATAGTCGTGGCACAGGTGCAAAGGTGGATGTGGTTCAGGTAAGGTTTAGTTCAGTATAATGCGGTATATATTTGGTATTGGTGCAGTATAGATGCAGTATGGATGTGGTATAGACAATGAATAGGTATGGCACAGGTGCAGCATGTCTGTGATAGACTTAAAGAGTAACTCCTCTGGGTGATCTGTGTACATTGCAATGTACATTGCAAGGATTTTAACAAAATTGTTGCAGATTCCTACCTTTTGTTATTCGGAAGAAATCACTGTTTTTCGTCTGTGTCCATGTGGAAAATGAATCTAATGGAAGTGGTTGTAAAGAGGTAAATATCTTTCTCCATGTTTCTGTAGTCCAGCACCTGGCTATGCTGTTCTGGGGACAACTGAATATTTGAGATTTTCTTTTACTTTCTGTGATAACAGTAAACGGGAAAAAGAGTGAATCTCTCTAACGAGGACACAGACATCAATGAAAACCTGACAGGGGCTCTAATCCCTCTCCACTCGGTCCAAAACAACAAAAAAAAGTTTTGCCTTTAGCTATACTTTATATTGTATTACATACATCCATAAACTCTCTATCTAGAAGCTATCTGCAGTTCACTGCAGTCACTTAGGCTCCCCAACAAGACACTGCTGAGTTAAAATGTCAGAGACATAGGGCTTGCATTGTTTTCAGTCATTCATACCCGACAAATAAGCTGACTATACATTTTCTATACACTTGACAATTTTTGCAGCATGTCAAATTTTCCACCAGCTTAGCGATTGCATGGAATTGAGTAGTCCACAGCAATTTACCATCCACTGTTGCAATCATTTCACAGTTTTAACCACTTCCCGCCCGGCCCATAGCAGATGACGGCCGGGCGGTGGTTCAGTTATCCTGACTGGGCGTCATATGACATCCAGCAGGATAACATGCCGCCGCGCGCCCGGGGGGGCGCGCATTGCGGCGATCGGTGGAGCGGTGTGTCAGTCCGACACACCGCTCCACCGATCTTGGTAAAGAGCCTCCGGCGGAGGCTCTTTACCACGTGATCAGCCGTGTCCAATCACGGCTGATCACGATGTCAATAGGAAGAGCAGTTGATCGGCTTTTCCTCACTCACGTCTGACGCGAGTAGAGGAGAGCTGATCGGCGGCTCTCCTGACAGGGGGGGTCTGCGCTGATTGTTTATCATCGCAGCCCCCCCTCAGATCACCACACTGGACCACCAGGGATCGCCACTAGGACCACCAGGGAGAGGGGCAACATGTGGATAGCAAGGTATGTACCCCATGGCCATCCACCTGTGCCCAATGTGCCCAGTCAATGCCCAATCTGTGCCAATCAGTGCCCACAAATGGGCACTGATTGGCACCATTATATAGCACTGATGCCCAGCAATGCCACCCTTAGGGGCATCAGTGCCATCAATCAGTGTCATCAGTGCCACCCATCAGTGTCCATCGGTGCCACCTGTCAGTGCCCATCCATGCCCATCAGTGCCCACCTATCAGTGCCCATCAGTGCCCATCCATGCCACCCATCAGTGCCACCAATAAGTACCCATCAGTGCCACCCATAAGTACCCATCAATGCCACCTACAAATGCCCATCAGTGCCACCTATGAGTGCCCATCAGTGCCACCTATGAGTGCCAATCGGTGCCGCATACCAGTGCCACCTATCAGTGCCCATCAGTGCCACCTATCAGTGCCCATCAGTGCCGCCTACCAGTGCTCATCATCAGTGCCCGTCAGTGCCACCTCATTGGTGCCACCTCATTGGTGCCCATTAGTGCTGCCGTATCAGTGCCCGTCAGTGCAGCCATATCAGTGCCCCTCATTGAAGAAGAAAACATACTTATTTCCAAAAAATTTTAACAGAAACAAATAAAAACGTGTTTTTTTTAAAAAATTTTCTGTCTTTTTTTATTTGTTGCGCAAAAAATAAAAACCGCAGAGGTGATCAAATACCACCAAAAGAAAGCTCTTTTTGTGGGAACAAAATGATAAAAAATTGTTTGGGTACAGTGTTGTATGACCGCGCAATTGTCATTCAAATTGCGACAGCAATGAAAGCTGAAAATTGGCCTGGGCGGGAAGGTGTCTAAGTGCCTGGTATTGAAGTGGTTAAAGTAAAACTATGACAAGGCTATGGGAATTATATAAACCTAATTACAGTAAAACCTTGGATTGTGAGCATAATTTGTTCCAGAAACATGCTTGTAATCCAAAGCACTCGTATATAAAAGCGAATTTCCCCATAAGAAATAATGGAAACTCAAATGATTCATTCCACAACCATTTATTAATAAGTCCTTCAATTTATACTCCATATAAAAAGATTATAGCAATGTGGTTGTGTAACCATAAAATGTCCATCAACAAATGGAAGCCCCCACAAGGGGATTAGAAGCAAAATCCAGCAGGAGCTACAAGATGAGAGGCGCCTCTAAGGCCCCTTTCACACTGGGGCGGTGGGGGCGTCGGCGGTACAACAGCGCTATTTTTAGCGCTGCTGTACCGTTGTTCTTGCAGCGGTATTCGGCCGCTAGCGGTGCGGTTTTAACCCCCGCTGGCGGCCGAAAAAGGGTTAAAATCCCTCGTACAGCGCGGCTATAGCCGCGGTATTGCCGCGGTATGGCCGCACTGTCCCATTGATTTCAATGGGCAGGAGCGGTGAAGGAGTGGTGAATACACCGCTCTTTCACCGCTCCAAAAAAGCGGTTTGCAGGACTTTTTTCACCGTCCTGCCTGCGCACCGCTTCAGTGTGAAAGCCCTCGGGCTTTCACACTGAACAAACAGCGGAGGCTGTTTAGGGACGGTTTGCAGGCGGTATTTTTAGCACAATACCGCCTGCAAACCGCCCCAGTGTGAAAGGGGTCTAAGTGTAGCAATATGTTGCTAAGGCTCGGTTCACACTGGGGCGACTTGGGATCCGACTTGTCGCCCCTCAAGTCGCCCCAGAAAGATATTCACATGACAGTGAATGGGAGCGTCTTAATAGACACTACTGAAGTCGCTCCGACTTCAGAGCGTACTCCCTGTACTACTTGGATCCGACTTGGTAGGCGACCTGTACCATAGAAATCAATGGAAGTCGCCTCCAAGTCGGATCTCTCTCTAAAGTCAAGCGACTTTGCAGGCAAAAAATTTAGTTTGCCCAGGCAAACCCCTCCCTCCCAGAGAGATGCTTATCCTGTGATTGGCCACAGCCAAAGTCGCCTGTCCTGGAGGCGACTTGAAGTCGCGTTGTACTTTGCTAAAGTTGCGCTGAAGTCGCGCTGAAGTCGCGTTGAAGCCGCGTTGAAATCGCCGTACAAAGTCGCGCTGAAATCGTGTTGCCCCTGTGTGAACCAAGCCTAAATGTTGTACCTTCATTAAATGTAACCGTATTGCTACACTTATGCCGGCCATACATGGTTTCGAATTTTGAAAGAATTTTCTTTCGAAAATCGTATCTAAGAATTTTCGTACGAATTTCGCACCATTAGTGGGCTGCAGCAATGGCCGATCTTTGTGCAGCAATCAAATTTGAGGAATCGGACATGTTGGACAATTTTTGAAAAACAAACTATTTTCTAATCAATGATGGGAGAATCGTGTGAGAAATGTAATAAGAGAAGAAAATTTACGGAGAGAAAAGAAGATTCCTGGCCACGAAAATTATTTTCTGTAGCAACATGAGGTGAAATTGAAGGCTTGGTCGGCTGAATTTCGAAAATCAATGGTGGCACCACCAAATTTGTTCAAAGTTCGACCATGTATGGCCTGCTTTAGAGGCGCCTCTCTTCTCTTTTATACTTAGTTGTGACGTGACGCTACTTGTATATCAAGACATCGCTTGTATATCAAGTGACAATGTATTTAAAAATGTTGCTTGTCTTGCAAAACGCTCTCAAACCAAGGTTTTACTATATATACTTGTAACTAACAATAAATAAGCTATAAAACTATCCCTCAATGACCTCTGTAGCTGCAGCCACTATGGTGTAATTAGTCCTCAAATCCCATTTGAGAAACCCTGCTATCCACTCACTTGTGCGCATGCTCTGTGTTTGCATTAGAGAGTTATGCCGCGTACACACGAGCGGACTTTACGGCGGACTTTGCCCGGCGGACTGGATTTCGTCGGACAATTCGATGTGTGTGGGCTCCAGCGGACTTTGTTTTCTCAAAAGTTGGACGGACTTAGATTTGAAACTTGTTTAAAATGTATCCGTTGAAATCGAGTCCGGTCGAAAAGTCCGCCGTCTGTATGCTAGTTCGACGGACAAAAAGCCACGCTAGGGCAGCTATTGGCTACTGGCTATGAACTTCCTTGTTTTAGTCCGGTCGTACGTCATCACGTACGAATTTGACGGACTTTGGTGGATTGTGTGTAGGCAAGTCCGTTCATTCACAAAGTCCGTCATAAAGTACGTCGAAAAATCCGCCGGGCAAAGTCCGCCGTAAAGTCCGCTCGTGTGTACGCGGCATTAGTGATGATCCAGTAATGGAAAATAAAAGTAAAAGTTAGTTCAACTCCATGGTGTCTGAAACAGCAATGGTCAGCTAGTTTGAAAACAATTTTACTGCTAGTTAAAGCTGAATTTTAATCTGCTTCTATTATGCATTCCCCGGTTACTCCTTTTCCCATCATTAGTATGCTAATGAACATAAAAAAGGCTTGTGAAACATTAGCATGTACTGATGAAGTATTTTGTATTCATCTGATCACTTTCATTTGTGTATCTAAAAAACTTAAAGACTGTAATTCACACATAAAGGGGGCTCAGTGAAAACTCAATAAATACTCAATACAAAGGGGGTGCAATAAAAACTCAATAAAAGGGGGGCTCAATAAAACATAATAAAAGGGGAACTCAATAAAAACTCAATAAAGGGGGGACTCAATAAAAACTCAAAACAAGGGGGACCCAATAAAAACTCAATGCAAGGGGACTCAATTAATACTCAATACAAGGGAGACTCAATAAAAACTCAGTGCAGGGGTGGGCTCAAATTCTCAATAAAGGGGAACTCAATAAAAACTCAAAACAAGGGGGGGCTCATTAAAAGCTCAGTACAAGGAGGACACAATAAAAACTCAATACAAGAGAAACTCAATAAAAACTCAATACAAGGGGGACTCAATAAAAACTCAATACAAGAGAAACTCAATAAAAACTCAATACAAGAGAAACTCAATAAAAACTCAATACAAGGGGGACTCAATAAAAACCCAATAAAGGGGGACTCAATTAAAATGTAAAAAAAGGGAAGACTAAAAAAAACCTCAAAACAAGGGGGACTCAATAAAAACTCAAACAATGAGGGTTCAATAAATACTCAATACAAGGGGGACGCAATAAATACTCAATGCAAGGGGTACTCAATAAAAACTCAATAAATATTCAATACAAGGGGGGCTCAATAAAAACTCAATACAAGGGGGACTCAATAAATATTCAATACAAGGGGGTCTTTTTTTTAAAACTCAATACAAGGGGGACTCAATAAAAGCCCAATGCAAGGGAACTCAATAAATACCCAATACAAGGGGTCTCAATAAAACTCAATACAAGGGGGACTCAATAAAAACTCAATGCAAGGGGGGCTCAAGAAATACTCAATACAAGGGGGACTCAATAAAAACTCAATACAAGGGGGACTCAATAAAAACTCAATACAAGGGGGACTCAATAAAAATTCAATGCAAGGGGGTCTCAATAAATACTCAATACAAGGGGGACTCAATAAATACTCAATACAAGGGGACTCAATAAAAACTCAATAAATACCCAATACAAGGGGTCTCAATAAAAACTCATTACAGGGGCGACTCAATAAAAAATATGCAATACAAGGGGGATGCAAAAAACTCAATACAAGGGGGATGCTATAAATACTCAACACAAGGGGGATGCAATAAAAGCTCAATGCAAGGGGGACTCAATAAAAACGTAATGAAATGGGGACTCAATAAAAAACAAAACAAGGTGGAATTAATGAAAAATCTAAACAAGGAAGGCTCAAAATCTGAAAAAGGTGCCTCAATAAAAACGAATTAAAAGGAGGATATAAAAAAACTAAATAAAAGCGAGACTCGATGAGAACTCACCAAAAGGCTCTTAATAACAAGGACCGCAACTAAAACAGTTATACGGCCACAGCTTACTTATGAATGCTTCACTTATACAGCCTGTCCTTGGCTCTGTCAGTGTCCTCTATTCTTTAAGGCCACAACCTTTAACCTGGATTGGGGGGGGGGGCACAATTTTGCTGGCAAGAAGGACCCTTTCTTTCTGTGTGGAAGTAGTAGTTTCTCTCTAGAGGTCTGGCACATATATCCAATCAGCAGGAAGCATGAGCTTTGCTGAATAGGGTGCTCTAACAGGGGGCGTGTCAGACCTCTGTAGAGAGTCCACTGCTTACACAAATAGCAAGTATTCTTTTCTGCAGCATGCTGCCAGGATACAGGCTTGATGGGTGGCACCTCCTGTCAAACTCACCCATTGAGATCAGGGGGCTACACCGCAAATGCGAGCAAAGAACAGTTTCGATGGGGGCCCCACTTATCTCAGTGCGACTGGTTGCACAGGTGCAGTGCGATGCCGCAACGTAAAATTGGCAATTAAAGAAAAAGGTAAAAAAAGAAAAAAAAAACAGGTATCAGGAGACAGCATTAGCTTCTCCTGAACACCTGCCAATCACTGTTATACCACCCTCTTAAAAACGATCCACTATGGATCATCAATTTTTAGAGGGAAAGAGACCTTAGAGTTTGAACACCTTTAGTTTTTTTGAAATGTATTATGCTGATTTAAATGGAAGGTTCAGTTGGGATAACTGTTATATTAGGCGTTCTGCATTGATATACGACATGACTTGCAATAATATAATTGGACCGAATCCATTCACCAGTCATTAATGTATTCCTATTGTCTCCTGCCAGGAACTGTCTTATAGTAAATCAATTGCTGTGTGGTGATAAATTCCCATGAATAATAGATTATGCAAAATAGTCTCAAAAAAAGAATACTGAAGTTTATATCAATAAATCATATGTCCTATTAGAATATACAGACAAGTCTATACAAAAAATGACTCCTAGCACATTATTAGGGATGACACTTCAATTCCTTTACAGAATCCGGATTTTACTCAGACAATAAGCAATCATGATGGGTTGGATAAATATAAAATAACAGAAGGGTTAAAAGATTTACCTGTCCTGGAGAAAAGGCTGATCCAGGCTCGCTTTAGTTCTTATCACATACCCAAAGGCCACACAGGTAGCAATTTGGAAGAATGATCGCGTGTTCAAATCCATATTTTTTTTTTAAATCGCAAAGCAGTCGAAGACATAATATCGAAGGACCACAAGGTGACGGGATCTAAATCATTCTAATTGAATGCGGTGGAAAAGTCAGATCCTCTATATAGTTTTTTCCCCAATCCAAATTGATCTGTAAATAAACTGTATTGAAGGGGTCAACTCATGGGTAGTAGACTGCTTAGCCTCTGACAGGCTCAATTCACACTAATGCGTTTTTTGATGCATTTTGCAGAAATGCAGGGAATTTTTTGTAACATGAGTTCCTATGGAACACGTTCATATCAATGTATTTTTGTGCCTCTGCGTTTTTAGAAAAGGGTCGTTGACTTTTTCTCCCGCAAAATGCAGCGTTTTGCTTGTAATAGACTTCAATGGACCCACATCCAAAATGCAAGTACTGCGTTTTTATCGCAATTTTGATGCGGTTTTGCCGCGATTTGAGTTTTGTGTGTTTTTTTTAGCTGTACATTCACTGTATATAACTGGTTGTTAAAGGGGGGGCCGGGAAGCCGGTAGCCACGTCCTTAACAACCGATGAGTCATCAGCTGTCACCTGGGGGTGTGGGGTGTCCCCCCCCTAGCTCCATACAAGGCCCTTGGGTCTAGTATGGATTCGGAGGGGACCCCCCCATAGCAAAATTTTAAAAAATGGCGTGGGGCCCCCACCAAACTCCATACCAGACCCTTACCTGGTAAGGGAGGGGGCGAGCAAGCGCCCCCACCTCCTGAACCCTACCAGGCCGCATGCTCTCAACATAGGTGGGTGCTTTGATGGGGACAAGGGCCTCTTCCCGACAACCCTTGCCCGGTGGTTGTCTGGGTCTGCGGGCGGGGGACTTATCGGAATCTGGAAGCCCTCTTTAACAAGGGAGCCCCAAGATCCCAGCTTCCCCCCTATGTGAATGAATATGGGGTACATTGTACCCCTACCCATTCACCACAAAAAGTAGTCTAGTGTGAAAATATACAGTAGACAGTTTTCGACAAGTCTTTTATTAAAAATATCTTCTTCTTTCTCCTGTCTTCCTCCATCTTCTTCCGCATCTTCCTCCTCCGGGCTTCTCCTTCTCCCACTTCTTCTTCTGCTCTTCTTCTTTCTCCTGTTTTCTTTCTCCAGTGTTCTTCTTCCTCTGCCGCCGCTCCTGCCGATGACCCTCCTCCGATGCTGCATCCTGCTGATCTGTCCGAGCCGATGTCAAGCATTTCTTAAATAACGATAGGGACGTGGCCATTGGATGATGTCATCCAGAGACCCCTTCCCCTTGTGATGTCACAGACTCATCATGCCCCGGGTGGTGACGTCACAAGGTAGAGATTAAAAATTCCACTTTTAGGACACTATCTGCAACAGAGGCTCACGAAGACCTGGCATTCCTGTCAGTATCTTACATGGCCACCCGGAGGCACACCAGCAAACATAAATGCATGCTGGCACACAGCCATGCACTCTCCCGGCCCGGACTGGTGCCAAATGGCCTTTATAAGGGAGCCCTCTGTGATTTGGTGGTTGATATTCAGCTCTCCAGTGCATTTGTTCCTGTGATACCCTTGCATCTGTGGCTACCCGTTACCGACTCGGCTTGTCCTTGGACCTGTCTTCTGCCTGCCTCCTGTTCTAACCTCGGCTTGTTAAACGGACTGTCTGATCCTGCTCTTCTGTGTATAAACTTGGCTATACTCTTGACCACGCTAGCTCTTGTCCACACCCGGTACCTTAGCTTTCAACTGACTACTTCCCACGGATGCCACCTGTCTGCAGACACTATACTGGTGTCTCATCTGAGTACCTGGACATCTCGTCTGACAACACTCCAGTCAGAACAAGTCTGCAAGCAGTTCCAGCAGGCGATTTGTGCTTCTTTGAGTCTGACTCCTCCTGTTCCATGTTCAGGGGAGTCTCGAGCTTAGCCGCAAGGGAAGTTCTCTCTCCATTGGCCTCCAGCACCAGGTACGAGATATACATAGTTATATGAGCATCACTAGAGGGAGCCTGGAGCATCATTTTCTTCAAGAGAGATAGGTATATTTGCCCTTCTATTATATGATTATTAATGCATCCCAGCAAGGCTTTTAGCACAGCTTTATTATCACATCTGTGAAAAAATGACTTTTATACCAGTAACCTCAGATTTGTTTAATGTATTAAAATGTAGACATGGTGAAGGCACAAGGGTTGTTTTCTCCACACATGATCTATGTGATCCAGGCTGGGCCCACTACCAGTCAACGTCTACCAAAATACCAAATGAAGATTACCATTATTCTCTATGGCTGGGCCTTTCTCACCCATAAAAGTTGCACCATGGGCAGTGAGAATTTGGATTTGTTGGCATGTGAGACATTTGATTTTATTGAGGAGGACAAAGCAGAGAGAATACTAGTGGTATTCTAAACATTTACTCATTGCTTTAAGTCAGGACAAAACCCAGGCGCCAGGTCGCAATGGCAATTGGAAATTGCTTCTTGGCGCCTGGGCTACACAGCAGGAGTGGTTTGGATCCCTCCCATGTGCTCCCCGCAGGTGCGCAGACTAAGGTTGAGCTGGATAATAATAATTCTAAAAAGCAATTCTTATTGCCCGATGCCCCAGACATGCAGTTCTGAGCACTGGACAGGTGATTTATAAAAATTGGCTACTAACTTTTTTAACTGGCTTCTAGATTCTAACCACATTTGTCAAGCTCTGCTATAAGTGTATATCAATCTAAACACATTTTACTTTTTGTTTTTGGAATGTTCTGGGTCCGGTGGCGAATAGCTGCCCTGCTGCATAGTGAACACAGGGAGTCCGCTGCCGTTTACAGAATGTCTTGAACTTTTGTCAATGAATGCAAGGTGTTCTCTGATTGGACGATGTATAGAGGCAGCCGGTGACATCACAATATCCCCCCCCCCCCCCCCGCTTCATTCAATAACAGAATGCTTTGCATTCTTTAACATTCACACTTAGTTGAGCATTTTCAGACGTTTTTTCTGGTACAAATATATTTTATTACATTTTAAAAGAATAACAAAAAGCATCCAATCTGCCCACACAGGGGCTTGGAGTGGCAACATAACTCAGAGTAGTGATTTGCAGACATTATTTTCAAGCGTTTTGGTTTTTTAGGTGTTTTTGAGCATTTTTTTTTAAGCAGATTTGTAAAAATAAAAGGCGTTTTTCAGGTGTCTTTCAATTAAAAGGTGTGAAGTGCTGCTGAAAAGTGGCAGAGAGCTGCTGTTTGAGCAGAAATCGCACGACAAAACGCTTAAAAAATAAACGCTCATTCAAGTCTATGGGGACAAAAACGCTAAAATCAGCCTGAAAAGTACCTCATGTACTTTTTTCACCGACAGGTGTTTTGCCACAAGCGACAAAACACTCAGATGTAAAAAGGGGCCATTGAAATGAATGGGATTTTTGCTTGTTGAGCGTTTCTGAGCTTTGAGCTGAAAAACACTCAAGTGTGAACGGGGTCTGAGGAGTAGCGCCTGTACAGGACAAGCGACCCCAATGTTCGCTATGCAGCAGGGCAGCCAATCGGCACAGTACCTAGAAGATAGTAGGGATCACTGTAATGCCGGTGTCTTCTACAGTGATTTCCAAATTCCACATGGATTGGCCAGCTGTGGCGCATCCCAGCTGGACCATTGTAACTGTGCTATATCATAGCTAGAATTCACCTTTAAAAGATCCTAAACATTCCATAGACATACCAGCACTGCGGCACCTTTGTATTCCAGGTTATTCATCCCGGAGTCTCCCTCTGATTTTATTACCTATTACACATAAAACATTAATAGTGCAGTTGTAAATGGCAGTTATGTGTATCATTTACCGTTCCTTTAAGTTAATGTTTATAGTATTACTATGGAACATGTGTCCAAGCGTTACAGCATATGACTAACAGATTAAAGCCTCAGTTCACGAAGAGTGTATAAGGCTGTTAAACATAAATGTCCTCTACATCTTCAGATGAAATGGATATTTACTTAAAGTTTAACTAAAGGCTAACTATTGTTAACAGGACCTCTGTATCTTTGCAGGTGTACTGGGACTCTTTAAAAGCCTATATAAAAGGCTTATTTATTTCTCAAATAAAAAAAAAAAAAAAAAAAAGAAGAGATCTAGGGCTTGAAGATGTTCTACAGACAGAACTTCAATATATAGCGAATCCCACTATAGAAGCTCAACAGATGTGGATACAAAAACAACAGACATATGCCGATATTTCCCATAAAAAAAAACAGAACAGAAATGTTTCTTTCTTCAGCAACCTTATTTTGAGGATGGGTAAAATACGGGCCATCTCTTAGCAACAATAATAATAATAATAAAAGTTAAAAAAAAAAAAAAAAGGTGACACAAGTGGTAGAATTGCAAGTATCCCTAACTAAAATTGCACATACTATCACAGAGATATCATCTGTGTTTTTTTGATTTTTTTTATAAAAAAACTTGTATAGTAGTAATGTATCTTATAAAGAGACCGAACTGCAACTTTTTCTTAATTCCATTACGCTAACAGAATTGTCTGCAGCTGACACAGAGGCACTGGATAAACCTCTGACTTTAGAAGAACTCTAGTTTGCTTCTGCCAGTATGCCTAATAATAAAACCCCAGGTGCAAATGGGTCACCAGGGGAGGTCTATAAAGTCTATGGAGCTAATTTGTTGCCTGAAATTTTAGAGATTTTTAATGCAGCATTGGAGTGTGGTCATCTCCCTCCTCTATGAATGAGGCGATTATTATAGTCCTTTTAAAACCTGATAAGACTCCTGATAATCCATAATCGCATTGCCCAATATCATTACTTACATCAGATGTGAAGTTATTGGCAAAAGTGTTAGCCACTAGATTGGCGAAAGTAATATCTAAGATAGTGCATTCAGACCAATCTGGTCTCATTCCAAGTAGAAAATTTGGGCAATAGAGCTAAATTGTCGCTTGATGCGGCAAGAGCTTTTGATAGAACAGAATGGGATTTACTATGGCATTGTTTAGAGAAGTTTGGATTTGGACCCCAGTTTATAAGTTGGATACAACTTCTTTATGCTGCCCTGGTAGCACGGATTCAGGTAAATGGATATGTATCAGTCCCTTTCTCTTTAGAACGAGGTACAAGATAGGGATGTCAATTATCACCTCTACTTTTTGCCCTAGGCGTCCAGGTTACATTACAAGTGAGCGCATATGTAGAGAGGAACTTAATTCCACTACTTAAGCGCTTTAAAGTGGGGAAAATTTGGACTAAGTTACCTTTAACAGTAGTTGGCAGAGCCAATCTGATAAAAATGATTTGATGCTAAAACTACTATACTTTCTAAAAAATTGTCCTGTATGGTTGCCTCAGAAATGTTTTAGACAAGTAGATACTTTGTTTAAGGTTCTTATTTGGAGATATAAACGCCCTCGGATTAAACTGGGAACTCTACAGTTGCCTAAGGATGAAGGAGGTTAATCTGTTCCTAACGTCAGACTGTATTATCTGACATCACAACTTCAGCAATTATATGGTTGGAATGATATAAATCGAGAGGACCCCATAGAGCAAATTATATTTTCCCAACTGCCAATGGATCCACCCGTGCAGATAATAGTAGCTTATCACTTCCACAGTAAACACTGTTTTCCCACATTTCATTTCATTTAATTTATTTATAAAATTTGGACTACTGTCAAACAAGAAACACTTGATGAGGGATATACCCAATATATGTCCATATGGAAAAATTTACAACTACCTGAGGTAGCAAAACTTGAAAATTTTGACTCATGGAAAAGAGCCGGTATTGTGTTACTTCATCAACTTTTTGATAACGAGGTTCTACAACCATTTGATATATTGGCAGAGAAATATCATCTGTCTAATAAATTATTTTTTCTATATTTACAGTTACGGCTCTGCAGAGTCAGGCCACGACAACATACTCCATCTTTAATTTTAGCGATGGCAGTAACTATAATGCCCTGTACACACGACCGGATTCCCCTCAAGCTGTCTTGCATACACACGGTCACACCAAATTCTGACCATCCAGAACGCGGTGATGTACAACACGTACGACGGGACTAGAAAACGGAAGTTCAATAGCCAGGAGCCAAAAGCTTCCGTCTCGTACTTGCTTCAGAGCATGTGTCGTTTTTGGTACGTTGGAACAGCATACAGACGATTGGTTTTCCCAATAGGAATTGGTTCCGTCGGAAAAACTTAGAACATGTTCTCCTTCTAGGTCCGTCAGAGTTTTCGACGTAAAAAGTCCGATGGGGCATACACATGATCAGAATATACGATGAAAAGCTCCAGTCGGACTTTTTCTGTCGGACATTCTGCTCATGTGTACACGGCATAAGTCACTCTACTCTTCCCTACAAAGGACAGTTGGAACTAAAATACAAGATGGTAGTCTTGGACGATGGTGTAGGGACTTGGAGACTTAGTGATGAGGAGTGGGAGCAAGCTTTGAAGAATTTATTCAGAGTATCCTTATCCTCCTGAAAGTGTCTGACCCAATTATTCATTATTCATAGATCCCACTATACTCCCTTAAAGTTACATTCTTGGGGTAAAGCAATTACACCAAATTGCCCAAGGTGTACTAATGATACGGGTACACTTATACATATGCTATGACGATGACCCAAATTTCATTGCTAATGGGAGTTTGTATTTAAGATATAGCCTAATCCAAAAATAGCATTGCTAGGAATTGTACCGGAAGACACTCTCCCGGTTGAAATGCATGTGATGTGGTTAAGATCTATGTATATAGCCCGTCAACTTATATTACAAAAATGGATATCAAACTCTCTGCCAAAAATAGCCCAATGGTCTAAAGCGATTAATCTTAAGTTAAAAAAGGGAGGAATTGGCATAAAAACATAGGAGAAGCCCTAAAAGTTTTTGAAAATTTGGTCTTGGTGGTTAGTTTCTAAATTAGTTGAGTAATTAGTTGAACATAATAAAGATGTTGAAGAAAGTTAACAATGATATAGATCTTTTAGAGGGGGATAACTGAATATGCATATATATGTTGTTAAGGTATAGTAATCAGATTGAATATAATGGTTAGATTTGTATGTCATTAACCTTATGTAGGAAAAAGATAATCATTGAGTTTGATGTAAAAAAGAGGTCTTAAAGGGGTTGTAAACCTTCGAGGTTTTTCACCTCAATGCAGAATGCATTGAGGTGAAAAACCTCCTGTATTGCTGCAGCCCCCCTGAGCCCCCGTTTTAATTACCTGTATCCCCTCTATCATGTCCCGGGGACGAGCACACCAGCAAAACCCGGTGTCTCGGGTCCTGATTGGATGGATTGATAGCAGCACAGCCATTGGCTCCTGCTGCTGTCAATCAATTCCAATTACCTAGGCGCAGGGGGCGGGGTTGAGTCATACATTCGGCTTCTATGGACGCTGAATGAATGACTCGGGAGCACGCCGGCAAGGTAACCCCACGGGAAAGTGCTTCTTCCAGGGGGTTATCTAATGTGGGGAGGAGCCGCGAGAGCCGCTGAGGGACCCCAAAAGAGGATGTTCGGTGCCACTCTGTGCAAAACTAGCTGCACAGTGGAGGTAAGTATGACATGTTTGTTATTTAAACAAAAACAAAAAACAAAGCTTTTATGTCACTTTAAGTAAAAGTCAAGGTATAATCTTGAAGACGCAAAAAAGTGTGTGTTTTTTGAAGGGGGGGGGTTTGTCGTTGTTGTTTGTGGGGTTGGTTGGTGGGAATGCTCTGTGCGTTTTGAGTTTTGTTGTAAATTGGAAATAAAGTAAAAATTACTTGATTGAAAAAAGGCAAAACTTGTGAAGAAAGAGTGAAGATAGATTATAACATTTTTTTTATTGCTGTCTGTACCCCCGTTCCACTTTCTCCATTTGTCCTGTTTACCATTATCCATGAAAGTGAAAGTAAAAAAAAATGCAAAATTTGGGGTTGTCCCCATAAAAAGTAATTCAGTGAAAATCATTCAATGAGGACACTAGTTCTGGTGAGCTGGGGGGGGGGGGGGTGTCAGGGATTTCCTTTTCACTTCCTGTTTTGCCTATGGAACAGGAAGTGAAGGCAAATCTCCACGATGGGACACAGTTAGCAAAAATAAAAAAATGAATGGGTTACTACCCTTCCTTCCTTACTCTATCCAAATTTTAATAAAAGTTTTGCCTACAGTTCTACTTTAAAGTGTATCTAAACCCAAAACGAATAATGGAAAATATTACAGCTTACTAGTCCTTGGTGTGGTGGCTGCATTTGTTCTCTTTTTTTAGAGATGCTTCTACTATATATTCATTTGGTAATCCTGCAAATAACACACTTCCTGTCCCTGGGTGGCTATGGCATTCCTCTGCTGTATCTATGAAGGGAGCCATGGTTGTCACCCTAGGCTGCTATCCTGATATAGATTAAAAACATGTTCATATCTCTTCATCTCCATTACATGGGGGTCGAGGCAATTTGTAAATTACAGAAGATAGCTAGGAAGGAAAATAGTCATAAATATTCACAAATCTGTATTTTATTTCAACCTCAAATGGCTTCACCTTGTGTTCTTCTAAATTTACACATTATAGACCCAGACATAAGTGTCATTAAAGCCCATCTACAGGCAAAGCAGAAAGCGGTTTTACTCCTCCGTCCCACCCTTCTCTCGTCCATTCACCAATTTGATCAGAAAAAATAGCTTGTGTAGCCTTTTTAATATTCACCCTTGCTGGCGCTGTTTCCCGGAGTCACAAATGGTCCATCCAGTGCTGGTTGCCTCTTGATGACATTAGTTACTGTAGTCCTATGTAGCCAGGAGCAGACTACAGCTATATATACATACTGCAGACTTAGCCTCCATTTCTTCAGACTGTCTCTGTGTCCCTCTAGTGCTGGGCTCGGATTAGATGCTTCACATTTCTGAGCCTGGAGGAGAGCATCGTGGGAACTGTAGTCTCTTGAGCAGCCATCGCTGAACTGTTGAATTAGCTATGAATTACACTTCCCAGCAAGCCATTCTCTCCAGGGGAGACTTATAGGATAGGTTTTAAAGGGATCTGCCGCCCAGGCCCACGCTCTCTTGCTTCCCAGGATCCATCGAGTGAATAACGCTCTGCCGCTTCTTTGCAAGGATTGCGGCCTACCATGCTATCCACAGCATCTGCAGTTTCAGCCCAGGCAGGACGGACTCTGCTCACTACACCAGGGCAGGGGTACCCCAGCAGCATCGCTGACAGCAAAGGTGTCAGACGGTCCAATAAATCAGCAGACTGAACAGCCATCTCATCTTGCTTGCTAGAAGAAGGACAGACTTGTATTGTTTAGTGGTTAACCACTGCGGTCATCAGGATTGGTGAGCGGGCACATGCCCAAAAATCCAGTTACCAGCCATTAGCACATCACTTTGAACACTGTATACAGACATCTTAGACTCGGATTGCCAAGAGGATTTGCCACTAGTCTTGTAAAGGTTCCCTGCATTGATTGCTGATCGCTTTGCCACATTTAGGAATTCTTTGCTTCTCTGAGCTCCAACTGCCGGTGAAGATAATTGCAAGGCCTTGTATTTGGAACACTGTCTTTTCATCACTCTTAAAGGGGACACGTTACTGGTATCTATACTACTCCATCTCTCATTAGGAGAAAGGGTATTATAGGCTGGCCTGGGTCTCCCCTTTAGCAGTAGTAGTACTAACAACAACTTAATACCCTTTAAGAAATCCGTTGCTATTAGTCTGTTACTTTGTACACTAGTGTCATTTACTTGTTATTGCCATTTCTGTCTAACTGCTCTGAGAGTTACCTCAGCTGAGTCTTGGCTGTTCTTCCAGAATTTGGCTGAATTAACACCCCTTAAGCCTCTTCTTTTATTGAGTAAATCCAAGAGGGCTAAAATCAGTTTTTTTACAGCATTTTTATTATTATTTTTTTTTTACTAGCAATGCTGGTGATCTGTGATTTTAAGCAGGACTGCGACATTGCGGCGGACAGATGGGACACTTTTGACACTTTTTTGGGACCATTGACATTTATACAGCAATCAGAGCTAAAAATAGCCACTGATTACTGTACAAATGTCACTGTCAGGAAAGGGGTTAACACTAGGAGGGCGATCAAGGGGTTAAGTGTTACCTAGGGAGGTGTTTCTAACTGTATGGGGGCTGAGCTAACTGGAGGAGGAGAGAGATCACTATACCTTATCTCTAGGAACAGCAGATCTCACTCTACTCCCCTGACAGAACAAGGATCTATTTGTTTACACTGACAGATCCCCGTTCTGCCTGTCTCTGGAGTGATCGCGGGTGGCTGGGGGACATCGAGTCTGCCAGACCCGCTGGTTGTCTCTCCTGCTAGCGAATGGGCGTGCGCACGCATCCACAGATCGCCGTGTACGTGCCCAATGTACAATGATGGCAATTTGTGCAGGGGAGCCAACCTGCCGCAGTGCAAGTGCGGCGGCTGGTCCGTGACTCGGTTGAATTGATGATAGGCAACTCCTATCCTCATATTGATTAGTGGTTCCAAATTAATAATAACTACTGCAGTAGGGAACAGACACAAAAGATACGCTCAGCATCTTTCCAAATTACTGTTCTGCTTTATTATGACGCAATTGAAGGTTTTTATGCACATGATTACGTAGGTATCACATTAATATTACAATTGTACGTTTATGGTAACAAGGGGCGTTGCATAGGCAGACTAATTCTAATCAGGACTCGAAAGAATGTAAACATTTACTGAAAACATTATTAGTGCCGTGTGCACAGTGAGGGCAGTGTGCAATACATACAAAATACAATACAATTATATACAGAACGTACAAATTTCCATTACAGTCTCCCCTCTTTTGATCAATATTTTGATCACTAACTACACCTGCTATCACCTTTAACCTGGAACCTCCACACGCTTAGGTGGAGGTAGTCCTGGCCAAAGAGGCAAAAAAAAAAACTCCATTGTGGAGAAAATAATAGCTGAGCAACTTTTTCATTACAAAATGACTTTTCATTGTGAAAAACAAATGATTGATAAGACATATTTACAGAGTACTGGCTGTACACTCCTGTGGCCAGAATGGCCTTCTAGCTTAACCACTAGGCGTCCGCGCTATAGCCGAAAGACGGCTACAGCGCGGACTCCAATTGCCGGGAGGGCGTCCCTGGACGTCCTCCTGTTTACTTCCGCATTGCGCGCTCCCGCGAGCGCGCATCGCGGAAGTTTTGTGCTGGCCGTGTCCCTCGGACACAGCCAGTCACAGATCACCGTAAACGGCCAATGACAGCAGCCGTTTACGGTGCGATCGGCGGTGCCAATGAGAGAGGATCTCATATGTAAACATATGAGATCCTCTCTCATCGCCGGCTCTCCCTCCTCACACAGAGACAGCGTGTGAGGAGGGAGAGCGAACCGCTGCGGCGGTGAGTGTAAAAAAAAAAAAAAAAAAGGTGTCCCGCTGTTAACAGTCCCTGCCATCTGCCCTGCTATCTGCCCTGTCATCTGCCCCTGCCATCTGCCCTGTCATCTGCCCTGTCATCTGCCCTGTCATCTGCCCCTGCCATCTGCCCTGTCATCTGCCCCTGCCATCTGCCCCTGCCATCTGTCCCCACTGCCACGTATAAGTGCCATCTGTCATCAGTGCCACATAGTGCCATCTGTCATCAGTGCCACATAGTGCCATCTGTCATCAGTGCCACATAGTGCCATCTGTCATCAGTGCCACATAGTGCCATCTGTCATCAGTGCCACATAGTGCCATCTGTCATCAGTGCCATCTGTCATCAGTGCCACCTGTCAGTGTCACGTGCCATCTGTCATCAGTGTCACATGTCATCAGTGCCACGTATTAGTGCCACCTGTCATCAGTGTCATCAGTGCCCCGTATCAGTGCCACCTGTCATCAGTGTCATCAGTGCCACGTATTAGTGCCATCTGTCATCAGTGCCACGTATTAGTGCCATCTGTCATCAGTGCCATGTATTAGTGCCATCTTTCATCAGTGCCACATGTCATCAGTGCCACATATCAGTGCCATTTGTCATCAGCGCCACATGTCGTCAGTGCCACATATTAGTGCCATGTGTCATCAGTGCCACATATTAGTGCCATCTGTCAGTGCCACGTATTAGTGCCATCTGTCAGTGCCACGTATTAGTGCCATCTGTCATCAGTGCCATGTATTAGTGCCATCTGTCATCAGTGCCACGTCAGTGCCACGTATCAGTGCCATCTGTCATCAGTGCCACATCAGTGCCACGTATCAGTGCCATTTGTCATCAGTGCCACGTCAGTGTCACGTGTCATTGTCCTGGTGCTCCAGGGCCTTCAAAAGTGTAATAGGTAGTCAACAAATTAGATGTGTAATTTATGCTCCTAGAACACCTGATGGTGCTCCATGCATGTTGGGCCTCTCTATGTGGCCAGGCTGTGAAAAAGTCCCACACATGTGGTATCGTAATACTCAGGAGGAGTAGCAGAATGTATTTTGGGGTGTCATTTGTGGTATATACATGCCATGTGAGAGAAATAACCTATTACAATGACAATTTTGTGGGGGGGAAAAAAAAAAAAATCTTCATTTTGCAAAGAATTGTGGGAAAAAATTACAACATCAAAAACCTCACCATGCATCTTACTAAATACCTTGGAATGTCTACTTTCAAAAAAGGGGTCATTTGGGGGGTATTTGTACTTTCCTGACTTGTTCGGGTCACAAGAAATGAGATAGGCCGTCAGTGCATCAGATGTGATCAATTTTTATGATTTGCACCATAACTTGTAGACTCTCTAACTTTCAGAAAGACCAAATAATATCCACTAATTTGGGTTATTTTTACCAAAGATATGTAGCAGTATAAATTGTGGCCAAAATTTATGAAGAAAAATTACTAATTTGAAAAATTTTATCACAGAAACTAAGAAAAATGCGTTTTTTTTCAAAATTTGCGGTCTTTTTTCATTTATAGCGCAAAAAATAAAAAACCCAGAGGTGATCAAATACCACCAAAAGAAAGCTCTATTTGTATGAAAAAAAGGACAAAAAATTCATTTGGGTACAGTATTGCATGACTGAGTAATTGTCATTCAAAGTGTGAGAGCGCTGAAAGCTGAAAATTGGTCTGGTCACGAAGGGGGTTTAAGTGCCCAGTTGTCAGGTGGTTAATTGTTGGCATGCTGACTTATCAGCATATGTAAACACAGAGAATTCTACATAAAATGGAAGACATACAAAAGACAAATATTACTTCAACATGGCTAAACTACTTTTCAAATATATATATATCCCTTACAATTAAAGTAATTGAATCAAAAAGTACCCTACACTGTGATCACAAGAGGGAAACAAATCAAACACAGAGATTTCTTTAATTTAGTCATTTTTGCAGTGTCTGGTGTGGATCCAGGTGACTTTTCCTTCAAGTTTTGCAAAAACTGTACATGAAATAGATGCTGCATTGAGTCTCCAAACATTTCCTTATATATAAATGTCTCTTAACAATCCACAAATCACCTGGCTTTAGTTTTAGATCCTTCCAAACTTTTAGGATCTGGAATTAGGGAGAAAACACATAAATGAGTTTGTCAAAAACCTTAAAAGATCAGCAACATTCTCTGTGAGATCCAAATGGAGGACTTCAGCTGCTGAGACAAAATATAAGCAAGTAACACACTCCCAAACCAAATCCCATAGGGAGAGAGTCCAACATCCCCCTTAGGGGCTTCATAAAATATAAGAAAACATTCAGGCAAAAGTTTTCTAGTTTCTTACTTTACTTTTTCCGCTACATTGTAGACAGTAGGGGGTGTAAAAATAAAACCTCAAAACTTCTAGTAAGGACTCTCCTATAAAAAATGATTTCCCCTGTTACTCTCTGTACTTTCTGCACTCTGTACTTACAAACTACTTCTGATAACACTTTTTACTGTGGCCTTTGCAGTAGCATTTGCCAGTTGCCACTGGACATCCAAAAAACATGTCCATACAGACCAAATGCATACTTGTAAGATCCTGACTTGGGCATCTGGATATATCTTTTTTGTAATCTCTGGGAGGGATGTTCAGCTTTTGGTAACACCTTTGGTAACAGGTAAAACAAGAAGTGGTATGTTATAAAAACAACTGTGGAGAAGCCCTGGCTCTATCCCATGCTCATTTACTAAGGCAGCCATAACTGCTTGTGACTGGTGACACGGTCCATGTGTCAAAAGCTGGAGGGAAAAGAGTGTCTGGCAGACATAAATGATCACCTTTTCCAAAGTCCTGTTTCATAAGAAGTTGCCCCCTGTGGACCACTTGTTCTTCTCGTTCTGGGGTCCTTAAAGTTGAATTATTAATCCCAGCTATACTGGGCCAGAACTAGGGTGGAATCTGTGAGTTGCACAGACCCATCAAGTGTCCGGGGCTGTAAATGCAGCATCCTTAGTCACCTGGTCTGATTCCATGTGTGAAAGTTAATATGGCTACCTCAGCAAGAACCTGGAAGGCTGAAAACAGCCAATCAAATTAACTTGGCATGCTTTATTGGTTTACCTGCCGAAGTAAAAACAAACTTCTGGCCCTTCAAATGGAACCAAAAGCTCTCAATATCTCGACTATCTATATAAATATACACTCTTTTTATAGCTCACAGGCTTTGCTAAAACATGGAGCTCTGCTTCTTGAGCTGGGGAAAAAAGATCCAATGACTTTGAATACAGAGTATCCTTCTGGGTGATAAACTGCATACTCAAATCTACAAAAAATTAAATATCTGGGTCTTCAGGGAGTGTGTCTTGCACTGGGCTCACAGCAGCTGATTCCTACGTCATCAATTTAACACATGTGTCTTCCTTTGTCCCCAGCCTCCTCCAATAGAGGCAATAAGGTGGCTGGATTCAAATGTACGCATTTTTCATTGTTCGATTTGTACATAAACAAACTCATATTTTAAACCTTTCATTAGACAAACATTTCGTTAGCTGTATATTTGCTGCACAGAATGTCGGACCATTCAAAATTAAATGTTTGACCAAAACAATATCTAACTTTGTCTAATAGCACCTTTGCATAAAAGCTACAGCTCTGATATATCGGGATGAACCCTTCATTACTGGGTCCAGCTTGCATAAATATATTACAATGGCTTGTTTTCTATCACGCTATTTGTGTAAGAAATCCAGTCTCATGTTTCAAAAGACAACTTTTTCCTGGCAATATTATAATAAATGACAACAATACCCTGCGGTCATGGAGAGATGCCCATAAATCCAAAATATTCTTCTGCTTATACCACTGTACTTACAAGAAAAAGGGGCACATCATTTCATAATCCACACATTCTGCTTTGGATTTCAAAAATAAAAATAAATAAAAACAAAAGGACCAAGAATCTGTATGATTTACCAGAAAGCATCAAAAACTATAAAACAACTGGCTGCAGGTGACATCTATCCTAACAGGGTGTGTGGACTTGATGTGATGGGTCTGTTATATTTATATTTTATTTAATATTACTCTTACATCATGGACCGCACATCAAGTTATTATCAAAAACCTTAAAATTTCATTTTTATAGAAGAACTTCTTATGTATTCCATCCATCTTGGCTTTGTTAAATATTATGGCAGCTGTATTCCAAATAACAACCTCATCTTAATCTTTTTTTTCTCTAAATAAGAGCTTATTGAATAAATGTAAAATTACAAAATTGTTATCTTAATCTAAACTAATCTCATTCATTACAAATTTCCCCATTAACCTGGACTTCATTTCCAACCAAAGGTTGTCTAAACCAGTTTCAATATATCTATATTACTGTTAAACTCATATTAGAAATGAATACTCATTATTACTTAATTTTACTTAATTTCCCTTTTTAAATGCACTGTTTCCACTATCAAAGGATATTCAATTTGTGTAATACACGGTTAAATGTAACCTTCATTTTACCATGTTTGGAAAACAGATTCAAAATAATTGTGATCACATTGTTTACCATTAGATTCGTTAACCCGGCACATTTTGTTATAAATGTTTTGTCTAAAAAACTGGAATTGGCAATGGTGTCCTTCCAGCTTATCACTAACCTCTCATCTCAGCCACATTTCTTTCAGGAGAGCACAAAGGAGGGGGTCACATCTGCGTACATGACACACACAAGCAATAGAACTAAGGGTCCCAGCATTCGCACACACATACGCCAAATATCTCTCTAAAATCGCTTACATTTTTCCCATTTGTACACAACACATGCATATTATTCTCTCACTTTCTTTTAACACTTTACTATTTCCCTGTCTAAATTCTGCATTCCTTATTTTGTTTAAATAACTTTTATATCTAGCTTCTATGATTCTATGATCAGATGGGGAGCCACAGTGCTCATCCCATCTTCCCTCTCTGACAACATATAAAGTATTCTGTTTTACCTCTCATTTCTCTGTTTCTGACTCTAATAGTTGTAGTGCCTGACTCCAAATTCATCCCACAACTTAATGTCCCTTTCTGTCTAGTGTTAATGTCACCCTTGATCCATCCTGCTCACATAGATAGCTGTTTATCTAGCCGTTTACTCTGCATGATTCTTAGTCCCTGTGGACTTTGGTAACCCAGTTACCCATTGTGGATCCCTGTCCACTCTAACAATTAATCTAGGGGCTCAGTATAGGCGGAACCGCACCTTTGGTTCATATATAGCGCTCCTCTTGCGCTGGGCATTTTTGAGGGTCTCTTACCCTTCATTCCCTTACTTAATTCAATGCCCATAATGACTGGCCAGTCTTCTCTCTTCTCTACGTGTGCCTATACCCTCTTGCCTCTAAACTACTTTATCTAGCAGATTTACTACATATACCTGTGAACAGCACTATTCTTCCCTTTCTTATCTATAACACTCCAATGGACAATAGACAGGGACAACATAACATATAACCACCAATCAATACAGTTCGATTAAGGGGAGTAAAATAGGTATGCTGCTAATATGGTACACAGATAATGCGCCCCCCTTTCCTGTGTGCCAAACACTGCGCTTATGGGGCAGCTGAGCAGCTGCTTAAAATTAAACCTCAATTGATATACAACAAAATAAATGATACACTAAATAATCGCCCTCACCAATAGTGTGATCAAATAGCAGCGCTAAAAATCTACAGTATGCCCTAATTCCAGAAATATTGTATAAACAGTGATCGCTCAATGTGATAACAACAAAAAAAATTAATGTATAAATATTAATATTATGTGTCCAAAAAATACCAGACAGTGTTTCTAATAAACACCCATCATACAGTTCATTTGTGTATAACACCCAAAAAAAATTCAATAAAAAAGTCCAAACGTAAATGGTGCCTCAGTGAAATAAAGGTGACAGTATCAAAGTAATGATCTTCAATGATAATATCTTCCACCACACCGCCGTGAATGTGATTCCACTCCCCTTCAGCGAGCAAACTCACCAGCTTTTTTTGCCTTACACTCTCGTGTTTGGCTTGTAGGCTTTTCCCACACAGTGGGGGTAAAGTGATAACCTTCAATCAGTATCCGTATGGTAAACCGCAGCGTATGAACAAATGCTCTCTCCACATGAAAAAAAGAAAAGCGAACCAATAGTGCAGTAACGCAACACACTTTAATAAAAGTAACACTCTCCTTCACCATAAAACTCACATTTTCCAATTTTCAAAAACGCAAAGCAGCACAGCAATACTTGGTTGTTATCAACAGCACTTCAAACGGTAACCTGGACGTATGGTGGTCACGGCGGACCCAGGTGCTTAGTGGACGTACACACTCTCACCCGTCTCTTAGAGCCCTCCGTAGCCACTTCCCCGCTCACTCGTATGGCGCCGCCTGTCACAGCGTCCTACGTCAGACTTCCTCGATTGCCGTATAGCCACGCCCCGACATGTTTCGTCACACCGGACTTATTCATGGGATTGGCTAGACGGACTGGCAATCTTCCTTATATATCCTCCCCCCGCATGACGCACAATGTCGATAATACTGCGCTTGCGCGCTCCCTGTGTCCCCGTTCACACCATACGTGGACATTGCTTTTAAACACAGTGTAAAAGACATCGAAACTTCAAAAATTAGCCTAAAATTACTAAAGCATTGTATCTAGCAACTATCCCACTCGCTGATTGTTGATCACACACACCATCAATGAGGGGCATCTAACTTCCATTCTAGCGGCTATTAGTACGCTCTCTATGTGCAATAGTAGCTGTACAATGATAATGGAGATATTACCATCTTTATAAAAATCTACTTTATCAAGTAATAAAAGTTATAATTATAAAATTAGTAAAATTAATAAATTAAAATCTTTGAATGGTTGGAACTCTAAATTTTATATCTAATAATGCAAAATCCAAACTAAACACATATCCCCCATGGATTTTTCCTGTTATTTACATGATTTTCCCTCTCTATCATGCAGGTGAACTCCCGCATGTATACAGATCAAGCGGTTTACAGACACTTCCATATTCCCATAAAATTCCTTACTGATTCATCTCCTAATAGGTGGTTTCTCCGTTGCGTTGGTGTTATAGAAATTCCACCTATCACCATTTATGGGAGTAGGTATCTTGTGGCCTTGGACCCTCAACCCTCAGCTCAAAAGTCGTTGATGAAACAGTTGAGGTCCAGTTCTATATTTAAACCCCCAGGAAAAAGACATTTAAACAAGTATATCCATCGTGTTTCACGTTGGGATAAATCCCTTATTCTATTGGAGCCCCTCCACGATGGGTACACTATGTCTATTCCACAAAAATGAAGTAGACTCGGGTCTTGATTATGCTTCTCCCTAAAATGAAGGGATACGCTATGGTACTTGAAACCATTTTTGATATTGGTCAGATGTTCAGAAATGCGAATTCTCAGTAACCTCTTTGTGCGTCCTACATAATGTAACCCACATGGGCACCACATTAAATACACTACGTATGATGAATTACACGTTATAAATTCTTTAATTTCAAATGTTTCCTTTGCTTGGTTGGTGATGCTCTTCATGTTTCTATTTCTAACCCTTACTGTTCTGCAGCACACACATTTATTGCATGGATAAAAACCATTGAGATTTATTTTAATGGATGGCCGACCTGGTGGGTCGAGGATTTTTTTCACTACCCTATCCCCAAAATTGGGGGCCCTCCTGTAGATGAATTTGGGGGTTTCAGGTAGCAATTCTCCCAGGTGACGATCCCTCCGGAGAATGTACCAGTATTTTTTAAAAATCCTCTCAATATCTCTATATTGGTTGTGATAATTGGATATAAATCCCCACTGTTGTTTCTCATTACATTTGGTTCTATCTTTACTTTTCAGCATTTCTTCCCTTGGTAAAATCGCTATCTGCTCTATAACCTCATCTACAGATTTCTCAAGAAATGGCTGAAATAGATGAAGATGTATCCGGCATGCTTAGAAATTTGGAAAGTCTGCTGGAGAAACAGATTAAGACGTGGTGGGATGTGTTCACTTTCACGCATTATCAGAAAGAAAAGCTAATTTTTAGGAGTTTAAGGTGGGATGTCCCACCGCAGGATGGTCTTGAGGACCAGTGTTTTATGATTGAATGGTTGGAATTTTTTAACAGAGTGGGGAGGGAGCTACAGGATCTGGTATTAACCAGAAAACAAGTGAAACTGGGGAAACTCAATGAACAAATTAGTGGGATTCGAAAGAAACTAGAACCTATGAGTGAGTCTAACCAGTTGAAAGAGTTTAATACCAATATGAAGAAAAAACTTGAAAAGGTTGACCGAGATACACAAAAGAAAAAGGTCAAAAAGTATAATAGGGATGTAGCTGATTTTAAAAATAATAAAATTTATGCATGGCAAAATCCTATCTCTAACACCAATGAGGCCCCGACACAGGTGAAGGGAAATGCTAAACCAATGAATGGCTCCAAACTAGACCCTAGTAAGAAAAATGGGAGTAAAAGGAGTGATGATAGGCATCAACAAGGAGGACTGGGACAGAGCAATCTTTACCCCCCTACACAACACAGAGAGGAACAACAGAGGGAGCATTACTATACTCCCAAACAGCCTCAATTTATAAGAGATGAACTATACCCCAAACCTAATCAGAATGAGTGGAATGGTCCCTATATGGGGGATAGGAATTATGGGAGAGACCTACACAGACAACAGAACTATGGGGAAAATCAACAATATTCACCATTTAAATATGGGGAAGGGAGAAGCCCCATTCCGCTTCACAACAGATATTTACCCTTGGATGGGGATTATCATGAACCCCAATACCATCAGCAAGGACCACCACCTTTTTTAGGGTGGCGAGGGAGGAGGGGGAGGGGGGGAGGAACACCGAGAGGAATGGGCTACCCAAGGAGCTACAGGGAGGGGGGGAAGGAGCCACAGCAATATGTAAACAAGGGAATGGGACCATCCTCAAGAGGCGAAGGGGCTGCCGAGCAGGACGACGGCAACAACCCAAGAAAGAGAATGAGGGACAGGTAAATGTAGGCATTTACAATTTGAGTAAAACCACATTGAATGCTAAAGAGATGAATATTTTGAACCTGGGCCTTAAATGCGCCCCAAAGAAAGTTTTGAATAAGTTCGAAGTATTCATTGACACTCATAAATATATTAGAACTCTGAATATTAAAAAATATTTTCTAAGTCACCCAGTAAGTTCTACGATCAAAGCTGGAACGCCTGGATGCAAAGTTGATAGTGGTTTGAAGAACAAATCCATCTTTAATCCCCAGAACTCCAACAACCACTATGTGGAGGTATTCAAGAATTTAGTCTTGAAGGATCTGGATGCTATTAAAGTTAAAGAGGAAGTTAACCCGAAGTATATTAGGGAGGGTATCAGATCGCTAGAAAAGCGAAAAGATATCATTGTGCGTCCAGCTGACAAGGGGGGAGGGGTCGTTATTTTAGACAAATCCTTTTATCATGAGCAACTGACAAGTATGCTGAATGATCGGGCCACGTATGAGAGACTGACTTGTGACCCTACAGTTAAATACAGGGAGCAACTCAACTCACTCATTGAATGGGGATATGCCACCAATGCCCTGAACCTGAAAGAAAAAAGGTATCTGGTTCCTAGTGCCTGTAGGATTCCGGTGATATACACACTCCCCAAAATCCATAAGGATGCTAAAATACCTCCAGCTCGCCCGATAGTTAACGGGATAGGATCGGTCACAGCTAGGCTGGGAGAATATCTTGACAGGTTCCTCCAGCCTAGTGTGAAAACCACCAGGGCCTACCTTAGAGATACCACGGACTTGTTACAGAAGCTGGGGGAGGTACGTTTGAACCCAAATATTGAAACATTTTTGGTGACAGCAGACGTATCCTCATTATATACGATTATTTCACATGAGGACGCATCTCTGTCACTAAATTGGGCTCTGAGCAAAAGGGAGGACATACCCGACATGCAGAAGAGATTTGTGGGTCAGGCCCTTAACTTCTGCATGTCGCATAATTATTTTTGGTGGAATGGACATTTTTTCTCCCAGCGGGTTGGCGTGGCTATGGGAGCTAAGTTTGCCCCTAGCCTCGCCAACCTCTTCATGGCCGAATGGGAGGACAGGTTCATTTTCAGCAGACCTCCCCCCCAACTTAAATTTTACAGGCGTTTCATAGACGATCTTCTATTGATCTGGGAAGGGCCCAAGGAATCTGTTGAGAAGTTTCTTGGGTATCTCAATACTAACAATAACAACATTAAACTGGAGGCACAAATCAGCAACGCAAGCATTAATTTTTTGGATGTTACAATCCAAAGAAAAGATGAAGTTCTAACAACCTGTGTGTATTTTAAACCGACGGACCGGAATAGTTTTTTGTCCATCAGGAGTGGGCACCACCCTGTATGGATAAAGAACATTCCGAAGGGTCAATTTATGAGAGTCCGTCGAAACTGCACAGAACAGGAGAAATATTACTCTCAGGCAAATGTGCTGAAGGAGAGGTTCCTACAGAGAGGCTATGCAGAGAAATCTGTAGATGAGGTTATAGAGCAGATAGCGATTTTACCAAGGGAAGAAATGCTGAAAAGTAAAGATAGAACCAAATGTAATGAGAAACAACAGTGGGGATTTATATCCAATTATCACAACCAATATAGAGATATTGAGAGGATTTTTAAAAAATACTGGTACATTCTCCGGAGGGATCGTCACCTGGGAGAATTGCTACCTGAAACCCCCAAATTCATCTACAGGAGGGCCCCCAATTTTGGGGATAGGGTAGTGAAAAAAATCCTCGACCCACCAGGTCGGCCATCCATTAAAATAAATCTCAATGGTTTTTATCCATGCAATAAATGTGTGTGCTGCAGAACAGTAAGGGTTAGAAATAGAAACATGAAGAGCATCACCAACCAAGCAAAGGAAACATTTGAAATTAAAGAATTTATAACGTGTAATTCATCATACGTAGTTACTGAGAATTCGCATTTCTGAACATCTGACCAATATCAAAAATGGTTTCAAGTACCATAGCGTATCCCTTCATTTTAGGGAGAAGCATAATCAAGACCCGAGTCTACTTCAATTTTGTGGAATAGACATAGTGTACCCATCGTGGAGGGGCTCCTATAGAATAAGGGATTTATCCCAACGTGAAACACGATGGATATACTTGTTTAAATGTCTTTTTCCTGGGGGTTTAAATATAGAACTGGACCTCAACTGTTTCATCAACGACTTTTGAGCTGAGGGTTGAGGGTCCAAGGCCACAAGATACCTACTCCCATAAATGGTGATAGGTGGAATTTCTATAACACCAACGCAACGGAGAAACCACCTATTAGGAGATGAATCAGTAAGGAATTTTATGGGAATATGGAAGTGTCTGTAAACCGCTTGATCTGTATACATGCGGGAGTTCACCTGCATGATAGAGAGGGAAAATCATGTAAATAACAGGAAAAATCCATGGGGGATATGTGTTTAGTTTGGATTTTGCATTATTAGATATAAAATTTAGAGTTCCAACCATTCAAAGATTTTAATTTATTAATTTTACTAATTTTATAATTATAACTTTTATTACTTGATAAAGTAGATTTTTATAAAGATGGTAATATCTCCATTATCATTGTACAGCTACTATTGCACATAGAGAGCGTACTAATAGCCGCTAGAATGGAAGTTAGATGCCCCTCATTGATGGTGTGTGTGATCAACAATCAGCGAGTGGGATAGTTGCTAGATACAATGCTTTAGTAATTTTAGGCTAATTTTTGAAGTTTCGATGTCTTTTACACTGTGTTTAAAAGCAATGTCCACGTATGGTGTGAACGGGGACACAGGGAGCGCGCAAGCGCAGTATTATCGACATTGTGCGTCATGCGGGGGGAGGATATATAAGGAAGATTGCCAGTCCGTCTAGCCAATCCCATGAATAAGTCCGGTGTGACGAAACATGTCGGGGCGTGGCTATACGGCAATCGAGGAAGTCTGACGTAGGACGCTGTGACAGGCGGCGCCATACGAGTGAGCGGGGAAGTGGCTACGGAGGGCTCTAAGAGACGGGTGAGAGTGTGTACGTCCACTAAGCACCTGGGTCCGCCGTGACCACCATACGTCCAGGTTACCGTTTGAAGTGCTGTTGATAACAACCAAGTATTGCTGTGCTGCTTTGCGTTTTTGAAAATTGGAAAATGTGAGTTTTATGGTGAAGGAGAGTGTTACTTTTATTAAAGTGTGTTGCGTTACTGCACTATTGGTTCGCTTTTCTTTTTTTCATGTGGAGAGAGCATTTGTTCATACGCTGCGGTTTACCATACGGATACTGATTGAAGGTTATCACTTTACCCCCACTGTGTGGGAAAAGCCTACAAGCCAAACACGAGAGTGTAAGGCAAAAAAAGCTGGTGAGTTCGCTCGCTGAAGGGGAGTGGAATCACATTCACGGCGGTGTGGTGGAAGATATTATCATTGAAGATCATTACTTTGATACTGTCACCTTTATTTCACTGAGGCACCATTTACGTTTGGACTTTTTTATTGAATTTTTTTTGGGTGTTATACACAAATGAACTGTATGATGGGTGTTTATTAGAAACACTGTCTGGTATTTTTTGGACACATAATATTAATATTTATACATTAATTTTTTTTGTTGTTATCACATTGAGCGATCACTGTTTATACAATATTTCTGGAATTAGGGCATACTGTAGATTTTTAGCGCTGCTATTTGATCACACTATTGGTGAGGGCGATTATTTAGAGTAAAATAGGTACTCTTTGTCCCGAAAATGCCTTACCGATCAAGGAAGTCTGATAACTCAAATGTAAGCAAAAGGCTTACCTCAGCCGGCTGATTATCAGAAATTCCTGGATCGTCTCAAGCTCCTCGTTTCGGATACTCAGGGTCACCTGGAATCCCCTCCTAAGGCAAAGCTCGCCATGCTGACTCGGTTGAATTGATGATAGGCAACTCCTATCCTCATATTGATTAGTGGTTCCAAATTAATAATAACTACTGCAGTAGGGAACAGACACAAAAGATACGCTCAGCATCTTTCCAAATTACTGTTCTGCTTTATTATGACGCAATTGAAGGTTTTTATGCACATGATTACGTAGGTATCACATTAATATTACAATTGTACGTTTATGGTAACAAGGGGCGTTGCATAGGCAGACTAATTCTAATCAGGACTCGAAAGAATGTAAACATTTACTGAAAACATTATTAGTGCCGTGTGCACAGTGAGGGCAGTGTGCAATACATACAAAATACAATACAATTATATACAGAACGTACAAATTTCCATTACATCCGTAACTATCCGTAACTAGTTAAAGGTATACACATCATGTCTGAACCTAGAGTCTCAGAAGGGCTGGAAAGTTTACAGGGTCAAGGCTGCACAGAAGAACATACAATATTAAGCGGCCCTCGCAGGGGTAGCACTGCATCTTCATAGGGCCCTGCCACTGGTAAGCCAATAGGAAAATGTAAGGAAGAAGATAGAAGAGGCGGGACAGGACACATCACATGACTATGGATTTAGGGACGTATTTCTGGTATATAGAATAATTTATTTTTAACACAAGCAATAGAGTATAGAGATAAGGAAGAGCTAGTGTGAGACTATATCTGGGTGACAGGTTATTTTGTAGGGCAAAGTCTCTATGCATCTCTCTATGTGGGTCAGTATTGTAGATGCATATACGATGCTCTAATGCCTGTCATCATGTCTTGCATAATTTGGTGCTATCTGCTGTTACCCCCCATTACGCTTTTGACAGGTTTACTTTGCCATGCAATGGTTATCGCTATCATGCTACTGACTGTCCTAGGCCATTTTGCAGAGTAGTAATGACATTTAGCCAGACACTTCCTAGCAATCCAATCTTAATGGGATTTGGTATGTGTTTGCACGAGCGTCGTAGCGCCTGGTCAGGCTTTAACTATCACTCAAAGCTCAGAAACGCTAAACAAGCAAAAATCTTAATGGCAAAAATGTATTAATGGCAACATTGTTGTGATTTTAATGGTGTTTGGTGGAGGCTTTCCCAGTGCTTTTCTATAACTTAAATTTAGTAAACCCAGGGCTTTTTTTCAGGGGGAACTTGGTGGAACTCAGTTCCACCACCTCTGTTCAGACCCTTTGATGCCTGTTCACCACAATCACTTGTAAACACAGAAGTCTGGTTTCTGTGTTTACAAGTGACAGCTCTGCACTCTGTGTGTAACCCCCATGAACTCTGCACTCTGTATGTAATGCAATCCTGATATTTAATGCCCCATTAAGACCCTCCCACTGTTTGTGAAATATGACCACACCCACTATTTGATGTGATTTGGAGGGTGTGTGTAGGGGAGGGGTTTTGGGGGGTCGTGGTTGAGTTCCAGTACCTATTGTTTGAGAAAAAAAGCCCTGAGTAAACCTTTTCTATTTTTGCAATACTAAGCTGCCTGGGTTCTCAGTTTGTGACAGTCTTTGTTTGAGGCACTTTGTCTATGTGTGGTTACTTGATCTGGTCAAGTCTTTCAATAAAGCTCCTGGCTCCTGCTGCTGTCAATCAAATTCTGAGAGCAGGGGCGGGGCCGAGCCTGCACATCTGCCCCCATAGCAAGCGGCTTGCTATGGGGGCAGACACAGAAGAGGAGGAGCAGACAGTGTGATGGGGGACCCCAAAAGAAGAGGTTTGGGGCCAATCTTTGAAATATCATTGCTCAGAGCAGGTAAGTATAACATATTTGGTATTTTAATTAAAAAATGCCTTTAGAAATGCTTTCATGCATTATAAGTGGGTCGCTGTGTGGGCACCATCATATGGAGGGTTCTGACTTCGCAGGGGTTTTTGAGGATGTTAAGTGACTCTGGTGTTATCCCTAAAACCTATTCCAACCAAAAAGATCAACAGGATCGGTTGTCTTGTGGGACAGTGGCATCCTACTGCCATTATACCATAAGTGGTTAACTGGTGGGATAAATACAACCATATTTAGATTTGTGACAAGCTACCCTTCCCCAAGAAGACAAACATAGGAGGCACAGATTGGTGAACTGACGCGTTTTATGCAATTTGTTGTTGGACAACTGTGAGACAACATACTATATATTAAAAGGAAAAAATACATTTTGGGACTTTACATGAGGATCAGGGGCCATACAAGTCTCATCCTCCATCCCGATGAATTATATTAAAAAGAAATAAAGGGCGGGACTTTGAGTGAAGCACACGGAAGCAACTGAGAAATTGAGTAGAAATATGCTTTTGATTGATTCAATACATAGAACAAAGGTTAGGGGTATGCACTTCATGACATATATTGTATATCAATATTTGGAAGTCAATTAATACATAAATACATAGTCCAACCATGGGTTAAAACATTACAAACATTATATTTCTTACAATGCAATTAATCATGTTATTATGTGACCGGTGTATTTGTGAAATACTGTTTTAACCCATGGTTGGACTATGTATTTATGTATTAATTGACTTCCAAATATTGATATACAATATATGTCATGAAGTGCATACCCCTAACCAGGGGCGTTGCTAGGTCTACAAAAGATCTGGGGCTAGAGCCCATAGCAGCGTAGTAAAGAAAGTCATACGCTTGGGCGGGCATACACATGTATATACAGTAATATACGTGTGTGTGTATATATATCCCCAGAGAGCCCCCCACTTACATCAGGGTCCCCAGAGAGTCCCCCCTTACATCAGGGTCTCCAGAGAGTCCCCCCTTACATCGAGGTCCCCAGAGAGCCTCCTCCTTACATCAGAGTCATCAGAGAGCCTCCCCCTTTCATCAGGGTCCCCAGAGAGCCTCCGCCTTAAATCTGGGTCCTTAGAGAGCCTCTGCCTTAAAATCAGGGACCCCAGAGAGCCTCTCCCTTGCATCAGGGTCCCCAGAGAGCCCCCCTCCCCTTTGGGGACCCCTGCAGAGACTCGGGGCTATTTGCCCCAGATTCGGGGCTATAGCCCCAAAAGCCACCCCCTAGCAACGCCCCTGCCCCTAACCTTTGTTCTATGTATTGAATCAATCAAAAGCCTATTTCTACTCAATACCTCAGTTGCTTCCGTGTGCTTCACTCAAAGTCCCGCCCTTTATTTCTTTTTATTAACATACTATATATCTCCACCTTCTCTTCTCCTAAAGAAGTGAGCTCTGTTCATGAACATGTTGAGATTCTTAAAGCCCTCTCTACTTTTAGTATTCACTTTATTGTTCACTAAAAGAAGTTGCACTTTGCAAGGCAATGTTCCCTAATGCTTAGTAAGTGTGGTAACATTGAACTGGATGGACTTGTGTCTTTTTTCAACCAGGCTAACTCTGTAACTATTTCACTTTGCAAAGAATACCCAAATACGTGCCTTTGACTGGCCAAACATATTTAACATTATACAAGGCTGTGCACACCCCCACAACCCTATGTGACAGCATTCAGGCTTGGTGACTGGTTGATTAGACAGTAGTGCATTGTAGAGAGGCAAGGGAGTGTCAAGTGTTCCCCCCACACTTGGAAGTACCAGGAATTTCTCTGGTGTTCCAGTGGTGGATTGGAGCACGGAGTAGTGAATGGAAGGTAAGTACAGTATCTCACAAAAGTGAGTACACCCCTCACATTTTTGTAAATATTTTTATTATATCTTTTCATGTGACAACACTAAAGAAATGACACTTTGCTACAATGTAAAATAATGAGTGCACAGCTTGTATAACAGTGTAAATTTGCTGTCCCCTCAAAATAACTCAACACATAGCCATTAATGTCTAAACCAATGGCAACAAACATGAGTAAACCCCTAAGTGAAAATGTTCAAATTGGGCCTAAAGTGTCAATATTTTGTGTGGCCACCTTTATTTTCCAGCACTGCCTTAACCCTCTTGGGCATGGAGTTCACCAGAACTTCACAGGTTGCCATAGGAGTCCTCTTCCACTCCTCCATGATGACATCACGGAGCTGGTGGATATTAGAGACCTTGGGCTCCTCCACCTTCTGTTTGAGGATGCCCCACAGATGCTTAATAGGGTTTAGGTCTGGAGACATGCTTGGCCAGTCCATCACCTATACTCTCAGCTTCTTTAGCAAGGCAGTGGTCATTTTGGAGGTTAGTTTGGCGTCGTTATCGTGTTGGAATACTGTCCTGCTGCCCACTCTCCGAAGGGAGGAGATCATTCTCTGCTTCAGTATGTCACAGTACATGTTGGCATTCATGGTTCCCTCAATGAACTGTAGCTCCCCAGTGCTGGCAGCACTCATGCAGCCCCAGACCACGACACTCCCACCACCATGCTTGACTGTAGGCAGGACACACTTGTCTTTGTATTCCTTTACCTGGTTGCTGCCACACACGCTTGACACCATCTGAACCTAATAAGTACATGGTTCCAGTACTCTATGTCCTTAGTCTGATGTCTTCAGCAAACTGTTTGCAGGCTTTCTTGTGTATTTTCTTTAGAAGAGGCTTCCTTCTGGGATGACAGCTATGCAGACCATTTTGATGCAGTGTGCGGTGTATAAGTCTGAGCACTGACAGGCTGACCCCCCCACCACTTCAACTGCTACAGCAATGCTGGCAGCACTCATATTTCTTTTTTTTTTTTTTTTTTTTTTTTTTATAATTGACAATTTTTATTATTTTTCCACAAAAAAGAAAAAATTAACAATTACAGCATTATAGTATAGGGTACAGGGATAGAAAGAGGTCGTAGTGTCACATTTCAATTTGGCACACGGTCATCCAAACATTGGGCGGTTAAGCCTGGCAATATAAACAGTTAGTGATGAAACGAAGTGGGTTTACTAGACTGTTATGCATCTCATACAGTGTATCCATTAGTACCCTTTACATATGTATATAACTTCACAAAAAGAAAAAAAAAGAAGAAAAAGAGTAGAGAGAGGAGGAAAAAGGGGGGGGGGAGGTAGCCACCCATCTCCAGACCCGGGACAAGTCCGTGGGGGACGGGTTATAAATACATGAATGACACATATCATTAGGTCACAGGAGTTTCAAACAGAACCCAGGGTTCCCAAATACGGTTATGCTTCTCAAGAGTATCATTTAATGAGGCCGTAAGATATTACATTCTCTTAACATCCCTAATCCTGGAGTGCAGCTCAGTCAATGAGGGAGTCTCTCTTTTTTCCATTTTAGAGCCACCAGACAGCGTGCTGCAGTAAGCACATGAGCTAAAAGTTTTTTGGATGTTTTTGAGAAGGTGGCAGGTGGAAGGCCCAAGAGGAAAATCCTCGGATCAAGAAGCACTCCAGTATCAAAGATAGACTGGAGTAGGGATTGTACCATACCCCAGTAGGGGATGATTAGAGGGCAGGTCCAGTAGACATGAAATAATGTTCCCCTATCCTTATAACATCTCCAACAGCGAGAATCAGCTGTGGGATATATGGAGTGGAGCAGGTCAGGGGTCTGATACCAATGGAATAGAATTTTGTATTGATTCTCTTTATAAAGCGTGCATATGGAGCTTTTAGTAGCCTGGTTCCATATAAATTGCCAGGTCTTAAGGGATAGGTCTGTGCCCAAAGCCTGCTCCCACTTAGCCATATATGGATGTCGTGGCCCATCTGGTGAGAAATCAGTGACCAGTATTTGATAGGAGCGGGAAATCATGCCTTTAGGGGACGAACCCTCTAAACATAGTTTTTCGAAGTCTGTCAGGGGAGAGAATCTTAAATTCGACCTCAGTGATTGTGCATAATGGCGTATTTGTAGGTAACTGAAAAAGGCCTGCTTGGGAATATCAAAAGTCTTTTGTAGTTCTTGGAAGGATCGTAGCATTCTAGTTTTAGGGTCAATTAATTGTCCATACCGAAATATAGCCTTATCCATCCAGAAATGGGACATCTGTGAGGTTAAGCTGTCGGGGATATTGGGTGTGAATAGGAATGAAGTGACTGGGGAAGACATGGTGGTGAGCGGATATTTCAATTTGGCCCGTCGCCATAATGTACGTAAGAGAGCCATTGGTCCTAGCAATTGTACGCTGCCCGGAGGTATATCAGAGCTCCAAAGCATGGAGTTTGGGTGTATGGGGGCTAGCCATAACTTTTCTATCTGTGTCCACCTATTGTAAGCATGTAGGGTACACCAGGAGGCTATAGGTCTTAGTTGGGTTGCTAGATAGTACTTAGCTATATTGGGGAACGCCAGTCCTCCTTGGTTACGTGGGGCATACAGAACCGATCTAGCAACGCGGTGTCTTTTATAATTCCAGAAGAAGTTTATCAGGTCACCCTGAAGTTTTTTTAGGTGTGAACTCGGAATGGGGATAGGGAGCGTCTCAAACAAATATAGAAGTCTAGGTAGTATCGTCATCTTCAAGGTTGCAAGTCTACCAAAAAGGGACAGTTTCAAAGATTTCCATTTATTTAAGGAGGCTCTGATAGAGGCGAATATTTGGGGGAAGTTGGCCTTGTATAGAGTGTCGTATGTGGGTGTAATATGCACCCCCAGGTATTTTAAGGAAGAGGACCGCCAAGAGTATGGAAAAGTTTGTGAGAGCGTTGAAAATGTATGGGGAGATAAATTAAGAGGGAGAACCTCTGTCTTGGAACTGTTAATTTTATAACCCAAGAGGGTGCTATATCTCTCCAGCTCTACTTGTAAGTTCGGGAGAGATATGTGAGGTTGGGTGAGAGTGAGGAGGACATCATCCGCAAATAAGGAGATTTTAAAATCTCTAGTACGGACTGGTATACCATGTATACTTAGGTTATTTCTGATATGGGCTGCTAGCGGTTCAATGCATAGGGCATATAAAAGAGGGGAGAGTGGACAGCCTTGGCGGGTCCCATTAGAAATCAAAAAAGTAGGGGAAGTTGCAAAGTTAGTGCGAACCTGGGCTGTTGGAGCCGAATATAGGTGGGTGATAGCTCGGAGGAACGGGCCCTCAATACCAGCCCGGTTGAGAGTCGCGAACAGGAAAGGCCAGCCTAGCCTATCAAAGGCTTTTTCGGCATCCAGACTGAGCAGTATTGCCTCCACTGTGTTCCTGTTCCCAACCTCAACCAGGTCAATGACCCTCCGGGTGTTATCCCCAGCCTGTCGACAAGGGATAAAGCCCACCTGGTCCCTATGGACCAGGGACGGCATGAAGTTGTTTAATCTATTTGCCAGTAGTTTCGTAAAGATTTTTAAGTCTGTATTTAGAAGTGCTATCGGCCTATAATTGGACGGAAGGGTGTGGTCTTTCCCTGACTTTGGGATTAGTGTCAGGTAGGAGTTTTGCATATCTCTGGGGATGGGTGTGTTAGAAAGAAATGAATTAAAGAGATTTGTCATATGGGGGAGTAAATGTGGTAGAAACGTCTTATAATAGAGGTATAGTCCATCAGGCCCAGGGGCCTTATTATTTGGCAACAGTTTAATTGTTTCTGTTATCTCCTCCTCTGTAATGGAGGCGTTAAGAGTCTCCAGGGCAGAGGAGGTAAACTTAGGAGTGTCCGCTTCCGCTAAATAGGTATAGATGGCCTGAGATAAGTCAGGAGGAGGTGGGTTGTGCGGAACATTCGGGTCATTATACAATGCAGAATAAAAGTCGTGAAAAAGTTGTGCTATTTTGTTAGGGTGGGAGTGGAGGATGCCATTTGCCTCCCTAAGTTGTGTAGTGGTGGTGGTTGCTGCCTTGTCACGAAGCTGCTTCGCCAAGAGTGTATGTGGTTTGTTGCCTTTGTCGTAGTAAGTCTGTCTAAGCCTGACTAACGCCTTTTCTATCTTCCCTATTTCGATATCTCTCAGTCCAGCCCTTACACTAGTGAGTTCTCTAAGGATTGTCAGGGATGGGGACTTGAGCAAGCGCATTTCTAGATGCTTAAGTTTGTCTAAAAGGGCGCTGCGTGTGGCATTAGCGTTTCTTTTTAAGGCAGTGGAGAGCGAGATACATTGGCCTCGGAAGACCGCCTTATGGGCTTCCCACAGAGATGGGGCGGAGATCTCAGAGGAGCAATTTTCCGCAAAGTACAGCTTCAAAGTTTGTTCTAGTTCTATTCTGGATGGGTCATGTTTAAGTAGGAAGTCGTTTAGGCGCCAGTGGCATTTACGAAGGGAGCTCGGGGAGAGTGTCAAAGATAGTGTAATCGGCGCATGATCCGACCAAGAGATGGCCTGAATGTCTGAGTTCGTGCATGTTCGCAAAGTCGGGGCATTAACAAAAAAATAATCTAGTCGTGAGTGGGACATATGGGGATGGGAATAGAAAGTGAATTGTTTAGCTGATGGGTACGTGGTGCGCCAGGTGTCAAACAGGGCATATTTCCTAGTAAGTTGGTGAAACTGGGTGGCTGTTCTATCGGTGTTTGCCTGAGATTTCCCCCGACCCATTGAATGTTTATCAAGACCCAGAGAATGGACAAGGTTAAAATCTCCTCCGATCACCAGGTATTGATGGGAGGCCTCAAACAAGCGGTCAAAGACCCTGGACAAAAAAGGGATTTGATTCGTGTTTGGGGCATAGATATTGCATAGAGTGATATTCACTCCTCTCCAGAGGCCTCGGAAGATGAGGTAATGTCCCAAAGGGTCAGAGTATAGGGATTGCAACTGGAAGGATTAAAGGATTGCCACCCCTGCCCGTTTATGTGGGCCAGAGGTCTGGTATATGTGAGGGTATTGCCGTCGTGCGAATGTCATGGTGCCTGTTTTATCAAGGTGGGTCTCTTGAATGAAAATAATGTCCGCTTTAGACCGTTTGAACTCTCGTAGCGCTAGGCTTCTCTTAACATTTGAGTTAAGGCCCTTTACGTTTAGTGAAAATATATCAATCATGGTGGGTATTTTGTGGAAAGGAACAGTAGCTTACCTAGTAGGTGTAGTAGAGCCTTGGAGTATAGGAGGTCCCTATAGTGGGTCTCCATGGTGGTTGCGGTTTGAAGGCCTATGACCCCCTGAACATGAACCCGGTCCTGGAGACGGGCGGCGCCCAGAGAATTGAGAAGGGGGAGGGAAATGGGAATAGCAGTAGGAGAAGAACATAAAAAAAGGTACAAAAAACAGAAAAAAAACACAAAGGTTAGTACAATATTAAGGTTATTTAACCATTCACAATATAACCCACCTACACAAAGTGATGGGGTGGGAGACTCCGAAGGGCCCCCTCCGACATCGGAGCCAAAAATACCAGTGTCAGAGAAAATAAAAAAAGGAGCCATTCGGAGAATCCCGGGGGGGAGGAAAGGATGGACCCAAGGAGGGGAGGATAACCCCCTTCCGGGCCTGCCTGCATCTAAAAAAAATTTTTTTGAAAACCTAAATAACAGAAAAAATAGGGAACCTGCATGCGTAAACTGGCAACCGACATATCTCTACTTATGTCACTGATCTGAATAAAAGAATAAACCACTGAAGCTTTTGATTCGTGAGATTTGGAGCAATAGTAAGATAAGTTCTGTGAATTCAAAAAGATGATATAAAAGTATAAGTATATGAAATCCCCTCTTCGTAATAGTATTCCCCTATAGTTTAACCCCCAACAAGGGGGGAAGCAAAACAGAGAAGGGGTGAGGGGGGGAATAGCCCTCCCACCTAGCCATGTCCCTCCCCTGAAACAGACAGACAGTAAGAGAGAAGGGAGAGAGTGAGAGTAGGGGAGCGGGTGTAGACAGATGTAGGAGAAGGGAGAAGGAGAGGGGGAGGGGGGGGGAGGAGAAGGATGGGAGAGAAAGGGGAGAGGAGGGAGAGGGTAGAGAAGAAGAGGGTGTGTGAGAAAGAGGAGGAGCATGGGGGGGGGGGAGATGGCACAACCCGACTAGTTATGTAAGTCCTATCTAAACCTTATGATCACAATCAAACATGTATTGCTAACTCAAAAGAGAATCTGTTTGCTGAATAAGTCCATACTATAAATGAGTAGGATGAGCAGGATACGTCTCCGGGTTCTCAGGTAGAAAAATAGGAAGAGACAAACCATGCGAAACTGGGGTGATACAACTGGGTGAGAGGGGAGTTCAGATGAGCAGCAGTTCATCGCTGACGAGGTGGAGGAGAGGGACCCGCAGATCGTGGTCTTGTGCGTTTCCGGCCTGCGACTTGGATCCAAGGGTCTGGGCGAGGTGGGGGTAGTGGCAACGGTTCCCATCCAGGGGTAGGTGGTACCGGTATATCCAGTTCTCTGCAGAAAAATTGAAGATCCTCTGGGTAACGGAGGGTTGTGGACTTTCCATCTTTTTTTGCCGTGAGGCTGAAGGGAAAACCCCAATGATAGCGAAAGTCATGTTCTCTTAGCAGGGTGAGGAGTGGTTGCAAAGATCTTCTCTGTTGGAGGGTGATCCATGAGAGGTCTGGAAAAAGTTGCAGGGAGGCCCCGTCAAAATCAATAGCATGCATGTTTCACGCCTTTCTCATAATGTCCTCTTTGAGGGTGTAGTTGTGGACTCTACAAATCACGTCTCGTGGACGAGATCCTGGCCCATGGGGACGGTCCAGTTTAACCCGCTGATGTTCTGGGCGACCTAGAATGCTATTGAAAATGGCTTGCAGAGTCCCATTCAGGTCTTCTTCTTGTGTCGTCTCCGGTAGACCTCTGACCCTAATATTATTACGTCTACCTCTGTTGTCTAGGTCCTCAAGGTGGCGTTGGAAGTCTCTAAGGGTGGTAGCTTGTGAAGTTAAGCGGTCATGTATTTGTGAGAGTTCAATTTTTGTGTCGTTTGTTTCTTCCTCTAAGGATGCGACTTTAGTGGACAGTTGATGAAGATCAGTGCGAAGCATATTAATCTCTGTTCTACATGTGTCCCGCACTTCCTGAATTAGCATTCGGAAGTCCTGTTTTGTGGGCATGCAGCGGACGTAATCTCGCCAAGATGTACATGCTTCAGGGTCAGGGTCAAAGTCTGGTGTAATGTGGGCATGAGAGCCCTGCACTACTGCAGAGTAGGAAGCTGGCGTGGGGGGTCCCCTCTGAGGTGGTAGTGAAGGGGAAGTAATGCTGGAGTGCTTGGTTAGCAATGGGCCTTGCGGGCTCCCCGTATGTGAATAAGCCCCCTGTGATCCTGGTGGCTTTAGGGCCTGGGATGGTGCCGGAGCCTGGACTGTGTCCCTCTGGAGAGGGGAGAGAGAGGGGGCTCTGTCCCTGTGCGGCTGGGAGCGTTGTGGCAGGGAGCGGGGGTCCCATTCTGGAGCATATGAGTCCCAAGAGGGGGATGGCTGGCCGGATTATATAGAGGGCGCAGGCCCTATGAGGCATGGGGGGAAAGTCTGCGATAGACTGCCCAGTATATGGCCTCTGGAGGGGGGGGCGACCGAAAGTTCAGCAGGGGGGATCGGAGAGTGGGTAGTGGGTAGGTCACCTTCGGATCCATACCTGTTGCTTCTGCGGTCCGCAGAAGCTTGCAGAGAAGAGGATGGTGAGATTGCTGCATGTGGCGTCGGCGCCATCTTGGCCTCGTGGTGCCCGGCCGTAGCTCCTTGCCCGAAATACTCAGTGATGAGTGGCGGGGGGACCGAGGAAGAACGGGTGGTATGTCCTCTGGGGTCCGTTTCCTTATTTTTGCGCGGTTTGCCCATGTTTAGTGGCGGTGAGGTGCAGGTTCCAGCTCTATGCAGGCAGGCCGGAGCGGGAGCCTCAGTGAAACACGTCCGCTCGGGAATCCATCCAAGCCACGCCCCCCTCATATTTCTATTCCTCAAAGACAACCTCTGGATATGACGCTAAGCGCATGCACTCAACTTCTTTGGTCAACCATAGCGAGGCCTGTTCTGAGTGGAACCTGTCCTGTTAAACCGCTGTATGGTCTTGGCCACCATGCTGCAGCTCAGTTTCAGGGTCTTGGAAATCTTCTTATATCCTAGGCCATCTTTATGTAGAGCAACAATTCTTTTTTTTCAGATCCTCAGAGAGTTCTTTGCCATGAGGTGCCATGTTGAACTTCCAGTGACCAGTATGAGAGAGTGAGAGCGATAACACCAAATTTAACACACCTGCTCCCCATTCACACCTGAGACCTTGTAACACTAACGAGTCACATGACACCAGGGAGGGAAAATGGCTAATTGGGCCCAATTTGGACATATTCACTTCAGGGTGTACTCACTTTTGTTGCCAGCGGTTTAAACGTTAATGGCTGTGTGTTGAGTTATTTTGAGAAGACAGCAAATTTACACTGTTATACAAGCTGTACACGCACTACTTTACATTGTAGCAAAGTGTAATTTCTTCAATGTTGTCACATGAAAATATATAATAAAATATTTCCAAAAATGTGAGGGTGTACTCACTTTTGTGAGATACTGTACATGTTGCTTTTGTTCCATAGAGGAAAATGGCCCTGTTACTTTGTCCTGTATGCTTTAATGTTTGTGAATGGACCCCAAAGAGAACAGATCAACGTACTGAACTTCAACTGAAGTTAATGAAAACATATAGATCTATAGAAAACACACAGAAATGAAGAAAGTATGTTGCCACAAAGGGACTCCTTTGCTAGGGGGCTCTGCCCCTGGGCAGCAGGAAGTACAGGAGAGAGCTAGTGGAAGAGAGAAGGAGCAGCTGAAGTCCCACACTCTTTTCAGCCTCAGCTAGGGTTAGCTGAATCTATCCTGACAGTCAAGAGGATCTAGGCATGTATAGCAGGAAGCCTGTGCAGCAGCCTCATGGACCTCAGGACTCATCAAAGTGAGACTGAGTGTAGGTGCAATATTTTGCATGCCCATATCCAAGGGACTGCTTAATGCTAGTTCAGTGCAATCAAAGCCATCCTACACCTCTAGTTTGGGTTCAAAGCAGCTAGGTGCATCAGCAGTTTTCTAAGGAATAGCACCTGTATTCATCAGTTGGAACATTTTGCTATCAGTTTAGCTGTGCCGTTAACCCCTCTGGAGTACAGCATTTTTTACATTAATATCTAGCAGCCAGAAAGGTTAGCAAGTCCTCAAGGTTTCATTCAAGCTCTACAGTTCTGGGCATCCCATGCTTTTCCCTATTCCCCACCCAAGTTTACCCCCTGCCTAAATAAACAAAAAAAAAATCCCCTGGACTGATTCTTGAGTCTGTATGAAAGCTGAGAAATTCCTGCTGCCTGGCTGTATTTAAAGGGAAGGCCCGAAAATTCCAGCGGCTTCTACGGGAGTAAGCGCTACACATGATATTTCAGGATTCAGAATATCTGCTGATTTGGGCTTCAGCCCTTCCAGTCTAAAGAACTATCAACATTATTAGCAGGTTGTCACCTGAACAATGCTGCTGTTAGAAGCTACAGAAAGGTTTTTTAAGACCAGAGTTTTCTTTAAAGCCTAACTATAGGCTCAGTGCTCCCCCCCCCCCCCCCCCGATGACTCCTCTCACAGAAAATGTTTACTTACCTTTTAGTCTAAGCAAAAGTCCTAATTTCCCTTGCACATGAGTGGGATCTCCAAGCGAACACAGCTTCACCTTATTTACAAAGCTAGGTAAACATGCACTTTGCAAAATGAACAGCCTCTAGTCCAGTGGTGGTGAACCTTGGCACCCCAGATGTTTTGGAACTACATTTCCATGATGCTCAACTACACTACAGAGTGCATGAGCATAATGGGAAATGTAGTTCCAAAACATCTGGGGTGCCAAGGTTCACCCCAGATAAGTCAACCCCACTGAAACATTCTAGTCCAGCTTTAATCAACCTCTTTACCCCTGAGGAACCCTTAAACAAATATTCAGGTCTTGGGAAACCTTTTCTAAAACCAGTTTAAGTATCAGTGGGAAAAATGTCCCTAACATTGGTGGCCAATGGGAAGAATGCCACTCTTTAAGTGGTGGTCAAATTGCCACACTTTCAGACAACTAAGAAGATCATTGGTGTCATTTTGGATTGTCTCCGGCAAGTGGCATTAGCCATGCAACTATGCAGGAACCTTAAGATGAGATGTCCACCAACCACATCTCAAGGAACCCCTAGCAACCTCTGGAGGAACCCTGGAGTTCCACAGAACCCTGGTTGAGAATGGCTGATCTAAACTATTATCAATCGCTTACCATTATTTTTATGGCCAACATATTAACATTTGGTTTGACCTAAAACATTTGAATTGATGTTTGTGAACAGAATATGAAAACTAAAATGTCCTGCATATTTTCTCCTTCAGGCAAAGGTATCATGTTGCTCATCCCAGATCCCATCATAAACGCCACAGTGACGCAGAATGTACTCCTGTCTGTCGACTACACCTGTAACGGAACATCATGGATTCAGTGGCAGTTCATGTCCAGCTGGAAGTCGCAATGCATCATAGAGTGGAAGACGAACTCTTACATCAACATCTCCAGTAGTTACAATGGGCGTGTTCACAACTACGACAATGGCTCTATACAGCTCTTGAACGTGGAGGTCAGAGATTCTGGGTTCTACATGATCACCCTGAGCGATGAAATTGGCAACATCAAACAGAGTACAATCATCCTCAATGTCCATGGTAGAAGCTGTCCTTTGATTTCTGATGATTCTTTTAGACATTCCCCAACTTACTGCCTATTGTATGTCTTATTCACATCTGTCTCTCCTTCCAGAGGTCCGCTATGAGGAGTTATATTTTGTGGCGGTGTTTATAGCATTCCTGGCTGCTGGATCGGCAGTTTTAGTCTGTCTCATGTGGGTGTGTAATAAATGCATTAACATCTGCCAGAAGAGAAAACAGCACCGACGAGGTAATGCAGTCTTGTACTAGACCACAGTTGTGTTTTCTATTAGTATGTGTTGTGTTGTGTTCTTGTATATATGTGTCTGTGCATTACCCCAGGCCAGGGTAGGACAGAGTTGCCCCCTGGGCTATTTCTAATGAGATAAATTGCCGGTGGCTTTGAGTGGCTCACTATTCAAACATCGATCAGAGCGGGACACATACTGGGCATTATATAGCTACCATGTTCAGACCTGCAATTGCCAAGTCTGGAAAAATAAAGTCCAAGGGTAGGTTTTCACTGCCTATTTTCACCGTACAAATACCACACCACCGTGCTGCAACTGCATGCATTGCTCTCAGTTTCAGGGTGGTTGCTGTGTGGCCCCTTTTGCTTGAATGGGTTGTGTTTGATGACGGTACTGCCCAATGAATGCCACAGGGGCTGTAAAAATGCAATTTAACCACATGTTTTTTACTATCCATTATTGAAAGTGTAAATGAGCCTTACAGTATCAACTTTCTTTGCCACTCTGAGATGTCCTGCATCTTAATGTGGCAAGCAGCAAGGGATGCTGATGCTGGAAGACGTGAAAAGTTTTTTTTTTTTACTATAGACCCTCATGTCTGTTAGGAACAACCTCCTTTCACCATGTCCACCAATCAATGAGGCACTTAGCCCCCCCGGAAATCTCTCCTTACCATGAACGTTCTGGATGGTTGTGTCCGCTGCACTCCCCATACAAAACTTCCCAGTCCTGCCCTACACTTGTGCCTATGGAAAACAGGGGCTTAATAAATTAAATAGCTCAGTGTGGCTGAGGTCAGTTAAAACCGCTTGCCGACCAGCCGCCGCAGTTGTACTGCGGCAGAATGGCACGGCTGGGCAAAACGACGTTATGTCGCTTCACCCACCCAGCCGATGCGGGTGCCCGGTGGGCGCGATGACTGCTCGTGACACAGCGAGAACCGGAAACTGTGTGTGTAAACACACAGATCCCGGTTCTCTGAGGGGAGAAGAGACAGATCTCGTCTGTTCATACAAAGTATGAACAGCAATCTGTCATCTCCCCTACACAGTCCCATCCCCCCTTCAGTTAGAACACACACTAGGGAACACATTTAACCCCTTGATCGCCCCTAGTGTTAACCCCTTCCCTGCCAGTGACATTTTTACAGTAATCAGTGCATTTTTATAGCTTTTTATATCGCTGTATAAATGCCAATGGTCCCAAAAATGTGTCCGCCATAATGTCGCAGTCCCGATAACAATCGCAGATCGCCGCCATTACTAGTAAAAAAAAAATAATAATAATAAAAATGCTATACATCTATCCCCTATTTTGTAGACGCTATAACTTTTGCGCAAACCAATCAATATACGCTTTTTTACCAAAAATATGTAGAATAATACATATCGGCCTAAACTGAGAAAAAATTTGCTTTTTAAAAAAAAAAATGGGGATATTTATTATTGCAAAAAGTACAAAATATTGGGTTTTTTTCAAAATTGACGCTCTTTTTTTGTTTATAGCGCAAAAAATAAAAACCGCAGAGATGATCAAATACCACCAAAAGAAAGCTCTATTTGTGGGAAAAAAAGGACGTCAATTTTGTTTGGGCACAACGTCGCACGACCGCTCCATTGTCAGTTAAATTGACGCAGTGCCGAATCGCAAAAAATGGCCTAGTCATTCAGCAGCCAAATCTTCCAGGGCTGAAGCAGTTAAAGTGTTACTAAACCCAGGACCCTGCATTCACTATATCTGGTCTCCCACAGTACATACAACAAGGAAATGCAATTATTCTAGTAAATATAAACTGCTAAATTAATGAGAGCAGTCTTGTGACTTCTATCGGTGTCTGGGTAAACCAAGAGATTTCATCTGGCTCAAATGATTGATGAATAACCAATTCTAGGGCTTTATTTTGCATTAAGGATCAGTGGTAGGATTTTACCAAAACTGATTCGCTGTGAAATTTTTGATGTTGCCATCAATGAAAATAACATCAAATTGTGCCATATGGGCAGCCTAGGTGAAATTTGCAAAAAAATAAAATAAAATCGCTCTGTCTTTTTTATCAAGAAGCCATGTCAGTGACCGTTGTCAGTTCACTGTGTTTCTTTCTAGCTGCTCTCCAATAGAGAAAAAAAAACGAACAAAAACATAAATAACCAAATATTTTTTTGTTCTCTTCATTTGTATGAAATCTCCATCTGTTCCTCAATATTGAAGGATCACTAAAGATATTTTTTTTATTTTTTTAAAATAACAAACATGTTATACTTACCTCCACTGTGCAGCTCGTTTTGCACAGAGTGGCCCCGAACCTGGTCTTCTGGGGTCCCTCGGCGACTGTCTCAGCTCCCCCCGCAAGGACTCAACACATTCATGCGAGCTCCCTCACATGGTGTTGAGTGCTTGCAGGCCCGCTCCCGTGATACAGCCGGCGGCCATAGCCGCTCACTGTATCACTCGGCCCCGCCCCTGGCGCGCCGTGTCATTGGATGTGATTGACAGCAGCGCGAGCCAATGGCTGCACTGCTTTCAATCCATCCACTGTAACCAATCAACAGCCAGGTTGAGCGGCGAAGGGGATGTCGGGGGCGAGTGCGGGACTTTTGAGGGGTCAGGTAAGGAAAACCGGGGGGGGGGGGGGGGGGCTGGGGGGGGGGCGGTATTGTCGGATGTTTTTTCACCTTAATGCATAAGAATGCATTAAGGTGAAAAAACTTTTACCTTTACAACCCCTTTAAACGCCATCTTCCAAGCTAACAAGGGGCCTTAATTTGCACAAGAATAGGTGTAGGCTGGTTGAAAAGACCTTCCCTAACCATTGACAGGTTATCCCTATTCCACCTTTGAACACCACCTTAAGGCCTGATTCACACCTATGCATTTTTAGTGCTTTTTACATTTTGCAGATTTGCACTACAGTCCATTTAATATGGTTTCCTATGGAACATGTTTTGTAGTGCCAATCTCCAAAATGCAAAAGGCACTAAAAGTGCATAGGTGTGAATCAGGCCTCAGGTGATATTAAACCCAAAAGCAAACATTTATTATATTGCAGATTACCATTTCTTAAATGTGATGGCTACATTAGTTTCCTTTTTTAGACTTTATGTTTGTATGTATTTTCACCTGGTGATTCAGCCAGCAAGTCTGTTGTTCTTCAACAGAACAAGCTGTCTTGAAAATGTAGCAGTTAGAGTGTTGAGACAAACCATTTATCACTGGCAGGGGTGCTTACAATGATCAGTTTTATTTATTTCTGTACAACCTTTATCTCAAAAGAAAAAAAACAAACTGTTGCTATAACCCTTATATGTAGTACTTATAAGCATTATAGCAACAGTTTTTTTTTGGAATTTGGCTTCAATTTGTTAGTGTACCTTTCTTTTTTAATGTAGACTTTTATTAAATCCAACCACAAATACAGAAAAACTAATAATGATAATCAAAGGTCCCATACATCCCAGACCCATGAGGTGACCAGCACGACAGTTAGCTCCAAAGTACAGCCACACAAACAACAATAGGCTGTGTAAGGAATCATCCATATCTACATACGGGACGTACCATCACAGAATATTATCGCCCGTGGGGGGACCCATCATTTTATCTTTTATAACAATAAACCAAAAGTATACATCTTCCAAAATGAGAAGGGACAGAGAGAAGAAATACAATAGAAGGCAAGTAAAAGAAAAAAGGGGGGGGGGGGGGGGTATCATCAAGTACAGTAGGATACCCCAGCGTAGACATGTGCAGAATGGAAAAATTTGTTTCGGATAGATTTGTTATGTTACTAATTTCGTTTCATTATAGAATTCGTTTAGTTTGGTTTCGGAATTCGTTTAGTTTAGTTTTTGTAAAAATTTGTTTTGTTAAAACTTGTTTCATTTATTCATTTTCTAACGAATTCCAACGTTTCAAAATGATAAGAATTCGGATCTGCCGAAAAAAGATCGACCGATTCTAATTCTGTGTGAAGAAATAGCTGGTTATTAGGCAGCGATCTGGGAAGCCGGCTGCCCGCCGTCCTTAATAACCATGAGTCATCATCCGTCAGCGGGCTTCCACACTGACAGATAAATATAAAGATGAAGAATGCTGGCAATTGCTCGGCAATAGAAAAATGTTAAAAAAAAATGGTGCAGGGTTCCCCTTAAAATCCATACTAGACCCAAAGGGCCTGGTATGGACTGGGGGGGCCCTACCCATTTTTTTTTTTACATTTTTAAAAAGTATAAATAAATAAACACGGCGTGAGTCCGCCCCCAAAATCCATACCAGAACCTTCTCTGAGCATGCAGCCTGGCAGGTTAGGAAAGGGGGGGGGCAAGCCAGTCCCCATTCCTGAACCACACCAGGCCTCATGCCCTCAACATGGAGGGTGGGTGCGTTGGGGCAGGGGGGGCTCTGCGCCCCCCCACCCCAAAGCACCTTGTCCCCACGTTGATGGGGACAAGGGCCTCTTCCCGACAACCCTGGGCTGTCGGGGTCTGTGGGTGGGGGCTTATCGGAATCTGGAAGCCCCCTTTGACAAGGGAGCCCCCAGATCCCAACCCTCCTATGTAAATGGGTATTGGGTACCCTTACCCATTCACCAAAAAAAGTGTCAAAAGGTAAGAAACACAGGACAATTCCTTTTTTAAAAGAAAACTTTTTGACACCTTTTTTGGTGAATGGGTACGGGTACCCGATACCCGATCACATGGGGGGCTGGGATCTGGGGGCCCCCTTGTTAAAGCCCCCCACCCGTAGACCCCGACAACCACAGGCCATGGTTGTTAGGAAGAGGCCCTTGTCCCTATCAACATGGGCACCCCCCCATTTTGAGGTGATGTGGCCTGGTATGGTTCAGTAGGGAGGGGGTGTGCTCACTCATCCCCCCCCTTTCCTGACCTACCAGGCTGCATGCTCGTTAAGTGTCTTGCATGGATTTTGGGGGGGACCCCACGTTTTTTTTTTTTAAAATTCTATTGCCGACATTGTTTATCTTTATATTCATCTGTCAGTGGGGAAGGCCGCTGACATATGATGACTCATGGTTGTTAAGAACGTGGGCAGGCTGCTTCCCGGCCCGCTGTTTAACAACCAGCTATTTCCTCACACAGAATTTGAATCGATCGATCATTTTTTGATCGATCTGAATTCTAATCGTTCTGAAAAGTTGGAATTCATTAGAAAACGAATAAATGAAACAAATTTTAATAAATTTGAACTAAATTCGTTACTATTCGTTACTATTTAATTCAGAGGTTCAGATACATCCGAATCACCAAAAATTTGGCCGAATTTGTATTCGAACCGAAACAAATTGCACGTCTACCCCAGCGCATCTCCCCAGTGGGGATATTGCACAGCCTGAGATCCAGTCAGGTCTAACCATCATTGGCGAGGTAAGTATGATAGCCTTGAGAATAGGAAAACGCTGTCCAATAAAACCAAGTTATGCGATACTGTTACTCCCTTTGCCTCAAGGCCGCAGTATGTTCCTCCATTACTTGGGTCTCCTCAATCATAGCAAAATCATTGACCTAGCGAAGGGAGTTCAGTACACTTCCACTTCTGAAATACACAAACCCTAGCCACGTTAATCAGATGTACCAACAATGACATTTATAACGGCGTTTAGACATCGGGGTCATATGTAATAAAAAATCCTCAGTGCCCATCAATGCCGCCTATCAGTGCTCATCAGTGCCACCTATCAGTGCAGCCTCATCAGTGCCTCCTATCAGTGCCCATGAGTGCAGCCTCATCAGCGCATATCAGTGAAGGAGAAAAATTACCTGTTTGCAAAATGGTTCAGTGTATGGCCAGCTTTGGTAAATCAAATCCAATGTGTCTAATGTCACTCCTTTTGCAAGCCAGTAATAAATCAGTATGTCAAATGAAAATGCCTAATATCAGTAATTATTGTATGATTGTATATCAAATCCTAACTGCAAGTTAATAGTCACAACAGCTTGTATGAATTGTAAAGGTGGCTACTTAATCGTTATTATAATAGTCTGCTATTTTACCTGACACTCACATCAGGTTCCAGATATACGGGACGGTTCTGTGTGTTTGTGTTGGATACAATTGATTTCTCTCTAGTCTAATTAGAGGAAAATTGCTCTGTTTTGTCCTACAACCATTACTTAGTTCTGACTGCCAATTGTCCTGAAATTTACAAAAACAAAAATTGCTGGATGATTCAGTGTCTGTAAAATCTAATGAAAAAAAATATCTATAATAAGTGTTTTTTCCTGCAGTCGAATAAAAGCAGACTAAAATGGATCAATTTGCAAAATCACAATGGGGTTTATTTACCAAAGGCAAATAGCCTGTACACTCTGCAAGGGCATTGGCTCCAGAGCTTAGTAAATGAGGGGGAAGTTCTGCTGACTTCCATCATCCAATCATGTGCAAGCAAATATGTTGTTTTTTTATTTTCCTTGCATGTGATTGGGTACTCTTTGCAAAGTGAAGCTTCATCTCTTTTACTAAGCTCTGGTGCAAACGCCCTTGCAAAGTGCAACTACACATGCAAAGTCTGTTTGCCTTTAATAAATCAACCCCAGTGTATATGATACAGTCTGACATTACTATGAACACAGCAGTGTTATGTTTTATCACCACTTTAACTACTTCCCTACCGGGCCAATTCTAACATTTCTCTCCTACATGTAAAAATCTTTTTTTTTTGCTAGACAATTACTTAGAACCTCCAAACATTTTATATATATATATATATATATATATATATATATATATATATATATATATATATATATATATATATATATTTAATATTTGAGTAGAGACCCTAGAGAATAAAATGGTAGATTTTGCCATTTTTTATGTCACTCTGTATTTGCGCATCAATTTTTCAAACACAAATTTTTAGAGAAACGTACAATTTAATGAGTTTTAGGGCACATAAACACAATATAATACCCATTTTTGTTGTAAAATAGAAATAATAACTAACATGTCACACTTTAAAATTATGTACACCCATAGAACGGCGCCAAACTACAGTACCTAAAAATCTTCATTGGCAACATTTTAAAAGCCTTTACAGGTTACAAATTTAGAGTTACATAAGAGATCTGGTGCTAGAATTATTGCTCTATAACGTTCACAGCGATACTCACATGTGTGATACGAACACCGTTTACATATGCGGGCACAACCTACAGATGCGTTTGCATTTGGGCACAAGCATGGGGGGGGCTGGGGCACTAAATTTCTTAATTATTTATTTTATTTAAAAATATATATATTTACACTGTCCATTTACTTTTTTTTCTTACTTTTATTGCAATCACAAGGGATGTTTAGCAGTAACAGGTACCCTTTACTGAGAGATCTGGGATCTATTAGAAAAAAGTATGATTTTCACAAACAGTCTCAATCAAATACAGTAAAACCTTGGATTGTGAGCATAATTTGTTCCGGAAACATGCTTGTAATCCAAAGCCATTTCCAAAGAATTTCCCCATAAGAAATAATAGAAACTCAGATGATTCGTTCCACAATCATTTATTCATAAATCCTCCAGTTTATGATCCATATAAAAAGATTATAACAATGTGATAGGTTGTGTAAGCATAAGATGTCCATCCACAAATGGAAGCCTCCACAAGAGGATTAGGCTCTATGCACACTGGGCTTAAAAAAAACTCCAGTTCCTTTGGCAGAAAAAAAATCGCTCATGTAGAGCAATTTTTGTACAAAGTTTAGATGAGTTTAGGAGAGTTTTACATTTTTTCTGTTAGTAAGCTCAAGTCAGAAACGCAAGCCAGAAGGGTTTTTTCCTGCCTCTAATAATATAGTTGCGCTCAAAATATGCCTCTAATCGTTCTAATGTGCACAAACACATAGGATAACATTGAACTGCTTCTAAAGGCAGAACACTAAACTCTTGTAGAAGCAGCCATTTTTTAACCAGTGTGCATGGAGCCTTATGCCCTGTACACACGGTCGTAATTTCCGACAGAAAAAGTCCGATGGGAGCTTTTCATTGTATATTACGACCGTGTGTATGCCCCATTGGACGTTTTACTTGAAAATTCAGACAGACTTAGATAGATATATTTTTCCGACAGAACAAATTCCTATCGGGAAAACCGCTCGTCTGTATGCTGTTCCAACGTACCAAAAATGACGCATGCTCTGAAGCAAGTACGAGACGTCGTACGTGTTGTCCCGTCGTACGTGTTGTATGTCACTGCGTTCTTGGTGGTTGGAATTTGGTGTGACCGTGTGTATGCAAGACAGATTGAGCTGAATTCCGTCGGAATTCCGTCTGAAAAACCTTCAGAGTTTACTCCGACGGCATAAAAATAAAACCTTCAGAGTTTATTCCGACTGCAAAACCGGTCGTGTGTACAGGGCATTAGAAGCAAAATTCATCAGGAGCTACAGAGTATAAAAGAGAAGAGATGCACCTTTAAGTGTAGCAATATGGTCACATTAAGGTACAACATTTAGCAACTCACATTGTTGATGATTAAAAGAGGCACATCTAAGTATGCAGGCATCCGGGGTAAAGCTGTCCATATAGACCATCCCCCGCACCGCCGGCTCTTACCGCTGTCAGTCTGCAATCGTGACCGTGAAGACTACTCTGCAGTAGAGGGTTCTGAAGGCGAGGCTTGAACCGCTCATGGAGTACAGAGTGGAAAGGATGGTGTCGATGGCGGTGAGGAGGATAGTTTATGTGGACAGATATACCCCAGATTCCTGCAGTGCCTGTATTAATTATCAACCATGTGATTTGCTAAATGTACCTTCATTAAATGTAACCATATTGCTACAGTTAGAGGCGACTCTCTTCTCTTTTATACTCAGTTGTGACAGGACGCTACTTGTATATCAAGACATCGCTTGTACAGTATATCAAGTCAAAATGTAATAAAAACATTTTGCTTGTCTTGCAAAACGCTCTCAAACCAAGGTTTTACTGTAGTAGTATACCCCCTTTTGACTGGAAGATATAAATTATCCAGTAGTTTGCTGTGGCTGTCCCTGTTCTCATTGATGCAAAACTGTCCAGCCAGTGGTCAAGTTCTATCAGATAATATTAAAAATTTAAAAAATGCAGATGATACAACAATGTAAAACTGACCAGCAGTAGAACATTGTTCATTAAGTAGAATTTACAAAAAGTACTAGGGACAAAGAGTACAGGCAGGTATTTTACTACAGTAATGAAGAGTTAAAAATAAATTATAAAACATGACAGCAGAAAGGATACAAGGATAATAGGCCTAACAGGTGAATGTCTAAATTTTATCTATGGAGATAATTGTCACACTGAGTGATATAATTTGCGGTGGTTTGGTTGCACACTGTTCATGCACTTGTTTTTTTTTTCTTTCAAACAATGCAGCGGTGTACTATGAACAAAAGGCAGCTTCAAGAACACATGGTCAGTAATAAGTGAACGCTCCACTTTGAGCAACCTATACCTAAGAAAGGCTCTATTAACATAAAATAAAATTAAAACGCTCAAAAGAAATATAACCCCCCAAAATACCATGCCTGAAACAAAAGACTACTTTTTTAACTGGAAACCTTGTAGAAAAAAAGCAGTTCAACCTAAAATAAAAGTCCTGCCAACATATAATAGAAAACCAATATACCCCTAAAATGTTAAAATCCCCAAATACTGTCCCTGAAACAAAAGCCTATTTTTTTTAAAGGGAACTTTGCAACACAAAAAAACCCAACATTTTTATAGAGGGGACAGCAGCTAAAAGTGACCGCTGACCTGAAATCATCCACAAAATAAAATAAAATAAAAGGCATAATACTAATAATAATACTAATAAAAATAATAATAAAAAATCAGCAAACAGGTTGATTTCCTAAAGAGCTAGCAATCAGACTTAAAAGAGAAGTATGGGAATCAGAGTTATTGCAGACTTTTACCTACCTAGGTGGATGCAGCATTGGTCCGATGCTGCATCTGTTCCCCAGAACCTCTACACTGAGAATCGAGCAATCGAACACTGCCTATCACTCGGTTCTCACAGCTCCCCGAGCAGAAAGCTGGTGACTGTCAGTCAGCGGCTCTCTGCTCTTCCCCCTCCTCGCTCTTTGGAGCGCTGGGCTGTGCAGGGGGCGGGAGCGGAAAGCTCCGGCTCTCAACGGCTCGCTGAGAGGCTGAGCCAGTTGTCGGTTCAGAGATCTAGGTGGTTCCCGACTCCATAGTCGTGATGACGCGGAGCCTGGACAGACTCTGTGATGTCAGCAGAGAGCGGACTTCAGCCCGCTCTCTGCTGAAAATGGTCACAGGGGTGCAGAACGAACTGCACTCCTGTGATCTATAGAAGGAGTACAGCCAAACGAGCTTTGGCTGTACTTCTCCTTTAAAGTAAAGTTTGCTAACTGTCCCTAATCTCTCCCTAGGTAGTTTGTCATCTTTTGCTATCCTTTCCCTACAACAGCTTTCTATACACTGATACTGTGGTTGCTTTGCCCCCCACCCCACACCTTTTATTGTGGAGGGCTGGCTTATCCAAAAATCCCCCTTTTGAGAAATCTTTCGATGGGGGGACTTGTCTGTCTAAGAGGACATTTTCCTTACTTTAGAGCAGGGGTAGGCAACCTGGGGCCCTCCAGCTGTTGCAGAACTACAAGTCCCATCATCCCTCTGGGAGTAAATGTAACTGCCAGCCTTGCAATGCCTCATGGGAATGTAGTTCCACAACAGCTGGAGGGCCCCAGGTTGCCTACCTCTGCTTTAGAGGTACTTCCTTTCACTTCCTGTTAAGTTTTAACCTGATAGCTTAAAGCAGCAGTTTCTGAAGACCTGAAAAAAAAATGGTTAAGGCCCCACAACGAGTCAACGTAGATTGCACAGACAAGAGGAACAATGTACATGACCTCCTGTATGAAAGCTCTCATCTAGTAATGAGAACCAAGAGGCCACTGAATGGGCCAAAGCTTTTAATATAAGGAAAGTTACCTGTCCAGGGATCCAGCGATGTCCTCACTTGAGTTTTCAAGAACAGGGAGAGGAATATCCCTGATAGGTTCAAACTATAGTTTCTGAAGATCTGACAAAAACCAGGTTAAGGTCCCACAGAGTCAACGTAGATTGCACAGGAGGAACAATGTGTATGACCTCCTTTGTGAAAGCTCTCACCTAGGAATGAGAAGCAAGAGGCCACTGAATGAGCCAAAGCTTAGATCTGACCCTTAATGGTACTTAAAGTGGTTGTAAACCCCATTCATGAAATTTGAACTAAGCACATATATCTGTAGTGTTTACTTGTCTCTCTCCAAAGCTCTAAGTGTTGTTTCTCTCTGGTGCTCCATTCCTCTGTTATCAGCATAAGTCACTTCTGACAGGTTCTCCAACACGAGATAACATGAGCTCAAAATTTGTGTCAGGGAGGGTGCTTAGAGGGAGACAAGCACTAAGCTTGCCTATTCAGAATAGATCTCTGCATGTTCCTTCTGCCTATGTTGGGGGGGGGGGGGGTGTCCCTTTCCTCCAATCAGCTCTCATACAGTGTAAGTGCTCTCACTGTTAAAATAAACCTACCATTAAAATTATAGACTGATCATTTCGTTGTCAGTAGGCAAACGTACAAAATCAGCAGGGGATCAAATACTTTTTTCCCTCATTGTACGTGATCCGACACTTCCGGGTAGAGGGTGCGCAAATGCGATGCTGTGATTATACACAGAGGGAGCTGATTGGAGTGTACCACAGACTCGATGTCCACTGGCACCCACCGATCCATTAGTACACAGGCAGAACGGTGGTCTGCCTATGTAAATCGGCGGGTGCCAGTGTCCACTGGCACCTGCCGTTCCTTTGGTACACAGGCAGAATGGTGGTCTGCCTATGTAAACAAGGCAGATTGCCGTTCTGCGAGGAAGGGAAGGCATGGATCCTGTGTTCCTGCAAAGCATGAACATGGATCAATGCCTTCCCCTATTAAAAGCACCTCCCACACAGTAAAAAAAACACTAGACACACAGTTAACCCTTTGATCACCCCTGATGTTTACCCTTCCCAGCCAGTGTCATTAGTACAGTGACAGTACATATTTTTAGCACTGATCACTGTATTAGTATCACTGGTCCTCAAAAGGTATCAAAAGCATCCGTTAGTGTTCGACTGTCCACCGCAATATCGCAGTCTTATAAGTTGCTGATCGCTGCCATTACTATTAAAAAACAAAAAATATATAAAATATCCTATAGTTTGTAGACGCTATAACTTTTGCGCAAACCAATCAATATATGCTTATTGGAATTTTTTAACCAAAAATATGTAGCAGAATACACATTGGCCTAAATTGAAGAAGAATTTAGATTTTTTTACATTTTTTATTGGGTATGTTTGTTTTTTATATATATATATATATATATATATATATATACATTTTTTTTTAAATTGTCATTATTATTTTTTTTATAGCACAAAAAAATAAAAACCCCAGAGGTGATCAAATACCACCAAAAGAAAGCTCTATTTGTGGGGGAAAAAAAGGACATACATTTTATTTGGGTACAGCCTCAGACGACCGCGTCATTGTCAGTTAAAGCAACGCAGTGCCGTATCGCAAAAAAATGGCCTGGTCATGAACGGGGGTAAATCTTCCGGAGGGCAAGTGGTTAAGCATCATGCTGACCTCTATTATGCACAGTATAGGTGAAATAAACATGTTAATAAAAATGTTAATTTTTATTTTAATATACTGTGTTTGTTTTTTTCAATAAAGTTTTTATTAAAAAGATAAAGAAATGGTACAATTAAATGACTGTAAAGCATACATACAAATGAATACAAAGCTCACATAATAGATAGTCAAAATAGAATTGTTGCATAGTGAGTTTGCCGCATCAGGCAGTAAGAACTTCTTCCATAACACTAACAAAAAAAAGTTAATCGCCACTGTATTTAAAAAAATAAATAAAAATGATATTTTATTTAATTATCATAATAACTCTAATCCTTTTAATTAATAATATTAACATTGATAATAAAGTAACTTTTTACTTTTAAACTCTACAGCAGAAGAGATCGAGCTGCGCATCATTTCGGACTGATCGATTTTCTACCTCAAGCTGCCACTTTGGTCCAGTCTAAAGCGATGTTTACTAGTAATGAGAGTATTAGAAGATGGAGCAGTATGTTGGCTAGAAGCCGGCTCTCAGCACTGGAACTGTTCCTACTGAGCCTGTTCTGCGGTATTTATTATTGATGTTCAACAAAAAAAAAAAACAATTCCATAGTAGTAGGCCTCAAGCCTGAGTTCCTCCACACAAAGAGGAGAATTATCTGCACAGAACTATTGGAAACTGGTCCGTTCAGCCCCCAGAGGCCATTTGCACTTGCTATTGTTGTTTAGAGTCTTATCAGCTGATAGAACTAGTCAGAGGAGATTCTTCTATATCACACATGAGGTACATTGAGACCTGTCACAACACGCTCAGCCATCACTAATAGATGGTATAATGCCGGGCAGAGTAATGACAGGGTCAACCTACCCATCTGTATGGTCAGTCGTTGTGTGATTGTGTGACAAGTGGATGCTTTGTTTACAACGAAGCTGTCGTGCTGTGGAAGCCGGAGACACACTGGATTCAACAAATGGCTCTAATATATATCTAATTCATTTCTTTGAGTTGTGAGTTATTGTAAAGAGGATGCACTGTTATAAAATATTTAGTTTTTTATATAAAAGAAATGTGAACTGTGGGCTGTGATGTTTCCTTTTCTTTCCAAGGTGTGCACTGAAGGATAAATGTATCTTTAGGGCCCATTCACACAAGTGTACAGTTTTGTATGCATCTAATGCCGCGTACACACGGTCGGACTTTCCGACGGGAAATGTTCAATGTGAGCTTGTTGTTGGAAAGTCCATCGAACATTTGCTGTTGGACTTTCCGCCAACAAATGTTTGAGAGCAGGCTCTCAAATTTTCAGCCAACAAAACTTGTCGGAAAGTCCGATCGTGTGTGCACAAGTCCATCGCACAAAAGTTCACGCATGCTCGGAATCAAGCAGAAGAGCCGCACTGGCTATTGAACTTCCTTTTTCTCGGCTCATCATACGTGTTGTACGTCACCGCGTTCCCACGTTCGGAATTTTTGACCAACATTTGTGTGAACGTGTGTATGCAAGACAAGTTTGAGCCAACATCCTTCGGAAAAAAATCCACGGTTTTGTTGGCGGAAAGTCCGATCGTGTGTTATGCGGCATAAGGCTTCTTTACCATGGAGCATACGTAAGCATACACCATTCAGACATCCCAACCTGCAAAAACTCCTTTCAGGGAGGTGGCAATTTTTTAAAATCACTTTTTCAATATTTTTTCGCAGTGTTTCTGGGGAAGGGGGTGGGGGGATGTGGCAGTGGATGGTGTCAGTAGTTTTTTATTTTTACGTATTGATTTTTTTTACAATTTAATTTGTTTTTAATTTTTTTCACAATTCTTTTTGGGGGAAGGGGGTTGAGGCAGTGGACAGTGTCAATAGGACGGGGGGGAGTGGTGTCAGTAGTTAGTCAGTAGTTTTTTAATTTTATATATTTTTTTACATTTTTTACAAATAATTTTTTTTATATTTTTGGGGGGGGCTTTGGTGAGATATCAGGGGTCTAAACAGACCCCCTTTGAGACAGAGAAAGGACTGAGGACACAGATTCCCCAGTCCTTTTCTCAGCACTGAAGATGAATAGAGAGGAGACAGAGGCTCCTGTCCATTCATAAACTGAAGCATAGTAAACACAGTTTACTCTGTGTTTTAAAAAAAAGGAAGGGGTCGGTGAATGACATATTTACCCAGCCCCTCCCTCCGCTCTCCATCCTGACAGGTCCCCCTCAGCCGACAGGAGAGGAGGGAAGCCAACTGCAGGGGACGATGGGGGCCAGAGGAGGACATGGAGGGACCGGAGGAGAACAGGGGGGGCAGAGAAGGACAGGGGCCAGAGGAGCAGAGGAGCAGCACACAGGGGGAATGATTTGTGCGGCGGGGAACAGCTGTAAACACCGATCTCCCTGTATAGATTTGTAGCTGACAGCCGCGGGAGGGAGAGAAGGAGAAGCGGCTGTCAGCTAAAAATCTATACAGGGAGATCGGTGTTCACAGCTGTTCCCCGTCACACCGATCATTCCCGGGATATCGGGAGGTGCTTGCGGGTGTGCGGGAGCTGCCGCAGAAATGCGGGAGACTTGGTATGTCTGCACCATTGAAGGGCTGTGCTTACCCAAACAGGGATGCACAGGTGCATCCTTGTCCAGGCAGTCCCATTGCTATCAATTGGGATGCAGTAGCTGCACGGACACAGCCGCTGCTCCCAATGTGACATCTGTGCGGGTGCAGCACTATAGGAATCAATGGTGCCATATAGGGTTGCACCGATACCGTTTTTTTACCGGATAGTATGAGTACCCATACTTTCGGTCAAGTACTTGCCGATGCTCCATTTTTACAAAATGAATGGGCTCAAATCGCACTGCAAAAGAATCACGTGTAGTTTGAACAGGAATGCGGTGCGATTCCTAGTTGAATCAATGCATGCGATTCGGACCGGAATCGCACCACATTCCTGTTCAAATCGCATGTAATTCTTTGCAACTCATTTTGTATGAGCTTAAATCACACCACAAAGGTATCATTTTCAGGTATCGGAGCATTTGCATTTGTACGCGTGCAAATGCTTAGTATCAGCATAGAAACCAGTATTGGTGCAACCCTAGTGCCATACACACAGCTGTGTCTAAGTGAAAATTTCCTCTGTGTTTTAACAGCATACAAAAAAATAGGACGCAGGTGCCTCCTGTGCTGCACATTTTACATGTGTAGACATGTAAATGCATAAAAAAAAAACCACACATACACATATATGTTTACAGTCACTAGAATCGTACGTGTCAATATGCATGTAAATGCAAGTACTTTAGGCAGGATTTTCTACTAGCTCTGCCAGGAAGAACCTGCATTCCATGCAGAAAATACACATATGCCCGGCTGAGCGAACCCTTAAAGCAGTATTAAACCCAAAAACAAACATTTACAGTATTACAGTGCCCTGAAAATGTATTCATACCCCTTGAAATGTCCCACATTTTGTCATGTTACAACCAAAAACATGAATGCTCTACCAGCTTTGCACATCTAGAGAGTGACATTTTTTCCCATTCTTCTTTGCAAAATAGCTCAGGCTCTGTCAGATTGGATGGGGAACGTCTGTAAACAGCAATTTTCAAGTCTTGCCACAGATTCTCAATTGGATTTAGGTCTGTACTTTGACTGGGCCATTCTAACACATGAATAGCTTACCCACAACATGATGCTGCCACCACCATGTTTCACGGTGGGGAAGGTGTGTTCAGGGTGATGTGCAGTGTTAGTTTTCTGCCACACATAGCGTTTTTCTTTTAGGCCAAAAAGTTCAATTTTGGTCTCATCTGACCAGAGCACCTTCTTCCACATGTTTGCTGTGTCCCCCACATGGCTTCTCACAAACTGCAAATGGGAATTCTTATGGCTTTCTTTCAACAATGGCTTTCTTCTTGCCACTCTTCCATAAAGGGCAGATTTGTGGAGTGCATGACTAATAGTTGTCCTGTGGACAGATTCTCCCACCTGAGCTGTGGATCTCTGCAGCTCCTCCAGAGTTGCCATGGGTCTCTTGGCTGCTTCTCTGATTAATGCTCTCCTTGCCCGGCCTGTCAGTTTAGGTGGACGGCCATGTCTTGGTAGGTTTGCAGTTGTGCCCTACTCTTTCCATTTTCGGATGATGGATTGAACAGTGCTCCGTGAGATGTCCAAAGCTTGGGATATTTTTTTATAACCTAACTCTGCTTTAAACTTCTCCATACCTTTATCCTTGACCCTGTCTGGTGTGTCCCCTAGCCTTCATGATGCTGTTTGTTCACTAAGGTTCTCCAACAAACCTCTTAGGGCTTCACAGAATAGCTGAATTTATACTGAGATTAAATTACACACAGGTGAACTCTATTTACTACTTAGGTGACTTCTGAAGGCAATTGGTTACACTAGATTTTAGTTAGGGGTATCAGAGTAAAGGGGGCTGAATACAAATGCACGCCACAGATATTCAGATATTTATTTGTAAAAAAAATTTAAAAAATGTGAAAACCATTTATCATTATCCTTCCACTTCACAATTATGTGCCACTTTGTGTTGGTCTACCACATAAAATCCTAATAAAATACATTTACGTTTTTGGTTGTAACATGACTAAATTTAGAAAATTTCAAGGGGTATGAATACTTTTTCAAGGCACTGTATATTGCAGTTTACTAAGTTTTAGTGATAATCTCAAGTGAATTTAGCAGGCTGGCTGTACCCAGGTTGATTGATTGATCAACTTGGTACATTTAGCCTGCCCACACACGGTTCGTATCTCGGCGGGTTTCTGCTGAACCAGCTTAGATTTGAACCGCCTATGGCCAGCCACCAGGTGAAAACAGAGGGAAAAAAGGCTAAAAAATAAAACTAAAGAAGCCTTCATCTAATAATTGATAAGCTGCAATATATTACAACCTTAGTTATGAGTTTAATACCGTTTTAAGCTGATATAAACACTCAATTCGGGCATTAAAACTTACCATATTGGGTCACATGTCAAATGACAGCGGGGTGGTGCGGCTCTTGTTATGGGACGACGTCATATGATGGCGTCCCAGAACAGCCGCACTTGCGCGCCCACGGGGGGCGCGCAGCGCTGCGATCGTGGCCGCGCCGTGTTGCTTGAACATGGCGCAACCCCGATCTGTGTAAAGAGCCACGTCCGCGGCTCTTTAGCCATGTGATCGGCTGGGTCCAATCACAGCCGGTCACACGTAAACACGGAGGTGCCGGTAATTGGCTCTCCTCGCCTCACACTGACAGAGTGTGAGGAGAGGAGAGCCGATCAGCGGCATCTCCTCACAGGGGGACATGTAGGAATGTAATCAGGGCACTGATCATCAGTGCCCTGATTACAATAAAGAAATATAGTGTCAAAATACAGTGCCCACCAATGCCAGCATACAGTGCCCACCAGTGGCAGCAATCAGTGCCCACCACTGCCCACAAGTGCCACCAATCAGTGCCCATTAGCGATGCCACTCACTGCTGGCAATTAGTGCCACCTATCCCTGCTGTCCATCAATGCCCATCAGTGTCGCCCATCAGTGCCACCCATCAATGCCAATCTGTTTTTTCAAAATTTTTGGTCTTTTTTTTGTAAGAAATAAAAAAACCATCAGTGATTAAATACCACCAAAAGTGATTCAAAGTGCGACAGCGCTGAAAGCTGAAAAATGGCTTGGTCAGGAAGGGGGTGTTAGTGCCTGGTAGGCAAGTGGTTAAAGAGATTCTGTTACCTACAAATGAAAAAGGTATATGTAAAAAAAAGACAAGTTGAATCCTAAATTAAAATTAAACCTCAAAAATAAAAATAACAGGGATCTGTGGAAGTCACGTGACCAGTGACGCAACGCGTCATGTGGAGCCTTGTGACGTCACTTCCGGTGTCTATCGAGATCGGAAGCGTGGTGAGGAGGCGAGTGTGTCACTACTCCTTTTTTGCAAACTGCGGATGTTTTTCTTATTTGATGTAAGCAGATTTTTAATAAACTTGTTCAATTTTACTGACAAAACTGCACAATGGATGTCTTTGATCTCTGCCTATACCTGAAGCAGTCTTACTGGAGCGAGCCTGCTTAGACCTGTGGGAATATTCAGTGGTGAGCGCATGATGTTCTGATCCCAGGATCATATCTGGAGTAACGTCTTGGCTTGGTACCGGAGGGTGTCTTCGCAGATGTATCAGCAGGATTTCCCATCTGTTATCAGTTGAGCCTAGTTTGGCCTTTTGGTCATTCCTGGAGGTGAGCGGCCAATCTATAAATATTTTCCTTGATTTTGTTCGGTGTTGGATTGATGTTTGGTCTCCTATCAAGTTATAGACTAATCAGTCACCTTGTTTACAAACTGAAACTTATTTTTATTTTTCATTTGGACTATTTTTTTGCACTTTGTTTTATAATCATTTGCATTTGGTTTTTAATTAATAGTAGTATATTCACTTATTATTGAACAAGCGCACCATTATTCTCTGTTTTTTATTTGCATATTTAGTGTTTTGAGTACACTTTAAGTGGTTGCAGCTGTTCACAATCAGCATTGTTAATTTATTGTCAATTTAATTGTCAATTTCATTGTCAGTTTATATACACCCCTTTTTTGATGGTTTGTTGAAGTTTAATATTTGAGTTTCCACATAGCAGCGCGCAAGTCTCTCCCATATACACATTCAGACATGGAGCTGCGGTCCGGCCCTGCCCCCTTTCTCTCCTGATTGGTTGACTGACTTTGATTGACAGCAGTGGGAGCCAATGGTGCCGCTGCTCTGTCTCAGCCAAGCAGGAGGGAAAGTCTTGGATGGTCAAGACACTCGTGGACAGAGATGGGACTCCGGTAAGTATTAGGGGGGCTGAGGAGGTCTGCTGCACACTGAAGGCTTTTTATCTAAATGCATAGAATGCATACAGATAAAAAAAACCTTCTGACTTTACAACTCCTTTAAAGTGTTTGTCCGACCCAAACTTTTTCTTTATGTCTTAGAAAGAGTCCGGAAGGGATAGAACCTTGTCAGGTTTTTACCGCTCTCTCATTTTCTGCGTTGATGACTACAGTTTTACCAGACAGGAGGTAAGAGAAAATATGCAACAGGAACACAGGCTGCAATTAAAAGCTTATGTATGGACATCCAAACCACGAGGAGTCGGCAACAAGGTGAAAGTAAAAAATGATTCTTCTTTATTAATTACAAGGAGTAAAATGTTCCATAGGACAACCAAAACTGATGAGCTTCAGTCTATGAAGACCTTACGAGCTATGAATAAGGTCTTCATAGACTGAAACGCACCAGTCTTGGTTGTCCTATGGAACATTTTACTCCTTGTAATTATTAAAGAATCATTTTTTACTTTCACCTTATTGCCGACTCCTCGTGGTTTGGATGTCCATACATAAGCAGATGGAGACTGCTAGTCTGGCACGGTGATGTATAAGCTCTAGCCCGGGAACCGTCGGATCGGGTTGTAGCACTATACTTTGGTCTTGATTTATACTTGCAATTAAAAGCTGACAGGGGGTTCTAACCTTACCTTGAAATTGTTGTCAGCACGAGCAGAAATCTATTTAACAAAGCCCTGCAGTAAAATCCCCACAGGAGGTCTAATCCTTACCCACTCCATCCAACGCAGGAAATAAATTTGTCTGGAGATACACTTAACCTAAACCCAATCCACATGTAACAGACACCTTTTGATGCAATTATGTGTTCATTAAAAAATGATAAAAGTACAACTCCAATCAAAACTTTTTACCCTAGTTTTGGATATTGTGTTGACGGATTAGTTCCCCCGGTATGATTTTTTTTGTTTGCCTTTTAGGGAGATTCATACTCACTATTTGTCCCAGGGATCATTTTCACCAAGAGAGAAAGTAACTGGAAATCCTGCATTTAACAGCTATCACTGATATACACTATATTACCAAAAGTATTGGGACACCTACCGTTACATAGTAGGTGAGGTTGTAAAAAGACACAAGTCCATCAAGTCCAACCTATGCTTGTGATTATATGTCAGTATTACATTGTATATCCCTGTATGTTGCGGTCGTTGAAGTGCTTATCTAATAGTTTTTTGAAACTATGAATGCCCCCCACTGATACCACCGCCTGTGGAAGGGAATTCCATATCCTTGCCGCTCTAATGCCCCATACACACGATCAGAAATTCCATCAGAAAAAACTTGGATGAACGCATTTTCGGATAGGGACTTGTTCCGACCGAAAAATAGAGAACCTTCTCTCAATCTTTTGCTGACTGGAATTCTGCCAGCAAAAGTCCGAAGGTAGCAGGTTGGAATTTCTGACCAAAAGCTCACATCCAACTTTTGCTGGCGGAATTTCTGATAGTGTGTACGGGGCATTACGGTAAAGAACCCTCTACGCAGTTTAAGGTTAAACCTTTTCTACATTAAACCTCATTTGCCATGTAGTTGCCCACCCCATTAATTTGTTCAGATCTTTTTGCAAGGTTTTCACACCCTGTGGTGAAGTTATTGCCCTGCTTAGCTTAGTATTGTCCGCAAATACAGAGATTGAGCTGTTTATCCCATCCTCCAGATCGTTTATGATCAAATTAAACAGGATTGGTCCTAGCACAGAACGCTGGGGGAGCCCACTTTCCACCCCTGACAATTCCGAGTACTCCCCATTTATCACCACCCTCTGAACTCGCCCTTGTAGCCAGTTTTCAATCCATGTACTCATCCTATGGTCCATGCCAACGGACCTTACTTTGTACAGTAAACATTTATGGGGAACTGTGTCAAATGCTTTTGCAAAGTCCAGATACACCACGTCTACAGGCCTTCCTTTATCTAGATGGCAGCTCACTTCCTCATAGACGGCTAATAGATTGGTTTGGCAAGAACGATTCTTCATGAATCCATGCCGATTACTGCTAATGATACCGTTTTCATTACTAAAATCTTGTATATACCCTGTTGCCCCGAAAATAAGACATAGTGTGATTGTCGGTGATGGCTGCAATATAAGCCCTACCCCCCAAATAAGCCCTACCCTGTTTCCCTGAAAATAAGCCCTACCCTGAAAATAAGACCTACAAGGACTTTAACTAGGGCTTATTTGGGGGGTAGGGCTTATATTGCAGCCATTACGGACAATCACGTTAGGTCTTATTTTCGGGGGAAACAGGGTAGTCCCTTATCATCCCCTCCAAGAGCTTGCATACTATTGATGTTAGGCTAACTGGTCTGTAATTCCCAGGGATGTATTTTGACCCTTTTTTAAATATTGGTGCTACATTGGCTTTTCTCCAATCACCTGGTACCATTCCGGTCAGTAGAATGTCAGTAAAAATTAGGAACAATGGTCTGGAAATTACTTGACTGAGTTCCCTAAGTACCCTCGGATTCAAGCCATCTGGTCCCTGGTATTTATTAATGTTAAGTTTCCCAAGTCCAATTTTAATTCTGTCCTCTGTTGACCATGGAGGTGCTTCCTGTGATGTGTCATAAGGATGAACACTGCAGTTTTGGTTACTGAAGCCCCCCGATTCCCTCGTGAAGATTCAGGAGAAGAATAAATTCAATACCTTCTCCATCTCCCCATCCTTTGTAACCAGATGTCCTTCCTCATTCTTAATGGGGCCAATATAGTCTGTCCTCCTTTTTTACTGTTTACATACTTAAAGTATTTCTTGGGATTTTTTTTTGCTCTCCTCCGCTATGTGTCTTTCGTGTTCTATCTTAGCCGCCCTAATTGCACCCTTACATATCTTGTTGCATTCTTTATAAAGTCTGAATGCTGAGGATGATCCCTCAACCTTGTATTTTTTGAAGGCCTTCTCCTTTGCTTTTATATGCATTTTTACATTGGAGTTAAGCCATCCAGGACTTTTGTTCGCTCTTTTAAATTTATTACCCAATGGGATGCATTGGCTAATGCCCTTATTTAATATGCTCTTGAACCAAACCCATCTCTGCTCCGTGTTCTTTGTTCCTAAGATTTTATACCAATTCTTACCTTCTAACAAGGTTCGTAGTTTAGGGAAGTTGACCCTTTTGAAATTCAGTGTCTTTGTATTCCCCTCATGTTTCCTATTTGTGTGATATATACTGAAGCCAATTGACCTGTGATCGCGGTTTCCAAAATTGCCCCGTATTTCCACATTCGGGATCCGGTCTGTATTGTTGGTAATCAGTAGATCGAGTAACACTTTATTTCTAGTTGGTGCGTCTACCATCTGAACCATGAAATAGTCCTGCAAGACATTTAGGAACTGGCGAGCCTTAGACAAACGCGTGGTTCCCTCCGCCCAGTCTATGTCTGGATAATTAAAATCCCCCATTATGATAACACTTACTATCCTTGCTGCTAATCCAACTTGTGATAGGAGATCCATCTCCCCCTCCTCCCTCAGGTGAGGGGGCCTATAGCATACTCCCAGTAATATTTCCCCCTTAGCTTCATCCCTTTGGAGCTCTACCCATAAGGATTCCACCTCCTCTCTAGCTCCCTTAGTGATGTCACCTCTCACATTCACTTGTACATTATTCTTGATATATAGGCATACCCCTCCCCCTTTCTTACCCTCTCTATACCTGCGATAAAGGAAAAAACCTTGAATGGTTGCCAGCCAATCATGAGAGATGTTGAACCAGGTCTCTGAAATTCCAACAAAATCCAAAGTATCTCTAGTTCACCCATCTTGTCCGCCAGGCTCCTGGCATTGGTGAACATGCCACGTAGTTTAGACAGGTCGCATACTATCCTCTTATTGGGTGTTCCGAGATTGCAACTAGGACTTGTTATTATACTTACCTTGGCTTTATGTGCTTTAGTCAACCTACCACTTATGCCCCCAATACTACCCTCTGGAATATGTTCTGTGTTGACTATCTCTACCTCTGGCCCCCCCCCCCCCCCCCCCCGTCGCCTAGTTTAAAAACCCCCTCTAACTTTTTGTCAATCTTTACTCCCAGCTGATCTGTACCCTCCTCATTTAGGTGCAGTCCGTCCCTTCTATAGTACTGGTGATCGACTGAGAAACAACCCCTCCTTACTACACCAGCTCTTCAGCCACTTGTTTACTTCCCTAATCTCCCTCTGCCTTTCTGGTGTGGCTCGATGTACCGGTAGTATTCCTGAGAAAACTACCTTGGAGGTTCTTTTCCTCAATTTAGCTCCCAAGTCTCTAAAATCGTTCTTTAGGACACTCCATCTGCCTCTGACTTTGTCATTGGTGCCAATATGCACCATGACAACCAGGTCTTCCCTAGCCCCTCCCAGTAATCTGTCCACCAGATCCGTGATGTATCGAACCCGAGCACCTGGTGGACAACATACAGTTCGGCACTTCAGGTCTTTGTTACAGATTGCCTTCTCTGTCCTTCTAAGAATTGAGTCCCCTACCACCAGAATCTGTCTTTCCTTTCCCTTCGCTTCCCCCCCATTCTCACTGGAGGAGTTCTTCCCCCGGCAGCTAGGAGAGTCCCTCAGCTCCAGCAGTGCTGGTCCCTGACTGGTTTCACCAATGTCACTCAAATGGAGCGTACTTATTAGGATGATCCAGCCCTGGATCGGCCTCCCTGGCACTTCCCCCTCTACCCTTCCTGACTGTCACCCATCTACTCTTTCCTAGTGCCTGAACCTCTTTGTCTCCACCCGCCTCTGTACTGGCCCCTGCTGGCACCTGCCATGTGCGTTCCTGTCTCTCCTTTAGTATGGAGGGACTTCTCAGTGCTGACAGTTGCTTCCCCAGATTCAGTACCTGGACTTCCAGGGAAACAATGTGCAGTATTCGCCCTCGATCAGATGATCAAGGAACGCATACATGCTGCAAGATGTACACCGAGTCGCATCTCCACACCCACCGTGCATCGTACCTAATAATTTAATGAGGGTTGGGGATTATACCCTGTCCAAATTACCTAACTAGCTTCCTGACACTAATACTCAACAAAACAATGCACAGGTACTCGCTGACCAACGTACACACAAAACACAAGTACTAATGATCCACACACACTACTTAGACAACACTCAGGTACTCACAATACACAGGTACTACCTGACACTAATACTGAATACAGCCCACGTGCACTCGCAGCACTCATGTACTTACAATACACAGGTACACACTCACCCTACACAGGTACTCTACCGCTGTTACAACCTTTTGTTTCTAACTCTGTTTTTTTAACTCAGCACTTGTCAGTTCCACTTGGTCTAAGTTCCAGCAAGCTCAAAGATGAGCAGGCTCACAAGTTCTACAGAAGGTTATATAGGCCTCAAGTACCTGTGACCAATTAACCACTCCCCTTAATTGGTAGGCTGAAGGAAGCAAAGAAAAAGAAAAGCTGTTTAAAAAGTGTCAGAAAAAAGGTGTTAAAAAGCTACAAGGAAAAGCCCCAAAAATAACCTAAAAATGCAACCCAGCAATCACCAGCAGTCAAAAAGCAAAACTTGTTCACACTCTCCACTGTTTAGCTTCTAACCAATTATGTTTCCCTATTACCATCAATAGCAGACCCTCAGATAAGAATTTGGTATAGATTGAAGGAAATACTCTGCCGTTTTTTTTACAAACAGAATGAAGCAGCCAGGTACTATCATTTACTGGCAAATCAAATTGCATTTCTTTCTTTGTAACTGTCGGTTGCATACTGTATCCCCACCGCCTTGTACCTTTTGGTTGATATTTCCTTGCCTATTAGCCTAGAAAGTGGCCATTATTGCTTTTTTTAACATTCAGTTCCCATTCACTGCAGTCACCAAACTTCAGACCTGCCCTGAACTAAACCCAGGTACGTTAGGGCTTATTACTACTACTGAGATACTAAGATTCTCCTTATGTCTGTGAGGGGTAACATGAGAAGTGTGTTATAGAGGTGACCTTAACAGGCCAAAGGGTCAGTGTAAGACAGCACACATACTGTAGGTGTAAACAGTCATGGATAAAGGTAGTCTTTGAGGAACCAACACAGACCGAATTTTCGAAATATGGCTTAAGGCTTAAGACTGCTGCATGGTTTAAGACTACCACTCATGTTGATCATGAGTCTTTCTTGTCACCTCCGAGTATTATAATAGTAGCCAAGCAATTATAATAGTAAAATGAATCAATGTGAACATTTTGTACTCTGCAATGATATTTTCTTGTGTAGCTCCAAAAACACTTGGCAATGTTGTGCTATGCCCACGTTATGTACTATTACGCAATCGCAGCTGTGTAGGATAACTGCATGCAGGGCGACCCCTGCCGAGATCTGAACTCCTCACACGCGCCAAGTTTACACAGATGTCGGAATGTTTTAGCTAAGAGATCTCAGCTATCTTTTTGATGCGCCATATTGACACACACAACATACATGAAGAGGGCAAGACAATGCCTGCATATTCCAAGAACAAGATCTCGGCCATCTTGTCCCTGTACATCCTGGGAATTCTTCTGGTGGAAGACTTGTGGGACGCAAGTTAGGGGTGAAATAAGGGGAGTGATGTAGCTAAAATCTATTTCTATGGAGAGGAAAAACAGAAATAACCCCTGTGGTTTGTTTTTGGTGGCATCAAGCTGGGAAATTACATCTGACCTTGTATGACATAACCTTTAGCTCAGTATGTCCTGCCAGCAAGCTGCAAATTATTCCAACAGGCATTGTGCTGGGAAATGACTTGTTTTCAAAGCTTGTCTTGATATGACAAATTGTGCTGAGAAAATGACAAAAAAAAAAAAATCGTAATAGCCCCGGCCACACATGACTATGTTTGCCTATTTGTTGAGTGCTCAGTTTGGCCTTATAATTTTAAGCCCTGACCCATTTACTTCAGAGAATAGAATGGTTCCTGCATTGCACATTATATATATATATTTTTTAACTGACCTAGTCTTGCATTATTCTGTATCTACATTTTTCTTTGACCGGCGTTTTAAAGGTGTGGTTAAAAGGGAATCCCACTTTCATAGCTTATAAATTTGTCAAAAATACCAAAGCGTATTTGGCAGTCCACCTGCCAAATTTCCACATCTGGCACACGGATACTGGACAGGGCTGGAACATGTAAACGTGCCCGAGAGGCGATCAAGTTCAGTTTCTTTTGAGTAACATGACTAGTGTAAGTCATAGATGTGGCTTTGTCCAACTGGATTCTTGACGGGTGACCCAGAAAATAGGGGGTCCAGCATTGAAGGTTCCACCAAAATGCCCTGAGCTCCAGGATGTTGATGGACATCCACCTGTAGAATTTTGAAAAGGTATGGACCAAGGACCAGGTGGCAGCACTACAGAGCTGGGCAACAGAGGCTTGATGCCAGCATGTCGAAGAAACACCCACTGAGCCGGTGGAGTGAGCATACAAAAGCCCAGGAGTTGTCCTTTAGACTGTAAGCTCTGGAGATAAAGTTGTCTTATCCATCTAGCGATGATAGACTTTGAAACAAGATGTCCTTTGTGAGGTCCTCATATTATGAATGAATGAATAGGGAAGTTAGTCTTTATGGTAGAGGCTGTAGTTTGAATTAAACTTTGATGGCTCAGACTAGACCCAGGCAACGAAGAGCAATTTCCTTTTGGTGCTTTGGACCAGGGTACAAAGTGGGAAGGACTATTTCTTCATTAAGGTGCAAGACTGATACCACCGTAAGATGAAAGGATAGCCTTGGCTTTTGAAACCACATTGTCCTTGTGAAGAATGAGCAATGGCTCCTTAAAAGATAGAGCCACTAGTTCACATAAACACCTGACAGATATTTTAGCAAACAAGAAGGCCACTTTGCAGGAGAGATAATCTGAGGGGATTTCCCTGATGGATTCAAAGGGTGGTTTATGCAGGGCACAGAGAATGAGATAAGTGTCAGAGGAAGCACAAGATGCTCTAAGGCCTGATCTGAGAAACACAGAGTAAGGCCAGTATATGTAGCTGGTAAGTTTATTTTTTTTTGGGTAACTGAGTGCAGGGCCTCTTTAAAGCCAAGTTATGTCCTACTGGGGTGTGGACAGTAGAGAATGCTGGCGTGTTTTTCCATCCCTAAAATGATCAGATTTACTCAGGCTGCATAACTCCTTGAAACACCTTGGTGACTGAGATAGCCCACAGCCATGGCAATTTCTTATTGGACCCTGATGGAGTGCCCTTGTAGAAGGGGGTGTCGAGGGTTGCTGAGCTATCTTTATTTCTCTGAGATCCAGGATGTTCATGGAGAGATCGTCTTCTTTGGAAAACCATGTTCCCTGAACATAAAAGACTGGCATCTGTAATTCTCTTTTTCCAGTCATAGGGCAAAAACTACTTCCCCATAGTCAAAGCTGGTCTGGAGATCCACCAAGCAAGGCAACTAATTGCTTGGCTGGAGAGGAGCATGGGGAGTCAAGAGAAGGAGCATTATTGTTTCATGCCAACAATATGTTGTGTTGGAGAGGTCTCAAATTAAATTTGGCAAATGGGACAGCCTCAAAGAAGACTAGTACAAGACCCAGATCTCAAGAAGAATCTCACAGAGGGGTGTACCTTTGATCCCGAGTGAGAGATAGCCATTTCTTCTCTGGCAAGGTGATTCTTGCTTGGGCTGTGTCTGTGTCAAGGCCCAAGTGCTCCAAGCAAAAAAGTTAGAGAGGAGATATTTGGAAGTTAATGACCTAACCAAAAGCCTAAAGCATCTGAATTGTCCTGTGTACAGTTAAACAGTGTTACTAAGGAGATGTGTTTTTGAGAGATAGGTCGTCTAGATAACCCGTGACCTGAATGCCTTGAGTTCCTAGAAAGACCAGAAATAATTGAGTACTGTCCATGATATTTTTTTTATTTGCACTAACATACAATTTTTCAGGCCAAGTTTTCGGGGTATGTCCCCTTCAAGGTCCAAGCAGTCCTAATACACGTACGTTTTAGCAGAATGTTAAAAAAAATAAAAGATCTCTGTGGGAAAGAAAAAGTACTGCTCGGACCATAATAGAGGGGAAAGACCCTGAAAAGCTTGTCCTAAAAGATTTTATGTTAGGGCAAATAAAAAAGTATCACAGACAGTACTCAAATGCTTCTCTCACAAGTCTACAAATACAGCTACAATCACCTCAAGCAAGAAGTGCAAAAACCTTTGTGAATACTGTATCACACTGCCATGTGGCTTGTCCACTTCTCCCAAACTGGAGGCAATTGGCACCCACAACAAACTGTAGAAATCACTGATGAGGTGGATACAGGTTCTACAGGTGTTGTTTGATGGTGGCAGGTTGGCTCTCCTGAGCAAATCGCCATAGGTTCATGGCAGGCACTTTAAGGGGTATAGGGTGCCCGCACATGCACGCCACGTGACGTAGGAACTGCTGTCTGCCGAACACCCGTGATCGCTCCTGACAGAGACAGAATGGAGATCTGTCAATGTAAACAGACAGATCTCCGTTCTGTCATGGCAATCTGCGATTGTTAGCGGGACTGCGACATTGCGGGGGACAGATCAGACACTTTTTTGGGACCAGTGACATTTATACAGTGATCAGAGCTATAAAAATGCACTGATTAACTGTGTAAATGTCACTGGCAGGGAAGGGTTTAACACTAGGGGCGATCAAGGGGTTAAATGTGTTCGCTAGGGAGTGTTTCTAACTGGGGGTGGATGGGGCTTCCTGGAGGAGGAGACCGATCTGTAATTCCTAATGCTTAGGAACAACGATCAGTCCCATCCACCCCCAGTTAGAAACACTCCCTAGGGAACACATTTAACCCCTTGATCGCCCCTAGTGTTAAACCCTTCCCTGCCAGTGACATTTACACAGGTAATCAGTGCATTTTTATAGCACTGATCGCTGTATAAATGTCACTGGTTCCAAAAAAGTGTCAAAAGTGTCCGATCTGTCCGCCGCAATGTCGTAGTCCCGCTAAAAATTGCAGATCGCCGCAATTATTGGTAAAAAAATAAAAACATACTAAAAATGCCATAAATCTATTCCCTATTTTGTAGATGCTATAACTTTTGTGCAAACCAATCAATATTCGCTTATTGCGATTTAAAAAAAAAAAAAATGTAGCAGAATAATACATATCGGCCTAAACTGATGAAGACTTTTTTTTTTATATTTATTATAGCAAAAAGTAAAAAATGTGTTTTTTTAAAAAAAAGTGTCAGTCTTTTTTTGTTTATAGCACAAAAAGTAAAAACCGCTTAGGTGATCAAATACTAGGGGTGCACCAAATGGAAATTTTGGTGCCAAAACCGAAAATGAAGGATGCACTAGGCTGAAAACTGAAACCGATACCGAAAATAAGCAGTTTTTAAAAAATATATATTTTTATAAACAATTGTATTATATTCGACTTTTTAATTATCATCAATCTAAATTAATATGAATTTATTGTTGGACATTATTGGCACCTTTGGTGCAAGAAAAGCTCAAGAAAATTCAGTCCGCAGTCTCTAACCATCTCTTGTATCATGTCCCCAGTCTCTAACCATCTGATACAGGAGACGGTCAGAGACTGCAGACATACTACAGGAGACGGTCAGAGACTGCAGACATAGTACAGGAGACGGTCAGAGACTGCAGACATGATACAGGAGATGGTCAGAGACTGCAGACATGATACAAGAGATCAATGCAGCCTCACCAGTGCCCATCAGAAGCAGCCTGCCAGTGCCCGTCAGAAGCAGCTTGCCAGTGCCCGTCAGATGCAGCCTGCCAGTGCCCGTTAGATGCCTGCCCGTAAGTGCCCGTCAGATGAAGCCCGCAAGTGCCTGTCAGATGCAGCCTGCCAGTGCCCATCATTATGCAGCCTGCCTGTGTCTGGATGCAGCCTCACCCGTGCATCTCTGTGTGTCCTGGAGCTGTGAATTGAATTGCCTGGGCCGCAGTAACAATGTCCCGCCTCCTGTGATCACGTCAAGCTGATTCAATGTCCCGCCATTGCTTACATTGTTACTGCGGCCCATGCAATTCAACTCCGTGACACACAGAGACCGCCACTCTGTGGGGAGGAGGGACGACTGGTGCGAGCCTGGAAGACGCCCCGCAATGAATGGCAACAGGGAGCACGGGCCCGCCCAGGCCCCGCCCCATTTCCGGCTCTATTATCGGCAATATTTTCCTATCGGCAATGTGCCAAAAACACCATTTTCGGAAGTTTATTTTCGGCCGCCAAAATTTCGATGCATCCCTATCAAATACCACCAAAAGAAAGCTCTATGTGTAGGGAAAAAAGGACCGTGCAATTGTCAGTTAAAGCAGTGCAGTGCGGTATCGCAAAAAATGGCCTGGTCAGAAAGTGGATAAATCCTTCTGGGGCTGAAGTATTTAAGGGAACACGATCCGTTTTTTTTTTTAGGGTAACAAACACTTTAAAGTGGTTAACGGAGCACACACGGGAGCTTGATTTGGCTGCTCAGCATGTGCTTGTACTCAGAACCCTAATGCTTCCATGTGCGAGGGAATAAAGCTTTTTTTTCTCATTGGGACCAGCACCTCATTTACTCGCTCAACAGATGCGCTTCCGTTAAGAGAATCCGACACTCCCTATATTGATGAGCAGCCAATCGGTGCTCATCACACTGCAAGGTCTCTTCCCTCCCTGCTAGTCCCTGGGTGCTGTGTTGGAGACAGGTAGGGGAGCAAGTAGGAGATAAACAGCACAATGTTAAAAACCTTAAAAGTTTATGTTGCCATAAAGCCCCTTTTGTTTTTAAAAACCCCAGACATTCCTAAATGCACCTCAGCCTAATAAGAAAAACTTCAACCCTTCACCTTATTTAAATATGGTTTTGGTTAAAAAAAAATGTTATCAGGACAAGTAGATTGGAACCCCGATTTAGTCCCTTTCCACACCCCCGAGTTATAACATGTCAACGCATACTATTCAGGATTGTGGGGCTGCAGTAATGGTCACAGATACTGGGTGACCTGTATACATTGATGGTCCCTCTATAGGGTCCAGGCTTTGCCCATCACTGTCAACACAGTAAGGTCTATGAACATTGAAACTGTGTCCTGCAATGTATGATTAAAATAAAAAATTTAAAGGAGTAAAGAAAATAAATAAATAAAAAAATAGTATTTTTGCTCTTTTTTGGAGTTACACTAAACTTGGCACACTTGTAGGGGGGAGCCATGGCTACACTTGCAAGAAATTTCGGGTCCAGGGAACTAAAGGAAGGCCGGTACCGACTCCCCAAAGTAGGCCCCTCACTTAACATGGGAGTCTATGGGGAAACCAGGCCAAATTGTGGCGGATTTCACTTATCGCTCAACCATTCGACGATCGAATGGCCTAGTGACACCAAACTTGCACCCCTTTTTCCCAGATATCACAGCTACACCTCATAAAAATGCGGAGGTTCGGGGACCCTTTACCGGGGCCACAATGTTGACCTTCTTCACGGTACCGGTGCTCTCTGACCATGGGTCACAAAATTACAAAACTTAAGGGTGATGTAGAGACACTCTATGGGTACCCCCACACCGAACCGGGGCCCAGTACCCCAACCGGAACCCTCCGGTAACTGGAAAATGGCACTTTGAAACGGTGTAGCTCGGACCCGGTTCACCGGGGAAGGCTCCGGTAGGTCTTATTTGAATATTTCAGGCCTTTTCTACAGAATGGCACCGGTGGCCCCCTCACACAACACCGGCAAAGACGTGCGTGGTGCTCTCCGGTTCTATGGGTCTTAAAAATACACCGACACCAGGAGGCTGTGGGGATGCTCTTCGGGTACGCATTGGCCAAGTTTGGGGTTCAGGGAACCTATGGCGGGCCGGTGGCACCCCAAAAGGTCAACTGGTAGAAACCGCACGTTTAACAGTGGAGTCTATGGTAAACTTGGTTAACTTGGGGGGATGATATTTCCTCGGCTATTGGGGTTAGGAACACCAAACTTGGCACATTTGTAGGGGAGACCCTACGGTTGGCCCGTAACCATCTCCCAAAGACGGCACCCCTCGCTTCACTTTGCCGCCTAGGGGAAAAACTGCCGATATTGGGGCGACTTTGAGCTCCGGTTTCCAGGGACCCACCGGGTCAAATCACACCAAACTTGACACACTTATAGGGGAGAGCCATGGCTATACGTACAATAAATTTCGGGTCCAGGGAACCGAAGAAAGGCCGGTACTGACTCCTCAAAGTAGGCCCCTCACCTAACATGGGAGTCTATAGGGGAACCAGGCCAAATTGTGGCGGATTTCACTTATCGCTCAACCATTCAAAGACCGAATGAGCTAGCGACACCAAACTTACACCCCTTTTTCCCAGATATCACAGCTACATCTCATAAAAATTTTGAGGTTCGGGACCTTTTACCGGGGATTTACGGGGGCCACAATGTTGACCATCTTCACGGTACCGGTGCTCCCTGACCGTGGGTCACAAAATTACAAAGCTTGGGAGTGATGTAGAGACACTCTATGGGTACCCCCACACCGAACCGGGGCCCGGCCCCCCAACTGGAAACCTCCGGTAACCGGAAAATGGCACTTTGAAATGGTGTAGCTCGGACCCGGTTCACCGGGGAAGGCTCCGGTAGGTCTCATTTGAATATTTCAGGCCTTTTCTACAGAATGGCACCCCCTCCACTTTCGGGGACCAGTGGACCCCTCACAAAACACCGGCAAAGACGTGCGCGGCGCTCTCCGGTTCTATGGGTCTTAAAAATACACAGACACCGGGAGGCTGTGGGGATGCTCTTCAGGTAATCAAGTTTGGGGTCCAGGGAACGTTTGGTGGGCCGGTGGCACCCCAAAAGGTCAACCAGTAGAAACCGCACGTTTAACATTGGAGTCTATGGGAAACTCAGTCAAATTGGGGAGCTGATATTTCCTCGGCTGTTGGGGTTAGGAACACCAAACTTGGCACACTTGTAGGAGAGATGATGCACTACATGTGATCCAAAATGGGGTTCCTAGACGCTACGGTTGGCCTGTAACCGTCTCCCAAAGACAGCACCCCTCGCTTCACTTTGCCGCCTAGGGTAAAAACCGCCAATATTGGGGCAAGTTTGAGCTCTGGTTTCCGGGGACCCACCTAGTCTGCCCCCTCGGCCTTGGTGGGCACCATGGTTCGGTCCCCTTTGGAAGTCCATATCTCCCCCATACTTTAAGCTAGAGACCCTAAATTTGGCAGGTCGGTACCGGTGGATTTTAGACACAAGATCCGGGTAGACCGACCCTCCTGCGAGCAACCGTGTGGAAGTTTCTCTCCGATTGAGCCCAAAATACCACCCCAGGAAAGAGGGGACTCGTAGTATGCATTTTTCAACGGGAGGCAATAATCAACACTACACCGGTGTAATGTCGATTATTGCCTCCTGTCAAAAAATGCCTCCTACGTACTGCGCATGCGCAGTACGTCACATCACTCCAGCTGATTTCCCGATCGTTATATGCATTTTCCGACGGGAGGCAAGCCACGGGGAGCGTGTGGAGGGAGAGAATCTTAAAGAGGGAGTCCCGCGAAATTTTTTTTAAAAGTCAGCAGCTACAAATACTGCAGCTGCTGACTTTTAAAATAAGGACACTCACCTGTCCCAGGGTCCAGCGATGTCGGCACCCTAGACTGAATCGTCCCTCGGGTGCTGCCACCGCCATTCTCTGTAAGGGAATCAGGAAGTGAAGCGTTGCGGCTTCACTTCCTGGTTCCCTACTGCGCATGCGCCAGTCGCGCTGCGCTTCCTTACTGGTCCCCGCTGTCTCTGGGACCTGTGTGTGTCCCCGCTGTCTCTGGGACCTGTGTGTGCCAAATGTGTCACCGGAGGGGTCGGGTTCCGAAAAGCGGAGGTTCAATTTTTGTGTGAACCTCTGCTTTAAATGTAAAATTCTACCTCACTCTCTGTGGCGTGACATATCGACTGGGCATGCGCAGTTCGTTGTATGCATTTTTCGGCGAGAGACAAGCCACGGGAGCGCGCGGAAAGAGAACACTGACGTAAGAGAGAACTCCACAGGGAACACTGACGTAAGGGAGAACTCTGCTGGCTTAATAACGTCAGCGGCAACACCGCATCCAGCCCCGCCCCCAACACACCCCTAGGCTGCTCTAGAGAAAGGGGGCAAGCGCCATGCATAAGCAGTGTATTTGTCAGGGAAGCTTGGATTGACACAGCAGTGCCAGCGGGAGGGCCAAGGTCTGTGCTTCCAGAGTGGGGCTGGGCCCTGAATAGCTATGTATGTGTAAGTGACCTACACTGCAGTTTAAGAAAGCCCATCAGAGATCCTGTTCCCAAGAGCTTGCAATCTATTAAAATGACATACAGTTTATCTCTGTTTACTCTTTGTTCTTTTGACAAGTGTGCTTTAGATAGAGCATGTCAAGCCGTAGCTGTGCTCCCTGGGGATATGCTGATCGCCCATCCGTGCTACTGCTGGAGGGAGCCCAGGTGACCATAAATGGGAGCCCTACAGACTTGGTCATGGTGAGTGACCAAGTCACCAAGTGGTATATCCCCCACACCATCCTATACCCCACTCCATCTCCCCTGAGGACTTAGGACCCTCTAGGCCACTCACCTGAGGACAGGGACACCCATTTTCCCTGGGGACTGAGAGCCCCTTCTCCCATGGGGACTGGGAGACCTTCTCACCTGGGGACTGGGACCCCTTCTCACCCGGGGACTGGGATCCTATCTCACCTGGGGACAGGAACTCCATCTCCCATGAGGACAGGGAACCCACCTCCACCAAGAACAGGAACCTGATCACCCTGTGTGTGCCAAACTCACCTCCCTGCCCCTGTGTGTGCCAACCTCACCGTCCTGCCGATCACCCTGTGTGTGTCAACCTCACCGCCCTGCCTGACATGTGTCCTATGTGAGGGCCCCCCCGTGACAGCTGTTATCAGGACTTTACCTCACCGTGTGCTCCCCCTAAATGAATACATGGATCTTCTCCCACTACATGACTGACCCGGAGATGCAAGCAAAGCATGAGTAAGTATGAGCAAGAGTAAGCACCCGTTATGAGTGCGAAACGCATCAGAGATCTCTGTACATCCCTGCTGTAGTGTCTTGTATACTTTTGTAATCCAGCTTTTTATCAATAAAGGCACTTGTCATCCTGTCCGATGTGCGGCATCCAGTTCTTTTCGTCTACTTCTACATGACTGACCCCTCTGTGTGCTCCCCCTACATGTCTGTATACTCTGACCACCTCCTCTATCCTTTACACATGTTCTGACTGCCTCCTGTACCATGTCCGCAGCCTCTAACCACCTCGTGTCTGCAATCTCTGACTATCTATTGTCTTTTATCATATCTGCATTCTCTGAGGGGAAGTCTGTAGAAGAATCAAGATTAAGAGCACCACCGGGATGGGTATTATGGGCAGCGTCAGACATTTATGTACTGTGGAGACTACAGAATAAAACCAGAGCCACCAACTCGGAGCCATCTAACTGAGCCCTGCACAGTGCACCTGAGAGGTCAGTGACAGCACCACCAGGCCAGTCTAAGGGGGGTCACTGATGTAAGGGGGTAGTGAATACAAAAATGTAAGGGGGGACTGATATAAAGGTTTCCCCTTATATCAGAAACCCCCCACTTACCTTAGTGTATTCACTCTGTGGAAGGTGGTCTCTGGTCAGCAGAGCCCCCCCCCCCCTCCCACATCAGAGTTGCCGGCATTTCCCTTTACATCAGAATCTGCAGGATTCCCCCTTGCAGTGCAAAGGAACTCAGATGTAAAGAAAAATGATGCAGAGCATGATCTAAAGAGGAACTCTGATGTAAGGGGTTCCTAACTACATCAGAGTCTGCAGCATTGCCCTTTACATCAGTGTTCCCCTTTACATCGGGGTTCACAAAGTTCCCCCTTGCACTGTAAGATTAAAAGGGATGGAGGCCCAGAGACATGTCCAGGGTACACAGAGGAGGCCTTCGTCCCTTCTAATCTAACTCATGTGTCTTCTGTGTACCCTGGAAATATCTCTGGTCATCCATCCCTTCTAATCTATCTCATGTATCCTCTGTGTACCCTGGAAATGTCTCTGGTCATCCATCCCTTCTAATCTATCTCATGTATCCTCTGTGTACCCGGGACATGTCTCTGGGCCTTCATCCCCTCGAATCTATCTCATGTATCCTCCGTGTACCCTGGACATGTCTCTGGGCCTCCATCCCTTATAATCTATCTCATGTATCCTCTGTGTACCCTGGACATGTCTCTGGGCCTCCATCCCTTATAATCTATCTCATGTATCCTCTGTGTACCCTGGACATGTCTCTGGGCCTTCATCCCTTCTAATCTATCTCATGTATCCTCTGTGTACCCTGGGCATGTCTCTGGGCCTTCATCCCTTCTAATCTATCTCATGTATCCTCCGTGTACCCTGGAAATGTCTCTGGTCATCCATCCCTTTTAATCTATCTCATGTATCCTCCGTGTACCCTGGAAATGTCTCTGGTCATCCATCCCTTTTAAACTATCTCATGTATCCTCTGTGTACCCTGGAAATGTCTCTGGGCCTTCATCCCTTCTAATCTATCTCATGCATCCTCTGTGTACCCTGGACATGTCTCTGGGCCTTCATCCCTTCGAATCTATCTCATGTATCCTCCGTGTACCCTGGACATGTCTCTGGGCCTCCATCCCTTATAATCTATCTCATGTATCCTCTGTGTACCCTGGACATGTCTCTGGGCCTTCATCCCTTCTAAACTATCTCATGTATCCTCTGTGTACCCTGGACATGTCTCTGGGCCTTTATCCCTTATAATCTATCTCATGTATCCTCTGTGTACCCTGGAAATGTCTCTGGTCATCCATCCCTTCTAATCTATCCCATGTATCCTCTGTGTACCCTGGACATGTCTCTGGGCCTTCATCCCTTCTAATCTATCTCATGTATTCTCCGTGTACTCTGGACATGTCTCTGGGCCTCCATCCCTTATAATCTATCTCATGTATCCTCTGTGTACCCTGGACATGTCTCTGGGCCTTCCTCCCTTCTAATCTATCCTCCGTGTACCCTGGACATGTCTCTGGGCCTCCATCCCTTATAATCTATCTCATGTATCCTCTGCGTACCCTGGACATGTCTCTGGGCCTTCATCCCTTATATACAGTCGTGTAGTGAGAGCACATCCATGTAGGGGAGCACCAAGTGAGCTAAAGTCCTGATAACAGCTGTCACAGGAGGGCCCTCACACAGGACACATGTCAGGCAGGGCGGTGAGGTTGACACACACAGGGTGATCGGGCAGGATGGTGGGGTTGGCACACACAGGGGCAGGGAGGTGAGTTTGGCACACACAGGGTGATCAGGTTCCTGTTCTTGGTGGAGGTGGGTTCCCTGTCCTCAGGGGAGATGGAGTTCCTGTCCCCAGTTGAGATAGGATCCCAGTCCCCGGGTGAGAACGGGTCCCAGTCCCCATGGGAGAAGGGGGTCTCAGTCCTCAGGGAAAATGGGTGTCCCTGTCCACAGGTGAGTGGCCTAGAGGGTCCCAATCCCCAGGTGAGTGGCCTAGAGGGTCCTAAGTCCTCAGGGGAGATGGAGTGGGGTATGGGATGGTGTGGGGGATATACCACTTGGTGACTTGGTCACTCACCCTGACCAAGTCTGTAGGGCTCTCATTTATGGTCACCTGGGCTCCCTCCAGCAGCAGCACGGATGGGCGATCAGCATATCCCCAGGGAGCACAGCTACGGCTTGACATGCTCTATCTAAAGCACACTTGTCAAAAGAACAAAGAGTAAACAGAGATAAACTATATGTCATTTTAATAGATTGCAAGCTCTTGGGAACGGGATCTCTGATGGGCTTTCTTAAACTGCAGTGTAGGTCACTTACACATACATAGCTATTCAGGGTCCCCGCCCCCCTCTGGAAGCACAGACCTTGGCCTTCCCGCTGGCACCGCTGTGTCAATCCAAGCTTCCCTGACAAATACACTGCTTATGCATGGCGCTTGCCCCCTTTCTCTAGAGCAGCCTAGGGGTGTGTTGGGGGCGGGGCTGGATGCGTTGTTGCCGCTGACGTTATTAAGCCAGCGGAGTTCTTCCTTACGTCAGTGTTCCCTGCGGAGTTCTCCCTTACGTCAGTGTTCCCTGTGGAGTTCTCTCTTACGTCAGTGTTCTCTTTCCGTGCGCTCGCCTCTTGATGAAAAATGCATACGACGAACTGCGCATGCCCATTTGATACGTCACGCCACAGAGAGCGAGGCAGCATCTTACATTTAAAGCGGAGGTTCACACAAAAATTGAACCTCCGCTTTTCGGAACCCGACCCCTCCGGTGACACATTTGGCACCATTCAGGGGGGAGGGGGGTGCAGATACCTTTCTAAGACAGGTATTTGCACCTACTTTCGGCGTAGACTCCCACGGGAGTCTACGCCCCCTCCCGTCCCCTCCCCCCGTTCTGTCTGCTGGGACACACACAGGTCCCAGAGACAGCGGGGACCAGTAAGGTAGCGCAGCGCGACTGGCGCATTCGCAGTAGGGAACCAGGAAGTGAAGCCGCAACGCTTCACTTCCTGATTCCCTTACAGAGAATGGCTGTGGCAGCACCCAAGGACCGATTCAGTCTCGGGTGCTGACATCGCTGGACCCTGGGACAGCTGAGTGTCCTTATTTTAAAAGTCAGCAGCTGCAGTATTTGTAGCTGCAGACTTAACATTATTTTCGTGGGACTCCCTCTTATAGATTCTCTCCCTCCACACGCTCCCCGTGGCTTGCCTCCCGTTGGAAAATGCATATGACGAACTGTGCATGTGCAGTCGATATGTCACGCCAGCTTATCGGGAAATCAGCTGGAGTGATGTGACGCATGCGCAGTACGTAGGAGGCATTTTTTGACAGGAGGCAATAATCGACGTTACACCGGTGTAGTGTTGATTATTGCCTCCCGTTGAAAAATGCATACTACAAGTCCCCTCTTTCCTGGGGTGGTATTTTGGGCTCAATCGGAGAGAAACTTCCACACGGTTGCTCGCAGGAGGGTCGGTCTACCCGGATCTTGTGTCTAAAATCCACCGGTACCGACCTGCCAAATTTGGGGTCTCTAGCTCAAAGTATGGGGGAGATATGGACTTCCAAAGGGGACCGAACCATGGTGCCCACCAAGGCCGAGGGGGTAGCGAGCGACCGCTAGATCAGAACCGGTCCCTTGGTGCCCCATGGGCGGTATGAACTTTTTGCTTTACCGGTCCATATCTCCGGAACCGTAGGTAACAGGAACTTCAAACTTGGTAGTTGGGGGTTCATACAGGTCCCCTAGCTGCAGGCCAAATTTGAGCTCTCTGGAATGACAGGCGCCCGAAATGACTTTTCTGAAAACCACCATGCATGCTTTGTGTCATCTTCCGAACCGTTTGAGCTAGGAGTCCATTTTTTGGATATGTTGTAGATCTAGATCCCATGAGCCGGCCCACCAAATTTGGGGTTCCGGAGATACGAGCCCTCAAAGTCATCCGACCGGTAGACGCCAGAACCGAAGTCCGAATTTTCTGAGTAGCAGAACCGGTTTTACCGCCCTAGGGATGCCATCTTTGGGAGATGGTTACGGGCCAACCATAGGGTCTAGGAACCCCAAATTTGGACCACATGTAGTCCCCTACAAGTGTGCCAAGTTTGGTGTTCCTAACCCCAACAGCCGAGGAAATATCAGCTCCCCAAGTTGACTGAGTTTCCCATAGACTCCAATGTTAAACGTGCGGTTTCTACTGGTTGACCTTTTGGGGTGCTACCGGCCCGCAAAACGTCCCCTGGACTCCAAACTTGGCCAGTGAGTACCTGAAGAGCATCCCCACAGCCTCCTGGTGTCTGTGTATTTTTAAGACCCATAGAACCGGAGAGCGCCGCGCACGTCTTTGCCGGTGTTTTGTGAGGGGTCCACTGGTCCCCGAAAGTGGAGGGGGGTGCCATTCTGTAGAAAAGGCCTGAAATATTCAAATGAGACCTACCGGAGCCTTCCCCGGTGAACCGGGTCCGAGCTACACCATTTCAATTTGCCATTTTCCGGTTACCGGAGGGTTCCGGTTGGGGTACCGGGCCCCGGTTTGGTGTAGGGGTACCTATAGAGTGCTTCTACATCACCCCTAAGTTTTGTAATTTTGTGACCCATGGTCAGGGAGCACCGGTACGGTGAAGACGGTCAACATTGTGGCCCCAGTAAAAGGTCCCCGAACCTCAAAATTATGAGGTGCAGCTGTGCTATCTGGGAAGAAGGGGTGCAAGTTTAGTGTCGCTAACCCATTCGGTCGTCGAATGGTTGAGCGATAAGTGAAATTCGCCACAATTTGGCCTGATTTTCCCATAGACTCCCATGTTAGGTGAGGGGCCTACTTTGGGGAGTCGGTACCGGCCCTCCTTTAGTTCCCTGGACCCGAAATTTCTTGCAAGTGTAGCCATGGCTCCTCCCCCCTACAAGTGTGCCAAGTTTAGTGTGATTTGACTAGGTAGGTCCCCGGAAACCGGAGCTCAAACTTGCCCCAATATCGGCGGTTTTTACTCTAGGCGGCAAAGTGAAGTGAGGGGGGCCATCTTTGGGAGACGGTTACGGGCCAACCGTAGCGTCTAGGAACCCCAAATTTAGATCACATGTAGTGCATCGTCTCCCCTACAAGTGCGCCAAGTTTGGTGTTCCTAACCCCAACAGCCAAGGAAATATAAGCCCCCCAATTTGACTGAGCTTCCCATAGACTCCAAAGTTAAACATGCGGTTTCTACCGGTTGACCTTTTGGGGTGCCACCGGCCCACCAAATGTTCCCTGGACCCCAAACTTGGCCAGTGAGTACCCGAAGAGCATCCCCACAGCCTCCCAGTGTCGGTGTATTTTTAAGACCCATAGAACCAGAGAGCGCCGCGCACGTCTTTGCCGGTGTTGTGTGAGGGGGCCAACAGTCCCCGAAAGTCGAGGGGGGTGCCATACGGTGGAAAAGGCTTGATATATTAGAATGAGACCCCCCCTGAGCTTTCTAGGGTTAACCGGATCCGAGCTACACCATTTCAAAGTGCCATTTTCTGGTTACCGGAAGGTTCCGGTTGGGGTACCGGGCCCCGGTTTGGTGTGGGGATACCCATAGAGTGCTTCTACATCACCCCTAAGTTTTGTAATTTTGTGACCCATGGTCAGGGAGCACCGGTACCATGAAGACGGTCAACATTGTGGTCCCGGTAAATGGTCCCCGAGCCTCGAAATTTTTATGAGGTGCAGCTGTGCTATCTGGGAAGAAGGGTTGCAAGTTTAGTGTCGCTAGCCCATTCGGTCCTCGAATGGTTGAGCGATAAGTGAGTGAAATTGGCCACAATTTGGCCTCATTTTCCCATAGACTCCCATGTTAAGTGAGGGGCCTACTTTGGGGAGTCGGTACCAGCCTTCCTTTAGTTCCCTGGACCCGAGGTGTTCCTAACCCCAATAGCCGAGGAAATATCATCCCCCAATTAACCAAGTTTACCATAGACTCCAATGTTAAACGTGCGGTTTCTACCAGTTGACCTTTTGGGGTGCCACCGGCCCGCCATAGGTACCCTGAACCCCAAACTTGGCCAATGCGTACCCGAAGAGCATCCCATAGCCTCCCGGTGTCGGTGTATTTTTAAGACCCATAGAACCGGAGAGCACCACGCACGTCTTTGCCAGTGTTGTGTGAGGGGGCCACCGGTCCCCGAAAGTGGAGGGGGGTGCCATTCTGTAGAAAAGGCCTGAAATATTCAAATAAGACCTACCGGAGCCTTCCCCGGTGAACCGGGTCCGAGCTACACCATTTCAAAGTGCCATTTTCCGGTTACCGGAGGGTTCTGTTTGGGGTACTAGGCCCCAGTTCGGTGTGGGGGTACCCATAGAGTGTCTCTACATCACCCTTAAGTTTTGTAATTCTGTGACCCATGGTCAGAGAGCACCGGTACCGTGAAGACGGTCAACATTGTGGCCCTAGTAAAGGGTTCCCGAAACTCCACTTTATGAGGTGTAGCTGTGATATCTGGGAAAAAGGGTGCAAGTTTGGTGTCGCTAGGCCATTCGGTCGTCGAATGATTGAGCGATAAGTGAAATCCGCAACAATTTGGCCTGGTTTCCCCATAGACTCCCATGTTAAGTGAGGGGCCTATTTTGGGGAGTCGGTACCGGCCTTCCTTCGGTTCCCTGGACCCAAAATTTCTTGCACATGTAGCCATGGCTCTCCCCTACAAGTGTGCAAAGTTTGGTGTGATTTGACTTGGTGGGTCCCCGGAAACCGGAGCTCAAAGTCACCCGTTTTTTCCCCCAGGCGGAAAAATGAAGCGAGTGGCCCACTTTGGGGAGTCGGTACCGGCTGCCCTTCGGTTCCCTGGAGCCAAAATTTCTTCCACATGCAGCCATGGGTGTTCCCTACAAGTGTTTTCAAGTTTGGTGGGTTTCCACCAAGTGGGTCCCCAGATACAGGAGCTCAAAATATCTCCCGAGCCTCTCCTACACTGTTTTCTGTTCCTCCCGTCGAAAAATGCATCCGACGAACTGCCCATGTGCAGTCTTACGTCATGCCAGCTGATAGGGAAATCAGCTGGTGTGACATAGTGTAGGAGGCATTATTCGACGGGAGGCACTCATCAACACAACACCGACTTGGCTGAGTTTACTAGGAAAACAGTACCAGGGTGAGACCTATGTCCCTCAATGGACTCCAGTTCCATTTGAGGCAACAATTATTGATGTCCCCTGAGGCCAGAAAGTCCCCTTGATTCAGAGTCAATGGATCTCATCAAGTCCATGTGGAATTTGTGGGCATAAATTTAAGCATTTAGGTTTTGGGGTTCCAGAATGGGGAGAATGTCTTCTATGGGCTTGTGAACCAACTGGACTAAAATCTGAAAATGTGTTTTGCAGCAGAAACTGGGGACCACCCAGCATAATGACATCAGCACTCTGTCCCCTTCCAAGGCACGGCAGCAGAAAAATGGGGCACTGAAAGTCGACACCCAGCGATTAATAAAAATGAAGGAACTCCTAGTTGCCGGCACAAATTGCAAAGGATATGCTAACATCTCTAGATTTGAAAAGCACTGAAGAGAAAAAGGTTGCTACTTAAAAAAGTAGATTAAGTCTTAAATTAGGGGAGCTGAGAAAAGACGTCCATCTAGGACACTGAGGAAAACTGAGGCATACTGGTAATAGGAGGGATTATCCCAGGGTTGAACTACAGTTAATATGTTTCCTTAGATTTTCATTTTAATAATTACCTGAATGCATGTTTACACATTTTGCAGAGCACATGTGGAGCCTGATAGAAACCTTACTTATTTCTATGGTCAAGAGATTGGGCCAGCTCTCCTCCCCATCTCACTACTGGTCTGAGATAGACAATCCATCATTGTTTTGGCCTAATAGCCATAGCCACAAGAGGTAAGAAGGGTGGTGGTGGGGGGGGGGGGGGCAATCAACAGACACTGGCCCAAATTTACACAAGAGAGTTCCCCAGGTGTCTGGGCTCCTAAGTCACTCTATAGTAGCATTATTAGGAAGTCAGCAATTGTAGCCCAACTATCAATGTCTGTTTGGTTGGGGTGTGTGTGTGTGTGTGTGTGTGTACGTGTGTGCGTGTGTGCGTGTGTGCGTACGTGTGTGCGTACGTGTGTGCGTGTGTGTACGTGTGTGCGTGTGTGCGTGTGTGCGTGTGTACGTGTGTGTGTGTACGTGTGTGTGTGTACGTGTGTGTGTGTGTGTACGTGTGTGTGTGTGTGTACGTGTGTGTGTGTACGTGTGTGTGTGTACGTGTGTGTGTGTACGTGTGTGTGTACGTGTGTGTGTACGTGTGTGTGTACGTGTGTGTGTACGTGTGTGTGTACGTGTGTGTGTACGTGTGTGTGTACGTGTGTGTGTGTGTGTGTACGTACGTGTGCACATACAAAACAAAAAAAAAAAAAACCCACAAGATTGGCAGTTGATGAAAACACCCCCACCATCAGGTAAAGGCCAGCAGCTGACAGAACACTTTACAAGACATAAAAAGTTAAATTTTGTCACTCATCCAAAAATAAGATCAACATACTAAAATTAGAACACATACACACAAAGTAGTAAAAAGTAGAAAAAAAAAATATACAGGTTTATTTGACGTAAACAATGCAGAAAAGCCTGTTGGTTGTTTCCTAGAAATAAAAGTTCGAGCAACCTCACTGGTGTCCATGTTTGGGAAGGTTCTAGCAAGGTATCAGGGCTGCCATTAGCAATTCCATCTTATAGACAAAATTCCGGCCTTCCATTTTGTTCCACTGAACTTCTTTAAAAGGTCCACGTAGGTGCTGCCACTTGTTATCCTGTAACACGTCACTCTTCGAGAGCTCCTTAGACTGACAGCGAGGAAACTGAACCATCACCTTGCAGCCGCTCTCAGGCCCATTTCTCACTGTGGATAAAAGTACACAAAGCTGTCAGAGAGGACATATCCACGTGTGCTTAAAAAGTACCTTTCAACCAAAACAAAGTAAGCAGCACTTTCCCACCCTCACTGCTCCACAGAATCCTCTGGGGTCTGTTCCTCTTACACACAATTCAACAAAATTCTGGAGCAGCACACCCCTTCCAAAGGGTAAAATCAACTTTACTGTTCCGCACAAACAGGGGATTCTGGGTGAAGTGTCTGTGATTGTGCTGAACAATCAAACAGGATTTTCGACTTGCCTGAAATTTCCTTTTCTTTGAGTACATCACACAGGTATAGATTATTTCTTAGACCACTGAGTTATGTTCCACCCTCCAAGTGAATGGACACCGGCAAATTGCAAAGATGAAATCCAGCCCTGTATAGACCCTCCTATGACCAACATACCTCCGTTTTTTAAGTAAGCAACATAGAACTGAACATAAACAAATAGGGGGAGGTCCTGTGATATACTCCAATAAAAAGATTCAAAAGATAAGCCAAAAAAACCCTGTTTTACCTTTAATCACAGGACAAAAATAGGTTAATTCTTAGATCAGGGGATTCAAAAGTAATCCCATGGCTCAACAAAAAAGCCACAAACAAGGCAAGATAAGGCCCCTTTACATGGCTGCCTGGAGGACCTTTTGACCGAAACCAGCATCCACCAAGGCCTGAACTTCCACCTCAAAACTTGGCAAATATGTGAAAACTCCAGATGGAAGCCTACAAACCTGGGAAATTGAGGCCGGATGTTAAAACGCCCATGAAGAGCCAACACTTCTAGTAGAATGTGCTTTCACAGGAAAAGTGGGTAAGCCTGAGTGACAAGTTGCTGAATGCACCTAGCAATGGTGGAATGGGAAGCAACAAAAGCCTGGGGAATGCCCAGGAAAAAACCAAAGCCTACTTACCGCCAGCTCGCAGACAACCGCATAAACCGGTCTAACAGTATGTGTTAAAAACAGGGGTTTAGTCCACACGCATTTGCAAATGCATGCCTGAGCCACGTCACCGCACCCTGATATCTGTGGTCCTAAGATTTATCCTCCCACTATACCTTGTCTAAATTAATCAGGTAGTAGAGTTGGTACATAAGGGCATGTGGGAATGGGGACATATGGATATAGGGAGACACAGAATTGGAGGGCAAGCGAGATTATATGCTCTGGTCTGTGAAGCGTAGGCGTCGACACCGTCTTTGAAAACGTCCTATGACGAAACGCGTAAGGCGGAGTCACGCTCACACGTCATACCCGGAAGTGGATGCTGGAACGCAAGGTGGGACGCACGCTTACAGCTCGCTTCTGGTCCCATCCTTGCACACAGCGGTGCCGGTTTCACAATTTTTCTGCTAAGACTTGCTAAAATTTCCACTATTACATACTATATTGGACTGGTTTAAGCTTTTGTGCAATAAAAAACTCATTGACATACTTCACGAAGGAAGCCTCTTTGTGTTTCTCTTGTCTCCGGTATCCCGGAGAGGTTAACAGACAAAGGAGGTATGGAGTAACCTGGTCATATTGGAGCACACAGCTTAACCTGGAATACCTGCAAAGGATCGCATCAATTAGAGCAACAGCAGCTCAACAGGAGAGAACACCAACTACCCCAAGGCACCCATTCTATCGCTCGGTACCCCTGTAGGGGTGATTAATTCTGGTGAGTGGGGGAGCACTGGGGGGTGAGCACCTCAAGTCACTACTTTGAACAACAAGCACAGAAGTCACGGATGTAAAGCCCTAAGGGGTGAAAAATATATAATATATACACTGAACTTATTAATTATCCCATCTGGTTGAAAAGTTTTGCTTACACGGAGTATATGCATACAAATACTAACTTTTTAGAAATCAACCACCACCATCTATGATATATAAAACATCTGAATTTATAAATTTGTGCATGATAAGTCCGGGATTGTTATATGCATTGTATGTTATGTTTAGGGAGTGTATATCATATGCTACACATTAACCCTGTGTTTCTCAACTCCAGTCCTCAAGGCGCCCCAACAGGTCATGTTTTCAGGATTTCCATTATTTTGCACAGGTGATTTGATCAACTTCACTGCCTTAGTAATTATCACAGCCGTTTGATCTGTGGGAAATCCTGAAAACATGACCTGTTGGGGCGCCTTGAGGACTGAAGTTGAGAAACACTGCATTAACCAGTCTACTACTCTGCACTCACAGCAGGCGCTCACTGTCACAATACTTTTGAATCTTGGGGTTACTTACCACTTAATTCCATCATTTCACTTACAATTTGTGACTGGTCCACCAGTTATTGCACTGACACTTTCTTTCACCCATGGTTTTTGATTTATTTAAAAAAAAAATTTTCAACTTTTGGCGCCACCTTGTCCCAAAACTTTTGAACTTTGGGGTGTATTTTTAACTAATTTTTTAATTTTCTTTCCAAATAGTGCAAAGATCATTGCTTCACTTTTGCTAGCACTACGACACATGTAAAATCATATACACTTCTCTTCTGCATTATAGTTTCACTTTACTCTATTACAATTTCTCCGGTTGCTTATATCATATAGATTGTCTATCTTGGGACCTGGACTTGGCATTTAGTGATGAAGTTCCTATATGCCACAGTCAATTGAACTTAGGCTAAAGATCATTATTCAATTAATATAGAGGGCAGCGCCACTTCTATCTCCTTAAATATCCATTTACTCCTATAATTAGACCCCTAGGGGTACTAACTTGAGATAGGCAGCAGCCCTCAGATTGTCCTAAGCGCGGATTTTTATACATATATACAAACACCAATGTGATAACAAAAAACTTGCCACCACCCTCATCTATAGCTGTCTATTACAGCATTCCCCGGGCTTTTGTTGTTACCTGTTTTAGCCCTCCAATGCCGCTTACTGCGATAGCCAGCAATAGATGAGGGTGGTGGCAAGTTTTTTGTTTTTTTTTTTAGCTCTGCAGAATCCTACTGTGAAGATGCTCTGACACTTTCCTTATTGCCCTAAAGAATTCTATTGTGAAGATGCCCTAGCACTTTCCACTTACTGCTCTACAGAATCCTTCTGTGAAGATGTCCTGAAACCACATCCTTAATTGTTCTACATAATCCTGCTGTGAAGGACTACTCTACAAAAAGCTGCTGTACACTTCCTGACCATTTCCTTCCCTCACTGCTCTATGCAATCCTTCTCCAAGTTCCCGACAATTTCTTCCCTTTTGCTGATCCTTTTGTACCTCCATCTAGTATGTTTGTCAGACTGACTAAATAGAAGGAGAATAGAAGAACTTCACAGTGGTAGTGGTAATGTGTTAGATATGACTAGAGACTCTTTACCCACAACTAAAACAGTACTTGATTTTTAAATACTTACCACTGCTACTATACTATAGTTCTAGCCACAATTTAAATATAAAAATTACAATTTGTTACAAGAAAGCAGTAAATCCATTATAGCAGCTCTCCTGGTTCCTACACTTTGAAATGTAATAGGGAAGACAAGCGACCGGCCCATCATGGGATCAGAGGGGCAAGGCTATTGTGCAGAGCGGTTTCAATTTTTAAAATCAGCACTTTAACAAGAAGGTTTAAATATATTTAACAAAGAATGAAGGCCAAGCACCTTTTTGCATTGAAGTTATCATGTAAATTTAAAAAAGCTGAGCAGTGTTCTAATACAAATCATTATGAAATGCCACTCAGCCACTTTACTTTAGCACTGTGGAAATGCTTATTTAGTCGACTCATCATTAGATAAATGAGTATCTGTAGCCTCATAATGCACAAGCACTCTGGATTTCCCTGGAGATCAGGCAGTCTTTGATCAGTTCCTGAACCGTCCTATTTTGTACAGAACAGGATTCAGTCAGATAATACTGAACTCCACAGTATTCGAATGCCGGCCCTTGTCCACATAAACTGCACAGCTACAAGGAATTATTATTTTCTGTATAAAACCAAAGGAAAGCAGTTAGCAGCAGCAGTATTCTAGTTTAACCAACGGAAAGGTTTTATCCCCTTCATGACCAGTGCATTTTTTGCTATTTAGCAAAAAATGCCCTGGTCATGAGGTTATTTTAACTGGCAATTGCTCAGTCATGCAACACTGTAAGCAAATTACAGTTTTATAATTTTTTTTCACACAAATACTTGAATAGGCTGCTGTGCCTGCATTTCCTGCAGAAAAAGGGGCATGCCCCCTTTTTCAAAATGCAGCCCGCAGGAAAATAGCGCTGCGTTTTTACATGCGTGGGGCTGCCATTCACAGTGAATGGCAGCCCCGCGCGTTCTCACAGCAGCAAATTTTCACTGCGATTCCTGCACTTGCAGTCACAAGCATAGGTATGAACCTAGCCTGAAGCTTAGCTTGGTGTAGTTAAACAAAAACCGTTTGTGAATATTGACATACCTGAAACAGAGTAATCTCCATTAGGAGAGGCCACTGTTATAGATGAGGCATTCCCAATGCTCTCTACTGGCCCCAGGCCTACGTGGTTACTAAAGCTTAGCACATGCCATCCCATCACTTTGGCCAGTTGCTGGACAGCAAGGATCTGGTGCTGAGACATCTGAAACAACAGAAGCATACCATGTTAGGCCTGTTACCTCTTCTCTCAAAACATTCTTTACCTGCAGTGCTGAGGATCTGTCCTAGAGCATTAAAATCTTTTTTACCTGAAGCAATACGATATCATATTTTTTTTAAACCTGAAATACAGGGACAAAAAAAAAAAACCCTTACCCCAGCAGTGGGTCACCCCAATGCAATGATTAACTTCTAATTTTGCCTAGACGATGATGGATAAGATGATATAATCACCTTATTCCTTGGGCAGTCGGTGCTCTCCTCCATTGTCCGATGCCCCATAATGTGGGCGGGTCCTTTGTGTCCTCCTGTACAACACAGGACTAGCGGTCCTGCAATGTGCAGGACGTCACCAGATAGCTGTGACCGGTTTGGCAGTGAAACGAAAAGGCTTTGGAGGACTGGTCGCACAAAGAAAAAAATAATCCCGTGGGAGCACGGAGTAAGGCAAGTATATCACCCTATTCATCATCTCCTAGGCAAAATGAGACGTTAGCCCTTGCAGTGGGAAGGGGGACCTACTGCAAAGGTAACACTTTTTGTATCTCTGGAGTTCAGTTTTAAAAACACAGAAGCAATTGGTACCATGGTTTTCCTGCTTGGAGTTATGTCAAGTTAAACAGTAATTCATGCTCTGCATTCATACCATGGACCAAAAATTTAGGTGCACCAATATTTAATTGCCAACTTAAAACCACTTTAATTTGCAGGCATCACAATGTGCTGCACCACAGCACCACTATTTCACCGCCGCTTCAATCCCCTTGCCCTCTTCTAAGCAGACATCTTCAGAAATTTCCTGCAGATGTGCCGACAATCTCTGCCAGGTGTTTGAAACGATTTTTGCTAGTTTAACTTAGAAGCCTCTTAGGCAAGGTAAGGTTATCAGGTTAACATTTAAGTTTACATTCACTTGATCCATTAGACAAGACCAAATTTGTTCTTCCAGCTGAAACTGACTTTTCAATCCTACCAAATTTATTCTGGAGTTCTAATACACAATAAACAATTTGAGTAAAAAAAAAAAAAAAAAAAAAAAAAGGGAGGGCCCAACTCTAGCTATTCCCCCCACCCCTTTATGTATACCCAGGTGTCCCCTACAGTCTGGTCATGTGACACCAGTGGTCCTCTTCTATCCAGCAGTGGCCAGCCCTGAATGCTGCAGAGAGGGGTGGTAGATAATCCATCCCCGATCTCTGCAGAATTCTCTTGGGAGTCCAGGGCGACCTTTAAAGCTCTGAGCTCATGGCAAGGGGGTTGAATGGCACTGGGCACCGTTAAACCCAGAAGAGAACCAGAGCAGCAAGTTTGTGTGCAAGAGCACCAAGAGGAGTGAAATATTGTAGTGGGAGAGGTTTTGTTTATTTAGGCAAGGGTTGGGCTTTTTTTTTTTTTATAAAAAGCTGAAGTTGGGCTTTACCCATGACTATCCCATGTTATTAATGCATTTGTAATATTACACAAGTAGCACCTGTGAGAGGAGGAAGTCTTGCAGCTCTTGTTCCTGGTGAGACAGTGTGATGACCCTCCCATCTCTGTGTACAACTTTGATTTGGTCCACCCCAATATTCAGCTGCAACTGAATGGACCTGGAGGAAAAATCATATTGAAAAAGAATTTAGCCATCATGAAATTAAACCAAATAACCTTTTTATAACCACTGTCCATGACATAATATACAGTGCATCCGGAAAGTATTCACAGCGCTTCACTTTTTCCACATTTTGTTATGTTACAGCCTTATTCCAAAATGGATTAAACTCATTGTTTTCCTCGAAATTCTACAAACAATACCCCATAATGACAATGTGAAAGAAGTTTGTTTGAAATCTTTGCAAATTTCTTAAAAAAGAAAAAAAAAAAAAAAAAAAAAATCACATGTACAGAAGTATTCACAGTTATTGCCATGACACTCAAAATTGAGCTCAGGTGCATCCTGTTTCCACTGATCATCCTTGAGATGCTTCTACAACTTGATTGGAGTCCACCTGTCATAAATTCAGTTGATTGGACATGACTTGGAAAGGCACACACCTGTCTATATCCCACAGTTAACGGTGCATGTCAGAGCACAAACCAAACCATGAAGTCCAAGGAATGGTCTGTAGACCTCTGAGACAGGATTATATTGAGGCACAGGTCCCAATCAGCACAGTGGCCTTCATCAGCCATAAATGGAAGAAGTTTGGAACCACCAGGACTCTTCCTAGAGCAGGCCGCCCAGCCAAACTGAGAGGTCGGGAGAGAAGGGCCTTAGTAAGGGGATGTGACCAGGAACCTGATGGTCACTCTGACAGAGCTCCAACGTTTCTCTGTGGAGAGAGGCGAACCTTCCAGAAGAACAACCATCTCTGCAGCACTCCACCAATCAGTCCTGTATGGTAGAGTGGCCAGACGGAAGCCACTCCTCAGTAAAAGGCACATGACAGTCCGCCTGGAGTTTGCCAAAAGGCACCCGAAGGACTCTCAGACCATGAGAAACAAAATTCTCTGGTCTGATGAAACAAAGACTGAATTCCCTGGTCTGAATGGCAAGCGTCATGTTTGGAGGAAACCAGGCATCTGGCCAATACCATGCCTACAGTGAAGCATGGTGGTGGCAGCATCATGCTGTGGGGATGTTTTTTAGCGGCAGGAACTGGGAGATTAGTCAGGATCGAGGGAAAGATGAATGCAGCAATGTACAGAGACATCCTTGATGAAAACCCGCTCCAGAGTGCTCTGGACCTCGGGGGTGAAGGTTCATCTTCCAACAGGACAACGGCCCTAAGCACACAGCCAAGATAACAAAGGAGTGACAATGGGACAACTCTGTAAATGTCCTTGAGTCGCCCCAGCCAGAGCCCAGACTTGAACCCGATTGAACATCTCAGGAGAGATCTGAAAATGGTTGTGCACCAACGCTCCCCATCCAACCTGAAGGAGCTTGAGAGGTCCTGCAAAGAATGGGAAAAAACTGCCCAAAAATAGGTGTGCCAAGCTTGTAGCATCATACTTAAAAATACTTGAGGATGTAATTGGTGCCAAAGGTGCTTCAACAAAGTTTGGAGTAAAGGCTGTGAATATTAGACCCCGCTTTACCGTAGTTTTAAACGGCACTATTCGGCTGCTAGAGGGGGGGGGGGGGGGGGTTTAAACCCCCGCTAGTGGCCAAAAAGGGGTTAAATCCATCCGCAAAACGCCGCCGGTATTGCAGCGCTGCCCCATTGATTGACTTTTTCTTACGCCCTGCCAGCGCACCGCTCCAGTGTGAAAGCCCTCGGGCTTTCACACTGGCGTGAATGGAGCAGCTGTTTTAGGGCGGTTTGCAGGCGCTATTTTTAACGCTATAGCGCCCTGCAAAACGCTCCAGTGTGAAAGGGGTCTTAATGTACATGGTATTGTTTTAAGTTTTTAATACATTTGCAAACATTTCAAACAAACTTCTTTAGCATTTCCATTATGGGGTATTGTTTGTAGAATTTTAACCACTTGAGCCCCGGACCATTATGCTGCCTAAGGACCAGAGGTCTTTTTCCAATTTGGCACTGCGTCGCTTTAACTGCTAATTGCGCGGTCATGCAATGCTGTACCCAAACGAAATTTGCGTCCTTTTCTTCCCACAAATAGAGCTTTCTTTTGATGGTATTTGATCACCTCTGCGGTTTTTATTTTTTGCGCTATAAATGGAAAAAGACCGAAAATTTTGAAAAAAAATGATATTTTCTACTTTTTGTTCTAAAAAAAATCCAATAAACTCAATTTTAGTCATACATTTAGGCCAAAATGTATTCGGCCACATGTTTTTGGTAAAAAAAAATGTCAATAAGCGTATATTTATTGGTTTGCGCAAAAGTTATAGCGTCTACAAACTAGGGTACATTTTCTGTAATTTACACAGCTTTTAGTTTATGACTGCCTATGTCATTTCTTGAGGTGCTAAAATGGCAGGGCAGTACAAAACCCCCCCAAATGACCCCATTGTGGAAAGTAGACACCCCAAGGAAATTGCTGAGAGGCATGTTGAACCCATTGAATATTTATTTTTTTTGTCCCAAGTGATTGAATAATGACAAAAAAAAAAAAAAAAAAAAAAAATATTTACAAAAAGTTGTCACTAAATGATATATTGCTCACACAGGCCATGGGCCTATGTGGAATTGCACCCCAAAATACATTCTGCTGCTTCTCCTGAATATGGGGATACCACATGTGTGGGACTTTTTGGGAGCCTAGCCGCGTACGGGGCCCCGAAATCCAATCACCGCCTTCAGGATTTCTAAGGGCGTAAATTTATGATTTCACTCTTTACTGCCTATCACAGTTTCGGAGGCCATGGAATGCCCAGGTGGCACAAAACCCCCCCAAATGACCCCATTTTGGAAAGTAGACACCCCAAGCTATTTCCAGAGAGGCATATTGAGTCCATGGAATATTTTATATTTTGACACAAGTTGCGGGAAAGTGACACATTTTTTTTTTTTTTTTTGCACAAAGTTGTCACTAAATGATATATTGCTCACACAGGCCATGGGCATATGTGGAATTGCACCCCAAAATACATTTAGCTACTTCTCCTGAGTATGGGGATACCACATGTGTGGGGCTTTTTGGGAGCCTAGCCGTGTACGGGACCCCGAAAACCAATCACCGCCTTCAGGATTTCTAAGGGTGAAAATTTTTGATTTCACTCTTCACTGCCTATCACAGTTTCGGAGGCCATGGAATGCCCAGGTGGCACAAAACCCCCCCAAATGACCCCATTTTGGAAAGTAGACACCCCAAGCTATTTGCTGAGAGGCATGGTGAGTATTTTGCAGCTCTCATTTGTTTTTGAAAATGAAGAAAGACAAGAAAAAACTTTTTTTTTTTTCTTTTTTCAATTTTCAAAACTTTGTGACAAAAAGTGAGGTCTGCAAAATACTCACTATACCTCTCATCAAATAGCTTGGGGTGTCTACTTTCCAAAATGGGGTCATTTGGGGGGGGTTTGTGCCACCTGGGCATTCCATGGTCTCCGAAACTGTGATAAGCAGTCAAGAGAGAAATCAAAAATTCACGCCCTTAGAATGCCTGAAGGCGGTGCTTGGTTTTCGGGGTTCCGTACGCGGCTAGGCTCCCAAAAAGTCTCACACATGTGGTATCCCCGTACTCAGGAGAAGCAACAGAATGTATTTTGGGGTATAATTTCACATATTCCCATGGCATGTTTGAGCAATATATCATTTAGTGACAATTTTGTGCAAAAAAAAAAAAAAAAAATGGTCTCTTTCCCGCAACTTGTGTCGCAATATAAAATATTCCATGGACTCGACATGCCTCTCAGCAAATAGCTTGGGGTGTCTACTTTCCAAAATGGGGTCATTTGGGGGGGTTTTGAACTGTCCTGGCATTTTATGCACAACATTTAGAAGCTTATGTCACACATCACCCACTCTTCTAACCACTTGAAGACAAAGCCCTTTCTGACACTTATTGTTTACATGAAAAAGTTTTTTTTTTTTGCAAGAAAATTACTTTGAACCCCCAAACATTATATATTTTTTTAAAGCAAATGCCCTACAGATTAAAATGGTGGGTGTTTCATTTTTTTTTTCACACAGTATTTGCGCAGCGATTTTTCAAACGCATTTTTTGGGGAAAAAACACACTTTTTTAAATTTTAATGCACTAAAACACACTATATTGCCCAAATGTTTGATGAAATAAAAAAGATGATCTTAGGCCGAGTACATGGATACCAAACATGACATGCTTTACAATTGCGCACAAACGTGCAGTGGCAACAAAATAAATACATTTTTAAAAGCCTTTAAAAGCCTTTACAGGTTACCACTTTAGATTTACAGAGGAGGTCTACTGCAAAAATTACTGCCCTCGATCTAACCTTCGCGGTGATACCTCACATGCATGGTGCAATTGCTGTTTACGTTTGACGACAGACCGCCGCTTGCGTTCGCCTTAGTGCGAGAGCAGGGGGCGACAGGGGTGCTTTTTTTTTTTTTTTTTTTTCTTTATTATTTTTTTGCTTTTTTATCTTATTTTTAAACTGTTCCTTTCATTTTTATTTTTTTTTAATCATTTTTATTGTTATCTCGGGGAATGTAAATATCCCCTATGATAGCAATAGGTAGTGACAGGTACTCTTTTTTAAAAAAATTGGGGTCTATTAGACCCTAGATCTCTCCTCTGCCCTCAAAGCATCTGACCACACCAAGATCGGTGTGATAAAATGCTTCCCCAATTTCCCAATGGCGCCATTTACATCCAGCGAAATCTAAGTCATAAAATGCTCGTAGCTTCCGGTTTCTTAGGCCATAGAGATGTTTGGAGCCACTCTGGTCTCTGATCAGCTCTATGGTCAGCTGGCTGAATCACCGGCTGCATTTTCAGGTTCCCTGTTGAGACAGGAGAGCCAGAGAAAAACACGGAAGACGGTGGGGGGGGGGGGGCATTCCCTCCCACGGCTTGTAAAAGCAGTCTAGAGGCTAATTAGCCGCTAGGATTGCTTTTACATGAAAGCCGACCGCTGGCTGAAAAGAATGATACCAAGATGATACCTAAACCTGCAGGCATCATTCTGGTATAACCACTCAAAGTTGTGAATGGCGTACCTGAAGACAAAAAAATGGTTAACAATAAAGCACAGTAAACGGTAAAGTATAAAAAATTGCATACCTGAAAAGCAAACATGATAAAACATAATAACAATAAAACATTGCAGAATAGAATACAGTAAAAAAGAGCAGAACAATAGAGAGAATAGAGAGAGAGAGAACAATAAAACGACAACTATTTTTTTTAATTTTATATATATATATATATATATTTTTTTTTTACACTTTTTTTGTAACTAACTTTTATAACTGTAACCGGTTCCAGGTTCGGGTCTCTCAAAATGCGATGGCATCTTGGGAGATCCTGTGAAAGTGTGCCTAGTCTGTGCAATGCTGTACCCTACGCTAATACTCAACTAGTGCATGGTAGCGTTCAAAACATTCACCAATGCAAAGACCAGGATTGTCAGGACAGGAGGGACAATAATAGCGGGTGTCACCCCTATATCCGCGCTAGCTGCAGACACAATATCTTTTTTGGGGGCGTTCGCTGGGTAGGGGTACTCGGGAGGACATAAAGAAAATGCCTCTCATGCAGCCGACTGCATTTGGTTGGGGATGTGAATGGGGGAAGTACGGGCGCTGCAGAAGCGGTGGGTTCCCAATTAGGATTAGCGAATGCAGTAGGAAGGGCACTATGGGCACGACGGGCCTGTGTTTGTCTTTTTGGTGGCAGCGGGACACTACTTGTGCTTGCCACCTCACCAGCTTGAACTGCACTTATGGGACTCGCCACGTCACCAAGTGTTACTGCAGTGCTGGTTTGACTACGACCGGGGTGTACTAGGCCGCTGGCGCTTGCCAGTTCACCAAAACGCTACCAAAAAATCTGTTGGCGATCGCAGGGATCAGGCCTGACTCTGCGAACGCTGCAGTTATGCGTTTTAGTGTTTTGTAAGTGACAGTGATCCATCGATACTGCACTTGGGTGGGCTGGGCCGGGCGGAGGGGCAAAATGCAGGTGCTAGCAGGTATCTGGGCTGATTCCGCTAACACTGCGTTTTTGGGAACCCTAAACTGCTGGGGACACTAGTATAGATCTGATCGGATCAGATATTGATCCGTTCAGATACTATACCACTAAGGGAGGCGTATGCTGCGTGCGTGGGTGTTAGCGGTACTGGCGCTAACCTGACCCTGCCTGGGGCTGGTGCTTGCCAGTTCACCAAAATACTACCAAAAAAAGTGTTAGCGATCGCAGGGATCAGGCCTGACTCTGCGAACGCTGCAGTTATGCATTTAGTCTTTTGTAAGTGACAGTGATCCATCGATACTGCACTTGGGTGGGCTGGGCTGGGCCGGGCGGAGGGGCAAAACGCAGGTGCTAGCAGGTATCTGGGCTGATCCCGCTAACACTGCGTTTTTGGGAACCCTAAACTGCTGGGGACGCTAGTATAGATCTGATCGGATCAGATATTGATGCGTTCAGATACTATACCACTAAGGGAGGTGTATGCTGCGTGCGTGGGTGTTAGCGGTACTGGCGCTAATCTGACGCTGCCTGGGGCGACGCATATCACCGCCGGGCGATCAGGGGGCTAAACCTTTATTCGGTAATAAACGGCGGGTGCCCTGACACTATAAAAAATAAACAAACTAACCAGCGTCAACCGTAACGGTTATACGGTGATCAGTGGTGAAAGGGTTAACTAGGGGGCAATCAAGGGGTTAAAACATTTATTCGGTAGTATATGGGGGTCCCTGTCGCTATAAAACGCTGACGGCGAACCTAAATATTTATGTCCCTAACTAGCGTCACCAGCGACACTAATACAGCAATCAGAAAAATGATCGCTTAGTGACACTGGTGACAGGGGGTGATCAGGGGGTTAAAACTTTATTTGGGGGGGTTAGGGGGGTACCCTAGACCTAAAGGGGGGTAACAGTATCTGTCCCAACACTGTAACTGTCACAAACTGACACTATGCAGTAATCAGGAAAAAAAAAAAAAATGCTGGTGTCAGTTTGTGACAGGGGGGGGGGGGGGGGTGATTGGGGGGGGGATCGGGGGGCGATCGGGGGGGGGGGGGGGAATCGGGGTGTTTTGTGTGCCTGGCATGTTCTACTGTGTGTGTGTGTGTTGGTGCACTCACATTGATGTCTTCTCTCCTCGGGCCGGAACGGAAATTACCGAGCCGAGGAGAGATGACATCATTTCCTTTGCTGCTGTTTAGCATACAGCAGCAAAGGAATGATTCGATTGGCCGGCGGCGATCGCGAGGGGGGGGCCACGAACGGATGGTCTCCCCCTCACCACCGATCGCCGCTGGACAAACGACGACCGCCTCGAGCACCGGGGGGGGGGGGGGTCCGATCAGACCCCCCACCCGCGGAAGGCAAATCACGTACACTGTACGTGATTTTGCCTGTCCGTGCCACTTTGCCGACGTACATCGGCGTGAGGCGGTCGTCAAGTGGTTAAGGAAAATAATGAATTTAATCTGTTTTGGAATAAGACTGTGACATAACGAAATGAGGAAAAAGTGAAGCCCCGTGAATACTTTCCAGATGCACCGTATTTGCATGGAACAGCTTGTGGAAAGCTTTTACTTTCTTGCATACATAACGCCTATATAGAGAACTTTAGATAAACTTGGTAAGATTAAAAGGGAACAGTTAATGTGTTTTGCAGTGCTTACAATAAACTACAAACAACTGTTTGTATAACATAATCAACCAGACAGTGAGTGCATGGTCTTCAGTCAATTAACACGTGTTTGACTTACCCGTAAAATCCTTTTCTACGAGTACATCACAGGCCGGGGGGTGGAGCTGAGTGCCGCATGTGAGAGGACCTGCTTCTCTGAGCTCCCATGACTGATCCGCACACCGATCCTCTCCCCGTCTCACAGCCCTGTCTCAGCCGTGCCCCTGCACACTCCCTGGAGCCCACTGCACCAAACAACCCACTGCCCGCATCACTACACGACCGGGATGACTAGATCAAAGAAGGATGATGGAGTGGCCCCAGACTCCCAACATAGTTCCGCCGCCCCCTTGCCACAGCAGACAACACGTGGGGCGGACAAGCACAAAGAGACGGAAGCTGGAGCTTCTAAATACAAAGGAGCCAAGACAACAGGTAAAGATTCCCCAGAGACATGCTTTACTGCGCTCAAAAGCTGCCCTTGCATGCAGTGTGCCCACTCCGATAGCCTGGAAGAAGAGGCTACATCACAGGACACTGGATTGGCTCCTTCTTAAGCCTCGTACACTCGATCAGATTGTTGGAAGGGGATTGTCTGTTGACAGACTGTCGGCCTAAAATCTGACCGTTAGTACGCTACTTTTGACAATTGTTGTCCAACTTTCTGCCAACAAATTTGGGATGACATGCTAGTAAATTTTCGGCGGACAATGGTCTGTTGTCAGATTTTATGATGGTCAGTACACAAGTCCTTCACAGAAAAGTCGAAAGTACAAACGCGCATGCTCGGAATCAATGCTCACCAAAACACGAAATTAGCAGAAGGGGCCCAAAGGGTGGCGCTCAAGAGCTGACATTCCTCGTAGTACGTCACTACGTTCGTGTTTGTTAGCCGACAATTGTGTACCGTTAGTATGCAAGACAAGATCCTGGCACACACCCTTTGGACAAAAATCAGACGCTCGGTTGGCCAACAATCGGATCGTGTGTACAAGGCTTTAATGGGTTATGCTGCACCTTCAAGTAATTGCACGCTGGCAAAGCACAGCTGAAAACCAATCCCTGTATAACCCCTCTCATGTGACCCTGTGATGAAATGAATAGGGGCGGGGCAAGATGACGCAACAACGCTACACATTGGTAACTGTATACTGAGAGCACATTAGCAACAGGAGTTTCCACTGTCATAATACTGTGAATATATGAGCATTACTTGGTGCGGTGGAGTACCTGTGAAATTGAGTGTGGTTTTATAAGCTGGGAAAGAGGAATAAAGTTTTTAAGGCTAAAGCACTATGCAGTTTTTCTCTGACATGTATACTGTGGAATGGAATGTGGAGATTGGAGAGTGAATAATAAAGATCAACTGTGCTTATGGGCTGGAGGAAGGTGTTCTGGGGAGGAGTCATTTCAAGGAGAAGGTGACATCGTGGACACTATCAAGAGAGGTGACACCAAGTGGCCCGATCTGAGGGACAAAAAGCACATATTGACCTTACATTAAATTGCAAGGTCATTGAAACAAGATGAGAGCACAACTGGTGGAGGCCACTGATTGCATATAGCATGATTGGTGGATAATATGAAAAGCTGAACAGAGACTCTTTGACCATTTGTATTTTATTCTGAACAATGTGCTATCCATTTTGTTTTATTTTCGAAATAAATCTCTGGTAATGCAGTAGGCATTTGCACCCTCCTGTGTGCATGTTGTGTTTTTTTTAAGGCGTGTCTTGCAGACCTGGGAAACTGAGGTCTAATGCCATGAACCCTTTCACACTTGTGCGACTCTGGACATCGGAGTCGCATGACAAGTCGTATCCCATGATTCCCAATGATAACCATTCATATATCTGTGCGACTTCATAGTAGTCCCTGTACTACTTTGGTCCAATTTTCAGCCTTGCCCTGTGTCCAATCATCTGGAGGTGCAACACAACCAACGGATCCAAGAAATTGCTAACCTGTTGCCCTGTGATGTATGATAAAAAAAAAGCACAACCACTGGGATGGATTTGCTAAAACTGGAGAGTGCAAAATCTGGTATAGCTCGGCATAAAAAAGAATCAGCTTCTAGTTTTTTTTGTCAAAGCTTAAAGTGACACTAAAAGGTACATTTAAAAAAAATAAAAAATAAATAACAAACATGTCATACTTACCTCCACTGTGCAGCTCGTTTTGCACAGAGTGGCCCTGAACCTCCTCTTCTGGGGTCCCCCGGCGGCTTTCTCGGCTCCTCCCCACATCAGATAACCCCCTAGGAGAAGCGCTCTCCCAGGGGAGTTACCTTGCGGGCGTGCTCCGGAGTCCTGCATTCGGCGTTCATAGACGCCAAATGCAGGACTCGGCCCCGCCCCTCGGCAGCTGCGTCATTGGATTTGTTTGACAGCAGCGGGAACCAAAGGCTGCACTGCTATCAATCTATCCAATCAACAGCCGAGAACCCCCTAGCAGAGAGAAGGCGCGTCCCCATGGGACAACTTCGAGGGTTAAGTAAAACGAGGGGGGGGGGGGGGAGCATTAAGGTGAAAAAACACAAACCTTTACAACCCCTTTAACTGAACAAGCAGAAATTAAAAGCTGATCGGCTACAATGCACAGCTGCACCAGATTGTGAACTCTCCAGTTTTAGTATATGATCCCCCACTGTGTAGTATTGCACAGAGAAGTTTCAGTGTATAATAAGAAAACATTGCTGCCCCCTTGTGACCCTCTGCACAATTACATGTTAAACAACCCCATCGAACAAGTTCATCATGCTACTAGTTAAGGGACTTTGTAGTTTTGTCATTATGCCTGGTTTGTTTTTTTACTACCCGTTTTACCCCAGCTCCAGCAACTCCTATTTGAAAATGTGCTCTGTGTATTTCCTCAAAACCGTGCTTTCGCCTCTTATAGTTACCATCTTACAACCTAGAATGTGCGATTCGAAGTTCTGCAAATCTACGAACAAGGGCCTATGCCGGAGACAGTGAATTACGTTATCACAACAAAGATCATGCCATGAACAATGTTCCGTGAATGTAGGATAAACAGTGCATGCGCAGGCGATATCAACCACCAAAAAAACAAAAAAAAAAAAACCAGAACAGCTTTGAGAGAGTAAAAAAGTTATATACAGTGCCTTGAAAAAGTATTCACACCGCTTGAAATGTCCCACATTTTGTCATGTTACAACCAAAACCGTTAATGTATTTTATTGGGATTTTATGTAATAGATCAACATAAAGTGGCACATAAATTGTGAAGTGGAAGGAAAATGATAAATGGTTTACAAATAAATATGTGAAAAGTGTGGCGTGCATTTGTATTCAGCCCCCCCGAGTCAATACTTTATAGTACCACCTTTCACTGCAATTACAGCTGCAAGTCTTTTTGGGGATGTCTCTACCAGCTTTGCACATCTAGAGAGTGACGTTTTTGCCATTTTTCTTTGCAAAATAGCTCAAGCTCTGTCAGATTGGATGGAGAGCGTCTGTGAACAGCAATTTTCAAGTCTTGCCACAGATTCTCAATTGGATTTAGGTCTGGATTTTGACTGGGCCATTCTAACACATGAATATCCTTTGATGTAAACCATTCCATTGTAGCTCTGGTTGTATGTTTAGGGTCATTGTCCTGTGGAAGGTGAACCTCCGCCCCAGTCTCAAGTCTTTTGCAGGTTTTCTTCTAAGATTGCCCTGTATTTGGCTCCATCCATCTTCCCATCAACTCTGACCAGCTTCCCTGTCCCTGCTGAAGAAAAGCATCCCCACAACATGATGCTGCCACCACCATGTTACACGGTGGGGATGGTGTATTCAGGGTGATGTGCAGTGTTAGTTTTTTGCCACACAGAGTTTTGCTTTTGGGCCAAAAAGTTTAATTTTGGTCTCATCTGACCAGAGCACCTTCTTCCACATGTTTGTTGTGTCCCCCACATGGCTTCCTGCAAACTGGAAAATGGGACTTCTTATGGCTTTCTTTCAACAATGGCTTTCTTCTTCCCACTCTTCCATAAAGGCCTGATTTGTGGAGTGACTAATAGTTGTCCTGTGGACAGATTCTCCCACCTGAGCTGTGGATCTCTGCAGCTTCTCCAGAGTTACCATGGGCCTCTTGGCTGCTTCTCTGATTAATGCTCTCCTTGCCGGCCTGTCAGTTTAGGTGGACGGCCATGTCTTGGTAGGTTTGCAGTTGTGCCATACTCTTTCCATTTTCGGATGATGGATTGAACAGTACTCTGAGATGTTCAAAGCTTGAGATATTTTTTTAGAACCAAACCCGGCTTTAAACTTCTCCACAACTTTATTCCTTGATCTTCATGATGCTGTTTGTTCACTAAGGTTCTCTAACAAACCTCAGAGCTTCACAGAACAGATGTATTTATACTGAAATTAAATTACACACAGGTGGACTCTATTTACTAAATAGGTGACTTATGGAGACAATTGGTTCCACTAGATTTTAGTTAGGGGTATCAGAGTAAAGGGGGCTGAATACAAATACACACCACACTTTTCACATATTTATTTGTAAACATTACTTTACTTTTTGGTTGTCACATGACAAAATATGGAAAATTTCAAGGGGAATGAATACTTTTTCAAGGCACTGTATAAAGGGTAAGTGCAGTATTCATTTGAATGAGATAAAGTGCATAAAGATTAATTTCACTCTAGAAGTGAACCCATATACTGTGTTCTGCTCCTTACCGATCTGAAGGGAAGACTGTTCTGCTCACACAAGAAACCAATCACAGATCTTAAGAGAGCAAATTATTCTCTGTATGGGACATTTCATGGTCATGTGACAAAAAAGGGCTACAACCCAGAGCCAGGTCATCTAAAAGGCAATCTAAGGGGAATCCTAGGGCCCAACAGAAGTTTAAGGGCCCCTGATACAATCTTCAGCTCATACCGCAAACCAGGGATAGCACAACTAGTCAAGGCTGTTCAACCCACTTCATAAAAGCAAGTGTACGAGTGGTGTCCAAGTCAAACCAGGACTTTTAATTTTACAGGTATAAAAAGGGATGCTAGCGGGGCAGTACTACACGCAGTATTAAGTGGCAAGTGTCTCCTATTACTAATAGGCAGGGGAACATGTCGGGGGGCCACTCCGGAGACCGTTAATTTCTTGCCGATTGCCCCTTGTACATTTACTGCGGGGCAGCGGTTTCTGTACGCAGAATCATGTACAGGTACGCGGTTCTGCACTTCCGGGTCTGCGGCTCATACACAGCATTGGACACAGCAGAAGCTAATCAGCAGGTCTGGCGGACCCGATGTCTGCCGGGACCCACCCATTGTTTCCAACAAAGGCAGAACGGCGGTCCGCCTATGTATAAAAGGCAGATTGCCATTCTGTTAGTAGGGAAGACAGAGATCCTGTGTTTCTGCTAAGCAGGAACACGGTTCTCTGTCTTTCCACAGTAGAAGCACCCCCCCCCCAGTTAGCAAGCAGCCCCTAGGGACACATTTAACCCTTTGAACACCCCTGGTGTTAACCCCTTCCCTGCCAGTGTCATTAATACAGTGACAGTGCATATTTTAAAGCACTAATCACTGTACTGTAGTCACTGGTCCCCAAAAAGTATCAAAAGTCTCACTTAGTGTCTGATTTGTCCGCTGCAATGTTGCAGGTCGGCTACAAGTCGCTGATCGCTGCATGTACTAGTAAAAATAAAATATTAATATATATATATATATACATATACAGGGGCTTGCGAAAGTATTCGGCCCCCTTGAACTTTTCAACCTTTTGCCACATTTCAGGCTTCAAACATAAAGATATAAAATTTTAATTTTTTGTGAAGAATCACCAACAAGTGGGACACAATTGTGAAGTGGAACGAAATCTATTGGATATTTTAAACTTTTTTAGCAATTAAAAAACTGAAAAGTGGTGCGTGCAAAATTATTCGGCCCCTTTACTTTCAGTGCAGAAAACTCACTCCAGAAGTTCAGCGAGGATCTCTGAATGATCCAATGTTGTCCTAAATGACTGATGGTGATAAATAGAATCCACCTGTGTGTAATCAAGTCTCTGTATAAATGCACCTGCTCTGTGATAGTCTCAGGGTTCTGTTGAAAGCGCAGAGAGCATCATGAAGACCAAGGAACACACCAGGCAGGTCCGTAATACTGTTGTGAAGTTTAAAGCCGGATTTGGATACAAAAAGATTTCCCAAGCTTTAAACATCCCAAGGAGCACTGTGCAAGCGATCATTTTGAAATGGAAGGAGTATCAGACCACTGCAAATCTACCAAGACCTGGCTGTCCCTCTAAACTTTCAGCTCAGACAAGGAGAAGACTGATCAGAGATGCAGCCAAGAGGCCCATGATCACTCTGGATGAACTGCAGAGAAATACAGCTGAGGTGGGAGAGTCTGTCCATAGGACAACAATCAATCATACACTGCACAAATCTGGCCTTTATGGAAGAGTGGCAAGAAGAAAGCCATTTCTCAAAGATATCCATAAAAAGTCTCGTCTAAAGTTTGCCACAAGCCACCTGGGAGACACACCAAACATGTGGAAGAAGGTGCTCTGGTCCGATGAAACCAAAATCGAACTTTTTGGCCACAATGCAAAACGATATGTTTGGCGTAAAAGCAACACAGCTCATCACACTCAACACACCATCCCCACCGTGAAACATGGTGGTGGCAGCATCATGGTTTGGGCCTGCTTTTCTTCAGCAGGGACAGGGAAGATGGTTAAAATTGAGGGGAAGATGGATGCAGCCAAATACAGGACCATTCTGGATGAAAACCTGTTGGAGTCTGCAAAAGACCTGAAACTGGGACGGAGATTTATCTTCCAACAAGACAATGATCCCAAACATACAGCAAAATCTACAAAGGAATGGTTCACAAATAAATGTATCCAGGTGTTAGAATGGCCAAGTCAAAGTCCAGACCTGAATCCAATCGAGAATCTGTGGAAAGAGCTGAAAACTGCTGTTCACAAACGCTCTCCATCCAACCTCACTGAGCTCGAGCTGTTTTGCAAGGAAGAATGGGCAAGAATTTCAGTCTCTCGATGTGCAAAACTGATAGAGACATACCCCAAGCGACTTGCAGCTGTAATCGCAGCAAAAGGTGGCTCTACAAAGTATTAACGCAAGGGGGCCGAATAATTTTGCACGCCCCACTTTTCATTTTTTTATTAGTTAAAAAAGTTTCAAAAATCCAAAAGATTTCGTTCCACTTCACAATTGTGTCCCACTTGTTGGTGATTCTTCACAAAAAATAAAAATTTTATATCTTTATGTTTGGTGCCTGAAATGTGGCAAAAGGTTGAAAAGTTCAAGGGGGCCGAATACTTTCGCAAGCCACTGTGTATATATATATATATATATATATATATATATATATATATATATATATATATATATATATATCCCATAGTTTGTAGACGCTATAACTTTTGCGCAAACCAATCTATATACGCTTATTGGGATTTTTTTTTTTACCAAAAATATGTAGCAGAATACATATTGGCCGTATCACAAAAAATGGGGGGGGGGGGTAGGGTAAATCTATCCGGAGCTCAAGTGGTTAATGAAGATGGCAGATAACAGTTTGTGAGTGCATGAAACAGCGTGTGGTGATGAAGTTTCTTGTGAAAGAAAAATTTTGAACAATTGCGTCTGCAGATAAATTGAAGTGTTTTCTAGGACGAACATGGCTTTATTCATGTGGATTTTCTGCCCCATGGTGCCACCATCAACAGTGAATATTATTGTCATGTTCTGAGTGATGTGCATACACGTCTGCGGGAAAAAAGCGACCTGGTTTGCTCAATAAGGGCATCCTGTTTCTCCAGGATTGTTGTCAGCATTTCAGCACTGATGGAGAAGTGAAGCAGGCTGTCCGAGGATGGTTCAGGCTTACTGACAAATCTTTCAATGCTGAAGCCTTTCACACATTAAATGCTGGGATAAGTGTTAAAATATAGCAGGAGAATATGTTGAAAAATAAATGCAGTTTCCACTCCTTAATAATTTGTTCTTTTATTATATAAACTAAAAAGTTCCAGTTTAGATTGAATGCCCCTCGTACTTGTAGGCAGTTAGTATCTGATGGGGCAAGCCATACCAGTACAGAGAGCAAATAGGGTGGCTCCTATTGCAACTCTTATCAAAGTCAATGAAAAAATAAATAAATAAAAAAAGACTCCCAATGCTTAGGGGAACAACAACTGACATTGGTTCTAACCTTTCCCCAATCTGTTCAAAACTGAAAGAAAACGTTTGGGCTGCAGTTGTGCTTTAACCACTTGCCGACCAGCTGCCCTGCGGCAGGTTGGCACGATCCCGCGAACCGTCGTAGCTATACGTCGGTCCCTTTAAGCGGGATAGCAGGTGTGTGCGCCCACTGCACAGTGGGGGTGGCGATGCTCACGATTGCCCGTCCACGAGCGAACGTGGGCACGAGAGGCAGAACAGGGTTGTGAGGAGAGAGAGATTGTGAGTTCCTATGAGCTGGGAACCATGATCTCTCATCTCCTATAGTCAGTCCCATCCCCCAGCTAGAACACAAACATAGGGAACACAGTTAACCCCTTGATCGCCCCCTAGTGTTAACCCCTTCCCTGCCAGTAACATTTACACAGTAATCAGTGCATTTTTATAGCACTGATTGCTGTATAAATGCCAATGGTCCCAAAATGTGTCAAAAGTGTCCGATATGTCCGCCATAATGTTGCAGTCCCGATAAAAATCGCAGATCGCCGCCATTACTAATAAAAAAAAAAATATATATATATATATATATATATATATATATATATATATATATATATATAAAAATGCCAAAAATCTATTCCCTATTTTGTAGACGCTATAACTTTTGAGCAAACCAATCAATATACGGCAATTTTTATTACCAAAAATATGTTGAAGAATATCGGCCTAAACTGAGGAAAAAATTAGCTTTTTTAAAAAAAAAAAAAAATGGGGCTATTTATTGCAGCAAAAAGTACAAAATAGTGTTTTTATCAAAATTGTCACTCATTTTTTTGTTTATAGCGCAAAAAATAAAAACCGCAGAGATGATCAAATACCACCAAAAGAAAGCTCTATTTGTGGGAAAAAAAGGACATCAATTTTGTTTGGGTACAGTGTCACACAACCGCGCAATTGTCAGTTAAAGCGACGCAGTGCCGTATCGCAAAAAATGGCCTGGCCATTCAGCAGCCAATTCTTCTGGGGCTGAAGTGGTTAAAGAAAAACTGCGAATGCTGTGTGAAGCTCTGAACCTAGCAAAAGGTTGGTTTTCCATTCGCAAGTTTTAGTATCCAGTGGCAGAACCTGCTACTCCTAATGAAATATTAGTCTGTCAGCTAATATGCTCACTTGTAAGGCTCGGTTCACACTGGGGCGACTTGGGATCCGACTTGTACGCCCTCAAGTCGCCCCAGAAATAGTTTCGATGGGAGTGAACGCTAGCGTCTTAATAGACGCTACTGAAGTCGCTCCGACTTCAGAGCGTACTCCCTGTACTACTTGGATCCGACTTGGTAGGCGACCTGTACCATAGAAATCAATGGAAGTCGCCTCCAAGTCGGATCTCTCTCTCAAAGTCAAGCGACTTTGCAGGGAAAACCCCTCCCTCCCCCCCTCCCTCCCAGAGAGCCGATTGCCCTGTGATTGGCCACAGGCGAAGTCGCCTGTCATGGAGGCGACTTCAAGTCGCCTTGTAATTTGCTGAAGTCGCGCTGAAGTCGCGTCGAAGCCGCGTTGAAGTCGCGGTACAAAGTCGCGCTAAAGTCGTGTTGCCCCAGTGTGAACCGACCCCAAGTGTCACATTCAGTGAATTATGCCAGGATTCAGTCTTCTGGCTCAGGTTTCCAAGCTTCTATTGGCTCCCTGGGGAACAATCCATTTATAAAAGTACCTCTGAATTCGAAGCCTACTGTTACTAACAAAAAAATAAATAAGAAAATCACTCACTTGCATATCTGTTCATAACCTTGGGATGTTATCAGGACTTTCACACTGGACTCGTACACATCATTGATACTTGACCAGTGAGCTTGTATCTGTGGGTCCTCAATCCTGCTGGCCAGGCTGTCGATGGTGCGTGCAGTTCTAGAAACAAAAACGAGATTTACAAAAGGATAACAATTCACATAATACTTTGTCTTTAATTATGTGAAGAAATAAGCTTTTAGTCGGTGCAGCTGTATCATTGCATGTCTTGCCAAAAGTTCAATAAAATGCCTGCATTCCCATACTCAAAGTGCATGTAAACCCAAACAGTGTACAATGTGCAGCAAGTGAGAGAAAATACCTAATGACCTTTTCCAGACATCTAGTGATAAAATAGCTTCATCTGCTGCACTGAAATCTAAAGCAGTGTTATAAAGCCCTACCCTAATCCCCTATGAATAACAAATTCCATTTCGTCGGAGAGCGGGAGGTGTTCTGTAGTTCTAACATGTCCTAGGACAACAATGCCACTCCCCCAGTATAGTAAGTGTTATAACTCTAGGACAGGAAGTGTGCCAGGATGAAAAAGATACCAAGTGAAAAAGTAGTAAAAAAAAAAAAAAAAAACCCATAAAAAAATAAAATGCAGCCACCACATCCGATTGGTAAGCCACAATATACTATATTTTTGTTCCTGGGTTTAGATACACTTTAAATCTATCAAATAAAAACTATGGTAGTCAACATCAGTGAGCCTCATTCTGAAGACACTTTTTTGAGGCACTGCACCAAACAAGCCACTAAAAACAGGCCTGCAATGTGAGCCCACCTTTTTTCCCAGCATGCACAGGTTTCACTCCCATGAGTGTTCAGTGTGCATTTTTCTGATGATTTAATGAATATATGCTTCCCCTGCCACTATACTAGCATGCAACCAAGGAGTCAAAGAATGGCAGCACCTAAGGCTTTTCATGCAGGTCATTTTGCTTTGCAATAGATCTATAAGTACATCTAAACCCAAAATGTTTTTAGTTAATAAAAACTAACAGGGTTTTTAGTAAAAGGATAACTTTGTTTAAAAAAAATAAAAACAAAACTAAATGTCATACTTACCCGCTCTGTGCAGTTGGTTTTGCACAGACTGGCCCCGATCCTCCTCCTCTTCTGGGGTCCCTCAGCGGCGCTCCTGATTTTCTCGAGTGCCCCGTTGAAGAAGTGCTTTCCCACGGGGCACTCATGCGGGCACGACCCCATGTCCTGCTGCCACCTCCATTGACACAGACAGCAGGACTCGGCCCTGCCCCCCACATCACTGGATTTGATTGACGGCAGCGGGAGTCAATGGCTGCGCTGCTATCAATCTATCCAATCAGGACCAGAGACACCGGCTGGATGCATAGAATGCATTAAGGTGAAGAACCCACAAGGGTTTACAACCCCTTTAAATTGCTAGCTCATACAAAATAAAAACAAGTTTTGGCATTAGCTATATACACCTTAGTGTGACCACTAACCTGCGTCTTAGGAAAATGTGTTTTGCTTGTTTGATTATTTTCTCCAGCAGCCCCTCGCTCTGCTGCATGAGGCTTATTTCATTCTTATCGAAGGCTTGGGGACCGGCAAGACGCATCCTCTTGTGTCCAAATGGAGCGCTGGCCGGATGTGGCATCACAATATTACTTAAAGTTTGTTTGTGAAACTAAAAAACATACAAAAAAAAACGGTATGTTATGCCTCCTTCATTTACCACCTGCTAAAATGTACAATGGATTGCTAAATACAAGTAAGGAGACTTCAGACAATGCTGCCTGGGTAAAGTGTGCAAAAAGGACTTTCCAGCTGGGTAAGTACCATTTTAGCAGGCTTGTAAGTAAATTCCTTCTGCAGCTGATACCGTTTAACCACTTCAGCTCCAGAAGGTTTACCCCCCCCCCCCCCCCCCCGACCAGGCCATAAATAAAATTGATGTCCTTTTTTTTCCCCACAAATAGAGCTTTCTTTTGGTGGTATTTGATCACCTCTGCGGTTTTTATTTTTTGGGCTATAAACAAAAGAAGAGCGATAATTTTGGAAAAAAACAAAAAAAAACACAATATCTTTTACTTTTTGCTATAATATCCCACATTTTTTATCAAAAAAACAATTTTTTTCCTCAATTTAGGCCGATATGTATTCTTCTACATATTTTTGGTAAAAAAAAAAAAATTTGCAATAAGCGTATATTGATTGGTTTGCACAAAAGTTATAGCATCTACAAAACAGGGGATAGATTTATGGCATTTTTATTATTTTTTTTTTTTTACCAGTAATGGCAGAGATCTGCAATTTTTTTTATTGGGACTGCGACATTATGGCGGACACATCGGACACTTCTGACACATTTTTTAAACCATTGACAATTATACAGCGATCAGTGCTATAAAAACGCACTGATTACTGTGTAAATGTCACTAACAGGGAAGGGTTTAATACTAGGGGGCGATCAAGGGGTTAAATGTGTTCCCTTACTGTGTTTCTAACTGTAGGGGGGATGGGACTGTCTAGGAGGAGAGAGAGATGGGTGTTCATACATAGTATGAACACACGATCGGTCTCCTCTCCCCTGAAAGAACCGATTTACACACACAGATCCCGGTTTCTTGTTCGGTCACTAGCGATCGCAGGAGCCCGGCGGTCATCGCGACCACCGGGCACTCGCATTGGCTCCAGGCACACGCTGCGCGCGCCCCTAGTGGCCAAAAGAAAAAAACAAACGCAAGGTAACGTCGATATGCCCATCCGAGCCAACCTGTCGCAGTAAAACTGCGACGGCAAGCGGTGAAGCATTTAAACAAGGCAAACAGGACCTGTATAGGCCAGTCCATTTAACACTGCGTGTTACCGGAAATCTGGTATGGCATTCTAATACCGAGCCAAAAAAGTATACTTATTCTGAGTCTATAAAAAAAACTTTTTTTTTTGTACAGGCAAAAAAATTAAAGAGTGTTTATGTCAGTTGGCTCACCTCTCTAACAATCTGGTGCAGGTTGTGTTCCAAGACGTAAAGGTGATCTTCAGGGCTCGTCTTTTCAGAAGATGATTTCTGAGACTTCTTGTCATTTGTTGAGTGGCAGAAGGAGATAGATAGCTGGAGTCCTGTAGGAAGACGACAGTCAGATGACTAATGAGAATAATAACACTATTTCGGCAGTTTGGTGCTATGATTTACATTTTATAATGCTAGATGTGCCAAAATACACTTTTACAGCTACACTCTACAGCAGGGGTCTCCAAATTTCCTAAACAAGTTTACTGTCCTTGAGACAGATAGGAATGGGTACATTCTGTTGGATTCCTGCCATCACCCGTCATGGCTATCGGCAGTGTCTAAAGGCCAATTTTTAAGATTAAGACGAAATTACACCCAGAGGATTACTTTAGGGAAGCTGCTAATTTTAAAGCAAATTTTTTGACAAAGGGATATAATGAGTGAGCTTTAGCTATCCTCATACAGTAGGTGGGGGGTTGGAATAGCCAACAATGGATTATTGATGGCCCCCAGGAGAGAACATCGGGCGATTTTGGCTCAGCCTTCCTCACTACCTATTCAAGCCACCAATGGCTAATAAAAAAAAAAAAAAAAAAAAAAAAAAAAAAGAGCATTTGCAAGTTTTAAAAAAAACGACAGTGTTTTGGGCCCTCAGTTACCTAACCAACCACAGGTCATTTTTAGGGGAGCACCCAGCTTGAGGAATATGGTGGCACCGAATGTTTTAGATCCCCCAACTAGACCCACATTTTTTGGTGATCTGAAAGGTTATTATCTATGTGGGAAGTGTAAAGCATTGCAGGATTAACCAAATCAGAGGCAGGAGGGTCACGGAATTTACCTCGGTTTGTACAGGTGCCACCTACCCGATTAGAACTTTTATTTCATGCATGACTAAGCATATGGTTTACCTCCTTAGGTGCCCCTGTGGCTTAGAATATGTTGGGCGCACCACTCGTATGTTGCACATTAGACTTGGGGAGCACATAAATATTAAAAATGGGTTTGACAAACACAATGTGTCTAAACACTATGCTCTCAAACATGACAGGGATCCCAGAGGTACCACATATTTAGCCCTAGAAAAGTACACCCCGCATTGGCGAGGTAGTAATGGTAAAAGGAATATTTCAAGGGCTGAGACCAGCTGGATCTATAAATTGGGTACACATGTCCCCCACGGCTTGAACATGGAGTGGGACATCGACTGTTTTATAAATAATAGTTGACGTCCCCTTATTTCCCCTTTATTTATTTTTTTTTTATTTTTAGATACCCGTTTTAAGATACTCGTTCTAGTGGGTTTTTGGTCTTAAATAAAATTTCAGACATGATATAATTTTCCAACATAAGAGTTAGGCGTACAGGGTTTATATATATATGGTTTAGTTTAATAGCCATTGATTTTAGAGTACGTTTTAAGAGTTTACCTGCTCTAAATAATTGACTTGCGTAGTGTGATACATCTCAAGCGATTAGGGGGCAGAGATTTCCTGGGTGGATGAGGGGTTGTACACATCACTTTTGGATTGAATAGTTTTACAGAGAATTATGTAATAGGATTTTTTTTTTAAACGGCTTACCTGTAAAATCCTTTTCTTTCGATGGACATCACGGGACACAGAGCCACAGTAATTACTGATGGGATGTCCCAGAGCAATGCTATCTGAGGGGGGGGGGGGGACCACAACCAAGTAGGGTGCAATCAGACCTGAAGACCCTGTACCGCTGCCTGCAGCACACTACGCCCGAAGGCGATATCCTCATGCCTTCTCACATCCACCTGATAGAATCTGGTGATTGTATTTACTGAAGACCAGATTGCGGCCTTGCAGATTTGAGCCATAGAGGCCCGGTGATGCACTGCCCAAGAAGCACCAATAGCCCTTGTGGAATGTGCCCTGATCTGAAACAGAGGAATCTTCTGTTTCAAACCGTAAGCTTGAATGATCAACTGTCGATTCCATTTAGAAATGGTAGCTTTTGACGCTGTCTGTCCTCTACTGGGACTCTCTGGCAGCACAAACAAAACATCCGTTTTGCGAATCTGAGCAGTCGCTTCCAGATAGACCTTAATTGCTCTTACTACATCCAAAGAATGTAGTGATCTTTCTTCCGGAGAACAGGGATCTGGAAAAAAGGAAGGTAGAACAATGTCTTGGTTTAGATGAAAATCTGAAACCACCTTCGGTAAAAAACTAGGATGAGGGCGTAGTACCACTCTATCCTTGTGTACAATCAAATAAGGCTCTTTACAGGAAAGAGCTGCTAATTCTGATACTCTTCTAGCAGAAGAGATGGCTACCAGAAAAATGAACTTCCTTGTCAGCAAGACCAAAGGAATCTGACGTATTGGTTCAAAAGACTGTTTCTGTAACACAGACAGAACCAAGTTCAAGTCCCAGGGTTTTAGGGGCGTCCTAACCGGAGGATTAAGACGTGTCACCCCCTGCATAAAGTTTCAGACCAAAGAATAGGAAGCAAGTTGCCGTTGAAATAATACTGATAAGGCCGAGACCTGGCCCTTGATGGTACTTCATCACTAATCCCAATTGCAGAAAATCAAGAATTCTACCGATCACATATTTTCTGGGATGCCAACCCCTGGATTCACACCAGGATATATAAGCTTTCCAGACTCTATGATAAATCATTCTGGAAGATGGCTTCCTCACATTGATCAAGGTAGATATCACAGGACCTGAAAGCCCACGACTCTTCAGAACGTGGGTTTCAATAGCCAAACGGTCAAATTTAGCGTTTGTAAGGCAGGATGGAACACTGGACCTTGAGATAACAGGTCTGGGCGTACCGGTAGGGTCCACGGGGAACCCACCGTCATCCTTACTATTTCCGCATACCAAGTCCTTCTGGGCCAAGCGGGGGCCACCAGAAGTACCGACTTCCTTTCCTGCCTGATCCTGCGAAGGAGTCGTGGCAGTAGCAGAATCGGCGGGAATGCATAAATCAGTAAGAACCGATGTCACGGAGTCACCAACGCATCCGTCCCGCACGCAAGAGGATCTTTTGTCCTTGCCACAAATCTGTCTATCTTTTTGTTGTATCGGGATGCAAAGAAATCTACATCTGGAACCCCCCATCTTTGGCATATAGCCCGAAAGACGCCAGGATGCAGAGACCATTCCCCTGGAAATAACTGCTGGCGACTCAAGTAGTCCGCCTGCCAGTTCTCTATCCCCGGAATGAAGACTGCCGATATACATGGCACATACTTCTCTGCCCAGACTAAGATCTGGTTCACATCTTTTTGAGCAGCTCGGCTCCTGGTGCCTCCCTGATGATTGACATAAGCCACTGCTGTGGCATTGTCGGACTGGATCCTGACCGGGCATCCCTGTAGCCTGATAGTCAAAGCCTTTAGGGCTAGATATATCGCCCGGATCTCCAGAATGTTGATGGGTAAGGTCCTCTCGGTCTTGGACCATACCCCTTGGACCGCAGACTGTTCCAGAACTGCTACTCAACCCGACAGACTGGCATCTGTTGTTACCACTGTCCAGGTAACCGGTAGAAAGGAAGGATTTCCCCTTCTGCAGGTTTTCAGGTATTAGCCACCAATTGAGGCTGTGACGCACCGCCTGAGACAGGTGCATCGGAAAGTCTAACGCCTGAACCTTCTTGTTCCAGGCCGACAGAATACTGTGTTGCAGCATTCTTGAATGAAACTGAGCATAGGGAACTGCTTCTGCTTGGTCCTAACTGCCAGAATCAGCTCTCTCAAAGCAGTGATCTTTGCTTGAGGTAGAAATACTTTCTCCTGGCTTGTATCTATGACCAGACCTAAATACTCCAGTCTTCTTACTGGTTTTAGGAAAGATTTTTCTAGGTTGAGGATCCAACCCAGGTGTTCCAGATACCTGACTGTGGTCCTCAAGTCTCCATTCAAGGAGGCTACCGACTGGTCTATCAAGAGCAGGTCGTTTAGGTATGCTATGACAGCTATACCCTGAGCCCTTAATCTGGCCAGAGGAGGAGCCAAGATCTTTGTGAACACTCGAGGTGCAGTGGCTATCCCAAAAGGCAGAGCCACAAACTGGAAATGGCGCCCTCCTATCTCGAAGCGCAAAAACTTCTGATGAGCAGGAAAAACGGGCACATGCAGATATGCATCTCTGATGTCTATCGATGCCAGAAATTATCCTCCCTGCACGGTGGAGACTACTGTCCGAATTGATTCCATACGAAAGGACTAAATCCTTAGGAATCGGTTCAGACCCCTTAAATCCAGAATGGGTCTGACATCCCCATTTGGCTTTTGGACCGTAAAAAGGATAAAAACCCCATCCCTGATCCTTTGGGGGAACCACCATAATCACCTCCTGCAACAAAAGTCACTCTAACGCTAGAAGGAGCGACTGCTTTTTCTCCGGATCTCTGGGGACACTTGACCTGATGAAACGAGGAGAGGGAAATTCTTGAAACTCCAGCTTGTACCCTAAAGTTACAGTGGAGACTACCCATCTGTCCTGGAAGTCCTTCCGCCAGAGCCCTGAGAACTGTTGCAGTCTTCCCCCCACTCGAGCGAGCGGGGACGCCCCTTCATGCAGGTCTTTGTGTTTTGCCTAGTAGGCTTCTTCCCCCAGGACTTCTTTTGTCCCTGGGGTTGACTCTTGTCTCTGGACCCAGACGGAGGAGGCCGTCGAGACTGCCTGGAGGCTGAAGCCCCTGGCGCTGGGGAAAGAGTCAGTTTGAAAGAGGGACGCTTACTCTTCTTCTTAACAGGTAAGAGTGCTTATCCCACAAGTTATTCTCTTGATATAGATATCCAAGTCTTCTCCAAAAAACCTTTCACCACGAAATGGAAACCCAGCCAGGAGCTTCTTACATGGTGCTTCGGCTGACCAATTTTTCAACCATAGGATTCTACGTATATGCACTAACCCCAGCGACAGACGAGAGGTTTGCATGATAGAATCTCTGATGGCGTCAACATAACATAAGGCCGCTGGAAGGTTAGCCAACCCCTGGGCCTGCTGTTTAGGTAAAACCTTGATGACCTGCTTAACATGGTCTCTTATGTATTGACAGACTCCAATCGCTGCTACTGCAGGTTGAGCCACTGAACCTGCTAAGGAGAAAACATCCTTTAATAGGGATTCCATCTTTTTATCTACAGGATCCCTGAGCATTGTCTACAGGACAAGTCAGACTATTATTTACAGAGGAAATGGCGGCATCAATGGACGGTGTTCCCCACATTTTAATAAACTTTTCCTCCATAGGATAAAGTGTAGAAAACTTTTTCGGCGGAAAAAAACGTTTATCTGGGTGATCCCACTCAGCATAAAGGAGCTTTTAAAGTAAATTATGAACAGGAAAAGCCTGTGCTGTCTGAGGAGGTTTCAGTGACCCTAAAGAAGAAGAGGGTTCTTTAACTGATTCAGATATGGGCAACTTAAATGTGCAGCGGACCAATCCCGTAAGGATCTGCACTAAGACTTTCTCCTCTTGGGAAGTCGCAGAGGGTCCCTCTCCACCTGATTCCTCCGAAGAGGAATCATCCGTCCCATCTCGATTCTCTGAAAGGGATTCCTCTCCTTTATCCCAGAGCTCCTCTTCCTGAGGGTCTTGGGGAACAGAGGAAGGCCTAGTGCGTTTTCTTCCACCGAGTGAAGACGTAATCACAGCCATTAATCTTTCCTCTAAACCATTAATGGTTGAGGAAAAAACCTCCTGTGTAATGTATACAGGGGCTGAAGTGCCAGAAGCAGGTGTAGCCCCTGACCCTGAAGGCTCTCCCTGGCTAGCCGTCCCTGGCACCTCAGGGGGGGAGGATGCTGCAGACAGGGGGCCTTCAGAACCTGAACGAGATCCCCTAGAGTCTCTGGTTCTTGGGGTGCTTGAACCTCTTCTACCCATAGTGCAAAGCAACAAGGTGGAGGTATCAAAAAATGAACACTGACTGCTGAGCGATGTAGTCTGGCTGAAAGCCTTGCTACCCAATGCCCAGTCTGGTGTTACTTTAGTAAATGCTGCCTAGGAGAATGCCTGTGTCCCACCTTACATGCAACCGTCAGCTCTGTGTCCCTCCAGAAGGCTTAGTGCACCTGTAATTAGTGCCTTTAATAGCCTGCAGCCGGTCCTGTGGGCGCCTGAGCACGCTGTGCTAACGCCCCGCCCCCCACTTTGTTTTTTGAAAAAACGAGCGCTTCCCACGCTAGCCGACCCTTCTGACCAACATGGAGGAGGCTGGGGGGAGGGGGAGGAGGGATAGAGGCCGGTAGAGATGGGTCTGCCTGTGTAATAGTGGCGGCGGCCGCGACGGCGGTGAAAATGCGGTGTCTATCCGCCTCACAGATCACCTGCGGCCTCCCCCTAGTCTGGGGGGAGATATCCCTGAGGAGAGCCCCCCATCCCATCCTACCTGGAGCCGGCCGGAGACGCTGTGCAGCATGAACACTGAGACAGAGATCAGCATGTGAAGGTATGTGCTCTTGGCAGCCCCCGGTGGTCACAATAGGCATAGCATGCATTTACCTTAACCACTTCCCGCCCGCCCTATGGCAGATTGACGTCCGGGAAGTGGTTCTGTTATGCTGACTGGGCGTCATATGACGTCCAGCAGGATAACATGCCGCAACGCGCCCCCGGGGGCACGTATCGCGGCGAGCGGTGTGTCAGTCTGACACACCGCTCCACCGATCTTGGTAAAGAGCCTCCGGCGGAGGCTCTTTACCACGTGATCAGCCGTGTCCAATCACGGCTGATCACGCTGTCAATAGGAAGAGCCGTTGATCGGCTCTTCCTCACTCGCGTCTGACAGACGCGAGTAGAGGAGAGCCGATCGGCGGCTCTCCTGGCAGGGGGGGTCTGCGCTGATTGTTTATCAGCGCAGCCCCCCCTCAGATCACCACACTGGACCACCAGGGATCTCCACTAGGACCACCAGGGAAGGGGCAACATGTGGATGGCCAGGTATGTACCCCATGGCCATCCACATGTGCCCAGTGTGCCAAATCTGTGCCAATCAGTGCCCACAAATGGGCACTGATTGGCACCATCATGTTGCAGTGATGCCCAGCAATGCCATCCTTAGAGGCATCACTGCAAACAAGCAGTGCCATCAGTGCCACCCATTAGTGCCCATCCGTGCCCATCAGTGCCCATCCGTGCCCATATATCAGTGCCCATCCGTGCCCATCTGTGCCAACTATGAGTGCCCATCCGTGCCACCTATGAGTGCCCATCCGTGCCACCTATGAGTGCCCATCCGTGCCACCTATGAGTGCCCATCCGTGCCACCTATGAGTGCCCATCCGTGCCACCTATGAGTGCCCATCCGTGCCGCATTCCAGTGCCGCCTATCAGTGCCCATCATCAGTGCCCGTCAGTGCCACCTCATCAGTGCCACCTCATCGGTGCCCATCAGTGCCACCGTATCAGTGCCCGTCAGTGCAGCCATATCAGTGCCCGTCATTGAAGAAGAAAACTTACTTATTTACAAAAAGTTTTAACAGAAACAAAGAAAAACTTGTTTTTTTTCAAATTTTTCGGTCTTTTTTTATTTGTTGCGCAAAAAATAAAAACCGCAGGAGGTGATCAAATACCACCAAAAGAAAGCTCTATTTGTGGGAACTAAATGATAAAAATTTAGTTTGGGTACAGTGTAGCATGACCGCGCAATTGTCATTCAAATTGCGACAGCACTGAATGGTGAAAATTGGGCTGGGCGGGAAGGTGTCTAAGTGCCTGGTATTGAAGTGGTTAAAGGAGAAACCTACTAGAATTAAAAATTCTGTGGAATCTCCTCTTACCTTATATAGCCGCAGGGTTCTGTTACACAGACCCAATCTTCGCCTCTCACGGTGGGCTCCGTTTGAAAAAACCGTCAGAGACTGGGGCCCCCCCTACGAATAGGGGGATCCACAGTTCTGGCCCTGTAAAGCACCCGGCTAGAAAAAACATTTTCTAATATGCGGGGTCCAGCTCTCTAAAAAGAGAAGCGTTACAGGTAAAACCTTGTTTCTTCGGACACGAGGCCTGGGTACCATCCAATTCGGCCTAGAAAAGACACTTTGGAATGGATCCAGTTCGCCTGGCTTGCCCCAGTATAGGATAATCCCTTTGGAGCTCAGCACAGGACATCTTTACACGTCCAACACCTAAGACACTGGCGTAAAAACTGAGGTATCCCTGTAAGGGGAGGGATTATATAGGGGGTTGAACTTCCTGGTTAGGGTGTGCCAGCGTCCAATCACCAGTGATACCCTATATAACCCATCAGTAATTACTGTGGCTCTGTGTCCCGTGATGTTCGAGAAAGAAAAATGAATTTGGTGTATTTTTGTGAACAAACACAAGATGGAGGTGGTGGAATAATGGTTTTGAAGCATGACAATGGTACTGATTGGTCTAAACGCTGTATAGGTGTTCTGGTTTTGACTGACCAATAGGAATGCCTTCTGACTAATGATGAACATATTCATGTGAGACACATGGCGTGTGTACGTACCAGTGTTAATTTAGTCGACTAAAACATTTTAGTCGACTAAATGAATACTATTTAAGTCGACTAAAATTAAAACAATTGAGATGACTAAAACTAAAATGGCATTTTAGTCAATAGACTAAAATGGACTAAAATTAAAAGGGCATTTTAGTCAAAAGACTAAGACTAAAATTAAACTGAAATTTGACTTCAAAATTAACACTTGCCTTTAGTGCATGTTCATACCTCAATACCTTAACCACCTCAATACCGGGCCAATTCTGACACTTTGCTCCTACATGTAAAAATCATCATTTTTTTCCTAGAAAATTACATAGAACCCCCAAACATTATATATGTTTTTTTAGCAAAGACCCTAGAGAATACAATGGCGGTTGTTGCAACTTTTTATCTCACACAGTATTTGCGCAGGAATTTTTCGAACGCGTTTTTTTGGGGGAAAAAACTGTTTTGTGTTTAAAAAAAAAAACAAAACAGTAAAGTAAGCCCAATGTTTTTGCACTTTGTGAAAGATGAAGTTACGCCGAGTAAATAGATACCCAACATGTCACGCTTCAAAATTGCACACGCTCGTGGAATGGCGCCAATGTTCGGTACTTAAAAATCCCCATAGGCGACGCTTAAAATTTTTTTACTGGTTACATGTTTTGAGTTACAGAGGAGGTCTAGGGACAAAATTATTGCTCTCGCTCCAACGTTCGCGGCGATACCTCACATGTATGGTTTGAACACAGTTTTCATATGTGGGCGGGACTTACGTATGCGTTCGCTTCTGCGTGCGAGCACACGGGGACAGCGGCGCTTTAAAAAATTTTTTTTTTTTTTTTATTGTTAATTATATTTTATTTTTTTTTATTTTGACACTTTTTTGAAAAAAAATAAATAAATTGATCACTTTTATTCCTATTACAAGGAATGTAAACATCCCTTGTAATAGCAATATGACATGTCAGGTGCTCTTAATAGTGAGATATGGGGTCAATAAGACCCCATATCTCACCACTAGGCTGGGAAGCCTGAAATAAAAAATAATAGTAAAACGATCGCCGCTTCCAAGCCGAAGCGGCGCCGTTTTTTTGAATGGAGAGGCCTGACGTCATAACATCGCGCCCAGCCTCCGACGATCATAGAGACTCCGGGGACCATCTGGTCCGCCGGAAATCTCTATGATCTACATCCGGCGCCGGCGGATCCACTCTCCACCTCACCGATCGTAACGGTGAGTCGGAGCAAGCACCGGAGGGCGGCGGGAGGGGGGGGCGCTCCCCTCTCGCCTCCCATAGGAACGATCAAGCGGCGGAACGGCCGCTATGATCGTTCCTATGGTGTAGAGATTCGCCGGCTGAAACCAGCAATATCTGAATGATGTCTGTAACTACAGGCATCATTCAGATATACCCGCCCAAAGCCCAGGACGTCATATGACGGTGGGCGGTGGGCTAGTGGTTAACCACTTCCCGCCTGGCCTATAGCAGAATGATGGCCGGGCGGTGGTTCAGTTATCCTGACTGGGCGTCATATGACATCCTTCAGGATAACAGCCATCGCACGCCTGTGGGGGCGCGCATCGCGGCGATCGGTGTGTCAGCCTGACACACCGCTCCACCGATCTCGGTAAAGAGTCTCCGGTGGAGCCTCTTTACCACATGTCCAATCACGGCTGATCACGATGTAAACAGGAAGAGCCGTTGATCACTCGCGAGTAGAGGAGAGGAGAGCAGATCGGCGGCTCTCCTGACGGGGGGGGGGGGGGGGGGGTTCTGTGCTGATTACTTATCAGCGCAGCCCCCACTCGGATGCCGCCCAGGACCACCAGGATGGCCATCCACACTGGACCACCAGGTATGCCCCCCTAGACCACCAGGGAAACGCAAACCTGTGCCCAGGCAGCTGCCAATCAGTGCCCACTCACAATGCCTACCACTGCCAGTGCCACCAGGGATGCCTATCAGTGCCGCACATCAATGCCGCGTATCAGTGCCCATCAGTGCCACCCATAAGTACCCATCTTTGCAGCCTTTCAGTGCCCATCAGCGTCACCTATCAGTGCCCACCAGTGCCGCCCATGAGTGCCCATCAGTGCCGCCTATCAATGCCCATCAGTGCTGCATATCAGCGCCACCCATCAGTGCCAATCGTCTGTGCCTGTCAGTGCCCGCTCATTGGTGCCACCTTATCAGTGCCCATCAGTGAAGGAGAAAAAACGTACTTATTTCCAAAATTTTATAACAGAAACAAAAGCAAAACTTTTATTTTTTTTCCAAATTCTCGGTCTTTATTTGTTTAGCAAATAATAAAAACCACTGGAGGTGATCAAATACCACTAAAAGAAAGCTCTATTTGTGGGAACAAAATGATAAAAATTCTGTTTGGGTACAGTGTTGTATGACCGCACAATCGTCATTTGAACAGCGACAGCGCAGAAAGCTGAAAATTGGTCTGGGCAGGAAGATGTATAAGTGCCTGGTATTGAAGTGGTTAAATAATAACATATGAGATTTTTCACTCCAGCAGTGTATAATGAGCTTGGAAATTGTAGAGAAATGTTAACTAATGCATTACAATTTAATTACACCCATTCGATTTCAGACGAATAAAATTACTTTTAGTCAACTAAAGTGTACTGGAGATTTAGTCGACTAAGTAAGTCTAAAACTAAAACAACTGCAGAAGACTAAAATGGGACTAAAACTAAATCGAAATTTGCTGCCAAAATTAAGACTGGTACATACCTCTGATGACGTCATTTCTGACGAAACGCGTATGTCATTATGTACACATGCTACTGCGCATGCGTGACCGAGATTCCAATCACCTTGGTTTAGGGAAACTGACTTGTTCTTATTGACATATGTTAAAAGCGTAACTATGTCATTTTAAATGTAAGTGCACTACTTATTCTTTTAATAAATACAGTTAGCCATACAGTATTGTGCTATGAGTCGTCTTGTTTTGCATATACCCTGCTCGTTGAGTCTACACGAGGTATATTGAGGCAACTTCCGTGATTGGATGATCCATTCCACCACGATGTAATCGGTTTGAAGCCATACCTAATGCTGTTTGAGCCAAGGTAATTGGATGTAAAGCTTAAACCATGCGTGTATTGACCCCCCCCCCCCCCCCCGAGTAAGGGAGATCACCGGCTCTCTGGCAAGCCTCCAGTGGGACCTTAATGTGGGTGTCACCGTTGGTCTATCAGAAATTCCACCTTTTTGAGCATGGATTCCTTCTTGGGTCTTTATATTCATTTACTCACTTTTTTATGGACTATTTTTGTTTCTGTGTTTTGGATTCACATATTCACCATTTGTCACTGTAATTGATTTATATATACAGTGTATGTTTAGTGCCGCACTGTCATTTTCATGTTGTTGGCCTATTATCAAGGTTGTAGTGCTTGGCTGCTATCTATTGTTATATATACTATTCCATGTGCAGATAACCTCCCATTTAAAATAATGTCCCATTGTTGGTATCAGTGGATGAAAATAGTGCCCCAAGGGCCAGATAAAAGCAAGCAAAGGACTCCTCTACAGAGACGAGTAACAGAGTCCACTAATGGACAGGAACTGCTTTATATTAGGAAGGCCTTCAGAGAGGAGCAGAACAGCACAGGGTCAGGCTCACATAGTACCGAAAAGGCAACAAACCCACAATGGAACACAAGATTACAAAGGGGTGGCTCACACCATAGCCTGCATGTACACAGCTGTAGAGGGATTGGTATAACCAGCAGAAAAAAAAAAAAAAAGAGGGAAAGAAGCTTTATTACAGAAGGAAGATTAATAAATTACAGAAGATGTGTAACTTTACTTGGAAAAACCACATTCAAATTGAGGCAAACCGATTGTATTTTTGTGCCAAGAAGTCAGCTTTAAATCAACTATTTACAAAAAAAATATATTAAAAATCCATGTAAAAGAAAAAAAAGGTACAATACTTACGTATCCTGCCACCCGTGCCTTGGATCTAGGTCAGCTTCCAAGAGTGTCAGATGTTTAGTCCCCCACTGCGTGTTGTGGTTCAGTCCAATGACTGCTATGTCACTAATGTTTCCTATAGTAATGTAGCGACTAGTCGCAGAGGTCCTCAACTCCTGTCCTTAAGTGGGGTTCCACCCAAAAAACAAAAATACCTGTAAAAATTCTAAAAAAAAAAAACAAAAAAACATTTGGATATTTTTTTTTTTTCACTTACCTCTAAATGCCTGTTGCTAGGTGGTCCCTCGTAGTCTGCCTGTTCCTTTGCCTGGGCTGGTGACATCACTTCCCCCCAGGCACAGGAAGGGCTCCGCTCTGCTCCCTCCCTCCTGTCAATCATCTGGGACCCATTACAGGTCCCAGGTGATTGAGCGGCCAATCACGGCGTGCGGCGCCGCTCGCACATGCGCAGTGGGTGCCAGGCTGTGAAGCCACAGCCCGGCGCCCACAGTTGAAATGCCGGCGCCGACGAGCGGAGGGGGGGGGGGGGGGGGAACGGGGCTTCGATCCCCCGCATCGCTGGACCCAGGGACAGGTAAGTGCCCAATTAAAAGTCAGCAGCTGCAGTATTTGTAGCTGCCGACTTTTAATTTTTTTTTTTTTTTTTGACGGCCCCCCTGGGTGGAACTCCTCTTTAGGACCCACTAACAGGCCAGGTTTTATGTATTATCTTGGGGAGATGCAGACTAGTTACCTGGTAATTCCATGTGTGTAGGATGCCAAAGATTCTTTAACCGCTTGCCGACCAGCCGCCGTCATTATACTGCGGCAGGTCGGCATTATCTCGCGAGCCGTTGTAGCTGTACGTCAGCTCCTTTAGGCAGCCGCTGCACTGTGAGGGTGCCGATGCTCGTGACCGGCGGTCGTGGGCACACACACACACACACACACACACACATCCCTGTTCTGTGAGGAGAGAGAGATTTTGAGTTCCTATGAGCTGGGAACACCGATCTCTCATCTCCTATAGTCACTCCCATCCCCCACAGTTAGAACGCACACATAGGGAACAGATAACCCCTTGATGGCCTCCTAGTGTTAACCCCTTCCCTGCCAGTGACATTTATACAGTAATCAGTGCATTTTTATAGTACTGATCGCTGTATAATTTTCAATGTTCCAAAAATGTGTCAAAAGTGTCCATAATGTCGCAGTCGCGTAAAACAAAAAAATAAAAAATCGACCCCTTTACTAGCAAAAAAAAAAAAAAAAAATAATAATGATAAAAATGCCAAAATCTATCCCCTATTTTGTAGACGCTATAACTTTTGCGTAAACCAATCAATATACGCTTTATGCGATTTTTATTACCAAAAATATGTAGAAGAATACGTATCGGCCTAAACTGAGAAAAAAATTAGCATTAAAATAATAAAAAAATTGGGTATATTTATTCCAGCAAAAAGTACAAAATATTGTGTTTTTTTTTCACACTTTTTTTTGTTTATAGCGCAAAAAATAAAAACCGCAGAAGCAATCAAATACCACCATAAAAGAAAGCTCTATTTGTGGGGGAAAAAAAGGACGTCAATTTTGTTTGGGTACAACGTCGTACGATCGTGCAATTGTCAGTTAAAGCGACACAGTGCCGAATCCCAAAAAATGGCCTGGTCATTGAGCAGCCAATTCTTCAACTGCTGAAGTGGTTAAAGTATTATTAGATCATCAGTGTTTTTTAGCTTAACACATTGAGAGCAACATAAAAACATTCCCAGTAAACTTTTCGTTAAAATGTTTAATTCAGCACTTGCATTTTACATCTTTGCTGCTGGCTTCTGCTCTCTCAGTGCTGCTTCCCTGAACAATGCTGCTGGCTTCTGCGCTCTCAGTGCTGTTTCCCTGAACATCCAGTTTTCACAGGAAAGAGTTAACAGTGGACAGGGCAGTCTCCAAGAGAGGACGCACACACAGCCCTGAAGTGCCTTGTCTTTCTAGTATACAGGGCTGTGTGTTTCTATTGATGCACACATTGTAATGAGACATAACTATCTCCTGCACACAAGGGTGGCTCCACAGGCTGTTGCATACCTCTAACTTTACAGGGATTTTTTTGTGGCAACAGAGTCGCTTCAAGGCTCCATTCACAGAGTGTCTCCAAAGTTGCACGAATGGTGCGATTTTGATCAGACTTTACATTCTACAGATCAAAGTCTCATCAAAAGTCACACCAAAGTAGTGCAGGCACCTTTTCAAAGTCGCTGCGACTTTAAAGCGTTTATTACCCCAGCACTTCATGTTCCTGATGTTTGCCTGCTGTACGATGTATGAGAAAGTCTCCTGTTCTCTTTGTATTGCTTCCTTTGTGTGAAATCCCTTGTGTTCCTGCCAGTCCCTGTGCTTTACTATTAAAAACTGACCACACTAAGCAGGAGAGCAAACTGGTCAGTTCTCTAGCTTTACTGGGAACTCAGTCAGCTCTCCTCCAATGATCAGACTTGTCCCGACATACCCCGCTGCACAGCCATTCACTGGGAAGCTCAGTGTGCTGTTGCTTCTCCTCCAGACCTTATGCAGCTGGGAACAGAGGGAATGTGATCACTTATAAAAAAAGGGGTGGGTGGGGGGGGGAATGGTATTTATACACAAAATGTTTTGCCTTTCATTTCTATTTTAAACTGAATGGGTTGTTTTACAAGGTAATCATTTACAATCACTGTAATCTCTTGGCGCCGACCGCACACAAATATGCGGCCTCTCGGTGGCTGGTCCTTGGTGCAGGGAGGCCGCATATTTGCATGAACTGCGGTCAATACAGCTGTGCCGAGAGCGCGCGCCCTGTGCGCTCCCAGCACAGTTACCAGTGCGTAACCGGTTTTTTCAGATTACGCGACAGCCAATCTCGGTGGTCAGGTGATCTTAAGCCCCGCCTCCCTAAACCTCTTAAAGGGCCGGGAGGCGCTGGCGTGAAGAGGTTAAGTTGTGCTGATTTGAATGGGTGCCACTGAAAAGAATGGGGTGCGTTTTGTCATGCGACTTGGATGTCCCAAGTCACATGACAAATTGCACAAGTGACTGAAGACAATGTACATGTTACAGGTCCGATTTAATGAAAACACTAATGGCAGATTGCACAACAATGTTTTTTTTTGGAAGGGCATCATAAGTACGTAAAATACATCTACCCTGAACAGGAGCAGAACACGACTCGCTCTTCAGAAACACACACTGCATACAAAAATCAAGCCTCAGTCACATGCTAGCAGCCTAGATCGGCAGAGAACAGGCTGTGCCCATTGGAAGATGGATGGGAGATCTCTACAAAAGATACCAAGGAAACGGCATAATGGGGGAAGGCCGCTAACTGTGCCACTGTCTACGCCAGGGAACTTCCAAACAACCAGTCCTATTAAATATTAGGGCTTCAGCTTTATACACAAAAACCTGCACCACGGGGGACAGAACATTTTACATTTGTAAAAGAACAAAGGAGGACGTGTTTAACAAGGTAAGAAAGACATTTTATAACACCGCAGCCAAACGCAGCCAACACCATCACCCAATTTGATGGCAAGTTTAAAGCTGTACTCCAGGCACAATATAGAGAGATCTAGAGAGAGAGAGAGAGATCTAGAGAGAGAGAGAGCTCTAGAGAGAGAGAGAGATCTAGAGAGAGAGAGAGATCTAGAGAGAGAGAGAGAGATCTAGAGAGAGAGAGAGAGAGATCTAGAGAGAGAGAGAGAGATCTAGAGAGAGAGAGAGAGATCTAGAGAGAGAGAGAGATCTAGAGAGAGAGAGAGAGATCTAGAGAGAGAGAGGGAGATCTAGAGAGAGAGAGAGAGATCTAGAGAGAGAGAGAGAGAGATCTAGAGAGAGAGAGAGATCTAGAGAGAGAGAGAGATCTAGAGAGAGAGAGAGATCTAGAGAGAGAGAGAGAGATCTAGAGAGAGATAGAGAGATCTAGAGAGAGATAGAGAGAGAGATCTAGAGAGAGATAGAGAGAGAGATCTAGAGAGAGATAGAGAGAGAGAGATCTAGAGAGAGATAGAGAGAGAGAGATCTAGAGAGAGATAGATCTAGAGGATCTAGAGAGATCTAGAGAGAGAGATCTAGAGAGAGATACAGAGAGAGATCTAGAGAGAGAGAGAGATCTAGAGAGAGAGAGAGATCTAGAGAGAGAGAGAGATCTAGAGAGAGAGAGAGATCTAGAGAGAGAGAGAGAGATCTAGAGAGAGAGAGAGATCTAGAGAGAGAGAGAGAGATCTAGAGAGAGAGAGAGATCTAGAGAGAGAGAGAGATCTAGAGAGAGAGAGAGATCTAGAGAGAGATAGAGAGAGAGATCTAGAGAGAGATAGAGAGAGAGAGATCTAGAGAGAGATAGATCTAGAGAGATCTAGAGGATCTAGAGAGATCTAGAGAGAGAGATCTAGAGAGAGATACAGAGAGAGATCTAGAGAGAGATAGAGAGAGAGATCTAGAGAGAGATAGAGAGAGAGAGAGATCTAGAGAGAGATAGATCTAGAGAGATCTAGAGGATCTAGAGAGATCTAGAGAGAGAGATCTAGAGAGAGATAGAGAGAGAGATCTAGAGAGAGATAGAGAGAGAGATCTAGAGAGAGATCTAGAGAGAGATAGAGAGAGAGATCTAGAGATAGATAGAGAGAGAGAGAGATCTAGAGATAGAGAGAGAGATCTAGAGATAGAGAGAGAGATCTAGAGATAGAGAGAGAGATCTAGAGATAGATAGAGAGAGAGATCTAGAGAGAGATAGAGAGAGAGATCTAGAGAGAGATAGAGAGATCTAGAGATAGATAGAGAGAGAGATCTAGAGATAGAGAGATCTAGAGATAGATAGAGAGAGATAGAGAGAGATCTAGAGAGAGAGATCTAGAGATAGCGATCTAGAGATAGCGAGATCTAGATATAGAGATCGCTGTATGTGTATGTATTATATATATATATACATACACACACACACACACACACACAGGTAAAAGCCAGTAAATTAGAATATTTTGAAAAACTTGATTTATTTCAGTAATTGCATTCAAAATGTGTAACTTGTACATTATATTTATTCATTGCACACAGACTGATGCATTCAAATGTTTATTTCATTTAATTTTGATGATTTGAAGTGGCAACAAATGAAAATCCAAAATTCCGTGTGTCACAAAATTAGAATATTGTGTAAGGGTTAAATTTTGAAGACACCTGGTGCCACAAACTAATCAGCTGATTAACTCAAAACACCTGCAAAGGGCTTTAAATGGTCTCTCAGTCCAGTTCTGAAGCCTACACAAACATGGGGAAGACTTCAGATTTGACAGCTGTCCAAAAGGCGACCATCGACACATTGCACAAGGAGGGAAAGACACAAAAGGTTATTGCTGAAGAGGCTGGCTGTTCTCAGAGCTCTGTGTCCAAACACATTAATAGAGAGGCAAAGGGAAGGAAAAACTGTGGTCAGAAAAAGTGTACAAGCGATAGGGATCACCGCGCCCTAGTCAAGATTGTGAAAAAAAACCCCTTCAAAAATGTGGGGGAGATTCACAAGGAGTGTACAGCTGCTGGAGTCAGTGCTTCAAGATCCACCACCAAGAGACGCTTGAAAGACATGGGTTTCAACTGCCGCATACCTCGTGTCAAGCCACTGTTGACCAAGAAACAGCGCGAAAAGCGTCTCACCTGGGCTAAGGAAAAAAAGAGCTGGACTGCTGCTGAGTGGTCCAAAGTCATGTTTTCTGACGAAAGCAAATTTTGCATTTCCTTTGGAAATCGAGGTCCCAGAGTCTGGAGGAAGACAGGAGAGGCACAGGATCCACGTTGCCTGAAGTCTAGTGTAAAGTTTCCACCATCAGTGATGGTTTGGGGTGCCAGGTCATCTGCTGGTGTCGGTCCACTCGGTTTCCTGAGATCCAGGGTCAACGCAGCCGTCTACCAGCAAGTTTTAGAGCACTTCATGCTTCCTGCTGCTGACCTGCTCTATGGAGATGGAGATTTCAGGTTCCAACAGGACTTGGCGCCTGCACACAGCGCAAAATCTACCCGTGCCTGGTTTACGGACCATGGTATTTCTGTTCTAAATTGGCCAGCCAACTCCCCTGACCTTAGCCCCATAGAAAATCTGTGGGGTATTGTGAAAAGGAAGATGCAGAATGCCAGACCCAACAACGCAGAAGAGTTGAAGGCCACTATCAGAGTAACCTGGGCTCTCATAACACCTGAGCAGTGCCAGAAACTCATCGACTCCATGCCACGCCGCATTAATGCAGTAATTGAGGCAAAAGGAGCTCCAACCAAGTATTGAGTATTGTACATGCTCATATTTTTCATTTTCATACTTTTCAGTTGGCCAACATTTCTAAAAAATCCCTTTTTTGTATTAGCCTTAAGTAATATTCTAATTTTGTGACACACGGAATTTTGGATTTTCATTTGTTGCCACTTCAAATCATCAAAATTAAATGAAATAAACATTTGAATGCATCAGTCTGTGTGCAATGAATAAATATAATGTACAAGTTACACCTTTTGAATGCAATTACTGAAATAAATCAAGTTTTTCAAAATATTCTAATTTACTGGCTTTTACCTGTATATATATACACACACACACACACACACACACACACACACACACACGCGCTACAGTGGAAGAGTTTTAGGCAGGCGTGAAAAAAAAATGCTATAAATGAAGAATGCTTTCAAAAATAGAAAAGTGTTAATAGTTTATTTTTATCAAATAAAAATGGTAATTAAAATGAACAGAAAAGAAATTCAAATCAATATTTGGCGTGACCACCCTTTTGCCTTCAATCACAGCATCAATTCTTCTAGGTACACTTGCACACAGTTTTTGAAGGAACTTGGCAGGTAGGTTGTTCCAAACGTTTTGGAGAACCACAGATCTCCGGTGGATGTAAGGCTGCCTCAAATCCTTCGGTTTCTTCATGTAATCCCAGACAGACTCAATGTTGAGATCAGGGCTCTGTGGGGGCCAAACCATCACTTCTCGGACTCCTTGTTCTTTATGCCGAAGATAGTTCTTAATGACATTGGCTATGTTTGGGGTCCTTGTCCTGCTGTGGAATTAATTTAGGGCCAATCACATGCCTCCCTGATGGGTATGGAATGATGGATAAGTATCTGCCTGTGTTTCTCAGCATCAAGGGCACCATTGGTCCTGCCCAAATCTTCAACTCTATTTGCAGAAATGCGGCCCCAAACTTGTAAGGAACCTCCATCATGCTTCACAGTTGCCTGCAGACACTCATTATTGTACCACTCTCCATCTCTTCGGTGAACAAACTGCCTCCTTTTATCTGCTGCAATAAGTTTCCTTAGTCGACCACTGCATCTATGGTCCTCAAGGTTGCCTGTTTCTTTGTGCTTCTTCAAAAGAGCTTGAACAGCACATCTTAATCTTTGCCTGGGAGAGACCTTGCTGTAGTCTTGTTGCTGTGCTTAGTCTTGCCATGGTTTGACTTGTGGCATGAAACAGTCTTCCACAACCTCACCTTAGTAGCAGAGTTTGGCAGTTCCTCCCCCAGTTTTAAGCCTCCTACACAGCTGTTTCAGTTATTGACTGTTTCAACCTACATATGAAATTGATGATCATTAGCACCTGCTTGGTAGAACTGGTTCACACCTGACTCTAATCTTACAAAATCCTGGATGCTGGTTTGAAATCAAAAAAGAGTAGCCACACCAAATATGGATTTGAATTTGTCTTCTGTTCGCTCACTGTGCATTTTTTACACGGATACAAATAAAACAATTAAAATATACACTATATCAGTGTTTCTCAACTCCAGTCCTAAGGCAACCCAACAGGTCATGTTTTCGGGCTTTTTACTATTTTTCACAGTTGATTTGATCAGTTTCACTGCCTTCGTAATTACCACACCTGTTTCATCTGAGGAAAATGCTGAAAACATGACCTGCTGGGGCGCCTTCAGGACTGGAGTTGAGAAACATTGCACTATATTACCTAAAGTATTAGGACGCCTGCCTTCACTTGAACTTTAACTGCTTGCTGACCGCCGGCTGTCAATTGACGGCCAGGCGGCGCAGCTCTCGTTGCGGGCGTCATATGATGGCCTCGCTTTCCCGGCCCATCAGGGGGCGCGCGCCTGCCGTGTCACTGGGTACCCGATGCGCGTGCCCGGCGGCCGCGATGACCGCCGGGCACCCGCGATTGCCGGTAACACAGCAAGACCGTGGATCTGTTTGAGTAAACACACCGATCCACGGTCCTGTCAGAGGAGAGGAGACCGATGATATGTTCCCAGTACAGAGGAACACCGATCGGTCTCCTCCCCTAGTGAGTCCCCGCCCCCTACAGTTAGAAACACTCCATAGCAACACAGTTAACCCCTCGCTCACCACCTAGTGTTAACCCCTTCCCTGCCAGTCACATTTATACAGTAATCAGTGCATTTTTATAGCGCGGATCGCTGTATAAATGTGAATGGTCCCAAAAATGTGTCAAAAGTGTCCGATGTGTCCGCCGCAATATTGCAGTCATGATAAAAATCGCAGATCGCCGCCATTACTAGTAAAAAAAAAAAATGTTTTAAATGTTATAAATCTATCCCCTATTTTGTAGACGCTATAACTTTTGCGCAAACCAATCAATATACGCTTATTGCGATTTTTTTTACCAAAAATATGTAGAAGAATACATATCAGCCTAATCTGAGGAAAAAATTTGTTTTAAAGAGAAAAAAATTGGATATTTATTATAGCAAAAAGTAAAAAATATTGTGTTTTTTTTCAAACTTGTCCCTCTTCTTTTGTTTATAGCGCAAAAAATAAAAACCGCAGAGGTGATCAAATACCACTAAAAGAAAGCTCTATTTGTGGGGGAAAAAATTATAACAATTTCATCTGGGTACAGTGTAGTATGACCGTGCAATTGTCATTCAAAGTGCGACAGCGCTGAAAGTTGAAAAATGGCTTGGGCAGGAAGGGGGTGAAAATGCCCTGTATTGAAGTGGTTAATGGCATCCCAGTCTTGGTCTGTAGGGTTCAAGATTGAGTTGGCCCACCCTTTGCAGCTTTAACTCCTCTGGGAAGGCTGTCAACAATGTTTAGGAATGTGTCTATGGGAATGTTTGACCATTCCTCCAGAAGAGCATTTGTGAGGACGAGAAGGCCTGACTCGCAGTCTCCACTCCAATTCATCCCAAAGGTATTCTATCGGGTGGAGGTCAGCCAAGTTCCTCCATCCCAAGCTTGCTCATCCAGGTCTTTATGGACCTTAATTGTGTACAGGTGCGCAGTCATGTAGGAACAGGAAGGGGCCATCCCCAAACTGTTCCCACAAAGTTGGGAGCATGAAATTGTCCAAAAATGTCTTGGTATGCCGACGCCTTAAGAGATCCCTTCACTGGAACTAAGAGGCCAAGCCCAACCCCTGAAAGATAAACCCCACACCATAATCCCCCCTCCACTAAATGATTTGGACCAGTGCACAAAGCAAGGTCCATAAAGACATGGATGAGCGAGTTTGGGGTGGAGGAACTTGACTGGCCTGCACAGACCTCATCCTGATAGAACACCTTTGGGAGGAATTAGAATGGAGACTGCGAGCCAGGCCTTCTCGTCCAACATCAGTGCCTCACCTCACAAATGCTCTTCTAGAAAAATGGTCAAACATTCCCATAGACACACTCCTAAACCTTGTGGACAGCCTTCCCAGAAGAGTTGAAACTGTTTTAGCTGCAAAAGGGTGGGCCGACTCAATATTGAACCCTACGGACTAAGACGCCATTAAAGTTCATGTGCGTGTAAGGGTAGGCGTCCCAATACTTTTGGTAATACAGTGTATATGTTTGAAAGCATTCTTACTTTACAGCATTTCTTCACACCTGCCTAAAATGTCTGCACAGTATCTATCAGCAGCATTCTCACCCTAGGACAGGAAGTGTTAGGACTATAGGACACCACCTAATCTCTAAAACCTGGAGAGGGGTGTTGTGTAATGATAATATTGTTTTAACCGCTTGCCGACCGCCTCACGCAGATATACTGCGGCAGAAGGGCTCATACAGGCAGAATCACGTGCCTGTACGTTCCCCTTTAAGAGGCAGCCAGGGGGCGCGCGGCAAGCTCCGTGAGTCGGGTCGCGGGTCCCGCGGACTCGATCGCCGCGGGGATACCCGCGATCGCCTCACAGGGAGGAACAACGGGGAGATGCTAATGTAAACAAGCATCTCCCCGTTCTGCCTAGTGACAGTGTCACTGATCTCTGCTCCCTGTCATCGGAGCAGAGATCAGTGACATGTCACACACAGCCCCCCACAGTTAGAAACACGTCCCTAGGACACACTTAACCCCTACACTGCCACCTAGTGGTTATCCCCTTCACTGCCAGTGTCATTTACACAGGAATCAGTGCATTTGTATAGCACTGATTGCTGTATAAATGACAATGGTCCCAAAAATGTGTCAAAAATGTCCGATGTGTCCGCCATAAGGTCGCAGTCACGATAAAAAAAATTTAAAAAAATCGCTGATCGCCGCCATTTAAAAAAAAAAAATTATTAATAAAAATGCCATAAAACGATCCCCTATTTTGTAAACGCTATAACTTTTGCGCAAACCGATCAATAATCGCTTATTGCGATTTTTTTTACCAAAAATATGTAGAAGAATACATATCGGCCTAAACTGAGGGAAAAAAAAATGTTTTTTTTTTATATATTTTTGGGGGATATTTATTATAGCAAAAAGTAAAAAATAATGCATTTTTTTCAAAATTGTCGCTCTTTTTTTGTTTATAGCGCAAAAAATAAAATCTGCAGGGGTGATCAAATACCACCAAAAGAAAGCTCTATTTGTGGGAAAAAAAGGACATTAATTTTGTTTGGGAGCCACTTCACACGAACGCGCAATTGTCAGTTAAAGCGATGCAGTGCCGAATCGCAAAAAGTGCTCTGGTCAGGAAGGGGGTAAATTCTTCCAGGGCTGAAGTGGCTAAATACCACTGCAGAGTGCACAAGACACCACTGGATTTTTCGGCAGGAAGCATGTGTTTTTGTAGCACTTATCAGTTATGATAAAAAAAAAAAATTGAAAGTGTTTTTAACAAAATGGACCAAATAAGTTAATTAGGGTTTTTCATTCACTTTACAAGCCTGTACTGAAAGAAATAAAGGGGAAGCCAGTTTAGACCTTTCCTTCTAAAACGAACAACTTGCCTACCATCCTATACCAGTTTTATTGCTACAGGGCGGCCGCTGTGTGTAGGATGTCATATATATACACACACGCGATCCTGCACTTCCGCGTAGAGGTCGCAAAAGCGCGCCACTGGCGTCTCACTCCCGGGAGTTGCTCAGCAGGTACCATGGACTCGATGTCGGCCGGCACGCGCCGATCATGCTGCAGAGGAAGAATGCCAGTCTGCCTATGTAAACAAGGCAGATTGACGTTCTTACAGGAGGGAAGACATGGATGACCTGCAAGGCAGAGATATGGATCCAGGTCTTCCCCCAGTAAAAGCACCTCCCACGCTGTAATAAAACACTGGTTAGGCACACAGTTAGGCCTTGTACACAGGGCAGTTGAAAACCTCTTCTGAACGCTGGAAACTGACAGCTGATAACCGATAGTGAAAAACGTCCGTTTTAGGCCTCATGTACACTGCTGCTGGTAAACGGATGTTTAGGCTCCATGCACACTAGGAGCAGAAAAAACGTTAGCATTTTAGCTTTAAAAACGTGGCATAAAAGACGCGAATTGAGAGCATATTGTACAAAGTTTAGGCGAGCCTATGAGAGTTTAAGAGCATTTTAGTTTACAGGGGTTTTTTGCACTCCACGCCCCTCTGCAAGTTTTACTCCCAAATAAAGCATTTCACAGCCTTTTTTTTGCTGGGTGCCATTTTGGACAAAAAGAGCTAAAGATATTGTGAGCAGAGATTCCTGAGCCAACAAGAGCCATGCCACTCTACTCTTCCCAATACTCAGGGTGCTCCAGTTCACGCCATCTCCTCCCAGGATGAATGTTTTATAATTCTGTCTTTATAATCTGGGTGAGATTTATCCCAGAGGTTGGCATTTCCTTGCACAGCTGCAATCAACTGATGTTGTGTGACCTCCCTCCTGGTCATGTCTGAACGTGTGGCTCTCTCATAGAAAGATGGAGACGATGGGCAGGGTCAAAAGATACTTCCTGTAAAGCCAGGAAATGATGTACAGTGACAACACACCTCTTTTTTTTTTACTAAAAAAACGTTGAAACGTAACGTTTAGAAGAGATAAGAGGAGTTTAGAAGAGACTGACGTTTTTACTGCTCCTAAGCTTCTCCAGAAAACGCGATAGAGAAGGGTTTTTTTTCCTGCCTCTGAACGTCCCTGACACAAAACGCCTGTAGTAGTCAGGACGGATGTTTAGAGGCATTTGAAACGCCAAATCCCTGTAACAGCGTGTAAACGCGGTAACTCGCGTTTAGCCACGCTCCGTTTACAGGCGTTTTTAATGGGGTTACATTTTTGACTACTTGAAAGAAAAAAAAAGAAAGAAAAAAAGAAGCAAAATCTTCTAAAACGCGAAATGTAAAGGCAGCAAAACGGACATTTTTAAACGTCGGTTACTATCTGTCAAGTTGAATCATTCAGGAGGGGGTTTTAAAACGTCCCGTGTACATTAACCACTTACGGACCGCCCGCCGCAGTTTTACCTTGCTACTTTGAAGAGGAATACCTTTGTTATGGCAGTAGCTAACTTTCCTCTTCTTCAGCGTGCGGTCCGCTTTCAGATAAAATTGGTCTCTGCAGCGGATTCGTCCTAAGATCACTAATATCGGCGGCAGGAGAGGGCCCCCACTGTGCTCCAGTGCCCTCCACCGCATACCGGGGCCGTCAGCATCGGCAGAGGCGATCGGATCCTTCTTCCTGCTAGGCATAGAGACGAGTGAGGGGAAGATGGCCCCCACTCATCTCCATATCATTACAGGTCGGAAGCGATGTCAAAAACGTCACTTCCGCCCATAGCTCCTAAAGGGCCATTTTTAATTTTTTTTTTATTGCATGCTAATGTAAATATGAGATCTGAGGTCTTCTTGACCCCAGATCTCACATTTAAGAGGTCCTATCATGCTTTTTTCCTATTACAAGGGATGTTTACATTTCTTGTAATAGAAATAAAAGTGACTTTGTTTTTTAAAAAGAACAGTGTAAAAATAAAAGGTAAAATAAGAAGAAAAAAAAAGTCCCACCGAGCTTGCGTGCAGAAGCATGAAAATGGTGTTCAAACCACACATGTGAGGCATCGCCGCAATCAGAGTGAGAGCAATAACTCTAGCCCTAGACCTTCTCTGTAACTCAAAACATGCAACCCGTAGAATTTTTTAAACGTCGCCTATGGAGATTTTTAAGGGCAAAAGTTTGTCACCATTCCACGACCGAGCGCAATTTTGAAGCGTGACATGTTGGGTATCAATTTACTCAGTGTAACATTATCTTTCACAATATATTAAAAAAAAATGGGCTAACTTTACTGTTATCTTATTTTAATTAAAAAAAGTGTATTTTTTCCAAAAAAAAAAAAAAAGTGTTCTTGTAAGACTGCTGCGCAAATACGGTGTGACAGAAAGTATTGCAACGACCGCTATTTTATTCTCTAGGGTATATATATATATATATTTATATTATGTTTGGGGGTTCTCAGTAGTTTTCTAGCAAAAAAAAACAAACTTTTAACTTGTAAACAACAAATCTCAGAAAGAGGCTTGGTCCTTAAGTGGTTAATCCTAAACATCCGTTTATCAGCAGCGGTGTACACGAGACCTTAACCCTTTAATCGCCCCTGATGTTAACCCCTTCCCAGCCAGTGCCATTAGTACAGTGACAGTGCATATTTTTAGTACTGAACACTGTATTAGTGTCACTGGTTCTCCAAAAAAGTGTCAGTTAGGGTTCATGTTTTTCCACTGCAAATTTTCGCAGTCCCGCTACAAATCGCTGATGGCTGCCATTACTAGTAAAAAAAATAAAATAAAAATATATATAAAATATCCCATAGTTCAGACATGCTATAACTTTTGTGCAAACCAATCAATATACTAGGGCTGCAACTAACGATTATTTTCATAATCGATTAATCGGCCGATTATTTTTTCGATTAATCGGATAAAATCATAAAAAAATCGTAATGTGCCATTTTTTTCTATTCCTCCCGGGGACACCAATGACGGGGCGCTATTCCTCCCGGGGACACCAATGACGGGGCGCTATTCCTCCCGGGGTCACCAATGACGGGGCACTATTCCTCCCAGAAACACCAATGATGGGGCACTATCCCCCCACCCCTCCCAGGAACACCAATGGGGCACTATTCCCCCCCCTCCCAGGAACACCAATGGGGCACTATGTCTATTCTCCTCCCACCCAGGAAAACCAATGATGGGGAACTACTACTCCAGGCAGCCACCCCCCGGAACACCAATGATGGGGAATTATCCCCCCGCCCCTCCCAGGAACACCGATGAGGCACTATCCCCCACCCCTTCCCAGGAACACCAATGAGGCACTATCCCCCCCCCTTCCCAGGAACACCAATGAGGCACTATTCCCCCTCCTTCCCAGGAACACCAATGAGGCACTATTCCCCCCCCTTCCCAGGAACACCAATGGGGCACTATTCCCCCCCCCCCTTCCCAGGAACACCAATGAGGCACTATTCCCCCCCCCTTCCCAGGAACACCAATGAGGCACTATTCCCCCTCCTTCCCAGGAACACCAATGGGGCACTATTCCCCCCCCTTCCCAGGAACACCAATGGGGCACTATCCCCCCCCCCTCCCAGGAACACCAATGGGGCACTATCCCCCCCCTTCCCAGGAACACCAATGGGCCACTATCCCCCCCCCCCTTCCCAGGAACACCAATGGGGCACTATTCCCCTGCCCCCTCCCAGGAACACCAATGGGGCACTATTCCCCCCCCCCTCCCAGGAACACCAATGGGGCACTATTCCCCCCCCTCCCAGGAACACCAATGGGGCACTATTCCCCCCCCTCCCAGGAACACCAATGGGGCACTATTCCCCCCCTCCCAGGAACACCAATGGGGCACTATTCCCCCCCTCCCAGGAACACCAATGGGGCACTATTCCCCCCCTCCCAGGAACACCAATGGGGCACTATGTCTATCCCCCCCCCCCTCCCAGGAACACCAATGGGGCACTATCCCCCCACCCCCGGAACACCAATGGGGCACTATTCCCCCCCCTCCCAGGAACACCAATGGGGCACTATGTCTATTCACCTCCCTCCCAGGAACACCAATGATGGGGCATTCCCCCCCCCTCCCTCCCCAGTAATACTGTTAGGATGGTGCCCGGTCATAAAAATGTGCTGTTTTTACTGTGTTATTAGCTGCTACCTTTCACTATGAATGTGCAGCTCGGCTCTCCTCGCTTCTTGCCCTCGCCTCTCTGTTCCCTCGAGGCAGAGGGCAGGGCTGAGATCAGTGGGGATGACGTCTGCAAAGAGGAGGAGGGGGGAGAGGTGCGCCGCGGACGTGCCTGGTCACAAACGGCGGCGCCGAGGACACAGGAGGGAGGATTTTTTTCTCTGTTCCCTCGAGGCAGCGGGCGGGGCTGAGAAGATCACGGGGGGTGACGTCAGCAAGGAGGAGGAGAGGCGCGCCGTGGACGTGCGGCGGCGCAGACGTGCCTGGTCACAAATGGCGGCGCCGAGGACACAGGGAGGGAGGATTTAAAACGGACGGACAGAAGGAAGGTGCGGACCAACTAATCGATAATGAAAATCGTTGACAACGATTTTCATTATCGATTATTATCGATAATATTGATTAATCGTTTCAGCCCTATAATATACGCTTATTGGGATTTTTTTTTTTTTTAAGCCAAAAATATGTAGCAGAATACATATTGGCCAAAATTGTCCGTCTTTTTTGTTTATAGCACAAAAAAAAAAAAAAAACCCCAGGAGGTGATGAAATACCACCAAAAGAAAGCTCTATTTGTGGGGAAATAAAATAAGGACAACATTTGGGTACAGTGTCGCACAACCTCGCAATTGTCAGTTAACGTAAAGCAGTGCCATATCGCAAAAAAATGGCCTGGTCAGACAGGGGTGGAAAATCTTCTGGAGTTGAAGTAGTTAAAGCTTCCTGGATGGATGTCATGCTCATCAAAAGCTCCCAATACTTTCCAGCCTTCACTTGCTATGCAGCAAATGAAGTTAAATATCCTGATCTGCATACTTGGTCCGGGTCCTGGTTTTGGACCAGTTTTAGAAGTAGGTCAGTAATGGCAGCTTACGCATTTCTCTAAAGATCTGCTTCCTTCATCCATTTCTTGCTCTCAAATGCTGAATGAAGAAAGTTTCCAGAAAAAAAAAAGGCTACACATTTCTCCTCCATACAAAGTGTTAGGTAATAAATACCATTTCTAGCTAAATGACAGACTAAACGGATCTCTAAAGTCATCTCCTCCTACAGTCATAAAACATACATTTCTTACCAGGAAATGGCTGGGAGATAATTTGGTTCTTGACGACAATGTGAGGGATTTGGGATTTGATTTGAACGGCTTCACGAGACAATTGTGCAAATATTTCTTTACAAAGCAGAACATTCTGTGCGGCTTCCAGTTTCGTCTGCCAATGTGGAGTCCCTGGAAACGAGAAAGGCAGAGAGTTTTCACATGGAGTGCGGCTAACCAATCGCAAACAGATGGCAATGAGAGACTGGCTGAAAACATGTAACAGATCAGGCAATGAATACAAGGTGCAGAGGTGGAGGGACACAAGATACCAATCTGGAATACAAATTCAATCATACACACATATACACATCATACTCACAAATACTTACCGTAACCACTTCAAGACCACATTACACACACACACACATATATACATACACACACAGTATCTCACTGCCAGCGGATTACACATTAATGGCTGTGTGTTGAGTTATTTTGAGGGTACAGCAAATTTACACTGTTATACAAGCTGTACACTCACTACTTTACATTGTAGCAAAGTGTCATTTCTTCAGTGTTGTGACATGAAAAGATATAATAAAATATTTACAAAAATGCGAGGGGTGTACTCACTTTTGTGAGATATTATATATATATATATATATATATATATATATATATATATATATATATATATATATATATATAGATATATAGTATATATAGTATATACTCGAGTAAAAGTCGAGTTTTTCAGCACATTTTTTTGTGCTGAAAGTGCCCCCCTCGACTTATACTCGAGTCAAGCACTTTTCTGCAGCAAAAAATTTCAATTTTCCCCAACCCCAAATTTGGTGTGCAAACCCAGTGGAACTGGTACCATAACATATCCAAAGATGGAGTTCCTAGCACCAAGTGGCCCTGAGATACGGGGCCCCAAAGCCGGTTCGGAAAGTGTCATTCTCTGCTACAGAAAAGTGCTTGACATTTTCTGAACCAATTTTTGGGGCCCTGTATCTCGGGGCCACTTGGTGCTAGAAACCCCAGCTTTGGATATTTTATGGTGCTAGTTCCACTGGGTTTGCACACCAAATTTGGGGTTCTTAGCACTAAGTGGCCCCAAGATACGGGCCCCAAATTCGGTCAACTGTGTCCATCTGCAGCAATGTCATTTTGAGACCCTTTGGGTTCAGAGACCCCAAATTTTGGCTGCAGCTAGGGGGCATCTATGAACACGTAACTACCGAGTTTGAAGTTCGGGGGACCTATGGCTGCAAATGGGCACAGTGAGGCATGCAAATGGGCACAGTGAGGCTGCAAATGGGCATTGTTGACCCTCTTTTCCACTTACAGTAGCTGTGCATTTCTCACCCTCGTCTTATACTCGGGTCAATAAGTTTTTCCCCTTTTTTTGTGGTAAATTAGGGCCTCGACTTATACTCGGAACGACTTATACTCGAGTATATACGGTATATATAAAATCGTTTAAGTTAATTTTTTCCTCATTAATGTACACACAGCACCCCATATTGACAGAAAAACACAGGATTGTTAACATTTTTGCAGATTTATTAAAAAAGAAAAACTGACATATCACATGGTCCTAAGTATTCAGACCCTTTGCTCAGTATTTAGTAGAAGCACCCTTTTGATCTAATACAGCCATGAGTCTTTTTGGGAAAGATGCAACAAGTTTTTCACACCTGGATTTGGGGATCCTCTGCCATTCCTCCTTGCAGATCCTCCCCAGTTCTGTCAGGTTGGATGGTAAACGTTGGTGGACAGCCATTTTTAGATCTCTCCAGAGATGCTCAATTGGGTTTAAGTCAGGGCTCTGGCTGGGCCATTCAAGAACAGTCACGGAGTTGTTGTGAAGCCACTCCTTCGTTATTTTAGCTGTGTGCTTAGGGTCATTGTCTTGTTGGAAGGTAAACCTTCGGCCCAGTCTGAGGTCCTGAGCACTCTGGAGAATGTTTTTGTCCAGGATATCCCTGTACTTGGCCGCATTCATCTTTCCCTCGATTGCAACCAGTCGCCCTGTCCCTGCAGCTGAAAAACACCCCCACAGCATGATGCTGCCACCACCATGCTTCACTGTTGGGACTGTATTGGACAGGTGATGAGCAGTGCCTGGTTTTCTCCACACATACCGCTTAGAATTAAGGCCAAAACGTTCCATCTTGGTCTCAGACCAGAGAATCTTATTTCTCATCATCTTGGAGTCCTTCAGGTGTTTTTTAGCAAACTCCATGCGGGCTTTCATGTGTCTTGCACTGAGGAGAGGCTTCCGTCGGGCCACTCTGCCATAAAGCCCCGACTGGTGGAGGGCTGCAGTGATAGTTGACTTTCTACAACTTTCTCCCATCTCTCGACCGCATCTCTGGAGCTCAGCCACAGTGATCTTTGGGTTCCTCTTTACCTCTCTCATCAAGGCTCTTCTCCCCCGATAGCTCAGTTTAGCCGGACGGCCAGCTCTAGGAAGGGTTCTAGTCGTCCCAAACGTCTTCCATTTAAGAAATATGGAGGCCACTGTGCTCTTAGGAACCTTAAGTGCAGCAGAAATTTTTTTGTAACCTTGGCCAGATCTGTGCCTTGCCTTGATCTGAGCTCTTCAGGCAGTTCCTTAGACCTCATGATTCTCATTTGCTCTAACATGCACTGTGAGCTGTAAGGTCTTATATAGACACGTGTGTGGCTTTCCTAATCTAGTCCAATCAGTATAAACACAGCTGGACTCAAATGAAGGTGTAGAACCATCAAGGATGATCAGAAGAAATGGACAGCACCTGAGGTAAATATATGAGTGTCACAGCAAAGGGTCTGAATACTTAGGACCATGTGATATTTCAGTTTTTCTTTTTTTAATAAATCTGCAAAAATGTCAACAATTCTGTGTTTATCTGTCAATATGGGGTGCTGTGTGTACATTAATGAGGAAAAAAAATGAACTTAAAAGATTTTAGCAAATGGCTGCAATATAACAAAGAGTGAAAAATTTAAGGGGGTCTGAATACTTTCCGTCCCCACTGTATATATGTGTGTGTTGGTTTTAAGTGGTTTACCTGATCTATGGCTGCAGCTGTCAGTCATAACCCCAATTATGTTTGCAGCTAGAGGGGTTGTGACATGTTGGGTATCTATTTACTTGGCGTAACATCCTCATATATTTTACCAAAAATTGGGTTATGTATTATGTTTTTTTTGCATTAAACTTCAATAAAGTGTATATTTCCAAAAAAATTGTGTTTGAAAAACCACTGTGCAAATACTATGCGACATAAAAAATTGCAACAACCGCTGTTTTATTCTCCAGGGTCTCTGCTAAAAAACGTTTGGGGTATTTTAAGTAGTTTCCTAGTAAAAAAAATACTAGATTTCTACTTGTAAACAAAAATTGTCAAAAAAGGCCTGGTCTTCAAGTATTAGGGCCCTTTCACGCGGGCTTTCCGATCAGGTCCACCTGTCAGCTTTTTCAGGCGGACCTGATCGGACGCTCCATTCAGCCCTATGTAGCAGCAGATGTCAGCGGTGTCATGTCCGCTGACATCCGATCCGATCCTGTCTGTGAAATCCAGACGGGTGGAAACCCTATTTTCCCTCTGTCTGGAGAATTGGATAAAAACGGACATCCGATTTCCATAGAGGACAGCAGGGCTTTCACAGGTCCATCTCCTCACAGTGAGTAGAGACGGACCTGTCATCTGACTGCTCAGCGGAGATCAACAGATTGATCCCTGCTGAGCAAAGTGAAGTCCATACATGGACAAGTCCGTGTGTAAGGACCCTAAAAGAGTTACTCAAAAAACAAACAAATCAAAACACAACAGCTACTTTACATAGTCAAAGTGACAGTTGTCTGTGTAAAGCAGGGGTCTCAAACTCAAATTGCCTGAGGGCCACATGACAAGTTTTCATATCCCATGGGGGCCGCATGCAAACTTTCAATCTTCAAAAACAATAAACTATATACAGTTGTAGTTACTGCTTGCTACCAGTCACTGCTTACTGCTAGATGCTTGGCAGTGTTTGCTCTGTGTTAGATGAGCCAAGTTTGCTTTAAGTGAGTTAGCAGTTGAGACCCTAACAGCAGACGCATTATTAAACCCAGCACTGATGTCAGCAAAACGCATTATTAAACCCAGCATTGCCCCCCACACTGCACAAATACCCCCCCAACTAAAAAGTTACTCCCCCCATGGGTTAAACGTGGAATGGGACATAAATGCTTTTATTAACAAGTCCTAAACCACGTTGGAAACCCTTGGTTTACATATACATCTTCAGGTTTTTTCGGTATCCTTGTTACGGTATCTGTTGTAGGATACCGCTATATAACTATTTAATGAGGCCCGGTATCACCGAACAGGCAAATTAGCCTGAAAGGTAATAACAATTCCCATTTCTGCGTTTTATGTCTTGCAATATACAGACTTCTCATTATGCTGCCAGACATATTACATTATGGTCAATTTTAGTTTTTAAATTTTTTTCCCTTTGTGAATATATGCATATAGTTGTCCTCTCTTTTACAACATGTAAACACTCCATTCCCGAGTGGGGAAACCGGATGTCAAGCGCACTGGAGCGCACAGGATTGACGTGCTCCATCTAACCTCCTGGGTTTGCTGCGGATGTAATGATTCCTATAGCTGGCCCCTCACTTCCTGGTATGGAAAGGAGGCTTGGATCGCGGCGTCCGGTGCGCGATGACGTCACGCGCCGTGACACTGTCACGTGACTCCGCACAGAGCAATCTGATTGGACATTTACTCTGTAATGGTTTTAGGTGTCAGCAATGTAGGTTTTTCACCAGCTGCTGGGTCAGACTAAAGGGGCGGACTGCTCCAGCAGCTGAAGATCTCCACATAATGATCTAAGTGACCTCTCAGATCCCATGGAAACATGTGAATACTTGAGTTTTATACAGCTGATTGCTATTTTGCTTAATTGTATGTGTTTAAATGTAAGCGTGGTTCAGGCATTCAGGCTTATGCCCCAGTAGAAGGACGATGCTCCGAAACATGTCGGGTTGCTCACGCCATTAAATGACCTGTTACCACGCAATTTTATCCGATTTTTACCTTTTGTGATCACATTTTATCTTACGAAGTGCACTGTGTAGCACATTTTTTTCCCAGCTTTCAATAAAGCTTCTCGTTCCAAACGGATTCATGCCCTATGTGGAAGTTTTTTCTTATCTCCTTTTATGTTTGGGATCCTGCTGAGCTCCAACCATTTCTACCTCCAAACCCCTCCCATCTGAAAGGGAGACCTCGCAAGACCAGGAACCCCCACATCACCACCCATCGACTTGGATCTTGGATGCGATTCACTGTGAGGACCCCTGCAGCTGGATATCGCTGGGATCGGTGTATCCCCCAAGCCTGTTTGACACTTCACTATACGGTGACTGTGTCCACCTTTTCCGGTAAGGTTACCCATTCTTACCAATTACAGTGTTTACTGTGTAACGAGAAGATCTATGTGCAGGGCGTCTCTCTATACAGAGTCCTCCCCGGCTCCCACTGTGCGTGGACGCACGACACCAGCTACGCCCACGAACCCTCATGTGTGCTTAGGACTATTTATACACTTATGGACTTTGTTTCTTATTTGATACACATTTGTTTTTTCACTTTATGAGCATAGTTTTTCTCTCTTACACTTCTTTATGGACACTCAATTCCAGAATTGTATACACTTGTGAGCGCTGCATGTTTTTTATTTTATTTTAATTTTCCCCCACACTGCAACCCCACACACAGATTGCTACCCCAGTCACCCCACTAAGGACTTGCCTTGGTGTGGTGGCTCACTCACCTCTCCTCAAGTCAGCTCCTTGCTTCAACACAGGGCACCCAGAGAAGGACACAATCTCCCGCCCTGAGGTGGCAGCAGGACCCTGGATCCGGGGCTCTGATCGATCACCAGTGCCTAGGTGGGCGGGGCGATGGGCAGATCCTTTCTCCACTCTGTTCTCTCTCTGGGCTGCAGCAGCGTGCAGCAGAGAGAAGATGGAGACAAAGCTCTTCGGCGCTTTCCTCTCTGCGGTGCAAAACCATCCAGGATCGGCCCTGCCTGCGGGCCATTTATAACCAGTCCGCGGGCTGCAAATGGCCCATGGGCTGGTACTTTGAGACCACTGGTGTAAAGCTCGTCTATGACCCTGTGATATTTACCTCTGCAGCAATCCTCTGCTACTCTGCAGATATCACAAAAATACTCAGTGTTGGTTGCTGTCAGCCCTCTGTCATATGACAATGCTTGACCTGACAATTGGTCACTTTGCCCAAATACTGCATAACAGGAGGAGGGAGTCGCATTCTTTTCCATATACCCAAAACACGTTTTTTTATTGACAGCTGTGATGGGGGAAGCACTGGCAGATGAACACTTGAGAAGCGAGGGGGTTTGATCTGCTTTACATGTCTCTATTACAATTGCACATGCAAGTGCAATAATGCAAATAAAAGCTGATAAAATGTAATTACTGATAATAAGCACATTAGGGGAACATTACCCCCCTAGGACACACAATATACACTGACACGCAGTAATTTTTTGTTATACACTGATCAATAGCCTTTAATGTCAAACTGAAGACAGACTCTGTAAATCAAGCTAGATGAATTAGAACGAAAAAGCAAAAAATAACTATAGGTATCCGCCCTCTTCTATAGTATACTTCCTTAAAATCAAAGCTAGGCAGTTATACAAAACAGGACTTTTGTACTCAAAGTAAAATCCTTTTCTTGGAGGCAATTCCGGGACACATAGTCTCTTACTTCTGGGTTATAGTGCAGCCTAGAGGTGGCTAGGACACTGCGGGGAAACAAAAAAAAGTTGTAGGACAACCCAGGAAAACCCCTCCCACTCCCAGCATGCCTCAGTTTTGCAGCAAAGCAGTAATACAGCATGATTATAGGAGCCACAGAGGGTGGGACCTTAGAGAAAGCAGTATCCTAGTTAAGGTGAAAGGCTGAACATACTTTAGGTAGGAAGGAAGCTCTGGGACACAACACCACCTTGTCCTTGTGTAAGCCTAAAAAGGGTTTTGTACAGAACAAGGTCACCAGGTCAGACATTTACCTTGCAGGGCGGAAGGCAACAAGAAACACAAGTGCCGAGGAAAACAAATTCAGATACCGTGGAGTTAAAAGGGGGATAAGCTAGGGAAGCCACATGGGAGACACCTTGCTCAAAAGGTATTGATCAAAGAATAGGAAATCAACAATCTTTGGAACAGATCACAAGCACAAAGACCTGACCCTTGTGGTGGGTAGGGCCAAATGCTGATCCAGACGTATCTGTAAAAAGACAAGGATTCGTCCCACAGAAAATTCTCTGGGGAGAAATCTTTTCGCCTTGAACCAAGCAAAAAAGGTCTTCTATGTACAGTGTCTAGGTCAGCCATTCTCAACCAGGGTTCCTCCAAAGGTTGCTAGGGGTTCCTTGAGCTGTGGCCGATTGACCTTCTATCTTAAGGTATCTGCATAGTTCTGGGGTCAATGCCACTTGGTAGAGACAGTTGCATAAAGCCAACAATCTTTTAAGCCATCCGTAGGGATTGCATTTTGACCACCACTGTAAGGGCTGCCTCATTCCACATGACCATGAATGTAAGGAGCATTTTTTTCACTGACCACCAATGAATTGGTTTTAGTAAGGGTTCCTCGAGACTAGAAAATGATTTCAAGGGTTCCTCTGGGGTAAAAAGGTTGAGAAAGACTGGTCTAGGTCTTCAATGACTTTGAGGGAAGCAGGCTTCCTAGCTTTTGGTACCATGGGAGTCACTGATTTAGGCCTCATTCACACCATGGTGCAGGCACATCAGTTTTTTTTGCACAGGTTCTGCAAGGGATCAAAGAAAACAATGGTTCTCCATGTGCCCCGTTCACACCACAGTGTGTGAATTTTTTCTGCGCAGGAATCTGCAACATGTATGCAGTTTTCTGCACAGAACTAACATGAGATCAACATTGATGTGAACAGGGCACATAACTGATGCATATGAAAACCGATGTCAACATGCATAAAAACTCACTGAAACGTGCATGAAAACTGATGTCTTCTTATGTAAAATGATGTCTCTGCAAGTGAAATCTGCATGGTTTTCCTATCAGTTTTCATGCACGTATGGTGTGAACAAGCCCTCAAAAGAAGCCATATCTCTTAGGGCATGCCACTGAAGCCAGAAAGATGACGGGCGGCACAGTGGTGTACACTTTCGCCTAGCAATAAAAAGGGTCGTTGCTTCGAATACCAACCACGACACCACCTGCCTGGAGTTTGCATGTTCTCCCTGTGCCTGCGTGGGTTTCCTCTGGGTACTCCGGTTTCCTCCCACACTCCAAAGACATGCTGGAAGGTTAATTGGATCCTGTCTAAAAATTGGCCTTAGTATGTATATGTATGTATGTATGAATGTGTTAGGGACCTTAGATTGTAAGCTCCTTGAGGGTAGGGACTGATGTGAATGTAGAATATATATGTAAAGCACTGCGTAAATTGACAGCGCTATAGAAGAACCTGAAATAATAATAAGACAAGGTGGTAAATTGGTTTTTGAGACAAAGGATTCAGGCAATCTGGAACAGTGCTTGGAGCATCTTTCCAGGAGTCTAAACAGGTAGGAGTACCACACATGCCTGGGCATGTTCAGGGCTATGGGGACCACCAAGATTCCCCTACATCTCTATCCTACAAAACAGACAAGGAAGAAGTTTCAGGAATGGAAAGATCAGGGTGTACCAATTCCATGAAGCCACCTAGAGACAAATCTGTCTAATTTGTTGTTCAACCTCAAGGCCAGGAGGTCCACAGCTGGCGTTCACCACCAATTACAAAAGGTTCTTGAACAACTCTGGGTCTAGAGACCACTTCCATAGGTCTAGGTGCTGTCACAGTTGAGAAACTCTGCCTGCTAATTGTCCATTTCTGGGCTGTAGAAAGCGGGCAAGTTCAGTTCTGCCCACGACAGTATCTGCTCTACATCTCTTGCTACTGCAGTTTTCTATTTCCTCCCTTATGGTTGATGTATACCGCTGCTGTGGCACTGTCAATCTGAATCTAGATCAGGGGTAGGCAACCTTTAAGACGTGGAGATCTACCTTAACAACATGGAGGAGATCAAAGATCACCGGGGTGCGCCTTTTTATTCATTTCTAGAAAAGAAAATTACTAGCAGGCCCCCAATAATATGTAAAGACCTAGAATTCTTTCCAGGGCCACGAACCAAAGTATCGTGATCACCGTGTGCGTACACCCCTGGGCGTTGCCTCTGCAGCTTAAGGGGGAGTAGTTGGGAGATGGTAACTGTGGTTTAACTGTCTCCTAACCACCAGTGTGAACAAGCCTAACACAGACCACTTTACAAAGTACCACCAAAAATAACCCCTTCTGCTCAATGCAATTCACTCCTTATCCATATTCCTCAGAGATCCCAGCCTACTTTCTCAGTACAGACTCCCTGTCCAGCACAGACCAACCAGCTCTCCAACACAGACCCCCCCCATAGCACAGCCCTCCCCCACAAAGTACAGACCCCCCCTTCACAGTTCAGGTGTATCAATACAAAAAAACAAAAAAAAAAAAAACAAAAAACTTCTCTACCCCCCCCCCCCCCCCCCCCCCCCTCTGCAAAACTGCAAAAACAGAACACACCCAGCTCAAAGTAATAAGTCCGAAGTAGTGGAGACCTGCTCTCGCACTGAGCCAATTCTCTCACTGAAGCTGCTGCGGCCCCCCTCACAGTTTTTTCTTTGTGTTACACGGCTTAAGAAACTCCGGCAGCCGCAGCAGCCCCAGTGAGCCCACACCTGCTGTGCTGCTTCAGTGAGAATTAGCTCAGTGCCAGAGCAAGTCTCCTCCACTGCTCTGCCCACCCGCTTCTCTCACCTGCTCCGCCCGCCAGGTTCTCTCCTTCCTGATCCGACAGTAGCCCCAGTGAGCCCACGCCTGCTCTGCTTCAGTGAGCTCAGTGCAAGCGCAAGTCCCCTCCACTGCTCCGCCCGCCTCTCTCCTCAAATGCTCCACCTGCCGGGTTCTTTCCTTCCTGATCTGACAGCAGCCCCAGCAAGTCCACACCTGCTGCTTCATTAGCTCAGTGTCTGAGCAAGTCTCTTCCACTGCTCCGCCCTCCTGGCTCTCTCCTTCAGCGCTCTGCCTCTCTCTTCCACCGCTACGCCTGCGCGGCTCTCCCCTTCTGAAGCCCGGACTTCTCACCCTGGTCTGCCACTGGGAAGAAGCAGTTTAGCCTGGGGTCGGCAAAGTGATGCGATCTACCCGTCACCTGGCCGAGATCGAAAGTTGCCGACCCTGGATCTAGATTGTATGACCCTCCAGCTGAAAGGTCCAGTGTAGCAGGGACATACTCATTGCCTGAGGTTCCAGAATAATAACTGGAAGATGGCATTTCTGCAATATCTAAGCCCTTTTGCATGACAAGGTGCCAAAGACTTCTTTCCTCACCCGTCAGGCTGGCATCAGTCACAAGGATCTTCCAGAAGACAGAAAGAAAGGACCTCCTCAACTCCAGGGCAGAGACAATCTTGTCTTTGGTGACAGATGAATCTGTCTGCCAAAGGATTAGACCAATATTGACTCAAGACAACCGGATGCTGTGTTGTAGGGTTCTGGAGTAGATTTGGGCAAATGGAACTGCCTCGGGAGTGCAACTGGGCAAATGTAAAACTGCCTTTAAAAAAGGAGGCTACCATCAGCCTCAGGACTCTCATGCAGAAGCAAAAAGTAAGGCAATTCTTGGACTGAAAAAGTTCAGAAGCATAGAGTTCAAAGTTTCTCCTAAAATAGAAAAACACTGCCTTGAGCTGTGTCTTCGAAGAGACCCAGATATTGCAAGCGAATCACTTCCAGTGTCAATCTCACAAGGTTACAGCTGAACCTCTCCAAGGTCTTGACTAATGTGCACATGCGTGTATGCATTCTTGATGTCAACATAGGCCAGAAAGCCTTCCAGATAAAGGGAGAGAGTGTGTAAAAAAAAAAAAAAAAAAAAATCTTAAAGATACAGTTCATCCGGAAAGTATTCACAGCGCTTCACATTTTCCACATTTTGTGTTGCAGCCTTATTCCAAAATGGAATAAATTCATTATTTTCCCCAAAATTCTACAAACAATACCCCATAATGACACCGTGAAACTAGGGTTGTTTGAAATCTTTGCAAATGTATTAAAAATAAAAATCACATGTGCATTGCCATGACACTCAAAATGGAGCTCAGGTGCATTCCACCGATCATCCTTGAGTTTCTACAACTTGACTGAAGTCCACCTGTGGTAAATTCAGTTGATTGGACATGATTTGGAAAGGCACACACCTGTCTATATAAGATCCCACAGTTAACAGTGCATGTCAGAGCACAAACCAAGCCATGAAGTCCAAGTAATTGTCTGTAGACCTCCGAAACTGGATGCACAGATCTGAGGAAGGGTACAGAAAAATTTCTGCAGCATTGAAGGTCCCAATGAGCACAGTGGCCTTCATCATCCGTAAATGGAAGTTTGGAACCACCAGGACTCTTCCTAGAGCAGGCCGCACAGCCAAACTGAGCGATCGGGGGAGAAGGGCGTTAGTTTGTGACCAAGAACCCGTTGGTCACTCTGACAGAGCTCCAGCATTTCTCTGTGGAGAGCGGAGAACCTTCCAGAAGAACAACCATCTCTGCAGCACTCCACCAATCAGGCCTGTATGGTAGAGTGGCCAGACGGGAAGCCACTACACAGTAAAAGGCACATGATAGCCCACCTAGAGTTTGCCAAAAGGCACCTGAAGGACTCTGAGAAACAGTCTCTGGTCTGATGAAACAAAAAATGAACTCTTTGGCTTGAATGACAAGCATCATGTCTGGAGGAAACCAGGCAACGCTCATCACCTGGCCAATACCATCCCTACAGTGAAGCATGGTGGTGGCAGCATCATGCTGTGGGGATGTTTTTCAGCAGCAGGAACTGGAAGACTAGTCAGGATCGAGGGAAAGATGAATGCAGCAGGGTACAGATACATCCTTGATGAAAACCTGCTCCAGAGCGCTCTGGACCTAAGACTGGGGCGAAGGTCCATCTTGCAACAGGACAACAACCCTAAGCACACAGCCAAGATAACAAAGAAGTGGCTACCAGACAACTCTGTGAATGTCCTTGAGCGGCCCAGCTAGAGCCCAGACTTGAACTCGATTAAACATCTCTGCAGAGATCTGAAAATGGCTGTGCATCGAGGCTCCCCATCCAACCTGATAGAGCTTGAGAGGTCCTGCAAAAAAGAATGGGAGAAACTGCCCAAAAATAGGTGTGCCAAGCTTGTAGCATCATACTCAAAAATTCTTGAGACTGTAATTGTTTTAATTTTTAATAAATTTGCAAAGATTTCAATTAAACTTCTTTCACGTTGCCATTATGGGGGATTGATTGTTTGTAGAATTTTAAAGAAAATTATGACTTTAATCCATTTTGAAATAAGAATGTAACATAACCAAATATGTAAAAATTGAATCGCTGTGAATACTTTCCGGATGCACTGTATGTTGTGGGAGAGGGAGTAAGGATATGTTGTGGGAAAGGGAGTAAGGAACATCAGCTGCTGGGAAAGTGGAACTCAAAACCGAGCATCAGCAAGGTAACAATTTCCAGCAGATGTTGTGTCCAGCAGAAAATCAGCTGTGGAATGTAGCTAGAAATGCTATATAACAGGGATCAATAAATGATGGACCACGGTCCGGACCCCGACCAAGTGACAGTCCTGTCCGGACCACGGCAGCCACTGTGTGAGCTCTCCTGAGTCTCCCTACCGGCTGCTGCTGTCATCCTCACAGCAGGCGGGGGTGGGAGGTCCTGCAGATCGGGACAAAGAGAGGAAGTCTTTTCAAATAACCAAGTGGGTTATGCATGTTAACATAGTAAGTTTGCCAGCTCCTGCCCCTAGTTCAGATCTACAGCTCCTCCTACCCCTACCTGCTGTGAGGAGGACAGCAGGGGCCAGGCAGGGGACTCGGGAGAGCTCACACAGCTGATAAGTGCCTCTACCCTGCCGACAGTAGGACAGTGCAGGGGGGGCTTACATTGTAAGGAGCACCGCGATGTAAAGGGGAACTGAGGACACTGTGGGACTGGTTTAAAGAGGGGACTGTGATGTTAAGAGGGGTTGTGGTGTGAAGGGAGGGCTGAGGATAATGATGTAAAGAGGGGGCTATGATGTGACAGGTAGGCTAAAAGACACTGATGTACAGGAGGGCAGCGAAGTAAAGGGGGACTGTGATGTGTTCTAGTGCAAACCTGCGATTCGGACACCAGCCGAAATAAAGTTTTACTGACTGGGCCTCCGTATATTTTAATTCAATAACTTTGCTATAGAATAATAAATATTCTAAACAAAAAACGAAAAGAAAAAGAAATACTACACAATAAAAAGGTTGTGCAATCTCAATCAAATAGAATATATATTTAGATTATTGCATAGCTGTGTAAAATATATTGTATCATAGCCCAAATCAGTAGTACATCATAGTCACGGGTATTCCCATATAGTAGACTGTATTATTACACCGAATACTGGATGAATCGGATTCTGCAGAGGTAACCAGAGTGAGGGCTCCAGAGACAAGTATAAAGAAACAGAGAAAAATAGCACAAAGGATCATTATCTAGTATGTCTGTTGCAATCCTTTAAATAAACCCCCCCCAAAAAAATCACATAAATGCATTCACAGGAGTTTGTGGACAGCCCTCCAGCCACATACTCTTGTGAGTGCATTTAAGCTATTTTAATTATTTTTTGTTTATATCCATACTAATCAACAGCCCTTTGCACTGTTTCTTTTTCCATTTCTTTTCCCAGAAGAAGGAAGTCTATGACTGATGTGGTGGATTCCATTCAGAATTTCTGGGCATGAATAAAGGCATATAGAACATAGAACAGGGATCAATAAATGGCGGACAGCGGCCCCAATACTCACCATCTCCGTGTTCAGGTTTTAGAGGCATCTACCTTTTTACCTGTGGATCGGGACTGGTTACGGACATTGTGTTTATCAGACTCATTAGCGGGGCTTCAATTCATTAATTTGATTGCGCATCCAGCTCCCAGGTTCACCTGGTTGATAGCTTGCACTACATTCACCCATAGTGGTTCTAAGGTGTGGTGCTCTCCATCCAGGTTACTGGGCGGATGCTGGAGTCACCACCGCTCAACATACCCATCTTTTGCAGGTGTTGTCCCCAGGGGTTTTCCATCACTGTGAGGGGTTAGTGGCACAGCCGCACAGTGTCAGCTCCTCGGGATGGTCCCAGCGATTCGATTAGGGGGTAGAGGAATTGGTGGGCGGGTTTACGGGGGGGGGGGGGAATACTGTGTGGTGGTGGTGGTGGTGGTGGTGGTGGTGGGGGGGGGGATTAGCTGGGACTGGTATTTTTGCATATGTGCTGTTTTATATCCTTCTGCTGTTTAATAATTTGGAGGAGGTAGCCATTTGGGTGTGTATAATTTTTATGTTTCTGTTTGGTTGGGCATTTAGGACTTTAACACTCAAAATGGAGCAGATGCCTCATTTTGGCTTAGGAACTGTAAACAGGTTGCAGTAGAAGCCCTGGAATTGTTATGTCCACTACAGGGACTGGGGCAATGAGATCTCCTAACCTATGCAGGGACACAGGCAAGCTGGAACTAATGGAAGGGTCTGGGAGTGAAACTATAGCTTGTATCCCCTGTAAGCCATTTCCTGCACCTTAGCATCTGGGATGCAAGCTGTCTAAGTGCCTACAATGGCTAACAGACATCCCCCCACTTTCACCAGTGGGCGCACAACCTCACTGGGAGGGATTTGTCTAAGGGTTTGGGGGACTTGGAGGTCTAATATTTGCAGGTTGACAAGGTGCAAGACTTGGACCTGGAGTTTGAGGCTGTGTAGTAACGCAAGGACTTTTCTTTAACTATGCCAAGGGGTGAGTCCTCCCAGACCTAACCCTAGGCTTCTTTTAGCAAGAAAGATAAGTGCTCTTGCCAATGGTGGCATCCTAAAGACGAACTTCTGGGAACAGCATCTCACAGTGGGGATGTTTCTCTGCGGCAAACCCAGTGGTTCTAAAGGCAGAAGGTTTTTTACCTTAATGTATGCTCTGCAATAAGGTAAAAAACATTTTGCATGCGGCTCCCCCTCCAGCAGGCCTTTATACTTACCCAAGCCCAATCTCGATCCAGTGCTGTGGCTGAGAGCAGCAGCTCTCTCCTCACTGGTCAGACAGGCAAAATGGGGCCATTGGCTCCTGCAGCTGTCAATCACAGCCTGTGGAAGGAGGGGGGTGGGTGGGGATGACAGGGCAACGGTGCCAAGCTGTGCACGGCAGTGGACATCCACAGTGCAGCTTGGATTTGAGCCTACATGTGTGCCCCCATAGCAAGTAGCTATGCCGGGGGAGGGGGGGGGGGGGGACTTCAGGAGCGCCAGTGGGAGACCCCAAAAGAGTAAGAGCGGGGCTGCTCTGTGCAAAACCATTGCACAGAGCAGGTAAGTATATCATGTTTATTATATTTTTAAGAAAATTAGGCTTACAATCACTTTAAAGGCTTGTGAGAGGAAGGGGAAGAATAAATGCAGCAAAATACAGAGAAACCCTGAAGAAAACCTGCTGTAGTTAGCAGAAAAGTGGAGTTTAGGAAAAAAAATGTCCCCCAGCAAGAAAAATTACATTGAGCATAACGTACTGGAGAGGCCAAGTCAGAGTTCAAAACTCAATGGCTGAACTTAAAAAAAAAAAAAAAAAAAAAAAGTTTGTTTACTCACAATTCCCTGGCAAACATACAGAGCTGGAGCCAAGTAAAATAGAAACAAAACCTGACGATTTACCTATATAGGCTCATGGCTGTAATTGCTGCCAAAGGTGCATCTATTACACTGGCAGAGGTTTAGGGTTTGCTGCTTTGAAACCCTGAATTGCCCCCCCGCCATGGCAGATCGGGTGCTGAATGCCAGCAAGGGACTATCCTATGACCCACAGACTGCAATTGCTTCACCCACACTGCTGGACTTAATTATAAAGATTTAATTTTTACAATTAAACCCAGCTTTGGGGGTGAAATGCATCAATGGAGGAAGTCCCAGACAGGGACTCTGTTCATGTTGTCCAGATAAAGGAAGTAAACAGAGTGTACTGTATACTGGCGCCAAACACGTTGGATTGTCTTCCAATCCTAGCAAATACAGCAGGATCAGGCGACTATTATATATTAAATATAATGCCTGTCAAGCTCTAGTTTATACTCAGGCATTGTGTTTCATGTCAGTTTTATTTTAACCACTTGCTGACCGCCTTCCGCAGATATACTGCGGCAAGGCGGCTCAGCTGTGCAAACTGACGTACCTGTACGTCGGTCCGTGCATGAGATAGTGTGGGCGCGTGTGCCCTCTGCGCGCTGGGGGAGCACGTGCGTGGGTCCCGCGGACTCAATGTCTGCCGGCCACCCGGATGGCGGTACAGAGGCAGAATGGGGATCTAAACAAGGTGGATCCCCGCTCTGACAGGGGACAACATGGAGATCTTCTGTTATTAGTGATCAGGAACAGCGATCTCTGTGTTGTCCCAGTGAGCACATCCCCTACACAGTTAGAATACACCCAGGGAACACACTTAACCCCTTGATCACCCCCTAGTGTTAACCCTTTCCTTGCCAGTGTAATTTATACATTGATCAGTGCATTTTTTAGCACTGATCACTGTATTGGTGTTCCTGGTCCCCAAAAAGTGCCACTTGGGGTCAGATTTGTCCGCTGCAAAGTCGCAGTCCCGCTAAAAGTCGCAGATCGTCGCCATTACCAAAAAATATGTAGCAGAATACATATTAACCTAAACTGAACTTTGATTTTTTTTTTTTATGTGTATTCTAGCAGAAAGTTTATTTATTTATTTATAATTGTCATTCGTTTTTTTGTTTATAGCGCAAAAAATAAAAACCGCAGAGGTGATCAAAAACCACCAAAAGAAAGCTCTATTTGTAGGAAAAAAAGGGCATCAATTTTGGGTACAACGTCGCACGACTGCAATAGTCAGTTAAAGCGACACAGTGCCGTATCGCAAAAAGTGGCCTGGTCATTAAGGGGGTAGATCCTTCCGGGGCTGAAGTGGTTAAGCTTTACATCTTTGAGCTCAGATACACTGAGGCTGTGTAGCCAGCCCTGCTGTTGAGGACATGTAAACTTACACAAGTCTAAAAATTATACATATGGCTGTTTTGTTCCTCTTGAAATGTAATACTAAAGTAAAACTATAGGCAAAACATATTTCATTTTTGATAGCATAAGGGAGGGTCATAACCCGTCATTTTATTTTGTGCCATCCTAATCCCATTGGGGAGATTTCGCTTCACTTCCTGTCCCGTTGTCAAAATTAAGGGTATTCCTTGGGGACCCCCAGGTCACAAGAACTAGTGTCCCCATTGGAAGAGTTTGCCCCGATTACTTTTCTGGGGACAACCCAAAATTTGTGATTTTTCTTTTTTACTTTCAATGATAATGGTAAACAGGACAAATAGCGAAGGGAAATCTCCCTAAAATGGGGGCACAGACAGCCATGAAACCTAACAGGTGCTCTAATCCCTCTCCACTATCCAAAAAAAAAAAATTCTTTTAGTTATACTTTCAATCTTATGTTATTCCTGTTTCCTATTTGTTACCACTATACTCTCTAAAGAACAGACTCCTCAAATGTTTTGTTTCCTCTTATGTTGTGTCAAGCTAGCAATGTATGATTACCCTGCTGTAAAACAATATAAATATGCACTGTAGGATAACAAAAACATAACAGCACATGTACCTGGTTTTGCTTTAGGTACAGGACGTTTGAACAAATTCACTGTTCCTAGGTCACCAATGTCTGGGGATTGCTTCTGAATGGAAACCTGCAAAAATCAACAAAAAAAGACATTAACTATTGAAGACAAGGACTTTTCTGGCACTTTGTTTACATGTAACCAACAGTAATTTTTTTTGCTAGAAAATTACTTAGAACCCCCAAAACATTATATATATATTTTTTTAAAAGCAGAGGTCCTAGAGAATAAAATTAGTGGGTTTTGTAATTGTTTGCATCACACGGTATTTGTGCAGCGTTTTTTTTTCAAACGCAATTTTTGCTGAAAAAAAAACAAAAAAAACAAAAAACTCTACACTTTTTTGAATTTTAATGCACCAAAAACACAAAACCCAAATTTTCTTAAAAAATATAAAAGATGATGCCAAGTCAAGTAAATTGATACCAAACATGTCGCGCTTTAAAATTGCGCACGCCCATGCAACAGCGACAAACAACGTAAATTTTACTATCCATAGGCGACACTTACAGTTTAGCACTTTGTGTGCGTGCGGGACTGATGCGCACATTTACCTTTGCGCTCTAGCATGGAGAGACAGGGACACTAACATTTTTTCCTAAATGATTAAAGCGGTTGTATACCCGCGTTTTTTTTTTTTCCTATACCTGCAAGGGAAAAGGCATAATGAGCTAGTATGCACTGCATACTAGCTCATTATGAGATACTTACCTTAGAACGAGGCGCCGGCATCTCATCCACATCTTGTCCATGCCGAGGGAGCTGACATTTCCCCTCGGCATGTCTTCCGGGTATCGCGGCTCCGGCGCTGTGAGTGGCCGGAGCCGCGATGTCGTCACTCCCACGCGTGCGCGAGACTTCTGTCCGGCAAGCTTCGGAGTCTGCCGGGCTGTCAGCCGAGAATCCCCTGTGCGCATGCGCCGCTGCAGTCAGCGGCTCATTGCGAGGGGAATATCTCCTAAACCGTACAGGTTTAGGAGATTTTTTTTTTACCTACAGGTAAGCCTTATTATAGGCTTACCTGTAGGTAAAAGTTAACAAAAAAAGTATGCAACCACTTTAAATTTATTTTATTTTTACACTGTTGCTTTACTTTTTTTTATCACTTTTATTGCTGTCACAAGGAATGTAAACATCCATTGTACAGCAATAAGCATGTGACATTTACTCTTTATGGAGGGATCTGGGGTCTGTAAAACCCCAAATCCCTCCTCTGCCATTGATAGCATTCTAAAACACCAAGATCAGTGTTTTGGAATATTTTTTTTTTTTTCAAAAAATAGCGCCGCTGACATTCAGGTAAACTGGAAGTCATGTAATCGCTTCCAGGATACCATAGCGGAGACCCGATCAAAGCCGATCCCAGCTTTGTATGGGTCTCAGACAAGCTGGCAGACGTGCTGGCTAGTAGCTTGGGTCTCCCAATGGGACAAGAGAGCCCGAGCAAGCCGCTGGAGTGGGGGAGCAACCCCTCCTGCTGCTTGTAATAGCAATCGAGCAGCTAGTTAGCTGCTCCGTTTGCCACTACAAGAAAGCCGACTGAAATCACCTAGGTACAACCACTTGAAGTCAAATGACGTACTTGGTGCGTGATTTGGCTGCAAGTGGTTAAATAAAGTCATCCTGTGATATTGGAAAAGCAAATTCCAGTCCAACTCTGGCAGAAATCGTGAAATGTTAGCGTTGATATTGAAAATATGACTGATCGTGCCAAAAAAAAAAAATCTTTTATTTAAGGATAGTGATCATATAAAGCCATTTATTATGACATAGTTGTTTGGCTCCTTTTTAAATCAAAACAACAGAAATCACCCAAATGGCCCCAAGGATCAAAAGTTTACATACCCTGGGATGTTTGGCCTTGGTACAAACACAGAAGGTGGCACACACAGGTTACAATGGCAAGTAAAGGTTAATTTCCTACGTCTGTGGCTTTTTAGATTGCAATTAGTGTGTGTATGTATTGTCAATGCCTTTGTTAACTCTCATGTTGATGCACTGAGCAGGCTAGACACTGAGCCATGGGGAGCAGAAAAGAACTGTCAAAAGACCTGCGTAACAAGGCAATAGAACTTTATAAAGATGGAAAAGGATATGAAACGATATCCAAATCCTTGAAAATGCCAATCAGGACTGTTTATTCACTTGAGTGGAAAATTAATAGAACTCTTAATACCAAGCCAAAGTCAGGTAGGCCAAGAAATAAAGAAAGATTGGCGCTATGACTAAAGCCTCATAAACATGATCCGATTGTTGGCAGAGTGTCAGACTTTTGTCCGAGAACTTGTCTTGCATACACACGGTACACAATTGTCGGCCAACAAACACGAACGTAGTGACGTACTACGTGGAACTTCAGCTCTCGAGCGCCACTCTTTGGGCACCTTCTGCTAATGTCGTGTTTGGTGAGCATTGATTCTGAGCAAGCGTGTTTGTACTTTGGACTTGTGTGACGGACTTGTGTACACACGATACGAAAATCTGACAACAGAGCGTTGTCCGCCGAAAATGTATTAGCCTGCTATCCAACATTTGTTGGCGGAAAGTTGGATAACAAATGTCTAATGGAGCGTACTAACGGTCAGATTTTAGGCAAACAGTCTGTCATCACACAATTCCCTGCCGAAAATCTGATTGTGTGTATGAGGCTTAAGGCTCTCACCGTAACGCGTCAACTTCTGTGTTTTATTTTCACTCTTATGTAGTCAATAAATACAAAGACAATGCGATTGTTTTTAAGGAGCACAATACGACGATACTTGAACAAAAATGAGCTGCATGGTCGAGTTGCCAGAAAGAAGACTTTACTGCTCCAATGTCACAAAAAAGCCTGGTGAGCCATGTCAAGGTGTTGTCGGGCATATTGTAACCGGCCTTTTTTGAGACATTGGCGCAGTAAAGGCTTCTTTCTGGCAACTCAATCATGCAGCTCATTTATGTTCAAGTATCGTCGTATTGTGCTCCTTTAAAACAATCTTTTTCAATAGCAGCCTGACTTTGGCTTGGTATTAAGAGATCTAGAACACACTGGTGCAATACCACACATGAACACTAGATGGAGATCACAGTGCACTTACCGTGTGCTTTCTCACCCTGCCTCTGCCTTTATAGACCCCATTTACTCACTCTATCAAAGCTCAACTTCAGGAAACTTCACAACTCTCCCTGGCAGTGGGGCTGCATTAGCACTGCAAAGGTTAACTGCTCATTCAGTCTAGACTGTAGGGCAAAGAAAAAGTAATTTTACTTACCCATTTTGCACTCCCCCAGCAGACACCATGTCCCACCTGCTCCAGCTTTGGACTGTCCCTTGCTGTCCTCCCATCCAATGAAGGGCTATGGATACTGTGTCGGTCTTCATGATGTCAGAACCTCAGACCACCAGAGAAGAGGTTGCGTGGACCAGTTTAGCAGCGCTGAGGATTGCGTAAGTAAATATACACTATATTGCCAAAAGTATTGGGACACCTACCTTTACACACAAACTTTATTGGTATCCCAGTCTTAGTCCGTAGGATTCAATATTGAGTTGGCCCACCCTTTGCAGCTATAACAGCTTTAACTCTTCTGGGAAGGCTGTCCAAATGGTTTGGGAATGTGTCTATGGGAACGTTTGACCATCCTTCCAGAAGCACATTTGTGAGGTCAGGCACTGAATGTTGCACAAGAAGGCCTGGCTCACAGTCTCCACTCTAATTCATCCCAAAGGTATTCTACCGGGTTGAGGTCAGGACTCTGTGCAGGCCAGTCAAGTTCCTCCACCCCACACTCACTCAACCATGTCTTTATGGACCTTGCTTTGTGCACTGGTGGAACAGGAAGGGGCCATCCAAACTGTTCCCACAAAGTTGGGAGCATGAAATTGTCCAAAATGTCTTGGTATGCCGACGCCTTAAGAATTCCCTTCACTGGAACTAAGGGGCCAAGCTCAAGCCCTGAAAAGCAACCCCACACTATAACCCCCCATCCACCAAATTATTTGGACCAGTGCACAAAGCAAGGTCCATAAAGACATGGATGAGTGAGTTTGGGGTGAAGGAACTTGACTGGCCTGCACAGACTCCTGACCTCAACCCGATAGAACACCTTTGGGATGAATTAGAGTGGAGACTGCGAACCAGGTCTTCTCGTCCAACATCAGTGCCTGACCTCACAGATGCGCTTCTGGAAGAATGGTCAAACATTCTCATAGACACTCCCAAACCTTGTGGACAGCCTTCCCAGAAGAGTTGAAGCTGTTATAGCTGCAAAGGGTGGGCCAACTCAATATTGAACCCTACGGACTAAGGCTGGGATGCCAATAAAAGTTCATGTGCGTGTAAAGGCAGGTGTCCCAATACTTTTGACAATATAGTGAACTTTTCCATGCCACCTAGACCTAAATGAGCGGTGAGGTCTTGTAGTGCAGACAAAGCCCCACTATAAAGGGAGAATATTCATGTTACCTGAAGATCAGATTAAAACTGAACTCCAGTCAGCCATAAAAAAATGCTCCCCCTCACCACCACCCCCTTCCCCAGATAGCAAGGTTTAGATTCTTGTTTAGTCTAGGGTAGGCTTTAACCACTTGCTAACCAGTTGCCGCAGTTTTACTGTGGCAGAATGGCACAGCTGGGCGAAACTACGTTATGTAACGTCGCTTCGCCCTGTGGCCAGTAGGGGCGCGTATGCTCACCCCTGGAGTTGATGCGAGTGCCCGGCGGTCACTATGACCACCAGGATCCCGCAATCGCTCGTGAGGCACCGAGAACCGGGATCTGTGTGTGTGTAAATATAGTTTCCGGTTCTCTGAGGGGAGAAGAGACAGATCGTCTGTTCATACAAAGTATGAACAGCGATCTTTCATCTCCCCTAGACAGTCCCCTCCCCCCTTCAGTTAGAACACACACTAGGGAACACCCTTAACCCCTTGATCGCCCCCTAGTGTTAACCTCTTCCCTGCCAGTGATTTTTACAGTAATTAGTGCATTTTTATAGCACTGATCGCTGTATAAATGCCAATGTTCCAAAAATGTATATATATATATATATATGGCATTTTTAATATATCTCCTATTTTGTAGACGCCATAACTTTTGCTCAAACCAATCAATATACGCTTATTGTGATTTTTATTACCAAAAATATGTAGAAGAATATGTATCGGCCTAAACTGAGAAAAAATGTTTTGTTTTTTTTTTAAAATGGGGATATTTATTATAGCAAAAAGTACAAAATATTGTTTTTTTCAAAATTGTCGCTTTTTTTTGTTTATAGCACAAGAAATAAAAACCGCAGAGATGATCAAATACCACCAAAATAAAAGCTCTGTTTGTGGGGAAAAAAGGACACAATTTTGTTTGGGTGCAACGTCGCACGACCGCTCAATGGTCAGTTAAAGCGACGCAGTGCTGAGTCATAAAAAAAATGGCCCGGTCATTCTGCAGCCAAATCTTCCTGGGCTGAAGCAGTTAATTAAAAAAAAAATACTTACCTTATTCCTCACTTCCCTTTCCCATGCAATATGTGCGATATAAAGCTGGACCATTGTACATGATCTCACCTAGAGGGGTGGTCACATGGTCAGTGATGTGCCTTTGTGGGATCGATCGTTGAGAGGGAAGAAAGCCTATATAGAACACACCCACACGCTTTATACCTAAAGAAATCTCAAAGTGTCTCCTGGGGGAAACCCCCCCCAATTTTTTTTAATCAAAGGCTTTTTTAATCTGAGTAATTATTATTAATGTCTTCAATTACAAAAGACTTATTGCTGTGGTTACAAAATGATCCCACGTCCCGGGGGGGGCACATTTGAGTGTTGTATTGATCATGTAGATCTATTGTGTCCAGTCAAAGAGTCTAAATGTGATGAATCACAAAGGGATTTGCTTATCTTGTGTTGAGAAAGACTTCTCCAAGAGTACGGATTAGAGTTACACAGACCTTTAAATAAGCAGAGCCTTCCAAGTCACTGGGGATATGGACATCCAGCGGGCAGTAGTCCTCAGGCATTTTCTTATCCAGATCAAGGTCCGTATTCTTTATGACCTCAAATGTTCCATGATGAGGAAAGAGCGAGCCTACATAAAAAATAAAATAGCAAAAAAGAAAGGGCATGGATAAATGAGCACAGAGAGGAGGAAACCTGAAAATGTTGCTGTGACTATTTGAGGATTTTGGAAGCTAGGGGCTAACTAAACTAAAGTTGGCCATACCATGAGGTGAAGCGTATAGGAACAATTTGACTCTAAATATTTTTCAAGCCAAGAGAGCATGTTTATGCATTTGCAGGCGGTAATGGAAGCCTCTGAGGCCTGCTTACCACACGTGTACAGTGGGCGGTGCCATTCACCAAAATAAACAACTGAGGCCAATAGCCCCGAGTCTCTGCAGGGGTCCCCAAGGGGAGGGGAGGCTCTCTGGGGACCCTGATGTAAGCGGGGGGCTCTCTGGGGACCCTGATGTAAGCGGGGGGGGGGCTCTCTGGGGACCCTGATGTAAGCGGGGGGGGGGCTCTCTGGGGACCCTGATGTAAGCGGCGGGCTCTCTGGGGACCCTGATGTAAGCGGGGGGGCTCTCTGGGGACCCTGATGTAAGCGGGGGGCTCTCTGGGGACCCTGATGTAAGCGGGGGGCTCTCTGGGGACCCTGATGTAAGCGGGGGGGGGCTCTCTGGGGACCCTGATGTAAGCGGGGGGGGGGGGGGGGCTCTCTGGGGACCCTGATGTAAGCGGGGGGGCTCTCTGGGGATATATATACACCCACACGTATATTACTGTATATACATGTGTATGCCCGCCCAAGCGTATGACTTTCTTTACTACGCTACTATGGGCTCTAGCCCCAGATCTTTTGTAGACCTAGCAACGCCCCTGCCACTACCACCCTTCAAGGATGTGAAGGTGCCTCTTGATGCAGCTAAAACCAGGTGACAATCATTTCACATCTCTTTGTACCTAGTGGAACCTAATAGAACAACAATATGTGGACTGCCATGACAGACTTGTTTTTGAAGGTGCAAATGCAGGGCCATCACTCAACTCCGTCTTTCCCGTTCAGTGAAATATAGCGAGTGCCTTACTCCCTCTGTTCAAGCTGGCAACACCACTGCAATGAAATCTCAAGCAGTGGAGTCAGTGTAGGTTCATTTTGCAATGCATATAATCGCCTGCCTTAATCACTCAAGGACCGCCCACCGCATATATACTGCGGCAGGGCGACCCTATTGCGCGAAACGACGTACCCGTACACCGCTTCGTGCATGAGTCACTGTGGGCGCGCGCACCTGTTGCACGGCTGGGGAGCTGATGTGCAGGTCCAGTGGTCGCGATGTCCGCCGGCCACCCGCGATTACTCCTCAGAGAGGCAGAACGGGGATCTGCCAATGTAAACAAAGCAAATCCCCGTTCTGACAGGAGAATTCAGTTAGTTAGTCTGGTCCTTGTGATCAGGAACAGCGATCCCACTATACTCCCAGTCAGTCCCCTCCCCCCACTGTTAGAAACACGTCCCTAGGGAACACGTAACCCCTTGATCACCCCCTGCACAGTGTTAATCCCTTTCCTGCCAGTGACATTTACACAGTAATCAGTGGCTATTTTTTGCTCTGATCACTGTAATAATGTCACTGGTCCCACAAAAGTGTCCGATCGGTCCGCTGCAATGTCACAGTCCCGCAAAAAAAAAAAAAAAAAAAAGCCATAAATCTTTCCCCTATTTTGTAGATGCTATAACTTTTGCGCAAACCAATCAATATACGCTTATTGTGATTTTTTTTTTTTTTTTATACCAAAAATATGTAGAAGAATACATATTGGCCTAAACTGAATTTTTTTTATTTTTTTTACATTTTTTGGAGGGATATTTATTACAGCAAAAAGTAAAAAAATTGTTTTTTTTCAAAATTGTCAGGTTTTTTTGGTTATAGCGCAAAAAATAAAACCACAGAGGTGATCAAATACCACCAAAAGAAAGCTCTATTTGTGGGAAAAAAAGACATCAGTTTTGTTTGGCTACAAGGTTGCACGACCGCACAATTGTCAGCTAAAGCGACGCAGTGCCATAGCTCTAAAAACGGCCTGGTCATTAAGGGGGTAAATCTTTCCGGTCCTTAAGTGGTTAAAAGAGAAGTACAGGCCGTAGAAAAAATAAAAAATACATCATAGTCACCTAGGTGGATGCAGCATCGATCTGAATTATACAAAACACAAAGCCATCTCATGAAAATATTTTATCCACTTGCCCTCCGGAAGATTTTACCCCTTTAATGACCAGAGCATTTTTTTGCTATTCGGCACTGTGCTACTTTGACAATTGTGTGGTCATGCAACGCTCTACGCAAATTAAATTTCTCTTTTTTTTTTCCCCACAAAAATTGAGATTTTAGTGGTATTTGATCACCACTGGGTTTACTTATTCTTTGTTCTATAAAAGAAAAATATTTTTATTTTTAAAGTGATGGGTGTAGGTTTATGATTTAATTTATGTAGTGCTGTATTTATTTAATTTGTCAAGTCCTAATAAAGTTTGATATTTACATTTTGACATTACCATTTGGGGTCGTTCATAATACCTACTGTCCCTGGGGGTACTTTCCCCATTCCTTTTTTTTTTTTTTGGCATGCTGACTAGGGATGAGCCGAACACCCCCCTGTTCGGTTCGCACCAGAACATGCGAACAGGAAAAAAGTTTGTTCGCACACGCTAACATCCTTAAAGTCTATGGGACACGAACATGAATAATCAAAAGTGCTAATTTTAAAGGCTTATATGCAAGTTATTGTCATAAAGTGTTTGGGGACCTGGGTCCTGCCCCAGGGGACATGGATCAATGCAAAAAAAAAAGTTTTAAAAACGGCCGTTTTCTCAGGAGCAGTGATTTTAATAATGCTTAAAGTCAAACAATAAAAGTGTAAAATCCCTTTAAATTTCGTACCTGGGGGGTGTCTATAGTATGCCTGTAAAGGGGCGCATGTTTCCCGTGTTTAGAACAGTCTGACAGCAAAATGACATTTCGAAGGAAAAAACCCATTTAAAACTACTCGCGGCTATTGCATTGCCGACAATACACATAGAAGTTCATTGATAAAAACGGCATGGGAATTCCCCACAGGGGAACCCCGAACCAAACATTAAAAAAAAAAAAAAAAAAAAAAAAAAAAAGGACGTGGGGTTCCCCCTAAATTCCATACCAGACCCTTATCTGAGCACGCAACCTGGCAGGCCGCAGGAAAAGAGGGGGGGGGGGCGAGAGTGCGCCCCCCCCTCCTGAACCGTACCAGGCCACATGCCCTCAACATTGGGAGGGTGCTTTGGGGTAGCCCCCCAAAACACCTTGTCCCCATGTTGATGAGGACAAGGGCCTCATCCCCACAACCCTGGCCGGTGGTTGTGGGGGTCTGCGGGCGGGGGGCTTATCCGAATCTGGAAGCCCCCTTTAACAAGGGGACCCCCAGATCCCGGCCCCCCCCTGTGTGAAATGGTAAGGGGGTACTTACCCCTACCATTTCACTAAAAAACTGTCAAAAATGTTAAAAATGACAAGAGACAGTTTTTGACAATTCCTTTATTTAAATGCTTCTTCTTTCTATCTTCCTTCATCTTCTTCTTCTGGCTCTTCCTCCGGCGTTCTCGTCCAGCATCTCCTCCGCGGCGTCTTCCATCTTCTTCTCCTCGGGCCGCTCCGCACCCATGGCATGGGGGGGGGGAGGCTCCCGCTCTTCTCTTCATCTTCTCCGGGCCGCTCCGCACCCATGCTGGCATGGAGGGAGGCTCCCGCTGTGTGACGGCGTCTCCTCATCTGACGGTTCTTAAATAACAGGGGTGGGGCCACCCGGTGACCCCGCCCCCCTCTGACGCACGGTGACTTGACGGGACTTCCCTGTGACGTCACGGGGAATGCCACAGGGAAGTCCCGTCATGTCCCGTGCGTCAGAGGGGGCGGGGTCACTGGGTGGCCCCGCCCCCCGTTATTTAGGAACCGTCAGACGAGGAGACGCGGGAGCTCACACAGCGGGAGCCTCCCTCCATGCCAGCATGGATGCGGAGCGGCCCGGAGAAGAAAATAAAGAAGAGAAGAAGGAAGAAGAGAAGAAGGAAGAAGAGAAGAAGGAAGAAGAGAAGGAAGAAGAAAAGAAGGAAGAAGAGAAGAAGGAAGAAGAGAAGAAGGAAGAAGATGAAGAGAAGATGAAGAGATGAAGAGAAGATGAAGAGAAGAAGATGAAGAGAAGAGCGGGAGCCTCCCCCCATGCCATGGGTGCGGAGCGGCCCAAGGAGAAGAAGAAGATAGAAGACGCCGCGGAGGAGATGCTGGACGAGAACGCCGGAGGAAGAACCAGAAGATGAAGGAAGATGGAAGAAATAAGAAGCATTTAAATAAAGGAATTGTCAAAAACTGTCTCTTGTCATTTTTAACATTTTTGACAGTTTTTTAGTGAAATGGTAGGGGTAATTATCCCCCTTACCATTTCACACAGGGGGGGGCCGGGATCTGGGGGTCCCCTTGTTAAAGGGGGCTTCCAGATTCCGATAAGCCCCCTGCCCGCAGACCCCCACAACCACCGGCCAGGGTTGTGGGGATGAGGCCCTTGTCCTCATCAACATGGGGACAAGGTGTTTTGGGGGGCTACCCCAAAGCACCCTCCCAATGTTGAGGGCATGTGGCCTGGTATGGTTCAGGAGGGGGGAGCGCACTCTCGTCCCCCCCCTCTTTTCCTGCGGCCTGCCAGGTTGCGTGCTCGGATAAGGGTCTGGTATGGATTTTTGGGGGGAGCCCACGCCGTGTTTTTTTTTTGGCGCGGGGTTCCCCTTAAAATCCATACCAGACCTGAAGGGTCTGGTATGGAATTTAGGGGGAACCCCACGTCATTTTTTTTTTTTTAATTTTGGTTTGGGGTTCCCCTGTGGGGAATTCCCATGCCGTTTTTATCAATGAACTTCTATGTGTATTGTCGGCAATGCAATAGCCGCGAGTAGTTTTAAATGGGTTATTTCCTTCTAAATGTCATTTGCTGTCAGACTGTTCTAAACACGGGAAACATGCGCCCCTTTACAGGCATACTATAGACACCCCCCAGCTACGAAATTTAAAGGGATATTACACTTTTATTGTTTGACTTTAAGCATTATTAAAATCACTGCTCCTGAAAAAACGGCCGTTTTTAAAACTTTTGTTTGCATTGATCCATGTCCCCTGGGGCAGGACCCGGGTGCCCAAACACTTTTTATGACAATAACTTGCATATAAGCCTTTAAAATTAGCACTTTTGATTTTTCCCATAGACTTTTAAAGGGTGTTCCGCGGCATTCGAATTTGCCGCGAACACCCCAAATTGTTCGCTGTTCTGTGAACTTGCGAACAGCCAATGTTCGAGTCGAACATGAGTTCGACTCGAACTCGAAGCTCATCCCTAATGCTGGCCCACACCACAAATTAGTGTAATAATGGATTTTGTGAATTGTCCCTCCCCTTGTTGCACACTGTTGTGATGACACCATTACTTAATATACAAAATGTATTCTGCTACATGTCTTTGGTATAAATAAATATCCCAATAAATGTATATTATTTGGTTTGCGTGAAAGTTATAGCATCTACAAGCAATTGTATATTCACAAGATTTATTTATTTATTTTTTTACCAGTAATGGAGGTGATCAGTGACTTATAGTGGGACAGTGATAGTATGGTGGGCAATCTGACACCAGCTGATGCTGGCTGAGGGGTACACTAACTGACGTCAATAGTGACACTATGACAGTGATCAGTGCTAATACTATACACTGTACTGACACTGGCTGGGAAGGGGTTACCATATAGTGGAAGGGGTGTGTGCCTAACAATGTGTAAATATGTTCTGCTTCTACTAAGCGATCTTGTAGTTTTTCTCCCTGTATACAGAGCTCTGTGTTGTTGAGAACTCTCTTCCGTGAATGACGGAGTCGATCAGCGGGTCCTGGCGACCATTGGCAGGGACCCGCCAATCGGCTTGTGCTGTAACAAATCAAAGCACAGCCGGGGTGGCATGCACCCTACCCAAAAGCTGGGGGGGGTGGTGTTGAGGTTCTAGGATGCTTCTGTCAGCAGTGCTACTACTGACAATGGAAGCACTACCATGAGGAAAGGTTCTACAGACACCCAAACTAAATATAAAAGGACTAATGCGCAAAAACCACAATATAAATGAAAATCTGAAGCCAATAATGTGGTACCAGGTAGAGAGCTGCCAACATAGATGGGTCCACTCAGTTCCCCCAAAAGGCAATAAATAGATAATAAAATATATATGTAGCGCCACTCTATCAAACAGTACCAAACCAATAATTAAAACCTGACCGTGATCAACTAGGACAAGGATAAGAACTGCCAAAAACTCTGCTTAATGGTGTTTCCAGGATGCTAATTTCTACCAGGAACAGGTTGTAGTTAGCTCAGGATTCATAGCTACATACTAGAATCCATCAAAGACATTAGTTCCAGAAAAACGTATATATGAGTGAAAACCAACCAATGAAGTGCCAAAGTGTAAAGTGAGATAAATAATGTGAAAAAAGCACCCCACCTAGAAGGGAAGTGACAGTATTACAAACTGAAATAATAACTTCCCAAAATATGCTGAAAATCAAATAATCCCTAGTGTTAAGCCTAATGGTAAATCACTATTACCGTGAAAACACATAGAAAAGCAGCTAAAATCAAATGGTCCCTGGTGCTAATGCAAAATACCAAATATTTCATAAAGTGTAACACATACAAATATTGTATAAAACAAACTAGTGTACATCAAAAGTGGTAAAAATGAAATAAAAATAAAAAGTGCGTATAAATTCCACATTCAATAACAATCCACAGTATTATGAACACAATCCTAAAAGTGATAATAGTGGTAACAGTGCAGTCATGCCCTCATACACGCACTGATGCGCTATGAATGAATGACTCATAAATGTGTAGACGAACAATCCCACATCAGAGATGCTGTCCCAAAGTGACAATAGTGCAATTCAGTCCATAAGTGTGGAGCTGTGCAACTATAATGAATGATGTCCACAAGGAACGATCTTTAAATAAGGTGCAAAGTGTGCAGTGACTGGTGCTAATCTTCATAAAAGTTCTGGTGCACACATCAAGTGTTTCCCCCAGCCTCTCACCTCCATCAGCGGCCCCCAGTGGGCCAAGTAGAGCGGATAGATAATCTTGGAGAGGATGGGTTCCCTGGAGTGATGTCAGCGGACTTGGCTGAACCCGGAAGCTGACTACATCCACTGTTCATTGCTTTTTTAAATGTAAGTTACTACGTTTGTCAATAAAATCTTTATTTGGAATTACTGCACTATGAGACCTTTCCTTTGTCCCTAAACTACTATTGCTGGGATTGCTGGGAGCGGCGGGAGGAGATTCAGGGAGCCAAGTCCGCTGACATCACTCCAGGGAACCCATCCTCTCCAAGATTATCTATCCGCTCTACTTGGCCCACTGGGGGCCGCTGATGGAGGCGAGAGGCTGGGGGAAACACTTGATGTGTGCACCAGAACTTTTATGAAGATTAGCACCAGTCACTGCACACTTTGCACCTTATTTAAAGATCGTTCCTTGTGGACATCATTCATTATAGTTGCACAGCTCTACACTTATGGACTGAATTGCACTATTGTCACTTTGGGACAGCATCTCTGATGTGGGATTGTTCGTCTACACATTTATGAGTCATTCATTCATAGCGCATCAGTGCGTGTATGAGGGCATGACTGCACTGTTACCACTATTATCACTTTTAGGATTGTGTTCATAATACTGTGGATTGTTATTGAATGTGGAATTTATACGCACTTTTTATTTTTATTTCATTTTTACCACTTTTGATGTACACTAGTTTGTTTTATACAATATTTGTATGTGTTACACTTTATGAAATATTTGGTATTTTGCATTAGCACCAGGGACCATTTGATTTTAGCTGCTTTTCTATGTGTTTTCACGGTAATAGTGATTTACCATTAGGCTTAACACTAGGGATTATTTGATTTTCAGCATATTTTGGGAAGTTATTATTTCAGTTTGTAATACTGTCACTTCCCTTCTAGGTGGGGTGCTTTTTTCACATTATTTATCTCACTTTACACTTTGGCACTTCATTGGTTGGTTTTCACTCATATATACGTTTTTCTGGAACTAATGTCTTTGATGGATTCTAGTATGTAGCTATGAATCCTGAGCTAACTACAACCTGTTCCTGGTAGAAATTAGCATCCTGGAAACACCATTAAGCAGAGTTTTTGGCAGTTCTTATCCTTGTCCTAGTTGATCACGGTCAGGTTTTAATTATTGGTTTGGTACTGTTTGATAGAGTGGCGCTACATATATATTTTATTATCTACAGACACCCAGTCATATTTATTCTGAATGTTACCTGCACTCCTGAAGCTCAGGTCTCCCAGGATTTTGTCTCCCAGCTTCCTTAGCTTCCAATGCTGCCGTAACCTCAGCAGTTCAGAATTAAAGTCTCGCTGGCGCTTGTTCTCCAGGTTCTCTGCTACAGATTTTGACAGACGCTCGGCTCCTTTACTGAGGATCTGTGCTGCCCCATAGAGGGATTTCCTCTTGGAAACCAGTAAAAGGCTGTGCTGATTCTGAAAAGACAAAATGACCCCTGTTCATTCATGATCCACCACAACTAAAAATCCTTGAAAAGGTGTTGGCAGATCCGATCAGTACATAAACAAAGATAACCCTAAAGGGAACCTATCATAAGAGAAATATGGGGGGCTGCTGTTGCTGACCTTCTCTGGCTGTCATGTTGCCTTACCAACCGCTGTGTTCACTGCCCCCCTTTGTCAATCCCCCCACTGGCTTCCGATCACCCAACAAATTGTAAACGTTAACATAAATTTACAAAGCCATTCAAAACACCGCCACCAACTTCTTCTCAAAATACCAAATGCTTATCCAATCTAGGACCCTCACCTCCTCCTCCTCCTATGCTCCCCTCCATAGCTTTTCCCATCCTCTGGAACTCCCTACCCAAACCAGTACAGCTTTCTCCTACTCCGTCCGCTTTTAGGTGATCCCTGAAAACGTATCTCTTCAGGGAAGCCCATCCTGCCTCCACCGAAAGACTGCATTTTACTTTCTCCAACAACCCTCCACAGTTAATATTTTTGAATCACTTACAGTGCATCTGGAAAGTATTCACAGCACTTCACTTTTTCCACATTTTGTTATTGTCCCTCCCACGCTGCGATTCACAAGGTCTTCAAGCCTCGCATTCAGAACGCTCTACTGCAGGGTAGTCTTCCCGGTCACGATTGCAGACTGACAGCGGTGAGAGCCGGTGGTGCGGGGGATGGTCTATGGGGACCACTTTACCCCGGATGCCTGCATACTTAGATGTGCCTCTTATTCACCAACCATGTGAGTTGCTAAAAATGTATTACAGCTCCAGGTGGTGAATTAAAGGTAACACCCTCCTCAAGGTGGAAGTAGCAGGTGGAGGCTCAGCACATAGTAGTGAAAGGAGAAAATCTGGACAGCCGCACTCCAATAAAAACGCCTTTATTGTGAAAAATATCAAAAAGGTCATGGACAACAGCAGGGTACAGGCAGAAAATAAATGACGCATTTCACACTTTTTTTTATAACTTAGGTAAATATTATGGTAAAGTTGACCTGAAATAGTCAAACATTATGTCAAAAAAATAAAGAAATAAATCAACTCCTAAGCACATCCTCGTGTATATACCATGGAAAATGCATGTTTACATGAGACAGCAAAAAACATTGTTGTTACACATAGTGTGTGTGTGTAAATAATATATATATATATATATATACACATACATACATACACACACTTTTTGATAATGTTAGTTTGACTATTTCAGGTCAACTTACTTCACCATAATATTTACTTAAGTTATATACACTCCTAATACCACATTTTGTGGTCCACTTGGGGTTTTCCCTGGCTGTGTGCTTTCTTTTTGACCACATCTGTTTGCAATTAAAGACAATACAATTGATCATGTGATCTATGTTACACCAGTATATATTTGTGATAAACACTTGTGGTCTTATAGCAATGATTAACCGCTAGCCGACCAGCCGCCGCAGTTATACTGCGGCAGGTTGGCATGGCTGCACAAATCGCCGTAGGTATACGTTGGCTCTTTAAGACGCTATTGCAGGCAGGCGCCCGCAGCTTGTCCCCAGAGCCGATGCGTGTGCCCGGTGGGCACGATGTCTGCCGGGCACCCGCGATCGCTCGTGACAGAACAAGAACGGGGATGTGTGTAAACACACAAATCCCGGTTCTGTCAGGGGAGAGGAGACAGATCCTGTGTTCCTACGAAGTAGTGAACCCGGCCTCAAGGATGATCAGTGGAAATAGGATGCACCTGAGCTCAATTTTGAGTGTCATGGCAAAGGCTGTGAATACTTATGTACATGTGATTATTTTTCGTTTTTTATTTTTAATAAGTTTGCAAAGATTTCAAACAAACTTCTTTCACATTGTCATTATGGGGTATTGTTTGTAGAATTTTGAGGAAAATAAATTAAATGAATCCATTTTGGAATAAGGCTGCAACATAAGAAAATGTGGAAAATGTGAAGCGCTGTGAATACTTTCCAGATGCACTGTACACCTCCTAAAGATTGTAAACTCTCATAAACTACGCCCTCCTAGTTTTCATGTCCTGAATTGTAATGCAACTGTATGGTCTCCATTTTGTAAAGCTCTGCACAAACTGTTGGCCCTTTATAAATCCTGAACAATAATATATGAGAGCGAGAGAGCGACCCAGTGATGACATGGGACTAAAAGAGGTATATAATAGGTGGCATGTCAATGTAGAGAACCAAGAGAGAAAAAAATATAAGCAGATTCAATTTCCGCATTAAATGATATAACCAACACAATAAATCTCCTGCAGACAATTATATATAATTTATCATGCACATTATTAGGTTATACTGGAAGCATGGTGCTCATCTGATAACTTCTTAAAGCGGGGGTCCACCTAAACCGCCAAAAAAAAAAAAATTATTAAAAGCCAGCAGCTACAAATACTGCAGCTGCTGACTTTTAATACATGGCCACTTACCTGTCCCAGGGTCCAGCGATGTCGGCAGGAGACGCCGAGAACCCGCTCGGTTCTCGGCAGCTGCCGCCGCCATCCTAGGTGAGGGAATCAGGAAGTGAAGCGTTGCGGCTTAACTTCCCGGTTCCCTACTGCGCATTCGCGAGTTGCACTGCACGTCCCAAGTGGTCCCCGCTCTCTCCTGGGAGCTGTGTGTTTCCCAGGAGACAGCGCGGTGGGGACAGGAAGAGGCATAGACTCCCATGGGAGTCTATGCCGGAAGTGGATGCAAATACCTGTCTTAGACAGCTATCTGCACCCCCCTCCCCCCTGAAAGGTGCCAAATGTGACACCGGAGGGGGGGAGGGTTCCGAAAAGTGGAAGTTCCATTTTTGTGTGGAACTCCACTTTAAGTGGAACTAAACCCATCAAATTAAAGTGGAAGCACAGGCTAGATCTAACCAAGCTTAAAATGGCTCCCACCCCTCTTCCTAATTATTATGCCAACAACTCGGTAGAAGGAAGACACTTATACTTGCCTATTCTTAGGGCGCTCCAGTCTGATCAGGTCCTGAGAGCCGGCTTCAGGGGAGAGGTGGGACAGCCGTCAAGGATGACCCATAGTAAGCGTATGAGCAATGTCCACCACCCAGGCATTCAAATTGTGTTCGGTGCGCTCTCCCCTCTTCTAAAGCCAGCTGCTGGGAAGATTGTGTGACTGGCCTGGAGCACCCTGGGAATAGGTAAGTATTAGCCTCTACATTCCACATGGTAGTTAGAAAGTTAGAAGAGGGTGTGATCAGTTTTAATCCAAGTTAGATCTAGCCTGGAATTCCACCACAGTGACATTCAAGGCATGCCAAGCCATCGAACGGCTGGTGTCATAACTGATCAAATGTGAAGCACCATGGCAACTGCATCACAAACAGAGGCTAAGGCTGGCCATACATTATACAATTTACTTGTATAATTTTCCTTTAGATTTACCAAAATGATGAGGTCAAGCCTAAACACTTCCAATTTGTATGCAATCAGACAGGCCCTTGCACTACATAGTTGAAGGTAAATCTAAAAGGAAGTTGAACACAAACATTGTATGGCCAGCTTTAGATGACAGCTTCTTTTGCTGTACAGGACAGAAGGGTTTAGTTCCACTTTAAAATTCCTGGGTGGGTAGAACAGGAGGTAACTATACTGTAGATAACCTCTTATTATGAAGGACAGGTTACCTTACAGACGAGAGAAAACACTCCAACATCCAAATTAAAGTTACAAATCTGCAGTGAGAAGAGACAAACCCTAGAAATGTCCCTGGTAATACCTGCTTAGGGGTGAGGGCTTCCTGGGAGACCGGGTCCAGGTGCATGTACCTCTTGTCCTTCACTATAGTCAGCACGTCATGCAATACACACATCTCCGTTAGAGTTCCACGCAGATGGTTCCTCACCGAGTCCCAGGGCCAAAGTGATGGCTGGAACTTGATCAAACCTGCAACAGAAACAAGAAAATGACGGAGGGGACACTTGAGGGCACATGAGAAATGTGCACATGATGGATATACATTTGGGGACTCTGCAAATAAAGAGATATAGGCCCCATTCACACTTGCAAAGGGGACTGTTAGTTAAGGAAGACCAAGCAGGAATTCCAGGCGATTAGCTGTGTGTGGCAGACCACCAAAAAGAGAGTTAAGAGACCGCTCTGCGCAAGAGCATTCCAGGTAAGTATATCATGTTTTTTATGCTCATTTAAAAAAACTGACTTTAATAGCACATTAATTTCCTCCCACTTCCTCATCTGTGAACTGAAGGTAATTTGTAAAAGTGGTTCTATTAAGAACTGGCTGAAAGTGGAACTTTAGTTAGGAAATTAAGTCCTGATAGATTACTTCAGGCTGGCCCCTTATGCATGTATAGATATGTAAAACTGTAAAGGATATGTAAAGGTTAGTTAAAAAAAACCCAAAAAAACAAACATGTCATACTTACCACCTCTTTGAAGTTGGTTTTGCACAGAGTGGCCCTGATCATCCTCTTCTGTGGTTCCTCAGCGGCACTCCTGGCTCCTCCTCTTCTCAAGTGCCCCGTTGGAGAGCTGCTCTCCCTCGGGACACACGTGAGGGTGCGCTCCTGTGTCCTGCTGCTGCGTCCATTGACAGACAGCAGGACTCGGCCCCGCCCCCAGATTTGATTGACATCAGCTGGAGCCAATGGCTGTGCTGCTATCAATCTATCCAATCAGGACCTGAGACACTGGCTGGAGCTGGTGTGCTTGTCCCCGTCGCTGGAAAGATCGGGTTCAGGTAAGTAAAAGGGGGGCTCTGGGGGGCAGCTGCATCGCAGGAGGTTTTTTACAGAATGCATTAAGGTGAAAAACATCAAGGGTTTACAACCCCTTTAAAAACAAGTGCCTATACTGTCTAAAATCCAGTCAGGCCCTGTGTAACCCTGCTCTGCACATGCTCAGTTATACTGTATTCATGGCACTGTGTCCATAATAGATAACATAGAATGGGACAGTGATTATTGCTAGTGATTATTGCTAGCAGCTATAGCCACTGGCAATAATCATATCAAAAATCCGACTGATTGGTTGATCGATTGATAGTGTCTTATCTGCCTTTTCCCTGGGTAGTGGCAGCACAGTGAACGTCAACACTGTAAAGCTTCTATTGGCCTTCTCCTCTAGCTGAGCCAAGACACACAATCAAGGCTGGAAATGCACAGAAAATGATGTATAGTTTTTGAGACAAAGGAGAGGGGGAGAAGTGCTCAATAAGGAAGTGACTGCTCTGGGCTTCTACAAAATGGTGGCCTCCAGAAAAGTAAAACAGGAGCCATGCTGGAGGCAATTTACAGCACACAATCATTTTGGAATCATGATTTTTAAAGCGGTTCTTCAGACTCCAGATAAAAATAAATAAATAAAGTGAGCAGCTTCAAATACTGTAGCTGCTGGCTTTTAATAAAAAGGACACTCACCTGTCCAAGGGTCCATGATCTATAGCATAGTGCTTGTACTGTGCAATTTGTCCCATTCTATGTTGTAAAATACCTGGTTGATCCTGCCTGTTCCCGTGTCCCCCTATGTGTACTGAACAGGATAATCATGGCAGCTGATCCCCGATTACCGTAGTTAGTTTACGTGCCTCTGCCATCACATTCTCTGCTCTGAGTCTCTCCCCCTCCCTTCCGGTCAGTTCCGAAGTCTGTGCGCGAGAGCCGATCTCCTCCCCACCCCTCCTGTCTCTATAATACAGAACACAATTTCTTGTATTCTTTCTGTTTTAGCAAGATATTTAAGTGTTTTGTTACCTTAACACTTCATATTTCTGATATGTGCCTGCTTTACCATGCACTTGTATTAAAAAGTATCCTGTTCCCTTTGTATTGCTTCCTGTGTGTGAAATCCCTGGTGTTCCTGCTAGTCTCCTTGCTTTACTATTAAAAACAGACCACACTATGCAGGAAAACACAGCATGGTCAGTTCTCTAGCTATGCTTGGAAATCAGCCTGCTCTCCTCCAATGATCAGACTTGTTCTAAGGATGGGCTCAGGCGTGTTCGGAAGCCGCACGTGCAGATCCCGCCAGGAAGTTGGCACTGCGGAGCGCCAATTACAAGCAGTGAGACATTGTCCCGATGCACGGCTGCAGAGATTGGGAAATGTCTCACTGCTTGTGATTAGTGCTGTGCAGTGCCGACTCCATGGCGGGCTCTGCACGTGCGGCTCCCGAACACGCCTGAGCTCATCCTTAGTCCTGACATGCCCCCCGCTGCACAGCCATTTACCGGGAAGCTTTGTGTGCTGCTGCTTTTCCTCCCCCAGCTCTTAGGCAGCTGAGAACAGAGGGATTGTGATCACTTATAAAAAAAAAAAAAAAAAAAAAAAAAGGTATTAATAATGTTTTTTAAATCTATACAAAAATGTTTTGCCTTTCTTTTAAAATTTCAAACTGAGTGGGCTGTTTTGCAAGGTGATCGTTTACAACCTCAATATACAAGGGAAATGTGTAACAATAAGAAACGTAAAAGTTTTAAAGCCACCTCCACAGGTAAAGAATACAAAATAGAACAACTCATAACGTGCACCACGATTGGGGTTGTCTATATGTTACAGTGTGAGTGTGGCTTACAGTATATTGGTAGGACATCCCGCCCTTTACACGTTCGCTTAGGGGAACATGTCAACAATATTAAAAAAGGGATAAAAACGCACAACGTTTCAAAGCATTTTAAACTGGTACACAACCAAAACCCCAGGGGTTTAAGCTTCTGGGGTATAGAGAGAGTTGACAAACATTGGAGGGGGGGCAACTTTCTGCGCCAAATAAGTCGCAGAGAATCTCACTGGATTCATGAGACTAAGGTTCTTGTTCCAGGGGGGTTGAACGTCGATTTTGATGTCAACTGTTTTATCTCTGATCGTTAGCAACTGCTTTCTGTAATGTTTTTTAAAAAAGATTCTTTTTAAAAAAGATTTTTTATTAATGTTTTTTATCAAATATATATTTTTTTGCTAAATGTATATGTACCATGCATTAATGGAATGGATGACCCAGGATGTCGAGCGGAGGCATGGGGTTAACACTGATTGCCTTTACAATTATACATTTTTGTATAATTTTTATTTTATTCCACTAGCTATATAGTTGTGTCCTTGTGGCATATTACTATAGTCTTTTTAATATTAGTTTTTTATTCACAGACCCATGACTATTCCATGCAGATAGTGACTTCCTGGTTTGATTGTTTTGACCCTGGTTACTATAGTGATGGGCACATTCAAGCCTATTGGTCGCTCGGGAGGAGCTCACGAAGTCACTTCCTATTCCTGGCTTTGAGTAGTTAGACTGGGTTACCATAGAGAAGGATATACATTTGAGCCCATTGGTTGATGAGGAGCGGATTTGCATATAGGTGGTGTTCTCACGTTCAGCCGTTGCCGCTGATGAAGTCCCGCCCACTTTGAGGGACGTAACGCGTACGGCATTCACGTGCTCCGATCGCGACGTCACCCGCGCTCTCCGCTCGTCCATTCTGTACTGGGACATCCACTCCATCCACACCTTTATCCTCCGCACTGGGGTACAGTGCATTGTAATGTGAGTGCTTTTACTTATTTTAATAAATTGGTTTAGCATCATACAGAGAGCACTAGATCCTTTCTTGAATTTTTTACATGTAATCATCTGCCTGTATGCTGACTATTGAGAGCTGACATTTCCAAGCTGCTGCTGCTGCTGTTGCTGTCCTCCTGTGGTATTGTCCCTGTGAGGGAACTGCTGTTTTTGACCTGACTGATTCACTCAGGGGTCCATCCACTGAGGTGAGCAGCTGGTGTCACTGAAGGTGGAGGTCCATGTGTGTCACTATAGTCACCTTTCGTTTTCCTATGTCACCTGAATCACTGGAGGAATCACTGGATAATTGTCTACAATTGGTTCATGTTGGACTTTTAGTTTAGCTTTTTACATTTATTTTATGCGCTGTACTGCTTTTTCTTTATGATCGTTTACAACCACTTTAAGTAAAGTGGGTCAGATTTTTTTTTCACAATCATACTTACCCAAGTGGATGTAGCGTCGGATGAACTCCACCAATCACTCAGTTCTCAGGGCTCCGTCAGCAGAGAGCTGGTGACTGTCAGTCACCGGCTCTCTGCTCTGCCCCTCCAGCGCTCATTGGAGCGGCTTGCTGAGAGGCAGAGCCAAGTGCTGGCCCAGGCATGTGGGTGAATCAGACTCCGGTGTCATGAACTTGCCCGAGCCTGGACCGGTATTCTGCCAGAATCGATGACCCATCAGATTAGGTAACGAAAGTGACGTTCCGTCAGCTGCGCATGCGTACACACGCTATCAGGTTTGCTCATCTGACAGAACACCTGCAGTGAGAAGAGGCGGCAGCTACGTCCCAGCTACGTCTTGAATTTAACAGTAATTTTAAGAATAAAGTGAGAGTATATAAATAAATATAATATATTGATATCTGGGATGCTGTTTGGATGTTACATTTTGAAAGAAGTTGGATGCCAGCCGTAGGAAGGTGGCGGGGGCCATGTTTGTACACCACTGCATGGCTCAGCACTAAACCTTTAGCCTTTCAAAATTAAACATGCAAACAGCATCACAGATGTCAACATACTACATTTATTTACATACGCTCACTTTATTGCTAAAATTACTGTTAAATTCAAGATGTAGCTGGGTGTAGTGAGATGTTTTCTGCCTTCTTCTGTGTTCTGTCAGATGAGCAAACCTGGTAGGAGTGGGCGCATGCCCAGCTGACCAAACGTCACTTCGGTTAGCCTGACGGGTCGCCGATTCTGACGGGACACCAGCTCTGTGACGTCAGCCGACAGCGCACTTCAGCACGCTGTCGGCTGAAAACAGGTCACAGGAGTGCAGAACTAAACTCCTGTGATCCATAGGAGAAGTACAGCCAAAAGAGCATTTGGCTGAACTTCTCCTTTAAAAGTTACCTACTGGCTTGTCCGCTCCGCTGTACACTGTAGAAATTTGGAAATGCTGAAGCCAACTGTACTCTCACCCATGCGCGGGAATGATGTCATATCGACAAAGCCAATGAAAGCCCCTGGTGAACGATACCCGCAAGTCGGGCTGCTGGAAGATGTCAGCGGCAGGCGGCGGAAAACCTGGATGCTGCATCGCGGCAGCCAATGGGCCTACAGCTCCGCTTTACCGTTACAGCTACTGAAACTGGCAGCAGAGATTTTTAAAGGGCCACCCCCTCCCCTCCCCATGTGTATACAGGATTACAGAATACTGGGGGTATACAGATGAATACATTTGTATACGGTGGGGCCAGAGAAGAATCCATTGTACATGAGGGGGGGGTAGAAAATATATTAGATACAGGAAGGGGGCAAAGAAGAATACACTGCAAAGGGGGGGGGGGGGGAGCAGTATACATTGTATACAGAGTACTGGGTGGACATAGAGGAGAATAGGAGGGAGTATATATCTCATATACAGGAGGTATACTATACATTGTATACAGAGTACTGGGAGGATATAGGAGGGGAATAGGAGGGAGTATATATCATATACAGGAGGTATACTATACATTGTATACAGAGTACTGGGAGGACATAGGAGGGAGTATATATCATATACAGGAGGTATACATTGTATACAGAGTACTGGGGAGATATAGAGGAGAATAGGAGGGAGTATATATCATATACAGGAGGTATACTATACATTGTATACAGAGTACTGGGGGGATATATATATATCATATACAGGAGGTATACTATACATTGTATATAGAGTACTGGGAGGACATAGGAGGGAGTATATATCATACACAGGAGGAATACATTGTATACAGAGTACTGGGAGGATATAGGAGGGGAATAGGAGGGAGTATATATATATATATCATATACAGGAGGTATACTATACATTGTATACAGAGTACTGGGGGGACATATGAGGGGAATGGGAGGGAGTATATATATCATATACAGGAGGTATACTATACATTGTATATAGAGTACTGGGAGGACATAGGAGGGAGTATATATCATATACAGGATGTATACATTGTATACAGAAGTGGGGGGGGGGGGGGTTATCAATGAATACAATGTATGGGGGGGGGGTGGGGGACAGATATACACAGAAGGGGGTCCCAGGCTCCTCCTCACCCTCCTCGTCCTCAGGCTCCCCCCAGTCATTCTCCCGGGGTCCTGCCCCCTGGTGGTCATCCTCCTCCTCGGACTCCTGCTGGAAGTCTATGCGCTGTGCCAGGCGGGCCAGGTTCTGGGACATGGACAGCGGCTGTACATAGGTCTCCGAGCCATCCAGGCCCACCTCCTGGACCTGCTTCTCCGCCGAGGACTCGATACTGATCTGCACCGGCGGTCCCCCCGACATTTTCTCCGCTATCCCGTTCCTGCTCCTACACCGAGGACAGCAATGCCACTGCGCATGCGCGGCGCTCTACCTCCTGTCCCGGAATCCTAACTCGCATGCGCGACGTCCTCTACTACGGAAGCCCTGCAGGGACAAACTAAGCTTACCCGCAGCTTCGCGGTACCTCTGCCATTGCAGCATAGTCCTTCAGATTACAGAGGTGTTACTCTCTCTTTCCTTGCATGCTGGCGGTCCCTGCTCGGTGTGTTAAAGAGATAGTAAATTGGATTCCTCCTGGTCCCTCCCCCCCAGTACCCCGCCTCCAGTTTTGGTTTTTGAAATGTAAATAAATATACACTTTTAACCACTCGAAGACCAGGTGGTATTTGCGCAGTTTTGCAAACATTTTTTTTTTTCTTTTTTTTTTTTTTTAGGAAAAATACATTTTTTTTAAATTAAAACACAATATATAATCCCATTTTTATGTATTTATCTTTGTTAAAATATAAAAGATGATGTTACGCTGAGTAAATAGATACCTAACATGTCACGCTTTAAAAATTGCAGCTGCGGCCATCATGCCGGTACAAGCACTTGAAGATCGATGATGTAGCAGCAGGGGTAGGGAACCTCGGCTCTCCAGCTGTTCAATCACAGGCATGACTCCTAGTGCAAGTGGTGCACAGAGGGGACCGGCGCCCGAACCACTTCCAGACCAGGCCTTTTCAAACACTTTTGTTTACATGTAACAATCGGTATTTTTTTCTAGAAAATTAGAATCCCCCAAACATTACTATATTTTTTTCTAAAGCAGAGGCCCTAGAAAATAAAGTGGTGGGTGTTGCAATTTTTTATGTTACACGGTATTTGCGCAGCGATTTTTCAAACACAATTTTTTTTTTGGAAAGAGTAACTTTTTTTAATGCACAAAAACACAATATAAGGTTGGGTGGGAGGGGAACCTATCAGCAATCACTGGCGCCATCCCCTATGGCAGATAGGTATAAGAAAAAGGAGTCCCTACATTGCCTGGAAGGAGGAGGTGTGGGAAAAGGGGATATTTAACCGCTTCAGCCCCGGACCATTTAGCTGCCTAAGGACCAGAGGACTTTTTCCAATTTGGCACTGCGTCGCTTTAACTGCTAATTGCACGGTCATGCAATGCTGTACCCAGCATTTGTGTCCTTTTCTTCCCACAAATAGAGCTTTCTTTTGATGGTATTTGATCACCTCTGCGGTTTTTATTTTTTGCGCTATAAACGGAAAAAGACCGAAAATTTTGAAAAAAATGATATTTTCTACTTTTTGTTATAAAAAAAATCCAATAAACTCAATTTTAGTCATACATTTAGGCCAAAATGTATTCGGCCACATGTCTTTGGTAAAAAAAATGTCAATAAGCGTATATTTATTGGTTTGCGCAAAAGTTATAGCGTCTACAAACTAGGGTACATTTTCTGGAATTTACACAGCTTTTAGTTTATGACTGCCATTTCTTGAGGTGCTAAAATGGCAGGGCAGTACAAACCCCCCCCCCCCAAATGACCCCATTTTGGAAAGTAGACACCCCAAAGAAATTGCTGAGAGGCATGTTGAACCCATTGAATATTTTTTTTTGTCCCAAGTGATTGAATAATGACCAAAAAAAAAAATATTTACAAAAAGTTGTCACTAAATGATATATTGCTCACACAGGCCATGGGCATATGTGGAATTACACCCCAAAATACATTTAGCTACTTCTCCTGAGTACGGGGATACCACATGTGTGGGACTTTTTGGGAGCCTAGTCGCGTACGGGGCCCCGAAAACCAATCACCGCCTTCAGGATTTCTAAGGGCGTAAATTTTTGATTTCACTCCTCACTACCTATCACAGTTTTGAAGGCCATAAAATGCCCAGATGGCACAAAACCCCCCCCAAATGACCCCATTTTGGAAAGTAAACACCCCAAGCTATATTCAGAGAGACATGGTGAGTATTTTACAGCTCTCATTTGTTTTTGAAAATGAAGAAAGACAAGAAAAAACATTTTTTTTTCTTTTTTCAATTTTCAAAACTTTGTGACAAAAAGTGAGGTCTGCAAAATACTCACTATACCTCTCAGCAAATAGCTTGGGGTGTCTACTTTCCAAAATGGGGTCATTTGGGGGGGTTTTGTGCCACCTGGGCATTCCATGGCCTCCGAAACTGTGATAGGCAGTGAAGAGTGAAATCAAAAATTTACGCCCTTAGAAGCCTGAAGGCGGTGCTTGGTTTTCGGTGTCCCGTACGCGGCTAGGCTCCCAAAAAGTCTCACACATGTGGTATCCCCGTACTCAGGAGAAGCAGCAGAATATATTTTGGGGTGCAATTTCACATATTCCCATGACATGTTTGAGCAATATATCATTTAGTGACAACTTTGTGCAAAAAAAAAAAAAAAATTGTCTCTTTCCCGCAACTTGTGTCACAATATAAAATATTCCATGGACTCGACATGACTCTCAGCAAATAGCTTGGGGTGTCTACTTTCCAAAATGGGGTCATTTGGGGGGGGTTTGAACTGTCCTGGCATTTTATGCACAACATTTAGAAGCTTATGTCACACATCACCCACTCTTCTAACCACTTGAAGACAAAGCCCTTTCTGACACTTTTTGTTTACATGAAAAAATTATTTTTTTTTGCAAGAAAATTACTTTGAACCCCCAAACATTATATATTTTTTTAAAGCAAATGCCCTACAGATTAAAATGGTGGGTGTTTCATTTTTTTTTTCACACAGTATTTGCGCAGCGATTTTTCAAACGCATTTTTTGGGGAAAAAACACACGGTTTTAAATTTTAATGCACTAAAACCCAGTATATTGCCCAAATGTTTGATGAAATAAAAAAGATGATCTTAGGCCGAGTACATGGATACCAAACATGACATGCTTTACAATTGCGCACAAACGTGCAGTGGCAACAAAATAAATACATTTTTAAAAGCCTTTAAAAGCCTTTACAGGTTACCACTTTAGATTTACAGAGGAGGTCTACTGCTAAAATGACTGCCCTCGATCTGACCTTCGCGGTGATACCTCACATGCATGGTGCAATTGCTGTTTACGTTTGACGACAGACCGCCGCTTTCGTTCGCCTTAGCGCGAGAGCAGGGGGCGACAGGGGTGCTTTTTTTCTTTTTTTCTTTATTATTTTTTTGCTTTTTTATCTTATTTTTAAACTGTTCCTTTCATTTTTTTATCATTTTTATTATCTCAGGGAATGTAAATATCCCCTATGATAGCAATACGTAGTGACAGGTACTCTTTTTTGAAAAAATTGGGGTCTATTAGACCCTAGATCTCTCCTCTGCCCTCAAAGCATCTGACCACACCAAGATCGGTGTGATAAAATGCTTTCCCAATTTCCCAATGGCGCTGTTTACATCCGGCGAAATCTAAGTCATGAAATGCTCGTAGCTTCCGGTTTCTTAGGCCATAGAGATGTTTGGAGCCACTCTGGTCTCTGATCAGCTCTATGGTCAGCTGGCCGAATCACCGGCTGCATTCTCAGGTTCCCTGTTGAGACAGGAGAGCCAGAGAAAAACACGGAAGACGGGGGGGCATTCCCTCCCACGGCTTGTAAAAGCAGTCTAGAGGCTAATTAGCCGCTAGGATTGCTTTTACATGAAAGCCGACCGCTGGCTGAAAAGAATGATACCAAGATGATACCTAAACCTGCAGGCATCATTCTGGTATAACCACTCAAATTCGTAAATGGCGTACCTGAAGACAAAAAAATGGTTAACAATAAAACACAGTAAACGGTAAAGTATAAAAAATTGCATACCTGAAAAGCAAACACGATAAAACATAATAACAATAAAACATTGCAGAATAGAATACAGTAAAAAAGAGCAGAACAATAGAGAGAGAATAGAGAGAGAATAGAGAGAGAGAGAACAATAAAACAACAACTATTTTTTTTTATTTTATATTTTTTTTTTTTTACACGTTTTTTTGTAACTGTAACTTTTATAACGGTAACTGGTTCCAGGTTCGGTTCTCTCAAAATGCGATGGCATCTTGGGAGATCCTGTGAAAGTGTGTCCTAGTCTGTGCAATGCTGTACCCTACGCTAATACTCAACTAGTGTATGGTAGCGTTCAAAACATTCACCAATTCAAAGACCAGGATTGTCAGGACAGGAGGGACAATAATAGCGGGTGTCACGCCTATATCCGCGCTTGCTGCAGACACGACATCTTTTTTGGGGGGGTTCCTTGGGTAGGGGTACTTGGGAGGACATAAAGAAAATGTCTCTCATGCAGCCGACTGCATTTGGTTGGGGATGTGAATGGGGGAAGTACGGGCGCTGCAGAAGCGGTGGGTTCCCAATTAGTATGGGCGAATGCAGCAGAAAGGGCACTATAGGCACGACGGGCCTGTGTTTGTCTTCTTCTTGGTGGTAGCGGGACACTACTTGTGCATGCCACCTCACCAGCTTGAACTGCACTTATGGGACTCGCCACGTCACCAAGTGTTACTGCAGTGCGGGTTTGACTACGACCGGGGTGTACTAGGCTGCTGGCGCTTGCCAGTTCACCAAAACGCTACCAAAAAAAACTGTTAGTGATCGCAGGGATCAGGCCTGACTCTGCGAATGCTGCAGTTATGCGTTTAGTGTTTTGTAAGTGACAGTGATCGATCGATACTGCACTTGGGTGGGCTGGGCGGAGGGGCAAAACGCAGGTGCTAGCAGGTATCTGGGCTGATCCCGCTAACACTGCGTTTTTGGGAACCCTAAACTGCTGGTGACGCTAGTATAGATCTGATCGGATCAGATATTGATCCGATCAGATACTATACCACTAAGGGAGGTGTACAGTGCGTGCGTGGGTGTTAACGGTACTGGCGCTAACCTGACGCTGCCTGGGGCTGGTGCTTGGGTGGTGATCGGGGGGTGTTTTGTGTGCCTGGCATGTTCTACTGTGTGTGTGTAGTGTTTGTGCACTCACATTACATTCTTCTCTCCTCGGCGCCGGAACGGAAAATACCGAGCCGAGGAGAGATGACATCATTTCCTTTGCTGCTGTTTAGCATACAGCAGCAGAGGAATGATTCTATTGGCCGGCGGCGATCGTGAGGGGGGGCCACGAACGGATGGTCTCCCCCTCATCTCCAATCGCCGCTGTACAATAGCCGACCGACTCGGGCACCGGGGGGGGGGTCCGACCGGACCCCCCGCCCGCGGGAAGCAGATCACGTATATGTACGTGATTCTGCCTGCCCGTGCCACCTTGCCGACGTACATCGGCGTGAGGCGGTCGTTAAGTGGTTAAAGAGGAGTTCCACCCAGGGGGTCCATAAAAAAAAAAAATTTAAAGTCAGCAGCTACAAATACTGCAGCTGCTGACTTTTAATTGGACACTTACCTGTCCCTGGGTCCAGAGATGCGGGGGATCGAAGCCCCGCTCATCCCCCCCCCTCCGCTCGTCGGCGCCAGCATTTCAACTGTGGGCACCGGGCTGTGGCTTCGCAGCCTGGCACCCACTGCGCATGCGCGAGCGGCGCCGCGCGCCGTGATTGGCCGCTCAATCACCTGGGACCTGTAATGGGTCCCAGATGATTGACAGAAGGGAGGGAGCAGAGCCGAGCCCTTCCTGTGCCGAGGGGGAAGTGATGTCACCAGCCCAGGCAAAGGAAGAGGCAGACTACGAGGGACCACCTAGCAACAGGCATTTAGAGGTAAGTAAAAAAAAAAAAAATATCCAAATGTTTTTTTGGGGTTTTTTTTTTAGAATTTTTCAGGTAATTTTGTTTTTTTGGGTGGAACCCCACTTTAAGTGCCAAAATGAGAATAATAACACTGTATGTTTAAAAAGATTTAGCAATAAAAAATTATTTGTACAAAAAGTTTTTTAAAACCAACATGTATGATATCATAAATTTGCATAGCAATACATTGGACAATATACAACCATTCTAGGTAGACAATGCGTTTTGCTTACAATAGAAGAGAGGGTTTCTTCAGGATCCAGTTGGCAATGTTTGGCAAAATCTGATGATTTATATGATGAACAAGAAACCCAGATCAGCAATTCACTATGCCTGACATGGGGGAAAACCAATCACACATACAGTTGTGCTCATAAGTTTACATACCCTGGCAGAATTTATGATTTCTTGCCCATTTTTCAGAGAATATGAATGATAACACAAAAACCTTTCTTTCACTCATGGTTAGTGTTTGGCTGAAGCCATTTATTATCAGTCAACTGTGTTTACTCTTTTTAAATCATAATCACAACAGAAACTACCCAAATGACCCTGATCAAAAGTTTACATACCCCAGTTCTTAAGACCGTGTATTCATGACAGCTTGAAGTCTTTTGTGCTATTTGTGGATGAGGCTCTTTATCTTCTCAGATGGTAAAGCTGCCCATTCCTTTTGTCAAAAAGCCTCCAGTTCCTGTAAATTCTTGGTCTGTCTTGCATGAACAGCACGTCTGAGATCTCCCCAGAGCGGCTCAATGATATTGAGGTCAGGAGACTGAGATGGCCACTCCAGAACCTTCACTTTATTCTGCTGTAGCCAATGACAGGTCGACTTGGCCTTGTGTTTTGGATCATTGTCATGTTGGAATGTCCAAGTACATCCCATGAGCAGCTTCCTGGCTGATGAATGCAAATGGTTCCTCCAGTATTTTCTGATAACATACTGCATTCATCTTGCCATCAATTTTGACCAAATTTCCTGTGCCTTTGTAGCTCACACATCCCCAAAACATCAAAGATCCACCTCCGTGTTTCACAGTAGGAATGGTGTACCTTTCATCATAGGCCTTGTTGACTCCTCTCCAAATGTAGCGTTTATGGTTGGGGCAGAAAAGCTAGATTGTGGTCTTATCACTCCAAATGACATTGTACCAGAAGGTTTGAGGCTTGTCTCATAGTTGCCAACAGTCCCAATTTTCCCGGGACAATCCCGATTTTTGGACCCTTGTCCCGATCGGTCCCGAATCGGGATTTGCGCAAGGAAATCGGGAATGTTTGTATTTTACCTTTTTTTGCAGCTGGCTACAGCAAAATGGCCGCCGGAGCCACCGCTAGATCGCTCCCCCTTGTGTTCAGTGGAGAGAGGAAGGGGGCTCGATCCCTGCAGCCAATGAATCGGCCCCTCCCCTCTCCACTGAACACACGGTCCCGGCGGCTGCTCATCATCATGCTGTAATGCCCAAGCTGCATTCAGAAGGGGTAGGGAGTGCACCTCCATTTAGACCTTGCCCGCCTATTGACCACTGTCATGATGCCACAGCCATGCTTTGCTGAAGATTGGGAGGTGGTGGGACTCCCTTGTGAAAAGAACGAGGGGGGGGGGGCTGAGGACTCTGATGTGAAAGGAAGGGGGGGGGACTGAAGGTTCTGATGTGACGGGGCAGGGGGAACTGACATCCCTGATATGAAAGGGGGCAGGGGGGACCTGAGGACTCTGATGTGAAAGGAGGGGACTGAGGACTTTGATGGGAAAGGGGAAACTGAGAGCTGTGATGTGAAATGATTCCAGGGGACATTAGAATGATGTGAAAGGGGGGGGGGACTGAGGACTCTGGAAAGGGGGGAACTGAGGACTCTGATGGGAAAGAGGGGAACTGAGGACTCTGGTGTGAAAGGGAAGGGCAGAGGACTCTGATTGGAAAGAGGGGACTGAGGACTCTGATTGGGAATGGGAGACTGAGGACTCTGATTGGAAATGGGAGACTGAGGACTCTGGTGTGAAAGGGGGGGGCTGAAGACTCTTATTGGAAAGGGGGGGAACTATGGACTCTGATGGGAACAGGGGGACAGAGGACTCGGATGTCAAAGGGGGGAACTGAGGACTCTAGTTGGAAAGGGGGAACTGAGGACTCTGATTAGAAAAGAGGGGGGACTGAGGACTCTGATAGGAAAGAGGGGGGACTGAGGACTCTGATAGGAAAAAGGGGGGACTGAGGACTCTGATAGGAAAGAGGGGGGACTGAGGACTCTGATTAAAAGGGGGGGAACTGAGGACCCTGACTGCAAAGGGGGAATTGAGAACTCTAATGTGAAAGGGTGCCAGGTGACTGCGGACTTTGATGTGATGAAGGAAGGGGGGGGGAGGGAAGCTGGGGGGGAACTGAGGACTCTGATGGGAAAGGAGGAAACTGAGAACTCTAATGTATAAAGGTGCCAGAAGACTGCAGACTCTGATGTGAAGAAGGATTGGAAAGGGGGGGACTATGGACTCTGATGGGAAAAGAGGGACTGAGGAATCGGATGTGATGCAACGAGGGACTCTGCCGGGGCACCTGATACAAGGACAGACTCTGCTGGGGGCACCTGATGCAAGGACAGACTCTGCTGGGGGCACCTGATGCAAGGACAGACTCTGCTGGGGGCACCTGATGCAAGGACAGACTCTGCTGGGGGCACCTGATGCAAGGACAGACTCTGCTGGGGGCACCTGATACAAGGACGGCCTCTGCTGGTGGCAGGCGACACGCTCAGGGCTTTCACTGATTCTGCATTATGGTGAGTTGAATGATTTAATTTTATATTACAATGTAATAATAGAAATAATAATTAATAATAATAACCATGGTGCCGGGATGATTGAAGAGCTAACACCAGGTGTTTGGAGTATCTTTATCTGCTGATTGTTAAACTTTCTAGAATAGATATTTCTATTGTTGTGTAGGATCTGGGGCTGCTGTCCCTTCATTCCTCTCTCCCCCTTTCCCTCTCCATCCCTCATTCATCTCAGACTCTAACCACACCCCCTTTGAGCCACGCCATTTAAGCCACGCCCACTATTTCACATAAACCACACCCATTTTTCGCTGCGGCGCACAAAGCGCGCCGCAGGGTTTTTTTTTATCGCTATGTCACGCCTACAAATGCATGGCCCGCCCCCTAATTATTATACAGCTCCGCCTACAGCCAAAAAAGTGTCCCACATTTTTTTTTTGCAATGTTGGCAACTATGTTGTCTCTGTGCTGTTTGGTGTATTGTAAGCGGGATACTTTGTGGTATTTGCGTAGTAATGGCTTTCTTTTGGCGACTCGACCATGGAGCCCATCTTTCTTCAAGTGCCTCCTTATTGTGCATCTTGAAACGCCCACACCACATGTTTTCAGAGAGTCCTGTATTTCACCTGAAGTTATTTGTGGGCTTTTCTTTGCATCCTGAACAATTTTCCTGGCAGTTGTGGCTGAATTCTTAGTTGGCCTACCTGACCGAGGTTTGGTTTGAAGAGACACTGCTGATTGGCATTCGCAATTCCTTGGATATCTTTTTATATCCCTTTCCTGTTTTATACAGTTCAACTACCTTTTCCTGCAGATCCTTTGACAATTATTTTGCTTTCCCCATGACTCAGAATCCAGAAACGTCAGTGCAGCACTGGATGAAAGATGCAAGGGTCTGTCAAGAGTCCAGAAACTCATTGACCTTTTATACACACACACTAATTACAAGCAAACAGATCACAGGTGAGGAAGGTTACCTTTAATAGCCATTCAACCCCCTTTGTGTCAACTTGTGTGCATGTTATCAGGCCACAATCACCAGGGTATGTAAACTTTTGATCAGGGTCATTTGGGTAGTTTCTTTTGCCATTATGATTTAAAAAGAGTAAACACAGTTTATTGATAATAAATAGCTTCAGCCAAACACTAACCATGAGTGAAAGAAAGGTTTTTGTGTTATCATTCATATTTTCAGAAAAATGGGCAAGAAATCATAAATTCTGCCAGGGTATGTAAACTTATGAGCACAACTGTATGTATCCAAGGATATATTCATAGATGAAGAACAATAAAGATTCACTCGCATATATACGTCATCACCAATATATGAGTAATGGGATTGAAATGGATGTAAAGCCTGTATAAAGGGCTAAAGAGAAACTTGTCTGGAGATACACAAAATAATTCAGATTAGCAAGCTCAAATCCACACATGGAAAACGGGGAGGGAAGCCATACAGGCAGGTGACCCCATATTCTAGATATGCACAAGTGATATCAATACCGCCAGTGCTGGCGGGTCGCAAATGCAGCGAGATATCGCAGCAATATAAACACAATATTATATCCAATTATTTGATAAAGTATAAAAGATGATGTTACGCCATGTAAAGATAGCAAACATGTCATGCTTTAAAATTGCGCATGTCCGTGCAACGGCGACAAACAACATAAATTATTACTCTCCAGAGTAATTCTTTAAAGTTCTTTCCGGATTACCACTTTAGACTTACACAGGAAGTCTGGTGCTAGAATTACTACCCATGATCTGACGTTTGCGGTGGTACCTAACATGTGTGGGGCAATCACTGTTTACGCGGGTGCAGGGCTCTTTTGTGAGAGATCCCTCGTCTGCCCTTAAAAGCTTCAGATAATACCAAGATCAGTATGATCCGATGCTTTTTTCAGACCCATTAGGTTTTGTTCACAATCGTGAAACCAGAAGCAATGAAATGCTCCATCACTTCCCGGTTTCCTATACTATAGAGATAAGATCATTTCCAGTCTCGGATCTTCTTTATGGTCAGACGGTGAATCGCTTGCATCTCCCAGCAGCACAGGAGAGCCTAGGAAGGTGGCGGTGGGAGGGGAGGAAGTCCCCCTCCTGCTGCTTGTAAAAGCAATCTAGCGACTAATCAGATGTATGGTACTAGCTGTCCGCGGGACAAACACTTTTGAAAGGGCTCCGCATGTGCAAGGTAAGTAGAAATCTTCATTTTTTTAAATAGAATGAATATAATAGATGTTAGTTTAAAAAAAAAAAAAAAGAAGAGCTTTTCAATGTCCGTATGAACTTGGTCATTGGCAACCACTAAGTGCTGCTAATATTCCAATGCCTCATTCAAGTGCAGTAATGAGCAGGCTCTGCCGCTAGGTGTCGCTCTATCCTAAAAAGCCGCTAGCATTGGAGGCTGCCATGTGCTAGGTGTTGCTGTGGGCAACAGGGATGCAGTAAGTGCGGTGGCCACTAGCGGTAGAGGTCGCTGTGAGCGGTTTATTAGTTTGTCCATTTTTGTGCAGCCCACTCACTCATCCTAGCCAAAATGACTCCCACACACTGTTGCACCGCACCTGTGCACGAATGTTCCAATGGATGACTCCTCAGGTTGCCAGTCCGTTTCATTATATTGCCTATACCAGAGGTCAGTTATCAACTACTGACACCTAAAGAGAGCTTTCACATTCTGAAGAGTAAAAAAGAATGAATGATAGATTATGCGGTCTTCCTTTTACAGCCATTTTGTTGTGGACCCAGCAGTACCTATTCAATTGTATTGGTCTTCTAGAACATTGTGTTTCTGAACTCCAGTCCTCAAGTACCCCCAACAGGTCATGTTTTCAGGATTTCCCTCAGATGAAACAGCTGTGGTAATTACTAAGGCAGTGAAACTGATCAAATCACCTGTGCAAAATAACGGAAAGCCTGAAAACATGACCTGTTGGGGCGCCTTGAGGACTGGAGTTGAGAAACACGGTTTTAGAACAATGTTTCTCAACTCCTGTCCTCAAGTACCCCCAACAGGTAATTTTTTCAGGCTTTGCATTATTTTGCACAGGTGATTTGATCAGTTTCACTGTCTTAGTAATTACCACAGCGGTTTCATCTGAGGGAAATCCTGAAAACATGACCTGTTGGGGGTACTTGATGACTGCAGTTGAGAAACGGTGCTCACCTAAAGACTACAGCGCCTCAGCTGGGGACATTTTTTTGGTCTTTGATTGGCTTTAGTATATAAGTATCTGCCATGTTCTAGAAGACTAATGACATAGAATACAAAAATGGCTACAAAACGAATACAGCATAATCTGTATCATTCATTCCCTTTAGTCTTTAGTCTGAGAAAGTGAATACCCTCTTTAGGCATCAGTGGCTGTGTATTGGATAAACAATGACTTAATGCTGGTATAGCCAATGAAATCAATGTAGCGGAGTGGACTGGTAGCTTAGGTGTCATCCATGGGAACGCTCCAGCATGACAGCCATTTTGGCTAAGCCCATTCTTTAAACAGATAGGTTGAGCAGTTTACACAAAAATGCCCAATCTAATAAGCAGCCAATAGCAACCCCTACCGCATAAGCAACCTTCGACGCAGCACCTTTGTCTGCACAAATTAATGGGGTAAAGCGATACCTAGGGGCAGAGCCTGCTCATCACTGCACTTGAATGAGGCATGGGATGCCAAAGACCAGGTACACAATGGCATTAAGGCTCCGTTCACATCTGCGCTTTCCAGGAACGTGCAAAAATAAAAATGTGAAAAACGCAGATCACACTTGCAATGCTATTACCGTATATACTTGAGTATAAGCCGAGCTTTTCAGCACATTTTTTTTGTGCTGACAATGCCCCCCCTCGGCTTATACTCAAGCACTTCTCTGCAGCAGAGAATGAGATTTTCCAAATTGATTTTGGGGCCCCGTATCTTGGGGCCACCTGGTGCTAGGAACGCCAAACTGTGTGTGCAAACCCAGTGGAACTAGCACTACAATAAATCCTAAGCTGGGGTTCCTAGCACCAAGTGGCCCCAAGATACGGGGTCCCAAAGTCCTTTAGGAAAATCTCATTCTCTGCTGCAGAAAAGTGCTTGACATTTTCCAAACTGATTTTGGAGCCCCGTATCTCAGGGCCACTTGGTGCTAGGAACCCCAGCTATAGATATATTGTAGTGCTAGGTCCTCTGGGTTTGCACACCAAATTTGGGGTTCCTAGCACCAAGTGGCCCTGAGATACGGGGTCCCAAAGTCGGTCAACTGTGTCCATCTGCAGCAATGTCATTTCGGGACACTTTGGGTCCAGGGACTCCAAATTTTGGCTGCAGCTAGGGGGCATCTAGGAAGCCTTAACTACCGAGTTTGAAGTTCGGGGGACCTATGGCTGCAAATGGGCACAGTGAGGCATGCAAATGGGCATTGTTGACGCTCTTTTCCACTTACAGTAGCTGCGCATTTCTCACCCTAGGCTTATACTCGAGTCAATAAGTTTTCCCAGTTTTTTGTGGTAAAATTAGGTGCCTCGGCTTATACGCGAGTATATACGGTAATTGTTTATGGCACCCCAAACATGGCCGGCAGACACGTGTTTTTGTGCGCTACATAATGCGTGAAACTCATAACACCCAAAAAGCTGTGGGACCTTCTTTGGCGTGTTTGTCCCACATAGGGTAGCCCATTCAAGCAAATGAGGTGTCCTTTAATAATCTCCCTTCTGGATTAATAAAGTATTCTGAATCTGCGTGTGACACATGAAAAACGAAAAGCGCTCAAAAATGCGTTTCAGCTATGCTAGGCGTGAATGGAGCCTGTCTGAAAAAATAAGTAACTGACATTCATTCTAAGTATTATATTTAAAAATTAAGATTTCTACTTCCCCCAGCACATGCAGAGCCCTTTCATGAGGCCACTTCCACACTGAGGTGCTTCTAAACTGCCAGTAAAAACACTGAGCGCTTTTGAAGAGCTCTCCATTAATTTCAATTGAGAGGGGAGGTTTTTCACAGCCCTGCCAGTGCACTGCCCCAGTGTGAAAGCATTCATTGATTTTAATGGAAAAAAGTTTTCGTGAGCTTTTTAGGCACCGTTTTTAGCATGAAAGCGCCTGAAAAGCTCCTCAGTGTGAAAGTGGTCTAATGCCGCGTACACACGGTCGGACTTTTCGTCTACAAAAGTCCAACGGACGCTGACGGACTAAAGCTGGCTGGTAATCCGATCGTGTGTGGGCTTCTCCGGACTTTCAACATACTTTTTTAGCCTCAAATCCGACGTACTTTAGATTTGAAACATGCTTCAAATCTTTACTTCGTAACTACGACGGACCCCGAAATCCGCTCGTCTGTGTGCTAGTCCGGACGGACAAAAAGCCACGCTAGGGCATCTATTGGCTACTGGCTATGAACTTCCTTATTTTAGTCCGGTGTACGTCATCACGTAAGAATTCGACGGACTTTTGTGTGATCGTGTGTAGGCAAGTCTGTTCGTTAGAAAGTCCGCCGCAAGTCCGTCGAAAGTCCGCCGAAAGTCTGCCGGAAGTCTGTCGGACAGGCTGTCTGACTTTTGTAGACGAAAAGTCAGACCGTGTGTACGCGGCATTACTGTATTGTCCCAGGGACGGCTAATACCATAGTGGTTGATATGAAAGACCACGCATTTTTGGAATAGTTATAATAGCAGAAAAATTAAGGTTAAAAATTCAAAGCCAATGGCGTCTCAAATCCACATCCCTGCACAGAGAGCTCTTAAACCACTAGAAGTGAGGAAGAAGATGGTGTTAAGGTAAACCATAAGGGATGAGGTGTATTGGAGGTAGTGGTGTGCTCTGGTGGGGATGGGTGTTGCAGTGGCATGTTGTGGGGGGCATTGGAGGGAGAGATGTGCTTTTGAAGGTAAAGGTGTGCTGGGAGATGCAATGGAGGCAGGGGTGTCGTGGGAATCATTGGAGGCAGTGGCGTGCTAAGCAGTCCAGCAACTTGAGTCCCAGAATTCTCTTCATGTGGACGGCCATGACAACCAGTCTAGAGAGTTGCCTAATGGAATCTTTCAAGGCATTCACCTGAGATGCTCAAGGCTCTCAGAACCCTGCTAGTTATTGTCCAACAAAGGGAACCTCTGGCTCAGGGTGAACTTTGTGATGGGTACTGGGTTCACACATGTGCGGTGCGAATTGAAGCTCAGGTTTCACTGGGGAGATAAAAATCTCCTGTTCAAAGGAATCACTGCGTTTTAGCTCAGGATCAGTGAGCAGGGAGAGGGGGAGGTGTAGTGAGGAGAAGGAGAAAATCCATGTTCAGAACGCAATGCATCTGCGAAGCAGATGCATTCCCATAGAAGATAAGGGGCTTGTAATTCGCACCGCAATGCCCAGAAAACGCACACGTTTTCTGTGCAATGCGCAGTGCGAATGCAACGCACATATGTGAACCAGCTGCATTCATATGAATGTATTTTAAAATGTCCTGCGAATTAGATGTGGTGTAAGCCGCATCTAATTCGCATAGGTGTGAACGGGGGCTCAACCTGAAAAAGCGATTTGGGAGCCCACACCTTTCTTCTCCCCCTCACCTCTTTGGTTGCATTCTGCCATGGTTTGCTGAGAGCTAACAGGCATTACCCCATAACAGGTAGAATGGCTACCCAGCTGAGAGGAATGTATACTTGTAGCAAGGCACCAAGTGGCTTAGTATACCCACAGTATAGTCTGCCCCAGTTATTTTCAGGGATTTCACCTAGGAAGGGAGACCTGCTGCCAGTGCCTCCTATAGCGTGGAAGGAGATGTTCTTCCCACATGTGCAATCAAAGGCACGGGGACTCAGAATAGCTGCCATGCATACACAGATGACAATCTCTCAGACACACACACTGTACCTGTAGTCCCAAAGGGGTTTTCCGGGACATAGTTCCCCCACAGGTGATCACCACCCTGGATCTGGAGGTTATCCTGCAAGCAACATTATCAGATACCAAGTTCCCTGGAGGGTGCAGTCTGCAGGTTCCAGTGCCGACCGACATTACAGGCCACCCCCCATCTTCTTTGCAGTAGGGTCCAGGTACCATGCTTTTCGGACCCCTTTGTCACATTAAGGCCACATTCAGTAGTGTCCCCTCATCTCCCCATGTGTAACATATATTATATATATATATATATATATATATATATATATATATATATATATATATATATATATATATATATATACACACACACACACACACACACACACATATACACACATATATATATATTTTGTATATATTACACACACACACACAAATACGGGTATATATCTTTTGTGGCCCCGTGGCGCTCGGGAATTTGTTCGGGGCCACAAAAGATATATAAAGCCAAATTACCAGTGGGGCCATTTGAAACCGAAACGAAGGCCGCAATTGACCCGTGGGCCAGACTTTGGACATGCCTGCTTTACAGAGGAGGTCTAGTGCTAGAATTACTGCCCATGATCTGACGTTTGCAGCAATACCTCAAATGTGTGGGACGATCGTGGTTCGCGTGCGAGCAGAACCGATGCACGAGTTCGCCTTTGCGCACTAGTCTAGACAGCAATAGGCAGTGACAGATACTCTTTATGGAGGGTTCTGGGGTCAATAAGACCCCAAATCCCTCTTTTGCACTTAAAAGCATTCAAAACTCCAAGATCTGCATTTTTGAATACTTTCGATTTTCAAAAAAATGGTGCCATTGACAGCCAGGTAAGCCGGAGGCAATGTCACGTCATCACTTCCAGGTTACTATAGCAGAGACCCGATCAAAGCAGATTCCGGCTTTGTATGGGTCTCTGGCCTACCGGAGGACATGCTGCTTGGTAGCTCGGGTCTCCCTGTGGGACGGGAGAGCCCGAGAGAGCCTGCAGAAGGCAGCGGGAGGGTGTAGGATGTCCTATTCCCGCTGCTTGTAATAGCGAACGAGTCAGCCAATCCGATTGCTATTACAAGAGAGCCGACCGTCGGCTCTAAAAGACAGTACCAGGGTGATGATTGCAGGTATCATCCCTGTACAACCACTTGAAGTCAAATGGTGTACCAGGTATGTGATTTGGCGGTAAATTTTGTGGCTGCTTTCCTAACCTCAAAACCTAAGGCCATCTATACTAGAGATACAGCAAGGAGTCTACAATAGATAGGACTGAAAATAGTTCTCATACAAGCGTGTCATTGGATCATGAAATTTTTACCAGAAGGACAAAGGTGTCTTAGCATTTCAATGAGCTGCCCAACCGACCAATATTCATCAAAAAAGGTGAATGTAGTATTTTTTGAAACAAAGTGCACCAAAACACACAGTAGTATGGCTCTGAAGAAGAGGGGTTGCCCCTAGAAACATGTAAGCCATATTGGACAGTGAAGGGTTTTTCCCATGGTACAAGATGAGCGTGGTACATCTGCTGTTAGTCACTTGTATAATATACAGTATAATATTTGCATGTATTTACTAATTAAGAGTTTATTAAAGAGGAACTGCAGTCTGCTCACATAATTTGTAATAAAAACTTATTTGCCATTCTGAAGCTTCCCTTCAACCACCATATTATTTTATATATACGTTACTGTGATTCTGTACTCGCCAGATATGCTGCAGAAAGCTCCCTCCACGGAGTCTGGCTGCATCCATTTTAACTGTGGGCAGGAAGCTGCTGCCTGTTCACTTCCTGGATTTACACAGACCCACGCCTCCAGCTCTGCAGCTCTCATTGGCCCTCTTATGACTCATCCCCCTCCCTTCCTGGCAAACTCTCACGAGAGAGAGAGCTGTTCATGATGTCATAGGCCTAGGCTAATGACCAGACAAGAAACAGGAAGTGGGCTGTAGAAGGTATTTACTGACAAAAGTTAAAACTGAAGATAGTAAAACTTTTTTTTAAATTTTTTTTTGGTTTTTCTTCAGTAAATACCTTATACAGCCCATTTCCTGTTTCTTGTCTGGTCATTAGCCTAGGCCTATGACATCATGAACAGCTCTATCTCGTGAGAGTTTGCCAGGAAGGGAGGGGTTAAGTCATAAGAGGGCCAATGAGAGCTGCAGACGGAAAAATGACTGAAGTTCTGCTTTAGGGAAATAGGCTGGTGTGCCCTCTTTTTGTTGGTTTACACAGTAATAGGTTACAGCGCGTTGCGGCCGGCTGCAACACAAGTGCATTGGCAAGGTGTGTTAGGGTGGCATTAAGAACAAATAACACCATAGAGAATCATTTTGCAGGTTGCCACAGGGTAACAGCATGAACCCAGCCTAAACCTACGTCAGTTAGTTTTTAAAACAGCCACAACACAAAACAAAATCTAGGAAATCCCAATTTATTAAAACAATTTAAAAAGGTTAAATAGCAATAAAATTATAGTAACAGTATTTTCAAAATGAATATATTAAGTAACTTCATCGTATAAATAGAAAACATATACAAAAGAATTGTTTTTTTAAGAGTTAAACCTTTAGAAACCCATAAGCACAGTATTAGATTTGTTAAAATAGTGTTGAGCAAAGTATTAAACCAGCCAAAAACACGTCATTACATCCCAAATAAAGAGGACGCTCACCCAAAACATATGTAACGTATGGTGGGTGATTGATTTCATGGAAGCGTTGTTTAGACCCAGAATCACAAAGCTCCCCTAATGATCTTTTCACCCCACTGCTCCTTCTGTTCTCAACTCTGTCTTGGAAGATTTGCCTATTGAGACCAATGTGGCCAACACCCTATTGTGGCAGGCAGCAAAATCAGAAAATAAAGGTCATCACTAGAGGAACTTCAGACTCGCAAACCTAAAAAGTAGTACTTTCATACCCTATTCACATAATAAGATGGGTTACCGCAATGCTTTAACCCAGCATGCTCTAGTTGGTGCATGGGGTAAAGGCAGTGCAGGAACGTTACGGTGCTTTGTGCCATTTTACAGATCACCCAACACACTGCACCTCATTCACATTACCAAAATGCCCAAATGTGAACTGGCCCTCAGACTAAGCATCATTTTACATTAAACCGGGCCTCATTCACTCAGTGCTTAAAAAAAAAAAGAAGAAAAAAAAAAAAAAAAAGAAGTTTTATTTACAATTCTCCTTTAAAACAATACTGTGCTTGGGTTAAAGTGTTTAACCTGGCCTTGGGATTACACAGCAGGCACATCTAGGTTCCACATGTTAAAGTGATTGAAAACATGTTATACTTGCCAATGCTTTTGCACAGAGCACCCCCGATTTCTCTTCTTCTGGGGTCCCCAGCTGGTATTACTGGCTCCCCCCATCCCCCACTGATTGCCCCCATAGGTAGCCACCGACTATGGAAGCACTTGTGCAGGCTTGATCCAGAGCCCCACTGCCTGCGTTCATAGAGACCGATAGGGGCTTGGCCCCACCTCCTGCCCCCTCATTATAGGATTTGATTGATCGCTATCAATCTGCCCTGTGAGGAGGGCAAGAGCGTAGAGTGCCGCTACTCTCAGGCACAGTGCTAGATCGGGCTTAAGTATAATGCCGCGTACACACGGTCGGACTTTTCACCTGCAAAAGTCCGACGGACGCCGCCGGACCAAGTCCGGCGGAAAATCCGACCGTGTGTGGTCTCCATCGGACTTCCGACGGACCGTTTCGGGCGGAAATCCGACGTACTTTAGATTTGTAGCCTGCTTCAAATCTTTACGTCGTACCTCCGCCGGACTCAGTTCCTGACGGAAAGCCCGTTCGTCTGTATGCTGGTCCGAAGGACCAGATACGACGGAGGAGCAGGTTACTGCATCTCGCGCTCGCTGCAATAGGAAAAACAAATTTTCCCATTGCGGCGAGCGCGGGGGGCATCCCAGGCCCTTAGGTCTGGTATGGAACTTTAAGGAGAACCCCCCTACGCCGAAAAACCGGCGTGGGGGTCCCCCCCAAAATCCATACCAGACCCCGATCCGAGCACGCAGCCCGGCCGGTCAGGAAAGGGGGTGGGGACGAGCGAGCGCCCCCCCCCCCCCCTCCTGAACCGTACCAGGCTGCATGCCCTCAACATGGGGGGGTGCTTTGGGGGAGGGGGCGCCTTACGGTGCCCCCCCACCACAAAGCACCTTGTCCCCATGTTGATGAGGACAAGGGCCTCTTCCCGACAACCCTGGCCGTTGGTTGTCGGGGTCTGCGGGCGGGGGGCTTATCGGAATCCGGGAGCCCCCTATAATAAGAGGGCCCCCAGATCCCGGCCCCCCCACCCTATGTGAATGAATATGGGGCACATGGTACCCCTACCCATTCACCTAGGTAAAAAGTGTTAATAATAAAACACAACACAGGTTTTTAAAATAATTTATTAAACTGCTCCGGGGGGGGTCTTCTTCCGTCTTCGGGGGTCCCTCCGCTTCATCTTCTCCCGGCGTCCGGTTGGTTCTTCTCCGCTCTCTTCACCCGGTGTTCCAGTTCTTCGGCCGGCTCCTCTGCTGTGTTCAGGTAGCTCTCTTGCCAGCAGAGGTCCGGACTTCTGAGCTGCTGGGCTTCTTGTCTTCTCTTCTCTTCTCTTCCCCCAGATGTTGACACGACGCTCTCTCTGGCTGGACTGGTCTCCGAGGGCTGCGTTGTGACTTATATAGGCGGAGACCCCGCCCCCTTTTGATGTCACAGTCCCTGGGCATGCTGGGACTGTGACGTTTTAGGGGGCGTGGTCGACCACGCCCCCTAAAACGTCACAGTCCCAGCATGCCCAGGGCCTGTGACATCATATGGGGGCGGGGTCTCCGCCTATATAAGTCACAACGCAGCCCTCAGAGACCAGTCCAGCCGGAGAGAGCGTTGTGTCAACATCTGGGGGAAGAGAAGAGAAGACAAGAAGCCCAGCAGCTCAGAAGTCCGGACCTCTGCTGGCAAGAGAGCTACCTGAACACAGCAGAGGAGCCGGCCGAAGAACTGGAACACCGGGAGAAGAGAGCGGAGAAGAACCAACCGGACGCCGGGAGAAGATGAAGCGGAGGGACCCCCGAAGACGGAAGAAGACCCCCCCGGAGCAGTTTAATAAATTATTTTAAAAACCTGTGTTGTGTTTTATTATTAACACTTTTTACCTAGGTGAATGGGTAGGGGTACCATGTACCCCATATTCATTCACATAGGGTGGGGGGGCCGGGATCTGGGGGCCCTCTTATTATAGGGGGCTCCCGGATTCCGATAAGCCCCCCGCCCGCAGACCCCGACAACCAACGGCCAGGGTTGTCGGGAAGAGGCCCTTGTCCTCATCAACATGGGGACAAGGTGCTTTGTGGTGGGGGGGCACCGTAAGGCGCCCCCTCCCCCAAAGCACCCCCCCATGTTGAGGGCATGCGGCCTGGTACGGTTCAGGAGGGGGGGGGGGGGCGCTCGCTCGTCCCCACCCCCTTTCCTGACCGGCCGGGCTGCGTGCTCGGATCGGGGTCTGGTATGGATTTTGGGGGGGACCCCCACGCCGTTTTTTCGGCGTAGGGGGTTCCCCTTAAAGTTCCATACCAGACCTAAGGGCCTGCGACGGGGCTCGCAAGGTTTCAATCTCGCCAAAAAAAAGCGGCGAGATTGAATTCCTTTTCTAGTCCCGTCGTACCCGAGTCACGTTCAAAATGAACGGACTTGTCCGTGTGTGGGAAAGTCCGTTCATTCTGAAAGTCCGGCGGAAGTCCGTCGGGAAGACCGGATTCCGGAAAGTCCGGCCGTGTGTAGGCAAGTCCGGCCGTTCAGAAAGTCCGGCGGTAGTCCGCCGGAAGTCTGGCGGCATGTACGTCGGACCTAGCTTTCTAGAAAGTCCGACCGTGTGTACGCGGCATAAGGAGCGGCTGGGAAGGAGCTAAACACAGAAGATTTTTTTACCTTAATTCAGAGAATTCCTTAATGTAAAAAAACAACAACAAAAAAAAAAAAAACAAACAAACAAAAAAAACCAGTTGCTTCTGGAACCACTTCAACTAAATGGAGAGCATCCCAGGACCCCACAAAATCCAGGGAGCTCCGTTAGGCAAGCAGTGACCAGACATTGTATATGGTGCAGCTCGAGTCTGCCCCCCTCCAACCCCTATACCGACTATCCCCTATCATTCTTAGTGGTCAATATAAAGGGCAGGGTCATAGTGCAAACCTGCTGGGTCTGGTCACTATTGACCTATGGGGTGCCTGCTGTGTAATCTCAGGACAAGTTTACAAGCTACATCTAGCCTACAGGTACGTTGTAAGATGATGGATCATTGGATACTTTTTAAAAGTGCTAAAAATGCTCTGGTCTCTGTCATTCATGCTCTGAAGGGCAATCATTTTGTTTCCCGTTAAATGTTATCTATAATGATCTTCTGATATAAAGTAAGTTAAAAGTACAAACGTGCTGCCCACCTGAATTTATACTTAAAGTGATTTAAGAAAAAATACTACTTTACAAATATTATACTTACCTGCTCTGTGCAATGGTTTTGCACAGGACAGCCCGCTTCTCCTCTTATAGGGTCCACCGATGAGTGCCTCCATAGTAAGCCACTTGCTATGGGACACTCTTTCAGGCTCGCACCTGTGTCGATTCTGTGCGTCAATAGACAGACAAGAGCGTGGCTTGACCCCTCCCCCCACTCCCTCCTCACTGGCTGTGACTGACAGCATCAGGAGCCAGTGGCTCCCGCTGCTGTCTCTGAGCCAATGAGGGAGAGAGCAGCTGCTCTTGTGCACATCGCTGGATCAAGATCAGGCTCAAGGAAGTATAAGCGGGGAAGATGTTTTACCTTAATGCATAGAATGCATTAAAGTGGGGTTCCACCCAAAAAAACAAACATATCTAAAAAAAAAAACAAAAAAACATTTGGATATTTTTTTTTTTTTTTTTTACTCACCTCTAAATGCCTGTTGCTAGGTGGTCCCTCGTAGTCTGCCCCTTCCTCTGCCTGGGCTGGTGACATCACTTCCCCCTGGCACAGGAAGGGCTCGGCTCTTCTCCCTCCCGTCAATCATCTGGGACCCATTACAGGTCCCAGGTGATTGAGCGGCCAATCACGGCGAGCGGCGCCGCTCGCGCATGCGCAGTGGGTGCCAGGGTGTGAAGCCACAGCCCGGCGCCCACAATTGAAATGCCGGCGCCGACGAGCGGAGGGGGGGGGACGGGACGAGCGGGGCTTCGATCCCCCGCATCGCTGGACCCAGGGACAGGTAAGTGTCCAATTAAAAGTCAGCAGCTGCAGTATTTGTAGCTGCTGACTTTTAATTTTTTTTTTAATGGCCCGCCTGGGTGGAACTCCTCTTTAAGGTAAAAAAAACTTTCTGCCTTTAGAACCACTTTAATTACTGCCCCAATCCAGCAACACAGCTGCACAGTGAGGATCGCTCAATCAGGGGGTTGAAGATAAATATAAAAGCAGTTTAGCAGAACACAGGTGGTTGGAGAGGAATGACTTAAAGCTATTGTAAAAGTCTTGTTTTTTTTTTTAGTTAACAGGTTATACTTGCCTGCTCTGCGTAGTGGATTTGCAAAGAGCAGCCCGGATCCTCCTCTTCTCGGGTCCCTCTTCTGTGCTCCTGGCCCCTCCCTCCAGCTGAGTGCCCCCACAGCAAGCAGCCTGCTATGGGGGCACCCGAGCCAAGTCACAGCTCTCTGTGTCCATTCAGATACAGTCGCCCTTCGCCCCTTTCTCGCCTCATTGGCCAACTGACTTTGCATTGCTGGATCTAGAAGGGGCTCAGGTATTAGGGGGGCTGCTGCACATAAAGTTTTTTGTTTTTTTTATCTTGATGCATAGAATGTATTAAGAAAAAAAAAAAACTTCTGCCTTTACAACCACTTTAAACCAGAAAAAAATTTGTGTTTGAAAAGAGATTTATATTTTACCGTTTTCTTTCTAAGAAAATATGGAAAAACAAACTTAACACTAGAGTGTGCTGTAACTGGCCTGGCTGAGGTTTCTATCAAAGAAATACAGCTCTACGTGCATGCCGCTATCAACTAATTAAGGCGAAAGGCTGGAGGGTTACAAGCAGCTTCTTTTTAGCAAAGCACACCTCCTTGTTGGTAAAGGTAAATATGGAACTTTAAATATTTTAAACTGTAACAGAAAAAAACACAAAAAAAAAAAAAAAACACACATTCACGCCAAATTCCTTATTATAGAACATTCTACCCATAATTGCATACATAAAAAGGAGGTTAAAGAATAGAGCCTCACTGAGGCTACAGATCAGAGATATACGATTGCCAAGCACTGACTGCCTCCACCAGTGAATATGACGGAGCAGATTCCATCTAAAGCCAGGCTTGTAGCTGGAATTTCACAGAAGATTGTAACAAATTTATGGTGTTACTTACAGTAGACCATTACATAGTATAAGGCCTCTTTCACACGGACTGTCCGTTGAGGTCCGCCTGTCAGTTTAGGGGGACCTGAACGGACCCTCCATAGACATCTATGGAGCGTCGGATGTCAGCGGTGACATGTCCGCTGACATCCGACCCGCTCCGATCCGAAAAAGTGTAACGGAGGAAAAACCTACTTTTCCATCGGTTTTCGGATCAGATCGGGTGATGACGGACTCCAATCCCCCATAGGGGAGAGCGGCGCTCTGACAGGTCCGTCGCTGCACAGTGAGCAGCGACGGACCTGTCATTTTCCTGCACAGCGGGGATCGGCGGAGCAATCCCCGCTGAGCAAGCGGATATTTACGGGACGGATCATCACTGATCCGCCCCATGTGAAAGAGCCCTAAGAGAGTGCTGAATAATCTGCCAGAGTTGCATGCTAGCACATAAAAAAGCGCTTGAATGCCAAGGAACATTCTTCTAACACACGCCAATAAATTTGCAGGGCAAAATCCACACTAGGTAGACAGAAGGTTTTGGAGTCTTCAACAGTTTTTCTTGCTACTTCATTTTGTTCGCTCTCAGCTTTTCCAATGTCCTCTGTAAATTTAAAGCATGGATAAAAGAATTAGATAAGAAAATAACCCAATAATGTAAGAAGTAAAAAAAAGAATTAAGGCTATTCTGTGATGCTGGCCAACATCCCTATATTGCAATACTAAAAAGGGTTAAATCCCCCCCCCCCCCCCCCCCCATATTTGAGACTTTAAAGGTTTAAAAAGGTATTTCGTCATAAAAATGTATAATTTTTATTACAATTCTTTAAAAGGTTTTGTACACAACATTAAAAAATGTTATATTTCACATAATCCAAATGCCTATGTGACCTCTGCATGTATAATCAAAAATAATGAGCACAGAGACTGTTGCATTTTGTGTTTATTATGTGAAAAAACATTAAAAGAATTGTAATAAAAATTATACATTTTATGACAAAAAAAACTTTTTGGGCCTTTAAAGTCCCAATACTGTAAGAAGCTCCCACAGTTAAATGTAGACAGTGCCTGGAAATTATGCCTTCTTACCATTCAATAATATTCTGTTCCTTAAAGCGGTGTTCCAGCCGAAAACATTTTTTTTTTTAAGTCAGCAGCTGCAAACACTGTAGCTGCTGACTTTTAATAAGGACACTTATCTGTCCAGGGAGCCCGTGATGTCGTCCCCCCGAGGGCGATCTGTCCATTGGATCAGGTGCAGGCGCCGCCATTCAAACTAAGGGAAACCGGCAGTGGAGCCTTGCGGCTTCACTGCCGGTTTCCGACTGTGCATGCGCAAGTCGCGCGGCGCTTTGTGAAAGGCCAGCTCGTCTTCTGGGACACACACGTCCCAGAAGACAACGGGGGGCTCGCCGCAGAAGAGGATGCGACGTCCTAAACCACAGCCCGGCTGGATCGGAAGTACTCTTAGTACTTCCAAAAAAGGTACGAGAAAAAAAAAAAAAAGTTTAAATATCCAAAAACGAGGGGTGGATCACACGCGATGTCTGTGCAATGTGAATTTAGCCAAACAGTTTGTATGGCTGAAATCCCATCGCATTAAAATGATGCAGGACCCTTTTTTTGGTCCGCACTGAAATCGGCTCGCATGGGTGTTCAGACCAATGTAATCAAATTCCATTCAATTTCAAAGTTCGCACTGCGTTCTGTGAACTGATTTGAGGGTGCCATTAACTTTACATTGACACTCGCAGCGGTTCACAATAGACGAAGACTTCGGGTGTGTGTGTGTGTGTGTGTGTGTGTGTGTGTGTGTGTGTGTGTGTGTGTGTGTGTGTGTGTGTGTGTGTGTGTGTGTGTGTAGTATATACCAGGATATGATGCATTTAGAACTCTTTATATGCATTACAGCTTTTATACAACAAAAGGTATCTGCAGCTCGTGTACACATCAATGTATGTAATGTACATCGCCTTGAAAAAGTATTCATACCCCTTGAAATTTTCCACATTTTGTCATGTTATGTGATAGACCAACACAAAGTGGCACATAATTGTGAAGTGGAAGGAAAATGATAAATGGTTTTCAAATCTTTTTACAAATATGTGAAAAGTGTGGTGTGCATTTGTATTCAGAACCACCTTTCACTGCAATACAGCTGCAAGTCTCTTTGAGTATGTCTCTACCAGCTTTGCACATCTAGGAGGGTGACATTTTTGCCCTTTTTGCTTTGCAAAATAGCTCAAGCTGTCAGATTGGATGGAGAGCGTCTGAACAGCAATTTTCAAGTCTTGCCACAGCTTCTCAATTGGATTTAGGTCTGGACTTTGGTTGGGCCATTCTAACACATGCATAAGCTTTGAGCTAAACCATTCTATTGTAGCTCTGGCTGTACATTTGTAGGGTTGTGGTCCTGCTGGAAGGTGAACTTCCACCCCTGTCTCAAGTCTTTTGCAGGTTTTCTTCTAAGATTGCCCTGTTTTTGGCTCCATCCATCTTCCCATCAACTCTGACCAGCTTCCCTGTCCCTGCTGAAGAAAAGGTGGGGTGTTCAGGGTGATGTGCAGTGTTAGTTTTCCGCCACACATAGCGTTTTGCTTTTAGGCCACAAAGTTCAATTTTGGTCTCATCTGACCAGAACACCTTCTTCTACATGTTTGCTGTGTCCTCCACATGGCTTCTCGCTAACTGCAAACAGGACTTTTTATGGCTTTCAACAATGGCTTTCTTCTTGCCACTCTTCCATAAAGGCCAGATTAGTGGAGTGTACTGTCCTGTGGTAGTTGTCCTGTGGACAGATTCTCCCACCTGAGCTGTAGATCTCTGCAGCTCCTCCAGAGTTATCATGGGCCTCTTGGCTGCTTCTCTTACTAATGCTCTCCTTGCCAGACCTGTCAGTTTAGGTGGACGGCCATGTCTTGGTAGGTTTGCAGTTATGCCATACGCTTTCCATTTTAGGATGATGGATTAAACAGTGCTCTATGAGACGTCCAAAGCTTGGGATATTTTTTTTATAACTTAACGCTGCTTTAAACTTCTCTACTTTACCCCTGGCCTGTCTGGTGTGTTCCTTGGTCTTCATGATGCTTTTTGTTCACTAAGGTTCTCTAACAAACCTCTGAGGGTTTCACAGAACAGCAGTATTTATACTAGAAATTAATTACACACAGGTGGACTCCATTTACTAATTGGGTGACTTCTTAAGGCAATTGGTTCCACTAGATTTTAGTTAGGGGTATCAGAGTAAGGCCTCTTTCACATGGACGATCCGTATGTCCGTTTTTCATCCTTCCGTTTTCGGATGAAAAACGGACATACATTCATCCCTATGGAGCGTCGGATGTCAGCGGTGACATGTCCGCTGACATCCGACCCGCTCCGATCAGAAAAGTGTAACGGAGGAAAAACCTACTTTTCCATCCGTTTTCGGATCGGGTGACGACGGACACTACGGTCCGTCATCATCCGATCCCCCCCATAGGGGAGAGCGGCGCTCTGACAGGTCCGTCGCTGCACAGTGTGCAGCGATGCACCTGTCATCTTCCTGCTCAGCGGGGATCGGTGGAGCGATCCCCGCTGAGCAAGCGGATGTTCACGGGGCGGATCATGACCGATCTGCCCCGTGTGAAAGAGCCCTAAAGGGGGCTGAAAACAAAATGCACACCACACTTTTCAGATATTTGTAAAAAAAAAAAAAAAAAATTGAAAACCATTTATCATTTTCCTTTCACTTCAATTATGTGCCACTTTGTGTTGGTCTACCACAAAAAAACCCAATAAAAAATAAATTTGCATTTTTGGTTGTAACATGACAATGTGGAAATTTCCAAGGGGTATGAATACTTTAAGGCACTGTAGATAACAAAACCAGACATATTTTATATCCTACTTAGTTTGATCACATATTGATTTTTAGTTCAATTAAACCTTCATCTAAACTAACCATTCGTTTTGGGCCCAATCAGGCTTGCACTACATAGTTGCACCTTTTTCCTGCTTATATTTGAATTCCGAACCTACTGGTTTAGGAACTGGTTGTAACAGATCATGATCTGTACTTTTGAAGTAGCTTCTCCTATGCAGCAGCTATGTTCTTTGGTATGAATTCTTCCTCACTTGATAGTGGGATGACATTTTAAAGTCTGCCCTGTTTCTGTAGCTTTGTTTTTTAACCGCTTGCTTACCATATAGTATATATACGGAGACAAGGCGGCACTCCAGCGCAGCATTACGTACCTAGTACGTGATACTGCACTTCCGAGTCTGGGGCACACACGCGTGCCATCGGCGTCCCGATGAGATTGGACACAGCAGAAGGTGGGTCCAGGGGACTCGATGTCCGCCGGGACCCGCCAATCGTTCGGGACACAAGCAGAACGGGGGTCTGCCTATGTAAACAAGGCAGACTGCTGTTCTTTCAGTAGGGAATGTATCAATCCTGGGGTTTATGCACAGCAGGGACACGGATCTCTGCCTTCCCACACAGCAACCAAGCACAGGTTAGGCCCTTACCAGCCAGTGTCAATACAGTGACTGTGCTCATTTTTAACACTGATCACTGTTTTAGTTTCACTAGTTCCCAAAAAAAAGTGTCAAAAGTGTCACTTAGTGCTCGATTTGTCCGCCGTAATGTCGCTGTCACCCTATAAGTCGCTGATTGCCGCCATTACAAGTAAAAAAAAAAATAAAAAAAAAAAATTCCATACATATATCCCATAGTTTGTAGATGCTATAACTTTTTTACCAAAAATATAAAGCAGAATACATACTGGCCTAATTTATGAAGAAATTAGATTTTTTTACATTTATTTGATATGTTTTATAGCAGAAGTAAAAAAAAAATTTTTTTTCAAAATGGTCTGTATTTTTTTGTACATAAAATAAAATAAAAACCGCAGAGGTGATCAGATACTACCAAAATAAAGCTCTACTTGTGGGGGGGGAGAGACATCAATTTTATTTGGGTACAACATTGCACGCCCCCGCAACTGTTAAAGTAACGCAGTGCCGTATTGCAACAAATGGCCTGGATATGAAGGGGGGTAAACCTTAAAGAGCTCAAGTGGTTAAACGAACCATTTTGGACCCAATCAGGTTTGCTCTACATAGTTGTTGACGTACAATTTTCCTGCTTATATTTAAATAACTGGTTGTAACAGATCATGATCTACTTTTGGAGTGGCTTCTCCTATGCAGGAGCTATGTTCTTTGGTATGCATTTTTCCCCACTTGATAGTGGGGTGACATTTTAACTTCTGCCCTGTTTCAGTAGCTTTGTTTTTTTTAACCACTTCAATACCAGGTACTTAGACACCTTCCCGCCCAGGCCAATTTTCAGCTTTCAGCGCTGTCGCAATTTGAATGACAATTGCGCGGTCATGCTACACTGTACCCAAACAAATTTTTTATCATTTTGTTCCCACAAATAGAGCTTTCTTTTGGTGGTATTTGATCACCTCTGTGGTTTTTATTTTTTATGTAACAAATAAAAAGACCGAAAATGTTGAAAAAAACAAAACACAAAAATCCTCTCCATACCTTTTTAAATTCTTTTGCCTTCTCCCTGTTCCTGGCATAGGCCTCCTGTCTAATTTTCTCTTCTTTCCTGGTTTTAACTTCATCAAGCCGATTGTATAACCTGAAGGAAAAGGACAAAAACACAAGTATGAATAAAGCTGGCCATACATTATACAATTTTCTTGTACAACTTTTCTTTAGATTTACCAAAACCATATCATATGAGGTCAAACTTAAACACTTTAAATTCGTATGCAATCAGGCAGGCTGATTGTAGTACATAGTTGAAGGTAAATCTAAAGGAAATTGAACAAAAAGATTGTATAATGAATGGGCAGCTTAACACACTACTTTGAGAAAACTACATTTTCTTTATTAGCACACATCTTAAAAAAAAAAAATTATTAATATGAGAATACTGAATACTTTTTTTTTGTCAGTAGCAAGAATATTGAACACTTTAGACCCAGCTGTATAATCTGACTGCGCTAAATGTCCTTTAGTTGGTAATGACATAAATATTCAATGATATAGTCCAAATGTCACTTTGGGTGAGAGGAAAAACACTCTAGATCTTCCAAAAGCCACCATATGTAGGGAAATATTCACAATCCAAAAGATCACGAAAATGAATTGCCCTTACCAGAGCGCCAAATATAGTAGGCGGATGGCTTAAAACCCAGCCGGGGCCTTTGGATAAGGACCGATCAGCTCTATCAGATTTCAGGCGTGATACCCTCAGTTCAATACCGAAAGAAAAACAAAAAAAATTGCCATAGTATAATATTGTTTTGCAACAAAACATGAACATGCACCTGACACCAACACCCTATTGTGCATTTAAAAACGAAGGTGATATCCCACCACCACAGCTGTAGAGTGTGCTTACCAACTCACAGACTTTACATTCATTGGACTCTATGTGACACTGGGAAATTGATAGTTGTATCAGGAAATCCTTATCCACAGTATACGACCCAAAAATGAGACAAATGGACCCTAATGTAATACAGTCTAAAAATGCTTTAATGAATAAAGTAGTGCACTTACAGACGATCAAAATTCGCATGGAGTATATAAAAACGCCGGCCGGCATAACAATCACGGAGCGGAGCTCGTCCTCCTTCCTCATATATATACTACTATATTTGGCGCTCTGGTAAGGGCAATTCATTTTCGTGATCTTTTGGATTGTGAATATTTCCCTACATATGGTGGCTTTTGGAAGATCTAGAGTGTTTTTTCTCTCACCCAAAGTGACATTTGGACTATATCATTGAATATTTATGTCATTAGCAACTAAAGGACATTTAGCGCAGTTTATTTTTTATTACTGTTATTTGTGTTGTCACACTGTTTACTGCTGCTTTATTTTATTTTATTTATTTTATTGCTCCAGCGCGGCATTTTTTATTACATACATGTATAATCTGACTACCTAGTGACCCGACATTGCGGTGGGTTGCAACATAATTTTCAAAGATATACAGCCTGAGTTTTTCTTTTCTTTTTTCAGACACATTGCTTTTTCCTAAACCTAATATGCGCTGCAGCATACGTTGAGCCATTATAAAATGCTGCCTTGTCTTAATTTTCTTCAGCACACATAACCACACTTTGCTGTGAACTGACAAAAGAAAACCAGGCTTCTTTCCTTGTCTATGTGTTGGGAGTGTGTTCTAGAGGAGAGAGGATCGTGTTCAGGTAACCTCCATACAAACAAAACCATGTGCCCTAGAAGAAGCACCACATTGAGACCTAGCAGCATAATATATATATATATATATATATATATATATCTCTTTCTGATACTAGTATCAGTGCCGATACCGAGCGTTTGCAAGAGGATGCGTACAATGCTTGACCCGATACCTGGGAAGTCAGGGATGATCGGCGCGGCATTGTTACAAGCACCGATCTCCCTGTATAGATTTCAATAAAGCAGCTGACAGTGACAGCCACTTCTCCTCCTCCTCCTCCTCCTCTCCCCTCGCGGCTTTTAGCTGCGTTATTGAAATCTATAAAGGGAGATCGGTGCTTGTAACTCCCTCCACCGATCATCCCTGACTGTCCCGTGTCCTCCTTTGTGCTCCTTCGGTCCCCCTCCGTGCTCATCCTTCTGTGTCCTTCACGCTCCTCTGGTCGTCCCCCCCCCCGTCCTGAATCTGTCAGGGGTCTGTTTAGACCCCTGATATCTCACTAAAGCCCCCCATAAAAGAAATGATAAAAATAATAATAATAATAATAATAATAAATGTAATATTTAAAAGTTAAAATTGTAAAAAAAAAAACACTGTTTGCCGATTTCATTTTCCAGCAGGACTTTGTACCTGCCCACACTGCCAAAAGTACCAATAGCTGGTTTAATGATCATGGTATCACTGTGCTTGATTGGCCAGTAAACTTGCCTGACCTAAACCCCATAGAGAATCTGTGTGGTATTTTCAAGAAGAAGAGGAGGAGACACCAGACCCAACAATGCAGATGAGCTGAAGACCGCTATCAAACCAACTTGGGCTTCCATAACACCTCAGCAGTGCCACAGGTTGATTGCGGCATTGATGGAGTAATTCATGCGAAAGGAATCCTGACCAAGTATTGAGTGCATGCTATACATGGACCTACTTTGTAGTAAGCCAACAATGTAATATTCAAATTTTCTGAGATACTGAATGTTGGGTTTTCACTGACTGTAAGCCATAATCACTCAAATTAAAAACAAAAATGGTTGAAAAAAAATTAAAAAATTGGACCAGTACTAATATATTATATATACACACACACACACACCATGTATATGTTGTGTGTGTTTAATATATATAAATCTATTTATAGAGAGAGGAAACTATAAAAAGGTTAGTTTAGTTTTTTTTCAAACCATTCGATTTTAATAAAAATAAATAAAAAATTTTACACATCCCTGTATATTATTAGTGCAGGCTGTTCCCTTCTTACCGTACAGTACGCTGGTGCATCTCTATCTCAGACAATTTTCTGCCCTCTGGAGAGCTCACTCTGACTTCAACCACTTTCTTCAATTGGCCCCCTTCACCTTGTGATGTGTCTGCAAATTATATAAAAACACTATTCATTCAAACTGTTACAAGATTATATTAGGACTACTAAAATGACAACACAAAAAAGAACCCTGCTTTTTTTTTTATTTCAACATCTCACTCCTCCCCTATTGGAGCCTCTTGCACAACTTAAAGTTCTTTGTATGGGGGAACCCCATGTATACTCTTACTCCTTACAGTGCAGTACCTGAGAAACCTATCACACTAGATCTGACAGCAGCCAGGGTGACAGTGCTACTCCTCCATAAATACAGTACAGTGAGTGAGCGTAGTCACCCTAGGAGAGCAAGTGAAAGGAGAAGGTTTCTAGACCCAGTTCAGGACCCTTAAAAACAATGGCAGCTATCATAGAGTTATCTCACTTGGTTCCATTCAAAGTTCATCTAAAGGCAATGCGTGTTTGGATACAGTGTGAAGTGTTAGAACTTCTGTCAGGTTTTTATTGCTGTCTGTGTCTTTCTGGGAAGATTCAACCTCTCTCTTTGTCCCGATGACCACAGTCAGAAAGTGATGAGAAATGCAAAATTTTACATCTAGTGAAATGATTTGCACAGAAGTATAAATGAGAACTCAGGATGCCCAAAGCAGGAATAGGGGATAAATCTTCCAGTGGGGACCCTTGTTTCTCAATTTGGAGGGATATCTTCCCAATTTATCTGTTTTGTCTCAGAGGCAGGAAGCAAAAGAAAATCTACTTAGCAGGACACAGACAGAAAAAGGACAGAAGATCTAACACCTCCCCACTTTATCCAAAACTAAAAAATGGTGTTAGATAAAGTTTACATATTAAAAAAAAAAAAAAAAAAAAGAAAAACACAATCCGTTTTGATTTTAGATTATGACTGACCAAAACTGGTCTGTTCTTCCACTTGGCTAACAGGATTGTCCTTTGGTTGCGATTTCAGCGGCGAGATTGTTGGCACTCTATCTTTAATCTTCATTTCTTGAATTCTTTTTGATGATTTTTCAATGAAATGTTTCTTCCTTTTCAAAAAAGCTTCCTGTAGACTTCCTGGAGTAGATGTAAATTCCAAACCTATTTCTGAAAGATAAAAGTGCATCAAACACATTTAATGTTTCTGTAATCAAACTGAGGAAGTTTAATTTAGACGTATGCTTAAAGCGGAAGTGTAAGTATGGCTATTTTTTGGATAGTTACATTGGTCCAAAAGAGAGCCATAGTTGATCGATCCCTTTGGTTTCCGCTGCTAACTTCGGCTCCCACGCCGAGCAGCTGCCCTGCTACATAGTAAACACAGGGGGGTTGCACACTTGGCATGGACGCCATTCAGAGCCTTTTCTGAATAAATGCAAAGCGTTCTCTGATTGGTGAAGTGTGAGAGATCACTGCCCCACCACTCCATCTCATGTAATCAGAGAAAGCTTTGAATTTATGCATTGCAGCTTACTAGTCCTTCAATATAGTGGCTGCACTAGTTCTTTTTTAGGCTCTTATTTTTACCGGAGGATCCGACCAGTAGCACACTTTCTGTCCTAGGGTGACAACATTCTCTTACTGTATCCAAAGAGGGGCAGCATTGCCACCTTTCAGGCACAAACTGCATCAAGACTAAAAAAAAACAAACCCCTCCTCTCCTTCACAACATAAGGGGAGGTGGTATTTGGTCCATACTGAACTTGGTAAGGATAATCATTGTTGGAGTATCGTCCCACCCACCCGAGTGCAGCCTACCTGGCCTTCTTCCCAGTTCCACCGATTATCACTGTGCAGCCCTCAGCAGTCTAGAGCATGAAAGGAGCTTCTGTGTGCATAACCGGGCAGTGATGTTTTCAGGGAAAAGGCTTCAGTACCGTGATCTCACCAAGGCTTTTGGGACCCCTGGGAGGTTTATGGTGTAGGTGAATTGTCCAGGCCCACATGCCAAATCCCCTGGGAAATGCTATTACACAGCGTGTGAAATTTTATTATATTTTCTTTAAATATTATTAACACTTGTCATTCCATTTAGATGGCACAAATGAAGTCTACATTGAGAGCTCCTGATGAAGAGGACCATGTCCAAGAAACGTGTTGAGCTTGAAGGACTATTATATGCAATTATCACAGTATTTGGGATCGATTGTTTTACAATTGTAGTATATTCTAGTATAATCTGCTACTGTATGGACTAATATTGTCTAAATTCAACTGAATGAAATAAATTATTTTTCTACTAAATGCTTTGCCTTAAAAGTCCCATAATTATACTATAGTTTTGATGCATGATCTCACCAAAAATGGCATTTCTGGGGGCATTCTGTACACCATCTGTGAGTCAAGTGATTTTCTTTCCTGCAACCTCAGGTTGCAGGAAAGAAAAATTGCTCCGTCTATGGTCAGCCTTACCCTTTTACTTTCCCATTGGTTTACAGATACAGTGTAAGTTAGTCACCTGCAAAGTGTTGTGACAGAGATCCTCCCAGTGAAGACTGGTCCGGTAATGTAACACATGAAGCATCCACCTCAGCTGGCAGCAGCTTAAAGCTATGCTGTAATAAAAGTAAAATAGTATTGATGAGAACCTGCCCTGCAGACAGTCTGTCTAATAAAGATAGAATAGCTTAACTTTAAGCAGATTTCAATGTACATTTCACTTGCAAAGCAAACCTTAGATTTTGCTAATGAGGCGACCTGCCTGATCCTCTCTGCAGGCATTTAGACAATACGCCTAGGTTCACATTGGAGCGAATTGTCATGCAATCTGAGAGATTAAATCGCATGACAAGTTGCAGCCTATTGGAGGCAATGGCACTGTTCCAATCGGTGCGACACCGATTTTGCAGTGCTGCACCGATTTGCAAAAGTAGTTTCTGCGCGACTTTTGCCGATTTCAGGTGCAACGTCAATAGACATCTGTGCATGAAGCCACAGAGATGTCTATCAAGTAGGACATGAAATCGCGCTGACCTTTCTAAGTGAAGGAGTGCGATTTCAAAGTAGCAGCAATGTGAACCAGGGCGAAAGGGTATTAAAAAAAAAAAAAAAAAAAAAAAAAAAAAAAAACACAACCTCCAGAAGAGGAAGATTAGGGATGCTCTGTATAAAACCATTACACAGACCAGGTAAGTATGGACTTATTTTTTTTTTTTAACAAAGAAAAGAAAAAAAAAGAAAAAAAAAAGATGAGATTTAAAATCACACAGTACCTGGGAGTAGTTCCTCTCTTCCTGTGGAGCAGAGACTGAGTTTTGGGTGATGGTGGGCTCTGAGCACACAATGCTGCTGTCATTCAGGCTCAGCAGAGTTAAATCTGGTTCTTCGAGTATCCCACGAGCTGACCCCGAATCCTAATGAAAGGACAGAAGTATTTACTTTGCAAAATTCTGAAACAAAAATCAAACTCAGCTGCAACTACTTGTCTTGCTTATCTCAGCAATATATTCAGCAAAAAAAACAGGGCCAAAGACAGTGAATGAGTTAAAAGAACAAGTTCAACCTTTCATTGATCTTTGCTGATTATAATACACACCAACACTAATGCATCTTTTACTAATCTTTGTTAATCGCTACAATCTACTGTGATTGGATCCTTAAAGGCCCAGGCTGGGTTTAAGCCACCTGCTCCATTTTGGCTTGCTTTCTGGTAAGCATGTCATTCAACAGTTGGGGCTCTTTATTTCCACATTAAGCGTTACCAATTGGACAGTTAAAGAAGTTTATTTGGGTTTTCTTCCTTTTGTTGGACTTTTATTGGTTCCATACGAACAAAATTTTTTTTCATATATATGTTTTTTTACATGTTTATCTATATTAATTTATTCACGCATTAGTCCAGTGCGCGGCTTTTTCCATTTTTATTTCCTCTATTAGTACAGACCACCCCAGGACAAACCAATCCCCCTCCATTAGTACAGACGCCACCAGGACAAACCCCCCTCCCCCCACCCGGCCCCCTTTATTAGTACAGACCCCCCCAGGACAAACCCCCTCCAATAGTACAGACCCCCCCAGGACAAATCTCCCCCCCCCTCAATTAGTACAGACCCCCCCAGGACAACTCCCCCCCCCTCCATTACGGTACATAAAAACAGATGGGAGAACAGGCAGAGAACAGATCGCAGCAGGCAGGAGTTGAGAGGAGAGGAGGAGGAGGAGAACACGTCACTGCAGACAGGGACCGCCCCCTCAGCGACATCACTGCGCGGCTAGTCTCTCTCCACACAGAGACAGCTGTTCCGATCTCCGGCTGCTTCGCTCTCCTCCTCTGACAGGAGGAGGGAGGGGAGACGGGCTTGGGAAACACAGTGGCGGCGACCGGTGGGGACAGCCACCTCTCGACACAGGGAGGAAGAGGAAGAGGAGGAGGAGAGCACTCTGGTGCTTCAGTGCCCCCACCTCCGTGGCGCCCGGGTGAACTGCACCTGCCTAGGATCAGCCCTGACGAGACCCCCATAATGGGTGGCACCAGGGGCGGGGCCCCCGTCCAAGTCCCGCCCCATTTGCGGCACCATTATCGGCATGATTTCTCTTTCGTCAAATTGCAGAAAAGGCCATTTTCGGCCGATATGTTTCGGCGGCCAAAATTTCGGTGCATCCCTAGAGTAAAGTGATCAAACGCTTCAAACAGTGGAGAACAGCCCCTGATACTGGATTCTCATGAGACTTTACGAAATTACAGTACCAAAAATTCACCGAAACAGATGTCAGTTTATTAAGCAGTGATAAATTATCTGAACGAGGTATAAGTTAATCTTCCTCTTTCCTCCTCAGATCCCCCAGGATTCTCTCTTCACTCCCTGATTCTCCACCTCTGAGCTATTGAATCTGGGAGTGTGAATTCTGACACAATCGCCAGTGAAGCGCTGAGAACGCAGCTTCATAAACTGGCTGTTTCTGTGTCAGTCAATGAGGATTCTCCGGGTGCAGAGATCATCGGCGGAGAACATGTTCAAACATGTTCTCCCCCAATTATCTCTGTTTCATAAAACGTTTATGGACTGATCAGTGGCGATCCTTCGGATGACCGCTGTTCACTGCTTCATAAACGGACACCTCTGTACTCTGGAGTGATGAGACCAAAATAAATGTTTTTGGAACTGATGGCTTCAAAACTGTATGGCATCGCAAAGGTGAGGAGTACAAAGAAAAGTGCATGGTGCCTACAGGGAAACATGGTTTTGGCAGTGTCCTTCTGTGGGGCTGCATGAAGTGCTGCTGGTATCAGGGAGCTGCATTTCATTGATGGTATCATGAATTCACAGATGGACTGAAAGAGAAGACGGCTACCATCACTCAGTGCCGTTAGTCGTCGTGCACTTTTCCAACATGACAATGATCCAAAAAACACATCTAAGGCCACTGTTGCATTTCTGAAGAACAGGGTGAAAGTGATTCAGTGGCCAAGTATGTCTCCTGATCTGAACCCAACCGAACACCTATGGGGAATTCTGAAGAGACGAGCATCTGGCTCTAAAAGAGGTAATTCTTGAAGAATGGAAAACTACAGATTTTGCAATATGTCGCCAACTTATTCATTCCATGCCTAGAAGACTTAGTGCTGTCCTTACAAATCATGGCAGTCATACAAAATACTAGATGTAGTAGTTTTTGTTTTGGGATGTTTTAATTTTGGAATCAACTAATTTAAGTAAAACTGAAGATTTTGTCAGCTAAGTTATATTATTAACCTTATGTTCAAGTAATAAGCGAAACAAATGTTCTATAAAACTCAGTTTTGTCAAAATTTTGGAAATTGTTCTTGTGTTCATTGAGATACTGATTAAAATCGTACTTTTCAAAAGGGGTGTACGCCTTTTTTCTGAGCACTGTATACATTGGATTCCCTCACTCTGTGTGCCGACGCCTCATCTTCACAAAACTCTTTGAAGTGGTTTATTCACAGTTGATATTTAGCACTATCAAATGTTTATGTGCAGCTCATGGTATGCACATTTAAAGCGATAAGCACTATGGCAATATGACAAGCTCTGGACACCTAATATATATTCATGACATTTTATTTAAACAGATAGAGCTTAGCAATTTTGAGGGCATTTACTTAATTTAAAAAAGGGACAGGGCCATACAGGTTTTAAAATTTATATATACTGGCATATAACACGCACTTTTTCACCCTGAAAATCGGGTGCAAATAGTGTGTGCGTGTTATAAGCCGATACTGCAATTTGGGCTGCCTTGGAGGGAAAGGGAGGGGGGCGGGACAAGCGCCATAAGATTACATACAGCGAGAATCTCCTGTTTACTCAGTGGCAGCTGTAATGTCTCCTGGGACGGCATTGGACCAGTCTTCTGTCTATAATAGAAGCCGGTCCAGGAGGCAGAACTTAGTATTAAAGAGGCCGCCGGGTAAACAGGAGATTCTCGCTGTATGTAATTGGATGGCACTTGTCCCGCCCCTCCGAGGCAGCAGTAATCTGAGGTGAGGCTGCAGATGGGCATTGATCAGGCTGCATTCATGGCAATAATGAGGCTGCAGATGGGCAGTGATCAGGCTGCATTGATGGGTATTTGTGAGGCTGCAGATGGGCAGTGATGAAAGCTGCATTGATGGGCAATTGTGAGGCTGCATTGATGGGCACTGACCCTTATTTTGCTTCAAAGTTCTTTATTTAAAATGCAAGTTTTTTTCCTGAAACTTCCATCCTAAAATGAAGGTGTGTGTTATAAGCCGATAAATACGGTAATTTCTGTGCCAAACATTGCATGGAACCACTGCAATGCAATTGCAAGTCAAGAGTTTCACTGACAGTTGCAGTGTGGTTCCATTGACAGTTGGCACAACCTGTCAAGCGCGACAAGTACGATCCATTCCAGCTGCCTTATTGGGCTTTAAATAGGTGGTAAAAAAAATACATATGAACCGCATGTTTTTGCTGCCTGTGTCATTAAAGCAGTAGTAAAAAAACAAACAAAAAAAAACCTGCAAGACAATGTCATAATGTGCATCGCATAGTAACGCATTATGAGAACCTTACCTTGGAATTAAGCCCTCTGATTTCACCACTGAAACGGCTGACATCTTCCCCCGGTCTGCCTACAGGGTTCGTGGCCTCCATCTACATGAGTGACCGGGGGCGCGATGACGTCACTCATTGCACTGTAAGCCGGACCTTCAGAGCGCATGCGCTGATGTCATCAGCTGCATGCACTCTGAATATCTCCTAAACTGTGCAAGTTTAGGAAATATTCACAGTACCTTCAGGTAAGCCTTATTATAGGCTTACCAGTAGGTACAAGTGGTAGTACAGCGTTTACTACCAACCTTAAGGCCCTAAAAACAAGCCAGCATTGGTAACTCACATCCAGACACGCTCATGTTAAGGAGTAAAATATTTTATAAACCAGCTTTACCCTGTCATAGCAGATTGCTGCGGCTCTGTCTAGGTATGGTTAATATATGACAAATGTGTTTAAATACAGAAGAACGTACTTTTTATACAACTTTTTTCAGATTCATTGATTTGTTGGAGACCCTTTGCAGATTTTATATATGCAAATATTTTGCTTTGTGTTCTCTACTGTGCTTACCTGGGCCTTTACACTTCTGGACTGTAACTGTCAGTCATGCACAGTGCAGCACTCAGCAACCGCAACACACAGTGAATTTCAGTCATGAAGAAGAATATAGCTAAAATAATTTCCTCAAATCCTATCTGTACTGTTCTCATATACTTAAATGTAGAAAAAAAAAAATAGAAAATATGGCGCAAGACCGTAGCGTGAACTAATAGATGTATAATGTGTTCCTAGGTATACCCAGCCAAGAGTGCTATGTACTATACCCTGGACTGGACTCGGGGCGCCTTGCTTCATTGAGACCTTCACCACCACAGGCCAAACTTTGATAAGCGATTTGTAATGGTTTACACGCGAGTTGTCAATTTGTCTTTCCTACAATAAATATGTGAATTTAATAAACTCAGATCACATCATCTGCTGTCCTAATCTGTTATATATAGAAATAAAACCATACATCCTCAAAAAAGCAATGTTCAGGATTCCTAGCATTGACCAAATAAAGTATCATTTATGAAAAGCCAATAGCTCAGCAGCCAGGTGAACCATTCCTCCTTTTGCTTACGATCGCATCTCTACTGTCCTTGCATGTGGTCACGTGGCTGACACCTGTTGGATCCTAGAACAGATTCTAAAGGGCAGTACTTAAAGCGGACCTTCAGTCATTTTTTTTTTAACTTTCCATCTATTAAATCTTCTTCCCTTGTCGTTTTAAATTTGGATAGTAAAACATTTTTTTTTCTGTCAGTAAATACGTTATACAGCCCACTTCCTGTTTCTTGTCTGGTCATTAGCCTAGGCCAGGGGTCTTCAAACTACGGCCCTCCAGTTGTTTATGAACTTCAATTCCCATCATGCCTAGTCATGTCTGTGAATATCAGAGTTTTACAATGCCTTATGGAAAGTGTAGTTCTGCACCAGCTGGAGGGCCATAGTTTGAGGATCCCTGGCCTAGGCTTATGACATCATACACAGCTCTCTAACTCTGGTGAGAGTTTGCCAGGAAGGAGGGGGGAGGGGTGTGAGTCATAAGATGGCCAATATGAGCTGCAGAGCTCTAGGTGTGCCTCTGTGTGTCTGTGTAAATCCAGGAAGTAAACAGGCAACAGCTTCAGCTGCCCACAGTTAAAACAGATGCAGCCAGACTCAGTGGAGGGAGATTTCTACAGCATATTTGGCATGTACAGAATCACAGTATATATAAAATAATATTCAAAGTGACTCAAGGGAAGCTTCAGAATGGCAAAGATTTTATTACAAATTATGTGAGCAGTCAGCAGTTACTCTAAGTTGTTGTGTCATTTGTGCAAATTTTAGTTGGGGGAAAGCAGTATTTACTTTACAGGTCAGCAATTATAGAGTCTGCCTATGAGATGAAGAAGAAATGTATGGACTCTACTCACCCATGTGTAACCAAAGCTTGGCAAAGAGCCGGCAGAAGAGCCTATTGTACTTGGAAGGAAGTTGATTGAGGATCCACTGTGAGATCCCAGGGAAAGGCTCTCAGATCCTTGAGTTTGGTCAGAGGAGTTCAGTGCTGTATCTCTAGCAGAGGTGGTCCCTTGCCTGGGAAGAACGTTTTCTTGCTTTGTATAGTCTGGTGAGAAATGCCCAGCAGTTCCTGAATCTTTTTCACTCTCAAGCTCTTTATGAACAAGGGGCAATTCTTCAAAACGAACTGTTCCGGAATTATTTTTATCCAGAATATAAGAGTTTGGATGCTCTGAAAATTCAGAATCACTTGTAGTTGTCTTGGTCGCCATCAGCTCGTGGAAAGACCCAGAATCCTCTGCTACACTTTGACCGGTCAGGGTTGCAGAAGTGTAATGTAGCCCGGCATGGACAGGAATGGAGCTCTGCGCGAACGGACGCAGGTGGGAAAACAGGGAGGCATCTGGTGCATCAGTATTTACACTGTCTGGGGCCTCAGCCAAAGTTCTGTAGGGTGTTTGATTCTGGTTGCTCACATTTACTTCGTTAACTGTGTTTTCAGGATGCAGGGGCAGAAAAGACCCAGAAGAATCTGTAAAATGACATGAAATATTCTCTACAATAAATGTAAACATAAAACTGTAAAAGGTAAAAGAAAAGTAGAAAGGTATGTGTAGTTTAAAAATGGATTATTTACCTTAATGCAGAGAACGCATTAAAGCGGTAGTAAACCCGCATACTAGCTCATTATGAGATACTTACCTTAGAACGAGGCGCCGGCATCTCACCCGGTCCACGCCGAGGGAGCTGACATTTCCCCTCGGCGTGTCTTCCGTGTATCGCGGCTCCGGCGCTGTGAGTGGTCGGAGCCGCGATGTCGTCACTCCCGCGCATGCTCGCGGGAGACTTCTTTCCGGTAAGGTCCGGAGTTTGCCGGGCTTTCAGCCGAGAATCCCCTGTGCGCATGCGCCGCTGCAGTCAGCGGCTCATTGCGAGGGGAAGATCTCCTAAACCGTACAGGTTTAGGAGATATTTTTTTTACCTACAGGTAAGCCTTATTATAGGCTTACCTGTAGGTAAAAGTTTCCAAAATAAGTATACAACCACTTTAAAAAGGTAAAAAATAAATAAATAAATAACCCGTGTGTAGAACCACTTTAACTCGTTTTGTGATGCAATAAAGTACTACAGTAAACATCTGACGTGTGCAGTTGTAGAACTCAAAAACACAGTACATAAATAAAAACAGACTAAACAAATGGTGGCAATGAAACAAAAGCTATAAAGACTTGTGCTCAATTTTATATAATTTTATTAATAAAAACAGATGTTTTACATTTTTTGATTATTGTATAAAATCTTTACAACTCAAAACGGTGTGCACCATTGCAGAGGGTCCTAGGTTGCCAACACAGCCTGCTTCTTCACAGGTCGCCTAGCTTTATAAGATGTTGCCAATTCTGCTAGCAGAGAGGGAAGTCCTGGTACTATCTGACTCCGGCAGTGGTGGGTGTGGGCAAGAGAGTACCAAAAAAAAGCATGTCCATCAATAGAAATAACACTTCTGTGAAGGGTCCAAGAAGACCCACTCAGTAAATTTCAACTAATAACCTGTCATAAGATTATATGTGCATTTAAACTATTTTCTGCATGTTAATTACATGTAAAAGACTCCCTTGTGTTGACATTTGAAAGTTCTGAGACTGCTGCTGGGCGCTGCCATCTTAAGTTATGTTCCTAGCCCCAGCAGACTCGGAGGGGTCACTGAAGTTGCGCTCTATAGTATTTTCCTTTGTTCCTCCTCCAAAAGTTACTTGGAAGGTGATGCAAAGTGAGGGGAAGAGGGGAGGAGCTAGGCCAGCAGACACAATAACTGCTTCAGGTCCACCCTATAGCAGTAAAACTGCAACAGGACGGCACCTGTGCACCAGATCACATACAGTGGATATAAAAAGTCTACACACCCCTGTTAAAATATCAGGTTTCTGTGATGTAAAAAAATGAGACAAAGAAATAATTTCAGAACTTTTTCCACTTTTAATGTGACCTATAAACTGTACGACTCAGTTGAACGACAAACTGAAATCTTTTAGGTGGAGGGAAGTAAAAATAAAGATGTAATATGGTTGCATAATTGTGCACACCCTTAAACATACTTTGTTGAAGCACCTTCTGGTTTTATTACAGCACTCAGTCTTTTTGGGTATGAGTCTATCAGCATGGCACATCTTGACTTGGCAAGATTTGCCCACTCTTTGCAAAAACACTCCAAATCAGTCATCAGCCTGTGCACAGCCCTCTTCAGATCAGTCTACAGATTTTCAAATCGGAGTCAGGTCTGGGCTCTGGACATTCCAAAACTTTAATCTTCTTCTGGAGAAACCATTCCTTTGTTGATTTGGATGTATGCTTTGGGTCGTTGTCATGCTGAAAGATGAAGTTAGTCTTCATATTCAGCTTTCTAGCAGAAGCCTGAAGGTTTTGTGCCAATATTGACTGGTATTTGGAACTGTTCATAATTCCCTTTACCTTGACTAAGGCCCCTGTTCCAGCTGAAGAAAAACAGCCCCAAAGCATGATGCTGCCATCACCATGCTTCACGGTGGGTATGGTGTTCTTTTGGTGAAGTGCAGTGTTTTTGCGCCAAACATATCTTGGAATTATGGCCATAAAGTTAAACCTTGGTTTCATCAGACCATAACACATTTTCCCACATGCTTTTGCAAAATTTAGCCGGGCTTGGATGTTTTTCTTCGTAAGAAAAAGCTTCCGTCTTGCCACTCTACTCCACAGCCCAGACATATGAAGAATACGGGAGATTGTTATCACATGTACCACACAGCCAGTACTTTCCAGATATTCCTGCAGCTCCATTAATGTTGCTGTAGGCCTCTTAGCAGTCTTCCTGACCAGTTTTCTTCTAGTTTTTTCCATCAATTTTGGAGGAACATCCAGTTCTTGGTAATGTCACTGTTGTGCCATATGTATTCCATGGTATATCTAGTGCCTTGGAAATTATTTTGTACCCTTCTCCTGACATCTTTTAACAATAAGATCCCTCTGCTGCTTTGGAAGCTCTCTGCAGGGTTTTGCTATAGGATGCAACTAAGAAAATGTCAGGAAAGACCTACTAGAACAGCTGAACGTTATTTGGGGTTAATCAGAGACACTTTAAATGAGGACAGGTGTGTACTGACTCATATTTAACATGAGTTTGTGTTCAGAATTAGGCAATCACATTCAGCTACATCCCCATTTATAAGAGGGTGTGCACACTTATGCAACCATATTAAGTTTTTTATTTTTACTCCCTCCTAAAGATTTCAGTTTGTTTTTCAATTAAGTTGTACAGTTTATAGGTGGAAAAAGTTCTGAAATGATTTATAATTTTTTCTTTACATCACATAAACCTTCTGGGTAGTGGGCTTACATGCGGCTCGCTTCCATTATGATTACACACAGCGAAGGCCATTCGGCGGGTGTGCGTTACCCGATGTCCTCTGGCACCGGCCGGACGTTAGGCAGAGAGACAGAACGGCAGCCTGCCTATGTAACACGGCAGGTCACCTTTGTGACAGGAGGGAAGGGGTGGAATTTGTGTCCCTGCAAAGCAGGGAATAAACTCCATATCTTCCCCTAGATAAAGCAACTCACATAGTGTAGTAAAACACAGGTTAGGCACACAGTTAACTCAGTCGATCGCCCTTGATGTTAACCCCTTCCCAGCCAGTGTCATGAGTACAGTGACAGTGCATATTTTTAGCACTGATCACTGTATGCGTGTCACTGGTTCCCAGAAAGTGTCAAGAGTGTCAGAATCTCCGCAGCAATATCACAGTCCCGCTAGAAGTTGCTGATCGCAGCAATTACTAGTAAAATAAAATAAGAATAGGAAAACCATCCTATAGCTTGTAGATGCTATGTTTGGCGCAAACAAATTACCATACGCTTATTGGGATTTTTTTTTAAAACAAAAATATGTAGCAGAATACATATTGGCCTCAATTTATGAATAAATTAGATTTTTGTTTTTATTTACTTGAGGTTTTATGTTTTATAACAAAGTAAAAAATTGTTTTGTTTTTTTTTCAAAATTGTTGGTCTTTTTTTGTTTATATAGCAAACAAAAAACGTAGAGGTGATCAAATACCACCAAAAGAAAGCTCTATATTTGGTGAAAATTTTTTTTTTTATTTGGGTACAGAGTTGCATGACCATACAATTGTCAGTTAAAGTAACGCAGTGCTGTATCGCGAAAAGCGGCCTGGTTAGGAAAGGGGGTTAATCTTCTGGCAGTCAAGTGGTTAATTAACACACTGCCAGAAGAGTAGAGGGCCATGAGACACAAGGAAGAGGCAACTATGCTAGGGAACTGACTCTACTGGAGAGTCAGACATTTTCTAGCGAGTTCGGAAAAAATGCAGAGGCAGCCTGTCACCAATGACATGTGCTGTGGTAGAGAGTTTTATACGAGGAGGAGAAGAGAAGAATTAGCGCATGGGAACTGAGAAACCAATGAGGCAAGAATTAAGCTTAGATGTATTTATTTGGTTAAATACGCTACCTTACTAATTGTGGAATTTTTATAGAAGGAGAGAGGGAAGGTCCGCTTGAATGACTCACCTGCCGCTTCAGCCAAACACCTAGACGAACTTCTGGACAAACTCATGTTCTCAGAGGACCTCAAATCAGCACTGTTGTGTAGAGAGGACAGAAGATTCCTCTGTAACCCGTGTTCTTGGCTGCTGGCATCATGGGAACCCTAGGAACAACATTCCATTAAATTTATGCTACTTAAAGAAAGACAAAGTTATTAGTTGGCTGTGGTATATTCGGAGTGCTTTGGAAAGTCCTACCTGGTTGGCGGGGTGGGAGTTCACATATGAAGAAGGAGTGGACACATCAAAATCTGGTTTTGCATCCAAGGGGTAGAAAGGTGAAGTGTCCAAGACAGCCTCAGGAGCTGCAACAAATTATGCGAAAAAAACATTGAATACAGTTTATAAAAAAGGGAACTGCACCACTGAAAGAAATATGAAGAAACACAATGAACACTTTGCTGTACCTATAACGTTTTATCATCAGCTGAAGGGAAATAAAGGATAGAAAAACAGAGCTATGGTTAAAACATTTCACTATGCACATAACAGATTCCAAAAAACTGTACTGGCATAAACAATGGATGGATCTCACTGACATGCCTTTTAAAATTTCAACGTGTCAAAAATATGGAAAAGATGGAATAACACCTTAACAGGAAGGCAGGCGATTGTTTAATAATAGGAAACTGCATTTCTGTCGCCGCTCTTTGGCTAGGTTTAGAGTGGTTAGGGTTAGAGCCTCTGCATTTTTAATGTTGGCTGTATTTCCCTCCGGGGGGGGGGGGGAAAGAAATAGTCTCATTTGTCCTGGTGTACACTGCTTCTGGAACAGAAAGTGAGTAGAAATCTAAAATTCTACAAAATTTTAACCAGAACAGTACACGGGATATATTTTGATGGGGACATTTGTTTATGGGGGAGATTACCATTTACTTTGGAGGAGAATGTTTCTATAATTTATGTTGTGTTTCTGGAACAGGTAGTGAATCTGAATCTTCCCACAGATTAGGGGAAAAAAATAAAATAAAAAACACAGGGGTTTTAACCCATTCCCTACTCTATGCAAAACCATACTGCTGTCGATTCACTTTCTTGGCATGTAGTTTGCATTCGGATTCATATACATCTAACTGCATAAAAGAATGACCTGAACAAAATAAAAGGAGTGGGCAGACAAATGGCAAATAAGGTTTAATGTGGAGAAATGTAAAGTAATGCACTTGGGGGCAAAAAAAACACAAATACTAAATATTCACTATGGGGAGAACCGATGGGAGACTCCAGGATGGAGAGGGATCTAGGGGTGCCAATGGATGACAGATTGAACAACAGCATGCAGTGCAAAGCTGCAGCTACCAAAGCAGGCAGAATATTAGCATGCATAAAAAAAGGGATATTCTCCAGGGGCAAAACTATAATTCTGCCACTTTACAAAACGCCGGTTAGGCCTCATCTGGAGTTTTCCATCCAATTCTGGTGACCAGTCCTCCGAAGGGATGTGCTGAAACTGGAGAGTCCAAAGAAGGGCAACAAAACTAATAAGGGGACTGGAGAACCTCAATTCACGAGGAACAGCTGCAAACACAAAATGTATTCTCGCTGGAGATAAGACGCTTAAGAGGAGACATGACGGCGATCTACAAATATCTCAATGGGGATCCCAGCATAGGATTTAAGCTATTTAGTCCTAGGGAGTGTATAAGGACACTGGGGCACACAATGATACTGGAGGAGAGCGGGTAAACCTTAAACTGCATAGGGGTTCATCACTGTTAGGGCTGTAAGGCTGCGGAACGCTTTCCCTCAATTGGTGATGACTGCGGGGAGTATGGATAGTTTTAAAAGACTCTTAGACGTACATCTAAAAAGGACACAACATACAGGGATATGGGAAATTATAGACACTGAAACACATACACCTTCACTGGTTGAACTGGATGGACTACTGTCTTTTTTCAGCCTTACCAACTATGTAAAAGTGTCTACTTACTATGAAAGCTCAAGCTCCTCTCAAGTGACACATGGAGGTCTTTAGTGTATTTGTCTATGATCTGCTGGATGTGGCTTCTGTTCTCCACTGGGGTCAGGTAATCACGCCATCTCATATCAGATTGAATCGCCATTCTGGCTGCTGATGGACTGGAACTACCATCCCTGGGTTCCCCAATTACAGAATAGTCACATCTCTGCAATTCTGACTGGGCATCTGAAAGAGCATATAATATTATTAATGAATGGCGAGAAAAAAAATGTTTATGTAAAAAAAAAAAAAAATTAAAAAAATCTGCCGCTTCCCTAAGAGCCCTTTCACACTGGGGCGGCGTCGGCGGTAAAACGCCGCTATTATTAGCGGCGTTTTACCGTCGGTATGCAGCCGCTAGCGGGGCGGTTTTACCCCCGCTAGCGGCCGAGAAAGGGTTAAATACCACCGCAAAGCGCCTCTGCAGAAGCGATTTGCCGGCGGTATAGCCGCGCCATCCCATTGATTTCAATGGGCAGGAGCGGTATACACACTTTTTTTACCGTCCTGCCAGCGCATCACTCCAGTGTGAAAGCCCTCGGGGCTTTCACACTGGAATGCAAGCAGCGGCACTTTCAGGTCGGTTTGCAGGCGCTATTAGCGCAATAGCGCCTGCAAACCGCCCCAGTGTGAAAGGGCTCTAACTGAATGTAAAAGGGAAATTATTAAATAAAAAATTAAAACTGGTGGAAGAAAAAAAAAAAAAAACTAACAATTACATGTGTGATAACAGATATTAATATGCCATAGAAAATCGCTAAAGTGGCCACGGTAGAGTATATATAATGTACTCGGAGAATGTGGGCAATAACACAAGTTTGGTTATAAATGTTACAGTAAAAGCACAAAATATTCACACCTCAGTCTGGATGCCTTTTCAAAAAGGGCCCATAGACATTTTAAAGGATATTGATAGTTCTGTACACTATATTCAAATGTGGACTGAACCCCTTTTTGTTTTTCATTTGTATTGGCAGTGATGTAACTGTATTCCTTTAAGAAGGTAATGCTGTGCTTCTCATTATTTTAGATTGCAGTCCACCTTATTATAAAACTAACTTTACTCTTCTATTGCTGCCCACTGCATAAAAAGCATGGGTTATATAGAAGATTACAAACAAGCCTGAACAGCTGTATGAGATAAATGCTAATGTTTATGCTGAATTTACGTTAAAAAAACAAAAAAAACAAAAAAAACAAAAAAACAGAGTTTGTGATAGAGGTGAGGATTCCTGTTTTAAATCAGCGATGAGTAACAGGCAAAATGGGGAAAAAAAAAAAAAAAAAAAAAAAAAAAAAAATTCACCAATAACACCGTCAAGAGAAACAATTTTTTTCCACCAGGGAAAGGGTTTTTTTTTTGGGGCGGGATTGGATAAAAGATGAAAATGCACAGTAGAAAGATAGAACGAAAAAAAAAAAAAGGAAAGATTTGCACATTACAGGAACTAAAGCACAAGAATAAAAAAACACTGGTGATGGATGAATGGCGATATTCTCAGTTGAGGCATTTTGTCACATCTTTACCACAACCAATAACATCCGGAGGGGACCTATTACCTTTTGAGCGTATGTGTACACCAATAACGAACACAAAACACTGCATCTCTCGGATCTATAAGATACTTGTGACAGTGGCCGAACCAAAAGAAACTGCCATACATAGAAAAGTGGGAAAAAGAATTAGACCCCTTTCACACGATAAGCCCGCTTGGATCTGCTTGTCCGTTTTTTATTTATTTTTTTTAGGCGGATCCGAGTGGGACATCCATTGACTCCTATGGGCAGGCAGGTGTCAGCGGAAATGTGTCCGCTGACACCCACTTGTCATCCACTCAAGACAGACGTATGGCGATACATTCAGCCATCCGTCTTGGCGGATCGGATGAGATCTGATGGAAATGGACATGCTGTCCGTTTTTGTCTGACCTCCCCATAGAGATCAGCGGGCCTCTGACAGGTCTGTCCCCACTCAGTGACCAGAGACGGACCAGCCATCTGCTGGCTCAGCGGAGATCAACGGAGCAATCTCCCGCTGAGCTGGCGGACTTCGCTGAGCGGATCCGCCTCGCGTGAAAAGGGGCCAAAGTAACGCAGGTGACTGAACAATTTGGGAAAATTATGAAAATGGTACATAGTTCTGCAGTAGATAATACAACAGAAACCAATTACAAATGCCTGACTAGATGGTATAGAACACCAGATAAAGCGCAAAAATATCAAATGGGGAAATCACCACATTGTTGGAGAAGATGTAAAGTAGTGGGTACTATAAGTGGTGGGAGTGTCCAAAAATAAAGAAATATTGGAGAGAGGTATTGCAACAAATAAAAGATTACAAATATGGAAATATTGGAGGATCAATGGGTCTGTCTGTACCATGGTATGAATAGCCCATTAAAACAATACAAGAATGTAGCGATACCACACTTAATGAATGCAGCAAAGCGCTTGATAGCACAATATTGGCAAGCGATGGAGAGCCCCACGATAGGAGAATGGATAAAAAAAAAAAGTAAAAAAATGTATACAAAAATGGAACATCTCCGATGTAGCGAGGAAAAAGAGATCGATAGATTTACTGACATATGGAAAAGTTGGACAGAGTTTAAAAATACAAGGAAATATATGGACTTAGTAGGATGCAAGAGGAGATGGAGGGAAGAGAAAAAAAGGACACGTCAAGAGGATAAGAGAGAGAGGGGGGGGGGGGGGGGGAGAGAGTGAGTCGATATTAAAATGTTGATAATTTTAACTGTTTTGTATGTGAGATATTTGAAATCAATAAAAATATTGAACAAAATAAATAAATCAGCAGCAGGGCCTAATGACAGCTCCTTCTCTGGCCCTAAAATAAACAAAATAAAGGCGCCAGAGCCAGCAATGACAGTCAGGGACGGCAAGTGAGGGAGCCGCCACCCCCCCCCCCTCACTGTATATACTGCTCCTCTCCTTGCACACACTGCCCCCCCCCACTGTATATACTGCTCCTCTCCTTGCACACACTGCCCCCCCCCCACTGTATATACTGCTCCTCTCCTGTCCCTCTCCTTGCACACACTGCCCCCCACCCTTGTCACAAAGAGGACCTGTCACCTATATGCTATAGGTACCATATGTGATAGTAATAAAATTATGTGATGAAGGAAAAAAAAAAAAAAAAAGAAAACATTTTAAAAGAGACGCAAAAAATGTTTTTGAGCCTCTCCCAAAAACGCATGCGTTGGGGCGTATATGTAAAAAAAGCAATTGTGATACACCTTACATATCACCACGCACATCAGTGAAATCACATTTTTTAGCACCAGAGCTCATGGGTAACGCTAAACTGACGACCTGTAGGGGCTTTTAAAGCATCGCCTATGCAAAATATAAGGAATTTACGTTTTTTTCGCTGTTTTAATGCTCGGCATGTTGGCTATTTAATCGGTGCAACTTCATCTTTTATATTTTACCAAATAATTTGGTAAATTACTGTTTGTGTGCCCTAAAATTTACTTCAGTGTAAATTTTTATTGAAATTTTGCTTTTCATAAACTGTTGTGCCAATATCAGGTGACATAAAAAAGTGAAAACGACCACAATTTTATTTTCAGAAAATATATAATGGTTGGGGGTTTTAAGTAATCTTCAGGCTAGAGCTGCACGATTCTGGCCAAAATGAGAATCACGATTTTCTTTACTTAGAATAAAAAGATCACGATTCTCGCGACATAATTTTTTTTTTTTTTTAGGAGAGATTGATTGAGAGGTTCATTGAGAGACTCTCCTCTCCGGTGTCCCCCTTTTCTTTCAAGTGACCCCCCCCCTTTTCCCTCTCAAGTATCCCCCTATTATCCTTTCAGGTACCCCTACTTATCTCAGGCGTCCCCCTTTTCCCGCTTTCTCTCTAGTGATCTCCCTCTCCCTGTCAGGTGCCCCCAATCCCAGGATGCCACCCCCTCTATATTAGGTGTCCCCCTTACACTCTCAGGTGTCGTCCCCCCCTCCCTGTCTCTTCTTCTGTCATGTGTCCCCCCTCTGTCAGGTGTCACCTCACCTGCTGCTGGATTTTGCCGTCCTGTCACCACCCAGTGTGTTGTGGCCTCGGTGGGGCACACCTGGCACAGCAGGCAGAGCACCCCAAGCAGGGATCTGGGCGGTGCCGGTCAGGGCTCCGGTCTCGGGGGGGGGGGGGGGGGGGTGTGGTGCTGTACGGCCCGCTCCTGCTTTCTGCCAAGTTTCCCGCTGACATCACATGCAACGTCCCCTACCTACCAACACCGGGGGGCGAGGCCGTCACCCTGAATACTTACTGACCAATCACATTCTTCTGCTGAGTGACGTCAGCACACTGGCTCCGACGGCTTCACCTCCGCTCTAACACAGGGACAACATCGATCAGTGTGCGGCAGCGCGGCGCGTGCTTTTCAGCTCGATCGTCAGAATAGCACAAATCCAGAGTTGCAATCGTGGCGGGCGGAGAATCGCAATAACGATTCTCCGCGATTAATCGTGCAGCACTACTTCAGGCTTAACATTTTTTTAAACATGTAAATAAAAAATAAAAAAATAAAACAAAAAAAAAGGAAAGGAAAAAAATATGTCTCCACGACTCAAATGGTTAGGGACTCCAGCTAGTGGATGAGGTCGACCTATTAGAGGTCAACCGATATATCGGCCGCTATTTGGCGTTTAATTAATCGGCCGATTGTGGTGATAAAGGCCGATTTAAAACTTCAGCGCGACTTGCAAATGAATTCTAATAGAAGTCAATGCAAGTTGCCTGAAGACTTCCCGTGGAGCGACTCCTATATGGGCAGACTGCCAAGTCTGAGAAAAGAACCAAAAGAGATACAATCTTTATACTTATCAAAGGACGTGTGTAGGAGTTCTCAGTTTAACCATTTTAAGACTAAATCTTTTCTAACACTTGCTGCTTACAAGTAAAAATCCTGTATTTTCTGCTAGAAAATCACTTAGAACCCCCAAACATTATATATATATATATATATATATATATATATATATATATATATATATATATATATATATATATATATATATATATATATATATATATATATATATATACATAGATTTTTTAGCAGAGACCCTAGGGAATAAAATAGCGGTTGTAGCAATATTTTATGTCAGGCGGCATTTGTGCAGAGGTCTTTCAAACGCAATTATTTTGGAAAAATAAACGAATGAATTAAAAAGAAACAAACGAAAACAGTAAAAGTTAGCCCATTTTTTTCATCCAAAAGTTTTGATTACCTGTTTTTGTGTATTTAATATTTAAATATATATTTTTTTTTATCTAAATTATACATACAAGTGAACTGATTGGAGGTTTGTTTTGTTTAATGTTTAAACGTAAGAGATTTTCTGTATCACTTATTACTTAAGGCTGCTTTCACACTGTAGCGGGGGCAGGTGTTGACGGTAAAACGCTGCTAGTTTTAGTGGAGCTTTACTGTCATATTAACGGCGCTATACGGCTGCTAGCGGGGCGCTTATAACCCAGCTAGCCGCCGATGAAGGGGTTAAATGCGCCCGTGTAGCGCCGCTGCTGAATCGCTTTGCAGTCGCTTCGGCAGCGGTGCCCATTCATTTCAATGGGCAGGAGTGGTGGAGGAGCAGTATACACCGCTCCAAATGTGCTGCTTGCAAGACTTTTTTCAACATCCTGCCAGTGCTTTCACGCCCCAGTGTGAAAGGGGTCTAACTGTTAGATTTTATGAAATGAAGGGGGAAAAAAAAAAAAAAAAAAAAAAATCGGCCTAACATATCGGCATCATATATCGGCATCATACATCGGCCGCCGTGATTTCTGAATATCGGCGTCGGCCAGAGAAAAACCCATATCGGTCGACCTCTACCCACGATCACTCCACAAAGAGGCAGAACGAGGATCTGCCATGGTAAACAAACAAATCCCAAACAAACAAATCCATGTTGTCAGGTTGAGAGTGAGATGGTCTGTTCCTAGTGATTAGGAACAGTGATCTCTCTCTACTCCCTCCCCACACAGTTAGAAAGCACATCCCTAGGGAACATTTAACCCTTTGATCGCCCCCTAGTGTTAACCCCTTTCCTGCCAGTGTCATTTTATATATTAATCAGTGCATTTTTATAGCACTAATCACTAGTCTCAAAAAAAGTGTCACAAAAGTGTTCAATTTGTCCGCCGCAATGTCGCAGTCCTGCTAAAAATCACAGATCACTGCCATTACTGGTGTATATATATGCCATAAATATATCCCCTATTTTGTAGAGGCGATAACTTTTGCGCAAACCAAGATACGCTAATTGGCATTTTTTTTTACCAAAAATATGTAGAATACATATGGGCCTAAACTGAAGAATAAATTTGCTTTTTTCACTTTTTTTGGATATTTATTATAGCAAAGTGTAAAAAATATTGTTTTTTTTTTTCATAAATGTCGATCTTTTTTGTTTATAGCGCAAAAAACAAAAAACGCAGATGTGCTCAAATCCCACCAAAAGAAATCTCTATTTGTGAGACAAAAAGGACATTAATTATATTTGGGTACAGCGTCGCACGAACTCGCAATTAACAGTTAAAGCGACGCAGTGCCGTATCGCAAAAAGTGGCCTGGTCGTAAATGGGGAAAATCTTCAGGTCTTTAAGTGGTTAAAAAAGCGTGTCTGAAGCCATGTTTTGAAGCAAGTGTAAACGAGCACTAACAATCTATTGTTATTCAGCAGTGGCAATTCCTTCACAAAAGATACACAAGTCACAGATAAAAGCTGCTGAGAGAAAGTTTATAACAGCTGATGGGAAGGCCTTCCTGCTGGGTGGAAATGGACCAAGACTAATAATTAGAGTGTTGCATGGAAACCCCAGCAGCAGAAAGATGTTTGACGAGACTTATTTTTTTGCAGCATTTATTTAATTTTTTTATTCCATACAACACAATACAAACCAGAGTTCACAGGACTGCTGTCCGTCTTCTCACTGGTCAGGAAACTGCCAGTTGATATGGTGGTTGTGGACAAATAGTCACTGATGCCATCTGGGCTCTGTCCATGCGTTGCATTCCCCTGCACAGACAAAACAGTTATAGCCATGTTCCCAGAAATAAAATATTATGGGATTCAAGCAGTGTCCTGAGCTCAGATCAAGTGTAGAAACCACCATGGAGAATTTCTGGACAGTATAGATGTCATCACAGCTCAGGTTTAGAAGAGAGAAAAAAAAAAAAAAGGAAGAAGGACATACGAGACACTAAACTTCAAACACTACAAATCACAAAACAAAACAATTACCATGCATACAACACACGTCTTCTCAGTTACTGATAGATCACCTACAAGCCCAGCTGGTGATCGGGTTTGGCTATTGTTCATCACTGATCGTCCTATTTCTGAAGAAAAACGATCTCAGATAATAGCAGACTAAGTAACATTTCATGATTTTTAATATGGTACTTACAAGTGTTGCAGCCCACTGTGTAGCCGAGTGGTTACGGAAAGGCTCTGTTCCATCACCAGCAGGGAATCCGGGTGCTGCTGGGCTACGTGGGTTGTCTAAACAAAAGAAGAGCGGACATCAAAAATAGGATTGTTTTATAACAGCTTACCTGTAAAATCCTTTTCTTTCGATGGACATCACGGGACACAGAGCCTCAGTAATTACTGATGGGTTATATAGGTATCACTGGTGATTGGACACTGGTCACAACCTAAACAGGAAGTTCAACCCCCTATATAATCCCTCCCCTTGCAGGGATACCTCAGTTTTGTAGCCAAGCAATAAAAGGGTATTGGAAGAGGGGCGGGACCTCTGTGTCCCGTGATGTCCATCGAAAGAAAAGGATTTTACAGGTAAGCGGTCATAAAAAATCCTATTTTCTTTCTCGAACATCACGGGACACAGAGCCTCAGTAATTACTGATGGGATGTCCCAGAGCAATGCTACCTGAGGGGAGGGGAACCACAACCAAGTAGGGTGCAATCAGACCTGAGGACCCTGTACCGCTGCCGGCAGCACACTACGCCCAAAGGCGATATCCTCATGCCTTCTCCTATACACCTGATAAAATCTGGTGAATGTATGAACTGAAGACCAGGTTGCGGTCTTGCAGATTTGAGCCATAGAGACCCAGTGATGCACTGTCCAAGAAGCACCAATAGCTCCTGTGGAATGTGCTTTGATCTGAAGTGGAGTAATCTTCTGTTTCAAACTGTAAGCCTGAATACTCAATGGTCGAATCCATTTAGAAATGGTAGATATTGACGCTGCCTGTCCTCCATTGGGACCCTCTGGCAGCACGAACAAAACATCAGTTTTGCGCATTTGAGCAGTTGCTTCCAGATAGGCCTTGACTGCTCTTACTACATCCAAAGAATGTAGTGACTCTTCTTCCGAAGAACAGGGATCTGGAAAAAAGGAAGGCAGAAAAATGTCTTGGTTTAGATGAAAATCTGAAACCACCTTCGAGTAAAAAAAACTAGGATGAGGGCGCAATACCACTCTATCCTTGTGTACAATCAAATAAGGCTCTTTACAGGAAAGAGCTGCTAATTCTGATACTCTTAGCAGAAGAGATGGCTACCAGAAAAAATTAACTTCCTTGTCAGCAAGACCAAAGGAATCTGACGTATTGGTTCAAAGGGCTGTTTCTGTAAAACAGACAGAACAAAGTTCAAGTCCCAGGGGTTTAGGGGTGCCTTAACCTGAGGATTAAGACGTGTCACCCCCTGCATAAAGTTTCGGACCAAAGAATGCGAAGCAAGTGGCCGTTGAAACAATACTGATAAGGCCGTGACCTGGCCCTTGATGTACTCAAGGCCAGCTTCATCTCTAATCCCAATTGTATAAAATCAAGAATTCTACCTATGACATTTTCTGGGATGCCAACCCCTGGATTCACACCAGGATACATAAGCTTTCCAGACTATGATAAATTACTCTGGAAGCTGGCTTCCTTGCATTGATCAAGGTAGATATCACAGGACCTGAAACCCCACGGCTCTTCAGAACCTGGGTTTCAATAGCCAAACCGTCAATTTTAACAGTTGTAAGGCAGGATGGAACGCTGGACCCTGACATAACATGTTTGGGCGTGACGGTAGGGTCCACAGGGAACCCACCGTCATCCTTACTATTTCTGCATACCAAGTCCTCCTGGGCCAAGCGGGGGCTACCAGAAGTACCGACCTTCCTGCCTGATCCTGCGAAGGAATCGTGGCAGTAGCAGAATATGCGGGAATACAGACAAAAGTGAGAACCGATGCCAAGGAATCACCACCGCATACGTCCCGTATGCAAGAGGATCTTTTGTCCCTGCCACAAATTTGATATAAGCCACTGCTGTGATATAGTCGGACTGGATCCTGACTGGGCAACCCTGTAGCCTGAGAGTCCAGGTCTTTAGGGCTAGATATGCCGCATGGATCTCCAGAATGTTGATAGTTAGAGACCTCTCGGTCTTGACCATACCCCTTGGACCGCAGACTGTTTCAGAACTGCTCCCCAACCCAAAGACTGGCATCCGTTGTTACCACCGTCCAGGTGACCGGTAGAAAGGATTTCCCTTTCTGCAAGCTTTCGGGTATTAACCACCAATTGAGGCACCGACGCACTGCCTGAGACAAGTGCATCGGAAAATCTAATGCCTGAACCTTCTTGCTCCAGGCCAACAGGATACTGTGTTGCAACAGTTCTGACTGAAACTGAGCATAGGGAACTGCTTCGAACGAAGCTACCCTCTTTCCCAGCAGCCTTATACAAAGGCGGACTGAAGGACCCTTCTTGGTCCTGACTACCAGAATCAGCTCCCCTATGGCAGTGATCTTTGCCTGAGGTAAAAAATACCTTCTTCCTGGCTTGTATCTATGATCAGACCCAAATACTCCAGTTTTCTTACTGGTTTTAGGAAAGATCTTTCTAGGTTGAGGATCCAACCTAGGTGTTCCAGATACCCGACTGTGGTCCTCAAGATCCCGTTCAAAGAGGCTACCGACCGGTCTATCAAGAGCAGGTCGTCTAGGTATGCTATGACAGTTATACTCTGAGCCCTTAATTTGACCAGAGGAGGAGCCAAGATCTTTGTGAACACTCGAGGTGCAAGGGCTATCCCGAAAGGCAGAGCCACAAACTGGAAATGACGTCCTCCTATCTTGAAGTGCAGAACCTTCTGATGAGCAGGAAAAATGGGCACCTGCAGATATGCATCTCTGATGTCTATCGATGCCAGCAAATTCTCCCTGCAGGATGGAGACTACTGTCCGAATTGATTCCCTACGGAAGGACCGAATCCTTAGGAATCGATTCAGATCCCTAGATCCAGAATGGGTCTGACATCCCCATTTGGCCTTTTGGACCGCAAAAGGGTTGGAATAAAAACCCAATCCTTGATCCTTCGCGGGAACCACCATAATGACCTCTTGCGACAAAAGTCACTCTAACGCTAGAAGGAGTGACTGCTTCTCTGGAGACACTTGATCTGAGGAAACTCTTGGAACTCCAGTTTGTAACCTAAGGTTACCGTGGAGATTACCCATCTGTCCTGAAATCCTCCTGCCAGAGCTCTTGAGAACTGTAGCAGTCTTCCCCCACTCGAGCGAGCGGGGGCGCCCCTTCATAAAGAGGCCCTAGAGTCCTGTCTAGCAGGCTTCTTCCCTCGGGACTTTTGTCCCTGGGGTTTGACTCTAGTTTCTTGACCCAGTGGAGAACTGCCCAGAAGCTGATGCCCCTGGCACTGGGGAAAAGAGTCCGTTTGAAAGAGGGACGCTTACTCCTCTTAACAGGTAAGAGAGTGCTCTCCCACTAACCAACCTTTGAATACAATTATCAAAGTCTTCTCCAAACAACCTTGCACCCTGAAATAGAAATCCAGCCAGAGGTTTCTTACATGGTGCTTCAGCTGACCAATTTCTCAACCATAAGATTCTACGCATACGCACTAACCCAAGTGAAAAAACGAGGGGTTTGCCTGATAGGATCCCTAATGGCGTAAACAGCAAAACATAAGGCTGCTGGAAGGTTAGTCAACCGCTGGGCCTGCTGTTCAAGTAAAACTTTGATGACCTGCTTAACCTGGTCTCTAAGTATTCACAGACTCCGATCGCTGCCACTGCAGGTTGAACTACTGAACCTGCTAAGGAGAAATTATCCTTCAATAGGGATTCCATCCTTTTATCCACAGGATCCCTGAGCCTCTGAGCATTGTCTACAGGACAAGTCAGACTACAGAGGAAATGGCGGCATCCACGGCCGGTATCCCCCACATCTTTATAAACATTTCTTCCATAGGATAAAGTGTAAAAACTTTTTCAGGCGGAAAAAACGTTTATCTGGGTGATCCCACTCAGAATAAATGAGCTTTTTCAAGTAAATTATGAACAGGAAAAGCATGTGTTGTTTGAGGAGGCTTCAGTGACCCCAAAGAAATAGAGGGCTCTTTAACCGATTCAGATACGGGTACTTTAAATGTGGAGCGGACCAATCCAGCAAGGATCTGTACTATGACTTTCTCATCCTGAGACGCGAAGAGGGCCCTTCTCCACTCGATTCCTTAGAGAAGGAATCATTCGTCCCATCCCGATCCTCTGAAAGGGATTCTTCTCCCCTATACCAGAGCTCCTTCTCCTGAGGGTCCCGGGTAACAGAGGAAGACCTAGTGCGTTTTCCTCCACTGAGTGAAGATGCAACTACGGCCATTAATCTCTTCTTTAAATCGTTAATGGTTTGAGGAAAAAAAACCTCCTTAGTAATGTATACAGGGGCTTAAGTGCCAAAAGCAGGTGTAGCCCCTGACCAGCCGTCCCTGGCCCCTAAAGGGGGGGGGGGTGAAAGGTGCTGCAGAAAGAGAGTCCTCAGAACCTGACGGAGATCCCCTAGAGTCTCTGGTTCTTGGAGTATTTGAACCTCTTCAACCCATAGTGCAAAGCAACAGGGTGGAGGTATCACAAAATGAACACCGACTGCTGAGTGATGTAGTCCGGCTAAAAGCCCTGCTACCAAATGCCCAGTCTTGTGTTTCTTTAGTAAATGCTGCCTAGGGGAATGCCTGTGTCCCACCTTACATGCGACCGTCAGCTCTGTGTCCCTCCAAGGCTTAGTGCAGCTGTAAAGTGTGCCTTTACTAGCTTGCAGCTGGCCTGTGTGGGCGTTTGAGCTCGCTGGATGCTGTGCTGACGCCCCCCCCCACCCTCACGCTCCCCCTTCGTTTTTCAAAAAAAGTGCGCTTCCCACGCTAGCCGACCCTCCAAGCATAGGGGAGGAAGGAGAGAGGCTGGGAGTGATGGGGCCTGCACGTGCAATGGCGGCAGCGGCACGAAAGTGCGGTGTACAACCGCCTCACAGACCACCTGTGGCCTCCCCGTAGTCTGGGGGGGAGATATCCCTAAGGAGAGCCCCCCATCCCATCCTACCTGAGCCGGCCGGAGGAGCTGTGCTGCGTGGAAACACTGAGACCGACATCAGCATGAGAAGTTATGTGCTCTTGGCAGCCCCCGGTGGCGACAATAGACATAGCATGCATTTACCTTAAAAGGAGAAAACCTACTAGAATTAAAAATTCTGTGGAATCTCCTCTTACCTTATCCAGCCACAGGGTTCTGTTATACAGACCCAATCTTCACCTCTCACGGTGGGCTCTGTTTGAAAAAACCTTCAGAGACTGGGGCCCCCTACGAATAGGGGGATCCACAGTTCTGGCCCTGTAAAGCACCCGGCCAGAAATAAGGATAGAAAACCATTTTCTGATATGCGGGGTCCAGCTCTCTAAAAAGAGAAGCGTTATAGGTAAAACCTCGTTTTTCGGACACGAGGCCCGGGTACCAGCCAATTCGGCCTAGAAAAGACACTTTGAAATAGATCCGGTTCGCCTGGCTTGCCCCAGTATAGGATAATCCCTTTGGAGCTCAGCACAGGACATCTTTACACATCCATCACCTAAGACACCGGCGTAAAAACTGAGGTATCCCTGCAAGGGGAGGGATTATATAAGGGGTTGAACTTCCTGGTTAGGGTGTGCCAGTGTCCAATCACCTAGTGATACCTATATAACCCATCAGTAATTACTGAGGCTCTGTGTCCCGTGATGTATGAGAAAGAAATAACAGTCACAAAAAACTGTCCTACTAAAGCAGGGATCTCCAAAACTACGGCCCTCCAGCTGTTGCTGGAGGCATTGTAAAACTCTGGCATTCACAGACACAACTAGGCATGATGGGAATTGTAGTTTCTGAACAACTAGAGGGCCATAGCTTGGAGACCACTGCACTAAAGCAATCTCTACACCAGGGGTCTCAAACTGGTGGCCCTCCAGCAGTTGCAAAACTACAAGTCCCATGAGGCATTGCAAGGCTGACAGTTACAAGTATGACTCCCACAGGCAGAGGCACGATGGCACATGTAGTTTCCAAGTGTTGGATGATGTCACACCATGGAAATAATTCAACAGGCTAAATCACACCAATAGGGGTATAGATAAATAAATGAATCTCCAAAGTTTGTAGTTTCAAATGCCACACTTTAAAAGAAATGTAGTTATAAACAATGAGGGATTAGCGCTTGCTAATACAAATATTTGTGCAAAACCAATATTATGAAATATATTCAAATGTGAAAATAAAAAACTGCATAAAAATAAAAAAATAAAAATAAAACAAATAAAATAAAACAGCGCTCAGTCCCAAAACGGCCTTCAAACTGTGATGAAAAGAACCTAAATGCTGGTCCGCAGTGTCTCTAGCCGAGTGACAGTCCCTCTGTGCGCCCAAATCACCTCATGTGACAAATGCAAAATTCCCACTCACCAAATGGTCCCAACCAATAGGTGGTGGCCTTTTGGTTAGTATCCATGGGACAGATAAGCAGGGAGATGTAACAATGCACATAAAATAGTTACAACCGAATGTTTAATGTATTGAGTGGACTCTGATATTATCCTCCACTGTGGAGATTATTGATAATACTCCGGGATTGCCATGTAATCCGCACAATAAAATTGTTTATGTACGGACATCAGGGGAGGGCCCCTGAAAACGAGGGGATTGTACAAGATTGAGACATGCACCGTGACCTTTAGCTTTTGATAACGTCACGCAATGAAGAAATGCATCAAGCTGGAAAGCATGGCGCATAACTAGTGTGAGTGGAATGCACGCAGGCCCTTGCCTTCGCCGCACAGTACGGGAGCTTTCATTTATATTTTTTTTGCCCAAATTTGTTACATTGCAGGTTTGCATATGTAAACCCATAAGGTGGTTCAATAAACTTTACATTTTTACGCTATGGAGGAGTTTTTTTTCTTTATTTATCTCCACTATACCCTACCACTGGAACGATCGGATATCGAGGAGACTACACCGGAGAGAGGGAGGACAACACACCTGGGTCATAGAGACCACACAAGCTCTTTTGACTCCTATTTGTCATATAACGTTAGGGTCAACACCATCTGGTGAGTGGGAATTTTGCATTTATGTCACATGAGGTGATTTGGGCTCACACAGAGGGACGTCACTCAGCTGGAGACACTATCCAGACCAGAATTTGAGCCAAACAACTTTTTTAATCACAGTTCGAAGGCCGTTTTGAGACTGAGCACAGTTTTAATTTAGGTTTTCCTCTTTTTTTTATGCAATTTTTAATTTTCACAATATTGGTTTTCCACAAATATCTGAATTAGCAAGCGTGGATCACTCAACTGTTTATTGCTACGAGTATGTATTGTAAATAATTGTGTTACCCAATAGGTTGGGTCAGTAGCTGCACACATTCATAGAGGTGGCGCAAGTGTATCAGGAACGCAGAAATGTAGTTATGTTTAAAAAAAAAAACAAAAAACACACACACACACCTGTACCTTAACATCAAAATGGCAGAAACAAAACTGCATAATTTGCCCTTTCTATCTGTATAAAGACACCCAGTGCCAAGGACATCCTAAAGTAGGGTGACAAAGCAGGTTCCTCTGTAGTAAAGTTAATGAAGTATTGTCACTTTATTCAGGGCTGTGGCATCACCTAGCAAGGGAAAGTGATCAGCCGTGTCTTGATGAAAATCCTCTTCCTTAATAAAAAAAAAAAAAAAAATCAGCAAAGGCCACGCCTCTGTACTCCTCAGGAGTTGTGACTGACAGTGTAGCCCTATTCATAGAGTCTTGTGGAAAATGGGAGTAACTGAAGGCAGGTGCAGTCTTCTACCCCGCCTTCCGGCTGCAGCGTGCATACCAATATAACCAGTGATATTTTAGAGGGGTTATTAGGAGTTTCCATCATCCCATGACTGGGTGAGTTAAAGGCCAAGTTGGCCTTTTGGGAATTTTTTTTTTATAGGTTTACTTTGTTGCATGGAAAAAAAATAAATAGCATTTTCAATTTTCTTTTCTAAGGAGTCTGCAGAGCATTGCACCCACAATCAGCAGATTACAGGTGCAAGCTCAGGCTTCTGCAGACCCTTAGGATAGCGGTCTGTCCATACCTCATACGGAAGGCAGTTATCTGAGAGCAGGAAGATCAAAAGGACTACAACAGTGGTCTCTAAACTGTGGCCTTTGCTTGCCTTTATCCGGCTCATATATTCCTTGTAATGACGCCAACGATGAGGCATTACTCCTCCAATACCAATGACGGGGCACTATTCCCGCCATTGCTTTTTTTAAAATGTATTTTATTTATTTATTTTACTCCCAGTGACGCTGGGGCATTTTCTATTCTTGGGGGACCACAGCCCAGCCCCCTTAATGTCTGAAGGACAATAAACTGGCCTTATGTTTAGAAGGTTTGGAAAACCCTGGACTAAAAGAACACTCGCCAGCGCCATCGCAGTTCATTGATAAGCACAAGCCGTCAGCCAAAATGGCCGACGGTACTTGTAGGCATTCATATGAAACCGATTGTATGACGCAGCTGTGTGGGCAAAGCCCTGCATGAACGCATGGTTTTCAAATTGTGACAGCGGATGTGGGAAGACGATCCCCCACCCGTTGTCACAAGGAGAGGGAGGAAAAAACTGCAGATGCTAGAACATGTTACATAATCCGAAGAACTTATTCCCCCCCCCCCCCCCCCAAAAAAAAAAATACTGCTGCAACCATTAAAAGGAATAAGAAGAATGCCGATTTTACAATATACAATTTTTAATATACATATTAAGCCAATCAGGATTTCCACCCACAAGTCCAAACCTCAATATTACTGCATAACGAGTAACAGGACAACACATCTGAGCTCAGATCAAGTGTAGAAGCCACCACGGGTTATTTCTGGACAGCGTAGAGGTCATCATTGCTCAGATGTAACACACACAGGAATCACAACACTCTTAGGCCACACACTCTCTCAAACATACAGAAAAATAACCATACCCATATTGTCCCATTCAAAGCACAAACAGTCACCACATACAGAAACACACACACACACACACACACACACACACACACACACACTTTGCTTCTCAGCTTGATAGATCACAAACCAGCTCTGCAGGTAATCAGATTTGGCTCTTTTTCATCACTGACCGTTTTCGCGTATCAAGAGCTAAAAACGACCTCAGATAGCAGAATTAAAATTACAACAAAACATGACGGGGCAAATGAGTAACAAACGCAGATAAGAAAAATGGTAGAATTTCCCTGAAAAATTGATTGCAGTTTTACTTTGCTCAAAAAGTGTTACTAAACCCAGTAATATGAAAATAGCTCCTCTGCGCCCCCGACCCCCACAGATACCACAGCTTATAAATATTTTTACATTAAGATACTGCCACTATATACATTGTTTGCTGATCTATATACCACGGTCACATGATAAACTGCAGTTTGTTCAGTGCTGAGTTTTCAGGTAGAAGATTTCCGCTAGTCTGTATACACGCCCACATGTGTGATGTCAATATCATGTGACCTGAACAGTTCAACTCAAAGGAAATGTTCTCTCCAGCAATAGAGACTAAACTGAGCATGTGTAGGAAGGCTACCCTCACTGTACTATATGGCCTTGCCAAGATAGACAGCGCAGGAGGAAAGGATCTCGTGCCATGCCCGTCGGCTCCTGCACGCATGCGCGGGAGTGAAGTCAGGCGACTCCGGCCAGTCAGAGCCAAAGTCCGCAGCCCCAGAAGGAAGAGAGGTGAAGATGGATGCTTGCACCAGCGGGGACATCGCGGACTTCGTTTGCAGGTAAGTGCAAAATAATGAGCTAGTATGCGATGCATACTAGCCCATTATGCTTTTACTTTGCGGGGGAATAAAGAGGAAGTAAAACCTAGCAAGTTCCACAGTGAGTATAATAAGCATGCTATTCTTAGAGACAGATATTACTATTGTGGGTTTAGTAACACTTTAGGTTCGAAAATTAAAGAACGTCTGGCTGACAAGAAAATCTCCAGTGCCAGAGCGCCATGCAGCCAACCAATCAATAACAGCCGTTACCTGTGGTGCTGGGATCATGCGACGCTTCTAGAGTTAACATTTCTCTCCAGGATAATTTACCCCTGCTTTGGTTTGAGCTCTCATCACCACTCTGGTCCATGCTGGTAATAGACAGTCCAGAAACATCTAGATCTCTGTGACCATTATCTGGACAACCGTTGACTTCTGCTCCTCTAGCATCACTCTGGCCTAAAAAAAAAAAATAAAAAAATAAAAAAAAAAAAAGTAAAAAACGTAATTGCAATTTTTGGTATTATGATTACTAAAATGGGATTTTTTAAAAGGAGATGTTTGAGGTTAACTTTTTTCTCACAATCATACTTCCCTATGTGGATGCAGCATCGATCAGATTCTGCATCTGGCCCCCCGCCCCCCCCCGGCGCCTCTAAGACTGAGAACCGAGCGATCCAACACCGCAGATCGCTCGGTTCTCAGTTACCCGAGCAGAGAGCTGGTTCTCAGCTCTGCCCCCTCCCTCCATAAACTCACTGGAGCACTGGGCTGTGGAGGGGGCAGGACACAGGCTTTCAGCGGCTCACCGAATCTGAGCCGGGGGCTAGTCCAGGCATACGGGCGGATCCCGAATCCCGATCTTGCCCGAGCCTGGACCGGCTCTGACATGTCAGAAAGCGGACTTCAGCCCGCTGTTTGCTGAAAAACAGGTCACAGGAGTGCAGAACGAACTGCACTCCTGTGATCCACAGGAGCACAGCCAAATGAGCTTCGGCTGTACTTCTCCTTTAAAGTCCAATTGAACTCGGTTTTAATTGGCTAAAAACACTTCAAAAACAAAAAGGTGTTCAGTGTATTATAGGTTATTTTCTTTGCAAAGCAGCTAAAGCCTGAGGGGGATAGCCTGTCCCCTGCCAGCAGTTGCATAATGAGACCCTTGTTCTCTGTAGAAAAGCCATAACGCTCTGCAAATGTCCGACACGTCCCCTGATGAGGCAGACCTGTACTCAGGGTCTTCTCCTAAAGCCAGGTGCACACTGGGGTTCTTCTTTTATTTTTTCCATTCAACCTAGCGGGCTGAATGAAGAAATAAACTGACAGATCGCTGTAATAACACAAGTGGTATTAGTACAGCGATCTCCCCACTAAGCTATTGTGTTCTGACAAGGAAACTGCCCCCCGCCAGAACACAGCGATTAGCACTCGCTGCCATTGGCTGCAATCGCTAATCAGATGCTGGTTTTCCAGCATAACCGTTGAATAAAAGCCAGTCGTTAGAAAGGCTTCTGTCAGACGAATGCTGTACACGAGTGTCGGACGATATTCGGTGTGTACCAGCCTTTCAATCCGCTCTACCCGATAAGATACCTGGCCTGGCTATCAGGAGGCTAAATTGAAGTTGGCCCAAAAAAAAAAAAAAAAAAAGAAGAAAGAAGCATGCACAGTAACGATAAAAGCCTGTGTTGACAGACTTAACTTCATGTCAGAGCTGCATCACTGGCGCATTGTAGAGCTGCACGATTCTGGCTACAGTGAGAGTCACAATTTTTTTGCTTAGAAGATAGATCACGATTCTCGTGGCGTAACAACATCTTTCACATGAAAACAATAATTGGGCCAACTTTACTGGGTTTTTTTTTTATTCATTGAAGCGTATTTTAAAACATTTTATTCCCTAGGGTCTCTGCTTTATTTTTTATATATATATATCAAGTTGACTTGATCAATGGACTGATCTCCCGCGGACCGAGGCGGGCTCTGTAGAAACGGAGTCTGCCTCGTGTGAAAGGGGTCCAAGCCTAAATCTTTTTCTCACACGTTTAAGTTAAAATCAATATTTTTTGCTAGAAAATTACTTGGAACCCCCAAACATTTATATATATATGTTTGGGGGTTCCAAGTAATTTTCTAGCAAAAAATATTGATTTTAACTTAAGAAACGTGTGAGAAAAAGATTTAGACTTAGACTTGGACCCCTTTCACACGAGGCAGACTCCGTTTCTACAGAGCCCGCCTCGGTCCGCGGGAGATCAGTCCATTGATCAAGTCAACTTGATTTAAACCATAACTTTTAAAGAGCAACTGTCATCTCTGTCCCGCTGTCACCGACAGTCTCATTCATTTTAATGGGACGGCTGGTAATGCGGAGGTGACACAACAAGGTGAGGGACGTGGCGACAGCAGGTGAGTGGATGCCCGCTAACAGGCGCCGCCATGATGGATCTGAAATGACAGGTGCTCTTTAAATGTAAGGACTTATTCTTGCTGGTAGTTAGAATCTTTAATATTTGCAAACAAAATAAAGTTTCCTATTTAGGATAATAATTACTAACCTGTCAGGATATCAGAAGCAATTCAATCATACAGTTTGTAGTGTACATAGATTTGCAAAACAATGGGATAAAGGAATATTCCTGAACTTTGTTTTATCGCATGGTTACTGTGACATTGTGTGAATGCAACAATGCAGTGCATGTTATCTCAGCTTGCATAGCTTGGATTCATTGAATAAGTTTACCAAAAATGTAAATATTGCAGAATATACAGCCTCATGCTACATAACTAAGCTCCATTTCATGCTGAATAAACTAAATTATTAATGTATCTTAAATAGAAAACTATCTTTAGATATCTTTACTCCAAAAGCATTTTATTAACCACTTGCTGACAGCCGCCCTACTTATACTGCGGAAGGTCGGCTTTCCTTCGCGAATCGACGTACCTGTACGTCAGTCCGTGCATGTGAGATTGCAGACTCCAGCGCGCCCCGGGTCTGACGGAATCAACATCTGCATCCGCGATCACTGTATACAGAGGCAGGATGGTGAATCTGCCATTGTAAACAAGGCGGATCCCCGTTCTGACAGGGGATATCTCAGAGATCTGCTGTTCCCAGTGAATGGGAACAGCGATTTCCGTCATGTCCCAGGCAGCTCATCCCCCCTACAGTTAGAACACGCTGAGGGAACACAATTGACCCCATTCCCTGCCAGTATCATTTATACATTGATCAGTGCATTTTTATAGCACTGATCAATGCAATAATGTCACTGGTCCCCAAAAAGGTGTAATCTGGGGTCAGATTTGTTGGCAGCAATATCGCAGTCCCAAAAAAAAAAAAAAAAAGAAAAAAAATTTGCACATCGCCGCCATTACCAGTAAAGACGATAAAAAAATCCAAGTCTATCCCGTAGTTTGTAGACGCAATAACTTTTGTGCAAACCAATCAATGTACGCCTATTTTTTTTTTACCAAGAATATGTAGAATACATATTGGCTTAAACTGATGAACACATTTGTTTTTTTATTCTTTTTGGATATTATAGCAGAAAGTTAAAAATGGCCACATTTTTTTGTTTATAGCCCAACAAATAAAAACCGCAGAGGTGATCAAATACCACCAAAAGTAATTTCTATTTGTGGGGAGGAAAAAAAAACAAAAAAAACCCATCAATTCGTTTGGGGTACAACGTCGCACAATTGTCAGTTAAAGCGACACAGTGACGTATCGCAAAAAAAGGCCTGGTCATTAAGGGGGCAAATCCTTCTGGGGCTGAAGTGGTTAAAATAAATTTGATTAAAATCAACAAAAAACGATTTACATAAAAAAAAAGATAAAAAAAAAAAAAAAAAAAGATTATTTTTTAATCATTGATTTTTATCCACCCTGCTCTCTGAACGTATTCACCATACATTGTATGACATGATGCATCTCTAACAAGAAATGGGATAACTGGGATACCCCCTTTTTATAACCCACAGTTGTTCCTCTTTTCATGTGTAACTTGATGCTCCTCAGGATACTGTGGCTCCCACGGAGTTCACTCAAAGGTTTTTGTCTATTACTCAAACCCATTTCGTTTTCCCATTTTAATACAGGTTTATTAACAAACTAAATGTAGCCATTTATTGAGTTCCATTCTATGTAATTATTTCTTTGTAATCTGCATATCTGGTTTATTGTCGATTTGTACAATTATAATATATTGTTTGTAATATGATCTTCCAAATAAAACATTTGAATAAATAAAAAGAAAAAAAAAAAAAAATCACTTTCCAGTGCCCAACAATTCAATATTTTACACTTGTTCTGGGTTCGTACCCATCATAAAATAGCAAGTAGAGTTCCTGTCACTTTGCCTGAAATGGGCAAATTCTCTTAAACGCAGGCCCCAAAAATCTCCAAACACATCTGACCTTTATAAAAATTCTTGTACAGAGATTTAGTGTTGCGTACTTTTTTTTGACTTTTTTTTTTTTTAACAAAAGCGAATGACATTAGAAGTCTGGCATATAACCAGAAAACTAATACACAATTCAAACACTGAAGACAAGACATACCTGTTAGAGTCACATGACTTTTGGCTAGTCCTGAGCTAGAGAGTTGGCTGCTAGTTGGCGTCTCCACTTCCATGATGGCACTTAGCTCATGTTGCTCAAGGAATGGGCCTAGTTTGGTTTTTGTAACAGGTGGCTTTGAAGGTCTCCATCTTTGCTCTCTTCCAGGAGGTTTGATGAGAACACTGCTAAAGTCATTACCTGCAGAAGAGAATACCTGGTCATATGATGCCAAGAAACCTCCTACATCCAACAGTAAAGAGAAAATTTTACAAAAAAAAAAAAAAAGTCAGGTTTAAGACGCAGCAGTGTGTGTCGGATTTTTCTGTAGAACAATGTCTATATTCAGCATAAGAAACAGAAAAATCATCTGATTAAAAAAAAAAAAAAAAAAAAAAGAATGCACATTAATGAATAGAAATGGTTTCTTCTCATTTCCAGCATGCAACTGCCAATGGTGGGAGTGGGCAAAGGCCAAGCATGCATTTCACTGACAACCAATAAAATAAAGGGTGGAGGCACAAATAATTTTAACTGCCTAGTATTATATGAAGATAATAAAGAAGATGCAGATTATATGAATTCAATAGATTTGGAGCTCTACCATTAGAAGCCATAGAAAAAGCTTTACTTTTTATATAGAAAGAAGCTCTTTTCCCCGAAACATACACAGATATGGACTCTGGTTAAAGATGTCACTTGACCGTTTCCAAGCTGGATACATGATGAAAGTTCATTAAGCCGCTGGGGCGTGCAGTACCGCATTTGACCAGAGATACGGGGGTGCCAGTTCCCGAGTGTCTCTGGCACCCCCGCACCTCTGGCCCACACCAGCAGTCACTGTGCAACGAGTTATCTAGTTTCCATCGATTTCCTATGGGGAAACTTGCTTTGAAATATGAGTGCTTTGGATTACAAGCATGCTTATGCGCGTAATCCAATACTACTGTATATGCATTTTATTGGGATTTCATGCAATAAAACACAAAGTGGCACATAATTGTGAAGTGAAAGGAAAATGAAAAATGTTTTTCAAATTTTTTACAAATAAATATGTGAAAAGTGTGGCGTGCATTTGTATTCAGCCCCCTTTACTCTGATACCCCCAACTAAAATCGAGTGGAACCAATTGCCCTTCAGAAGTCACCTAATTAGTAAATAGAGTCCACCTGTGTGTAATTTAATCTCAGTATAAATACAGCTGTAATTAATTTATTTATAAAGCCCTCAGAGGTTTGTTGGAGAACCTTAGTGAACAAAGGGCATCATGAAGGCCAAGGAACACACCAGACAGGTCAGGATAAAGTTGGAGAAATTTAAAGGGTTAGGTTATAAAAAAAAGCTTTGAACATCTCGCAAAGCACTGTTTAATCCATCATCCAAAAAAGGAAAGCGTATGGTACAACTGCAAACCTACCAAGACATGGCCATTCCACCTAAACTGACAGGCCAGGCAAGGAGAGCATTAATCAGAGAAGCAGCCAAGAGGCTCATGGTAACTCTGGGGGAGCTGCAGAGATCCACAGCTCAGGTGAGAGAATCTGTCCACAGGACAACGATTAGTCGTGCACTCCACAAATCTGGCCTTTATGGAGAGTGGCAATAAAAAGGAATTGTTGAAAGAAAGCCATAAGAAGTCCCATTTGCAGTTTACGAGAAGCCATGTGGGGGACACAACAAACATGTGGAAGAAGGTGCTCTGGATCAGATGAGACAAAAATTTAACTTTTTGTCCTAAAAGCAAATCGCTATGTGTGGCGGAAAAAAAAAAAAAACTAACACTGCACATCACCCTGAACACACCATCCCTACGTGTGAAACATGGTGATGGCAGCATTATGTTGTGGGGATAATTTTCTTCAGCAGGGACAGGGAAGCTGGTCAGAGTTGAAGAGATGATGGATAGAGCCAAATACAGGAGTCTGCAAAAGACTTGAGACTGGGGTGGAGGTTCACCTTCCAGCAGGACAACGACCCTAAACATACAGCCCAGAGCTACAATGGAATGGTTTATATCAAAGCATATTCATGTGTTAGAATGGCCCATTCAAAGTCCAGACCTAAATCCAATTGAGAATCTGTGACAAGACCTGAAAATTGCTGTTCACAGACGCTCTCCATTCAATCTGACAGAGCTTGAGGTATTTTGCAAAGAATGGGCAAAAATGTCATTTTCTAGATGTGCAAAGCTGGTAGAGACATCCCCAAAAAGACTTGCAGCTGTATTTGCAGTGAAAGGCGGTTCTGCAAAGTTTTGATTTAGGGTGCTGAATACAAATGCACGCTACACTTTTCACATAATGTGTAATAAAAAGTGGGGAAAACAATCACTTGATTACCTGCAGACAACACATGCCCAAAGGGTATTCCAAAGGGTTTCCAAAACAAGCAAAGTCCTTTCTTGTACTAAGAGAGGTATGGACGAGAGAGAGAGAGAGAGAGAGAGAGAGAGAGAGAGAGAGGAGAGAGAGAGAGAGAGAGAGAGAGAGAGAGAGAGAGAGAGAGAGAGAGAGAGAGAGAAAGAGAGAAAGAGAGAAAGAGAGAAAAGAGAGAGAGAGAGAGAGAAAGAGAGAGAGAGAGAGAGAGGAAAGAGAAGAGAGAGAGAGAGAGAGAGAGAGAGAGAGAAAGAGAGAGAGAGAGAGAGAGAGAGAGAGAGAGAGAGAGAGAGAGAGAGAGAGAGAGAAAGAGAGAGAGAGAGAGAGAGAGAGAGAGAGAGAGAGAGAGAGAGAGAGAGAGAGAGAGAGAGAGAGAGAAGAGAGAGAGAGAGAGAAGAGAGAAGAAAGAAGAAAGAGAGAAAGAGAGAGAAAGAGAGAGAAAGAGAGAGAAAGAGAGAAGAAAGAGAGAGAGAATGAATTTTGCCCCCTGTACAAATCATTAGTAAGACCTCATCTGGAATATGAGGTTCAGTTTTGGCCTCCAGTTCTCAAAAAGGATATCGGGGAACTGGAGAAAGTGCAGAGAAGGGCAACCAAACTGATAAGAGGCATGGAGGAGCTCAGCAACGAGAAAAGATTAGAGGAAATTATTTTATTCTCTCTTGAGAAGAGGAGATTAAGGGGGTTATGATCACCATGTATAAATACATAAGGGGTCCATATAGTGAACATGGTGTTGAGTTACTCACTTTAAAGCTGTAGTAAACCGCTGGTGTTTTTTTTTTTTTTAAACCTGCAAGGCCATGTCATGATGTGCTAGTACCAAAATCATATGAGGTCAAACCTAAACACTTTCAATTTGTATCAAATCAGGTAGGGTCGTGCACTAGTTAAATGGTAAATCTAAAGGAAATTGAACAAGAAAATTGTATAATGTATGGCCAGCTTAAGTCAGTCTTGAAACAATCACCTCTGCGCCACTGCCCATCCAGGAACAGGACACTTGTATCCGGGCTGAGCTAAGCAGCTCCCTATGTCACCTCTCCTTTGCCAACATAGGACAGTAGATTGTGTCTATCCAAAGATCAACTAAGCCATCCGGGAAGTTGTAGAGCTAAGCGGTTGGACAGGATTACAAAAATCCCAAAGTTCTTTGGCAGGTATATAGATTTCACCACTTGTCTCCAGTTCTTTCTGTCCCAGTTTTATCACATTTACTGTGTATTGGATATAGAATACCTACCAAGATTTAGTCTGAGGTCTTCTTGGCTACTGTCATCCAGAGCTTCTAAAAGAGTAGACATAAAATGATAACGATCCGTCTTGGGAATCTGACTGAAGTCAGTAGGCAGCTTGTTCTGTCCTGGCTTCAAAGCAAAAAACAAAAATTATCATAAAAAAAAAAAAAAAGTACCAATATAAAGACCCCACTTTACACAGTCTCTAAAGGCTATGATTGATGCGGCTATTCTGGACTCAGAAGTTCAAAAACGTTCCAAGACAGTGAAAACCAAGCATGGTTAGATTCACTGAGCGATTTCACTCTCCTGAAACAGGAGAGATAGATAGATAGATAGATAGATAGATAGATAGATAGATAGATAGATAGATAGATAGATAGATAGATAGATAGATAGATAGATAGATCTATCTACGTGTCACACCATCATAGTATAGAATAACCATAGACATGCACTCTTATTGCAGCAGTGGGTGCTGCAATCTTTAATGCAATATGAATTATTTTGTCACCGATTTACATATTCCCTTTAAAAAGGGAACTAATCCTATTTGGTTTCAGCTGCTTTCATCACAACACACAGGCATAGCTGGGTGTAAAATACACATTTACAAAGGGTGACGTTAAGGTAGGATTGGCATATCTAAATGAATGCCCATGTTGTTGCAATAGGATGTCCTACGAGCTCCCAAAGGTATTATGTCGACCAACGTTTGACTGTTCTGATATGTCTCCTTCCCCAATCAGTCCCCTCCCCCAACAGTAGCAAACACTCACGAGAAAACACATTTAACCCCCTTGATCCCCCACCAGTGTTGTCCTCTTCCCTGCCCGTGACATTTACACAGTAATCAATGCATTTCTATAGCACTGATCGCTGTATCAATGTCAATGGTCCCAAAAAGGTGTCAAAAGTGTCTCCGATCTGTCCGCCGCAATATTTCAGTACTGCAAAAAAAGAGAAGAAATCGCAGATCACCGCCATTACTAGTAAAAAATAAAATAAAAATGTTATAAATATATCCCCTATTTTGTAGACGCTATAACTTTTGCGCAAACCAATCAACATACGCTTATTGTGGTTTTTTTTATACCAGAAATATGTAGAAGAATACATACTGCCCTAAACTGATAAAGAAATTTGTTTAAAAACATTTTTTGGGCATATTTATTATAGCAAAAAATATTGTTATTTTTCACAGTTGTCGCTCTTTTTTTTGTTTATAGCTCAAAAAAACCCCCAAAAAAAACCGCAGAGGTGATTAAATACCACCAAAAGAAAACTATTTGTGGGGAAAAAAAGGACATCAATTTTGTTTGGGTACAACGTCGCAGGACCACGCAATTGTCAGTTAAAACAACGCAGTGTGGTATTGCAAAAAAAAAAAAAAAAAAAAAAAGGCCTGGTCATTAACCGCTTCAGCCCCAGAAGATTTTACCCCCTTCCTGACCAGAGGACTTTTTGCAATGCAATGCGTTGCTTTAACTGACAATTGCGCGGTCGTGCGACGTTGCACCCAAACAAAATTGATGTCCTTTTTTCCCACAAATAGAACTTTTTTTTGGTTGTATTTGATCGCCTCTGCGGTTTTTATTTTTTGCGCTATAAACAAAAAAAAAAAAAGCAACAATTTTGAAAAAAAAACAGCATTATTATTTACTTTTTGCTATAATAAATATCCCCCCAAAAATATATTAAAAAAAACGATTTTTCTTCCTCAGTTTAGGCCGATATGTATTCTTCTACATATTTTTGTTAAAAAAAAAAAAAACGCAATAAGCGTATATTGATTGGTTTGCACAAAAAAGTTATAGCGTCTACAAAATAGGGGATAGTTTTATGGCATTTTTATAATTTTTTTTTTTACCAGTAATGGCAGCGATCTGCGATTTTTATCGGGACTGCGACATTATGGTGAACACATCGGACAATTTTGACACATTCTTGGGACCATTGGCATTTATACAGCGATCAGTGCTATAAAAATGCATTGATTACTGTAAAAATATGTCACTGGCAGGGAAGGGGTTAGGGATGATCAAGGGGTTAATGTGCTCCCTAGTGTGTGTTCTAACTGAAAGGGGGGAGGGGACTGTGTAGGGGAAGAGATAAATCGCTGTAAATACTCTGTATGAACAGACGATCTGTCAATTCTCCCCTCAGAGAACCCGGAAACTGTGTTTACACACAGATATTCCAGGTCTCCGTATGCCCCAAGCGATCGCGGGAGCCCGGCAGTGATCGCGACCGCTGGGCACTCGCATCGGTGAGCCCCTGGTGGACAAAAGTGGAACCGACGTAACATGACGGTGATTCGCGCAGCCGAGCCATGTTGCCGCAGTACAAATGTGGCGGCTGATCGGCAAGCAGTTCAGCAGGAAAATCTTCCGGGGTTAAAGCAAAATTACATTTTTTTTTTTTTTTTTTTAATAAATGTCTCCCCCCACAGGTTTATGCCATAATGTACTAGTATGCGGTGCATACTAGCACATGACAGACTTGGCTGTCAAAGGATGTCCTCCCGTCTCAATGCTCCGGTGCTGTCATCTTCTCTTGGCCTTCCTTCTAGGTTCGCTTTGTTTGGATGGCTGGGCCAGGATGACATCCCTCCCGCACACAGGAGTCACTTTATCACGGCACAGTGCAGGTGCTGCCAACGAATTCTGAGCTGCATATGCGTGGCTTGATGTTCATTATTGCTGACATGCAGGGAGAAGCATTTATAACAGAGCAGACCATTAGGGTCTCTTCGGTTATAAAAACCCTGCCTGTCTCAAAAAAATAAATAAATTTAATTTTGAGTTTAATCCTGCTTTAAGCTTTAGTTGCTGCTTTAATAGTTTTTGGAACTGGCTCATTTTCTCTTACCTCTCTGGTGCCCAAAACATTTTCAAGCGACTCTTGGTGTCTTCTCATTTGTTCTTCCAGTTGCTTCTGTTTCTGAAGGAGATGGTCTTCTTGGCTCTTTTGCTTGGACAGTAAAGAATCCCGCTGCTTGTCTAGCTGATCTTGCATGGCCTTCAGATGGTCTTGCTGAGCTCTGATCTCCACAGTGGAGGAGAAGAGTCTTTCTCTGAACTCACGGACATTGGAAAAATCTCCTAATGGCTGGTTCTCCATCACACGTAATCTGGGCGCTTGCAAAGGGATAGCTGGTTCAGGAAGGTCTATTTGGGGTAGACCTAAAGAAAGTTCTGAAGGCAATGGATGGTATGTTGTGCTAGATGATGTGTCATAATCTCCAGGGCTAGATATAGATGACCGTTTCTCACAAACAGCTTCAGCATGCGGAAATCTATCATCTTGATGGGGACTCTGATAAGGAAAATGCGTTTGAGGTAAAGACTCCTGAAGACTTCTTTCATCCCCAAAATCACTGTGTGAGGAACTTACACCACCTAGACTCCTGATGTTATCAGCAAGCCTGTTGGAGTCGACACCACCTTGGGGGAAGAAGTCACCAGGCAATTTAGGACCTGCCAACACTGGACCCTGCAAAGCACTCCCATTCCTTGGACTCATCTGTTCAGGCTCTAAGGCCCTGGAAGTGTGAGGAATATTTGGATCACGCTGTTGTTCTGAGTTACTCTTAATGGTAACTGGATTTTTAAGTGAATCACTTCTAAGAGGAGACTTAATCACATTCACAGGAGGAGGAGGAGATGAAGGTGGATACTCTACGGCCTGTGGTTTTGGGCTGTCCATACTTCTATCAGGTGTCCTTTGGTGAGATATCGATAAGTGTGGATATCGCTTCTTTAACAGCAGCTGGTATTCCTGTAAACGTTTCCGTGCCTCATCCACAGATTCTTTATGTAGCCTAATTAAAAAAAAAGAAGAAAAAAAAAGAAAAGCAAAATAAAAAAAAAAGAAGGTTTACTAATAAGTTTACAGATTTTTAGGGCCGTAATATGTAGCTATGTCCTTAGAAAAAATTATTGAATGGGAGTGTGTGTGTGCGCACGCAATATAATTAGCTGATGCACTTTCATCATTCTAATGAAGAAACTTGCAGTGTCTGCATCCTTCTATAAGGAAATAATCCTTAAAGTGATATTAAAAAGTTTTGTTTTTTATAATAAAAAAACACAAATACGTCATACTTACCTGCCCTGTGCAAAGGTTTTAGACAGAGCAGCCTGGATCCTCCTTCTTGGGTTCCACACCGGCGCTCCTGGCCCCTCCCTCCTGTCGAGGGCCCCCACAGCAAGCAGCTTGTCCATTCAATTCCGCCCCCTCCATTTCCTGATTGGCTCACTGGCTGTGATTGACCACAGTGAGAGCCATTCTGCCAAAAGCCAATCAGGAGTGCGAGTCCACAGAGAGGCAAGGCTTTCCCAGACATTTCTGAATCGAGAGAGGGTCAGTATAAAGAGGGCTGTGGGGGCTGCTGCACAGAGAATGTTTTTTTACCTTCATGCATAGAACATGAAGGTAAAAAACCTGTGCGCCTTTACAACCACTTTAACCACTTCAGGACCGCAGTACGTCGATATACGTCCTGACTTTGAGAACCGATATCGTTGTTATGGCAGCAGGTAGCTGCCATAACCTCGATATCCTCGTGTTCGCCCAGCGGTCCACTACAAGATAAAAGTGGTCTCCGCCGCGCTCCGCTGCTGCCAATGGCTCCGGTAAGCGATCCGGTCCATCTCCTGGCTAGACATGGAGGAGAGTGAGGGGAAGATGGCCCCCACCAGTCTCCATGACATTGCAGGGCGGAAGTCACGTCAAAAACGTCACTTCCGCCCATAGCTCTTAAAGGGCCATTTTATTTTAAATGATATTTTAAATGACAATTTTTTTTTTTTAATTGCATTTTAGTGTAAATATGAGATCTGAGGTCTTTTTGACCCCAGATTTCATATTTAAGAGGTTCTGTCATGCTTTTTTCCTATTACAAGGGATGTTTACATTCCTTGTAATAGGAATAAAAGTGATTTTTTTTTTTTAAACAGTGTAAAAATAAAAAATATAAAAAGGTAAAATAAGAAAAAAAAAATCTTTAAAAAACGCGCCCTGTCCCGCCGAGCTCGCGTGCAGAAGCGAGCGCATACGCGAGTAGCGCCCACATATGAAAACTGTGTTCAAACCACACATGTGAGGTATCGCCGCGATCGGTAGAGTGAGAGCAATAATTCTAGCCCTAGGCCTCCTCTGTAACTCAAAACATGCAACCTGTAGAATTTTTTAAATGTTGCCTATGGAGATTAAGGGTAAAAGTTTGTCGCCATTCCACGAGGGGACGCAATTTTGTGACAGAAAGTATTGCGATGACCGTCATTTTATTCTCTAGGGTAGTGATGGTAAACCTTGGCACCCCAGATGTTTTGGAACTACATTTCCCATGATGCTCATGCACTCTGCAGTGTAGCTGAGCATCATGAGAAATGTAGTTCCAAAACATCTGGGCTGCCAAGGTTCACCATCACTGCTCTAGGGTGTTAAAAAAAAAAAAAAATGTATAATGTTTGGGGGTTCTAAGTAATTTTCTAGCAAAATAAACTGTTTTTAACTTGTAAACACCACATCTAAAAAAGAGGCCCGGTCCTCATGTGGTTAACTCACAAAAATATAATTCCTATTGCAAAGAATGCATAAAACTTTACTTGAATCTTCGTGCGGACTTCAGGGAAAATTAGTGAGCCAATCACACAAGCAGGAAACGACATTTCTAGGGAAGTATTACACGAACTGTGTACAGAACACCTCCAGGTTGCCACATTGCATTGAATTTTACAGAAAATTACAGTGGCTGCAGATTGAAAAGGAAACGTAATTTTTAAGAACATTAAAACAGAAAAAGGCTAGTGTAGCAAATGTATGAGCTATTTATTTCACGCAAGTGGAGTTGTCCTTTAGGCTTTTACTGCAGGAGGTCAGGTATCCTGACCGTAGTCTTCAGCAAAACGTCACCGAACTGACTTCCTTTTATAAGTCTATCCCCATTCTCACAAACAAAATGTGGACTGGAGTTAAATCTACATACAAATACTAAGCTAGCAAACTAACATTGCAACCATCAACAATTCTAAAAACACCACAAAAAAAAAAAAAACACATAAAAAATTAGCAGAAATGCAAAGATGTATCCACACTCAAACCAGAACATGGACAAACGTTCTCACTTGCGCATATGGAGAAAAGGCCAGAAAAAGTAGCAAGCAAAAAATGAATCGCTATAAAATGTAAATCAATGCCCCACCTACAATTATAAGACCATATGACCTTCTGGTTTGCAATTTAAAATGCTTCCTAGTGTAGGAGGAGATTTTGCAAGCCTCTGCCATGCTGGGAAATTTCCACCTTTTTATTAAATGACTGAGGGGTGGGGTGGGGAGATGCCAGGAGCGCTGGCGGGGGACCCGAGAAGAGGAGAATCAGGGCTGCTCTGTGCAAAACTATTAGGCTGAATTCACATCTGAGCGTTTTCAGCTCGTAAAACACTCATCTCAAAATTTCAAAAATGCCCAACAAGCAAAATCCCATTCATTTAAATGGCCCCTGTTCACATCTGAGTGTTCTGTCACCTGAAGCATAACGCCTGAAGCTCAAAAAAGTACACGAGCTTCTTTTTGGGCAGACTACAGGCGGTTTTCTGCTTTTTACATTGGTGACCTTTTGACCTGTACAAAATGGCAGTAAAAACGCACGACTTTCTGCCTGAAAACAATACACTCAGATGTGAATGCAGCGTTAGCAAGTAGAACGTTTGCTATTAAAAAAAATCTGTATGTTTACAATTCACTTTAAAGCAGTTTAACGCATACATTTGTGCATCTGGACAGTTCCTTAAAACTCTTGTAAATTCTCCCACAATGATGCTGTTAAGATATGTAATTGATTGCAACTAGTGACCAATACTGTAGAAATACCAAAAAACTTAAAGATAAGTTCAAGTTCGGATCCTGGCCTTTAAACGTGTAATAATTGCACCTGGAAGATAGGTACTAATGTGCACCACCCTGCTGCGGTTCAGTATAGATATAGCACTAGCCGGGTGACGATTGCCAGCTTCTATGACCAATAAGCTGAACTAGTAAAAGTGCCTACAGACATCTCAAAAGGGTTGCCAAAATCTAACCAGCCACGGTCAGGTTGGAGAGTTTGTGTCTATAAATGCTATAATACAGAAACCTCAGCTGACAACAATTGCTTGGGGCAAGGATTATTTGGTCATGTTAGATTTTTTTTTTTTTCTTTACACATATATACACACACGAAGAAATTACCTGTTCTGCTCAACAAGACGTTGCTGATACTCTCGAATCATTTGAATGTGCAGATTTTCAGCAGACTCATGGGCCTCCGAAACAGAAGGTTCCTATTGTAACACACAAGAGGACATTAACACTACACCCTCGACCTAAATCTTATATTCAGGAAAACTGATAACATTGCTGGCTATATCCACACTCATGCACTGTAAAACTGCAGTCCAAATATGACCTAGGGCTTTAAAGACTATATACGTTGAAGACAAAAAAAAAAAAAAAAAAAGAATAAAAATCACACAGATTCTTACAGCAGGCTCAGTCTCCGGTGCCATTGGCTTATCCTCCTCTTCCTCTTCAGTCACACTGCTATCCTGTTCCATCTCTCCTCTTCCAGTGATATGCATTTGTTGTTGTACCCTGTAGTATTCTTCCTCTAGAGCTTGTCTCTCCTCTTCCAGTCTTCTCAGTAATTCCAGCTGTTCCATCTTTTGTCGCTCCAGGCCTTCCATCTGGAAAAACATTACATGAGTTCAGCCTATCTGAAAAAAAGAATTGATGGCCCTTATGATCCACTGCAGATCACTTTTTAGAGGGGCAGTAAACAATGCTGCACATGTCAAGGAGCCCCTAAATAGAAGCGACTGAGCAATTTTTACATATCCAAAGTGTACACTGATCAAGATATAGAAGGATTGTCATATTTGTATATATTTGCTCTGTACTTTTTTCACAATTGAACACACAGATCTGTAACCAACTCAAGAGGTTTGCATCAGTATTGCTCAGTGACACTGCCGGACCTCTAAAATGTATATACTCGAGTATAAGCCGAGTTTTTCAGCACTTTTTATGTGCTGAAAATGCCCCTCTCAGCTTATACCCAAGTCCCGCGACTCACTGTGTCTATCTGCAGTATTATGATCTCCGGCGCTGTGACATACAGTCTAGTCGGCCGCCGTAAAGTGTAGAAAAGCCCCGCCTTCTCCTCGTCCGTGATAGGCTGAACACTGACTCACTGCTGGGAAACAGTCCGTGTTCCATCACCGAGGACAAGGAGGAGGCGGGGCTTTGCTACACTACACGGCAGCCAACTAGACTGTATGTCACAGTGCTGGAGAGCCTGCAGACGAGGAGGAGGCGGGGCTTTGCTACACTACACGGTGGCAGACTAGACTGTCACAGCGCTGGAGATCATAAGACTGCAGATGGACACCGTGCCGGTACATAAGGCACGGGATCAGGTAGGGAGATTGGTACATGCAGATGGACAGTGAGGCATGCAGATTGAGGCATGCTGCGCATTTCTCACCCTAGGCTTATACTCGAGTTAATAAGTTTTCCCATGTTTTTTGTGGTAAAAGTAGGTGCCTCTGCTTATATTTGGATCGACTTATACTCGAGTATAGACAGTTAGTCTGTTTATCTATGCTTTTATAAAAGGAAGTGCAGCCTGTATATGTAACAAGCAGAGGTGTGAAGCTCTACACTGTATGGCTAAAAGTTTGTGGACACCTGACCATCAGACATATATAAGCTTACTGGATCTCATTTCTAAACCACAAGCATTAATAAGAATTTGCCCCCTTAACCCATTCACACTGACAGTATGCAAATATTCGGCCTCACTGGACTGGGCTTTTTTTCCCTGAGGCCGCATATCTGCCTTTGTGCTAGGAGCAGGCTGCACAACACGCCCACAGCACAGAGACCGGGGTCTCATCGGGAACCCTGATCAGGGTCACTTGATCGATGTGATAGCCTCTGATTGACTATCACAGTGATCAGTCACTGTAAAGCCCGCCCCTGTGTTTCTTTCTCCGGGAGAGGAGAGAGGGGAGATACAACCATGTGTACAAAAAATAAATATAATAATAATAATAATAAAAAATACCTAGATTAAGGTTTGATCTAGGTCAATGCCAGGGTTAGTGTTTGGATCAAGGTCATGGTCAGTATATTTTGGGCAGGATTTTTTTAAAACATTTTTTAAATTAGTATCAGTGTGTTTTTAGGTATGAAAAAAAACCCTCAAAATGTGCACTATTGTTTCTGGGCTCTACTATGGGTACAAAAACACACACATGTGGTATCTCTACGATCGACTGGAGCAAGAAAAATTATTTTGGGTTGTTCTTTGGTGGCAGGTTATTATGATAGTAACAATAAATATACAGCTAAATGTAAATATATCTCTCTATCTATATATCTATCTATCACCATGTGCACAACTAAAACCGATTGTATGCTGTAGCATTAAAGGGGTTGTAAAGGCAGAAGGTTTTCTATACTAATACATTCTATGCATCAAGATAAAAAGTCTTCTGCGTGCAGCAGCCCCCCTCTTACCTGAGCCCCATCTCGATCCAGCGATGTTGCACGAAAGACTTAGCTGTCCAGGACAGCCTCCTCATTGGTTCTCGCAGCTGTCAAAGTCAGTGAGCCAATGAGGAGAGGGAGGGGGTGGGGCCAAGCCACGGCTCCATGTCTAAATGGACACAGGGAGCTGCTGTGGGGGCACTCAACGGGAAAAAAAGGGGCCTGGAGCTTTGAAGAGAACCACGAGAAGAGGAGGGTTTGGGCTGCTCTGTGCAAAACCAAGGTAAGTATAACAGGTTTGTTATTTTTAACAAAAAAAAAAAAAAGAAGACTTTAGCATCACTTTAACAGTACCCTTCACTGAAGTGCCTACATACTTTTGGTCATATAGATAGTTATGTTGGTCTGGTGTCCATAAGCATTTGGCTGTATACTGCATTTCTATTTCGCAACGAGAACCCTGCAATACAGACTGGCATTGCTGACTCTAATTTGCTAGCTGCCTGTCTATCATGCTCATTCAATACATTCATTGCATTCTGAGTCAGACAGAACAAAAATATAATTTTTTTTGCATCCACAAATAAGGGAAAAAGGAACCTTGTTACAACTGACACCGATTCACTCATTAATTGGTGTGTAGGAGCTTGGAATTGTATTCATCCACAATAACGGCCCAGCTGTAAGGAAGTACAAAAGGCACAGAATAAAAAATATTCACCTCCTTCCTCCTCTCTGTCTCCATTCTGATGCGTGCCGCTTGCTCCTGAGGATGCAGAAGGATAGAATTTCCAGCCAGAACTGTGTTACCCGTCACGTCTTCTAAAGGCAAAAGAGATGAATGAGTGGCTTTACTGGTCTGTGAAATGACACATCAAACTGGAATTAATTTTCCAAGGTGGGAAAAGGACAGATAATTGCGGTCTCTCAGGTTCTTGGGGAAATAAATTACAGAATACAAAAAAGTGAGGAGTATATCGCAGCAAGCCAGACAGCTAACAGTCATTGTCAGTTTATATAAAAAGTTTTGCACATTCCAAACTTGATCCACTCAGTAACCATCTCTTGTAGAGGAGGTTCAGAACAAGCACAGATTATGTATGGGAAACAATGCTACAAGAACAGGGATAGATCTATATATCCAAAAGTATTGGGACACCTGCCTTTACACGCACATGAACTTTAATGGCATCCCAGTCTAATAGGGCATACATTCCTAGGATTTTTTCCGATGGATGTTGGCTCAAACTTGTCTTGCATACACACGGTCGCACAAAGTTGTCGGAAAATCCGATCGTTCTAAACGTGGTGACGTAAAACACGTACGTCGGGACTATAAACGGGGCAGTGGCCAATAGCTTTCATCTCTTTATTTATTCTGAGCATGCGTGGCACTTTGTCCGTCGGATTTGTGTACACACGATAGGAATTTCCGACAACGGATTTTGTTGTCGGAAAATTTTATATCCTGCTCTCCAACTTTGTGTGTCGGAAAATCCGATGGAAAATGTCCGATGGAGCCCACACACGGTTGGAATTTCCGACAACACGCTCCGATCTGACATTTTCCATCGGAAAATCCGACCGTGTGTACGGGGCATTAGTCTGTAGGTTTCAATATTGAGTTGGCCCACCCTTTGCAGCTATAACAGCTTTAACTCTTCTGGGAAGGCTGCCCACAAGGTTTAGGAGTCTATGGGAATGTTTGACCATTCTTTCAGAAGCACATTTGTGAGCTCAGGCACTGATGTGGATGAGAAGGCCTGGCTCGCAGTCTCCACTCTAATTCATCCCAAAGGTTCTATCAGGTTGAGATCAGGATTCTGCGCAGGCTAGTCAAGTTCCTACACCCCAAACTCGCTCATCCATGTCTTTATGGACCCCATTTTGAGTACTGGTGTGCAGTCATTTTGGAACAGGAAGGGGCCATCCCCAAACTGTTCCCACAAAGTTGGGAGCATGAAATTCTCCAAAATGTCTTGGTAGGCTGACGCCTTAAGATTTCCCTTTACTGGAACTAAGGGGCCAAGTCTAACCCCTGAAAAAAAAACAAAAACCCACACCATAATCCCCCCTCCACCAAACGATTTGGACCAGTGCACAAAGCAAAGCCCATAAAGACATGGATATGTGGAATATGGCTGCAATGGATGAGTGCCATCATCCCTAATAAGTGGAAATGGAGAAATCCTTCAAGGGGTGGGACTATAGCAGTACTGGTAGATCAAAGTCAAAGAAGTAGTAGGAAATCAAATTTTATTTCACACTGTACATATACAAAACATCAAGTGAAAATGGTGTGTGACAACCATACATGAATATGGTGCGTTGTTGTTCCTATAAAAATGCACACATTATATATATATATATATATATATATATATATATATATATATATATATATATATATATATATATATATATATATATATATATATATATATATATATATATATATATATAGCGCAAGAGAATCCAAAGTGGCCAAAAATGGAGGGATAGATTTTTTTTGCAACCTTGAAAATGGAAATGTGGAATATGGCTGCAATGGATGAGTGCCATCATCCCTAATAAATGGAAATGGAGATCCCTGAAGGGGTGGGACTATGGCGGCACTGGTAGATAAAAGTCAAAGAGGTAGTAGGAATTGTAAAAACCTATCCCTTCATTTTTTTTGGCGGGGAATTTTCTTGCTAGATATAGATATACAAGGCTTAATTTAAATAAACATCTGTCCCGCAGCAGCTCCTCCTCTGACCCGCTGTTGACTCACCGACAGTCCCATTCACTTTAATGGGACGGCTGGTGATGCAGCAGTGACACAACAAGGGGAGCGACATCAGGTGAGTGGATGCCCACTAACAGGCGCTGCCATGATGGATCTGAAACTACAGGTGCTCTTTAAATGTAAGGACTTATTCTTGCTGGTAGTTAGAATCTTTAATATTTGCCAACAAAATGAAGGTTTCCGATTTAGAATAATGAGCAGTCAGGTTAGTAAAACAGCCATATCAGAACTGATTCAATCATACAGTTTGTAGTGTACATAGATTTGCAAAACAATGGGATAAAGGAATATTCCTGAACTCATGCTACATAACCAAGCTCCATTTCATGCTGAATAAACTAAATTATAAATGTATCTTAAAAAGAAAACTATTTTGGATTTAGATTTTTACTCCAAAAGCATTTTAATAAATTTGTTAAAAATCCCAAAAATCTGAATTTTATTTTTTTAAATTATTGATTTTTTATCCACCCCACTGCACAGAGTCCTGTTCTCAACCCGATAGAACACCTTTGGGATGAATTAGTGCGGAGACTGCGAGCCAGGCCTTCTCGTCCACATGAGTGCCCGACCTCACAAATGCGCTTCTGGAAGAATGGTCAAACATTCCCATAGACACTCCTAAACCTTGTGGACAGTCTTCCCAGCAGAGTTGAAGCTGTTATAGCTGCAAAGGGTGGGCCAACTCAATACTGAACCTTACGGACTAAGACCGGGATGCCAATAAAATTCATGTGCGTGTAAAGGCAGGTGTCCCATTACTTCTGGTAATATAGTGTAATCAGTTATCAGTATATTCGACAACTCAAATAGCTGCAATGTAAAGTGATACAGATGAAAATAGATAAATAATAAAATTAAAAAAAAAAAGGACAGAATATATAGAAGGATCACTATAGAGAAAAACAAAAACAAAATGATCAGATTGAAGTGTAGGTAAACCCAAATACTAAAGTTGTGTAAATACCTCCCTTTTTATTCAGGGACCATAGAGAAACAATCACTGCACAGGAGGTGTGGGGGATATAGAGGCTAGACTTTCCTCTCCTGAGCCATAACGGTAATTGCTTAGTGCTTTGCCAAGCTGGAGGATATGATAATTATGTAGACATAATTATAAAATTAAAATTATATTATTATAATTATTAAAAGACACAGGTATAGATTACCTTTAGCATCAGGCTTGTTATCCTCCAGTTCCATGGCCTTGTGTGCTGCATTCTCCATTGGCAATGATCCAGACTCCAGGGTGTCACTCGCTGTCTCTGCATCGCTCTTAGCACTCCACTGGTCCTTCTGTGTTCTTATCCGGTTCAACAATCTCCTGAGCACCAGTCGAGACGGAGGTTCTCTGGCTTCTACAAAATATTGCAAATGCTGAAAACTACATTCGGGCGATTCAACAGCTTTTCAAGAAAACAGCAAAACTGCACTTACATTTTCAATGCACTAAATCTCAAGCTTTTACCAAGCAGATTACAAGCTGCTTCATGTCTGAGAGACTTCTTTAAAAAGTGTAAGGGCTCCTTCACACGGACGTGTCCGTGTACGGAGCCCGCTCTGCTCAGCGGGGGATCGCTACGTTGATCACCGCTGAGCAGGCAGATGACAAGTCCGTCGCTGCACACTGTGTTGATATAACTAGGTATTTGTGTAGTTCTATTCCCTGCATCATTTGCTTGTCTTACCTTGTAATGATGGGCTTACATGTGGCTGAAGTTTGTAGTCGTATGGCTGATTAAATAACCAACTTGTCCCGATTCACCAAAAAGGGACAGGCAGCTTCTTGTTCCATCCCACACAGCCGGTGTAGAGGTCAGGGGATTTGAAATCCCAGCTACTCCTCTTCTTTCTGTAGGGTTTCCAGGACAGAGTGATTCCGATTGGTCAGAATGTGACCGCTTTGATCAATTAGCATTGTTCTGATCCGTTCCAGAAGCAATAAGGAAAGAAGAGCTAGGATTTCAAATCCCAGGACCACTATATTGGCTGCGTGGGCAATGAAAGCTCATCCCCATTGGAGGCAAGTGCAGCAGTGATCAGTGGGGGTAGTGAGGGTACATAGTGTTAGTTCACCTTTTCATTTTTTTTGTGAAAAGGTGAACTTTAAGAACTCCATGAAATAAGGATATTCTCCCATGTAGTAGGGCTGTGCCCACACTGCATGGGTTATCTGCTCATTTTGTCTAGGTGCCAAAGGAAAAGCTGTACTTACCCCATCCTTCGATCCTCCAGAAAACTCCCCTACATCCAGAGGTGGACTCTTCCTGCCGTCATCACGTCCAGAGACGGTCTATGGGCATTATGACATCAGGAACAGTCCATTCACAAGACCGCTTGCATGCAGGGGGGGGGGGGGGGGGTTGGGAGTAGCAGAAACAGTCTTGCGGTCAGTGGATCAGGCAAATATAACTTTACTCCAAAATCCCCTAGACAAAAACTAGCAGTTAACCCATGCAGCGCGGGCGGTGCACGGCCCAACTGCATGGGAAATTTTTTTTTTTTTTTTCCTTGGAGGAGTTCTTGAAACTTTAACAGCTCAACAGGTTTACCTTAATAAATTATAGCAACCACATGGAATATGTAAACCTTACTGACAAGTAAAATGCTTTAGAAGAATTCTATTACAGACCTTGGTGTTCTTCTGAAACCAGCCCCATTTCAGATGTAGCTTCTGGCTCCACAGACAAATCAAGGTCTTCATCAATGCTTGCAACAGTGGGGTCTGGAAGAGGTTGGGGTTTGAGATGCAGGACCATGTCTCCCCTCATTTCTTAGAAAATATAAAAAATAAATAAAGTTTCAGAACACAGTACATTTAAGAACACTGAGGGCTTAACATTTGTTACCTGATGCGTTTAAAGTGACATGCCTAAAAAACAGTTACTAATCTCATCAGAGAAGTCCACTCAGACCAGCAACTACTGCACAGTTGATGGCCATGGACCTTTTGGTTTGAGACAAGTGAAAATCAAACTGCAGGCTGAAGCAAAACAAAACATAATAGAGAAGAATATTATACCTACTAATAATCTAGAGTGGGTGACTGGGGACAAAGAAAAAAGGCAAATTAAATACTTTATTCAGGTTCTGTGTATACAAAGGAGCATGGGGGAGCTCATGTCCATAATGGGGGTGGTAGTTACACAGCCCCAAATGGTCCACAATGGCTCAAAAGTGATATGGTCCAGAAATATTTAGATAGAATAAAGGTGGATAAAGCACCTGGACCAGATGGCCACCCACAGATCCTAAAAGAATTGAGCTCTGCCATTTCAAATCCATGGTATCTAACTGTTAGCGACTCGTAATGACTGGAATGGTACCACTGGATTGGCACAGGGCCAACGTGGTGCCCATATTTAAAAAGGGATCAAAGTCTTTACCAAGTAACTATAGACCTGTTAGTTTAACTTCTATAGTCGGGAAGATACTGGAGAGTTTAATAAAAGAGCACATAAAATATTTCTTTTCCAGCAAGAACTTATCTAACAACTTCACAGTACGTCAGTACTCTGCTAGCTAGCTGCTATAACCCAGGTATTTTCAGGAACAGCGTGCGTTTCTCTAGGATAAAAGTGGTCTCTGTGGCAGATTCTCCGCGAGATCACTTTTATCGGTGGCGGAAGAGGTGACCACCACCCTCCCGCCGCACTCCCTTCACCTCCACCTCGCTCCGGAGACGATCACGTCCTGTCACCTCACTGCCTGAATGCCGAGGGAGGGGGGGATGGCCCCCGCTTGTCTCTATAGCATTGGAGGGTGAAAGCGACAAACGTCACTTCCGCCCAACGCTCTTAAAAAAGAGAATTTTTTTTTGCATTTTAGTATAAATATGAGATCTGAGGTCTTTTTGACCCCAGATGTCATATTTAAGATGTCCTGTCATGCTTTTTTTCCCTATTACAAGGGATGTTTACATTTCTTGTGATAGGAAAAAGTGACCCAAAATGTTTTTTTTTTTTAAAAAAGACAGTCAATATAAAAAAAATTAGGATTAAAAATAAATCAGAAAAAAAATAGTTTTAAAGCACCCCGTCCCGCCGAGCTCGCGTGCAGAAGCAAACGCATACGTGAGTAGCGCCCGCATATGAAAACGGTGTTCAGGTATCGCCGTCGTTAGAGCAATAGCAATAATTCTAGCCCTAGATCTCCTCTTTAACTCAAAATATGCAACCCATAGAAATTTTCAATCGTCGCCTATTGAGATTTTTAAGGGTAAAAGTTTGTCGCCATTCCACAAGCAGGAACAATTTTGAAGCGTGACATGTTTGGTATCAATTTATTCAGCGTAACATTATCTTTGGGCTAACTTTACTGTTGTCTTATTTTTTTAATTCAAAAAAGTATTTTTTTCACAAAAAAGTGCGCTTGTTATGCCCTGTACACACGGTCAGACATTGATCGGACATTCCGATAACAAAAACCATGGATTTTTTCTGACAGATATTGGCTCAAACTTGCCTTGCATACACACGGTCACACAAAGTTTTCGGAAAATCCGATCGTTCTGAACGCGGTGATGTAAAACACGTACGTCGGGACTATAAACGGGGCAGTAGCCAATAGCTTTCGTCTCTTAATTTATTTTGAGCATGCGTGGCACTTTGTGCGTCGGATTTGTGTACACACGATCGGAATTTCCGACAACGGATTTTGTTGTCAGAAGATTTTATAGCAAACTCTCAAACTTTGTGTTTGGAAAATGGAAAATGTGTGAAGGAGCCCACACATGGTTGGAATTTCCGACAACAAGGTCCTATCACACATTTTCCGTCGGAAAATCCGACCGTGTGTACAGGGCATAAGGACCGCCATTTTATCATCTTCTTTTTATAAGGAGGCAAGTAAAACCTTGGACAGAGGGGTGGATGTGAAATACTTGAATTTTACAAAAGCGTTTGACACAGTTCCCCACACACGGCTCATATGTAAGGTAAAGTCTACAGGCTTGGAAAGATCAATTTGTAAATGGATAGAAAACTGGCTAAAAGACAGAATTCAGACAGTAGTCATTAATGATACTTACTCTGAATGGTCGAAGGTTATCAGTGGTGTACCCCAAGGTTCAGTGTTGGGACCCTTACTTTATAATATATTTATAAATGATATAGGGTCTAGGAGTGTACCCCAAGGTTCAGTGTTGGGACCCTTACTTTATAATATATTTATAAATGATATAGGGTCTAGGATTAAAAGTACCATTTCAGTGATTTCAGATGACACCAAGCTATGCAGTGGAATAATAACGTCCTTACAGGATGTCTGCAACTTACAAGCCGACCTCAAGCACTGTTTAATTGGGCAACTATGTGGCAAATGAGGTTTAATGTTGATAAATGTAAAAAGTTATGCACTTGGGAGCTAAGAATATACATGCATCATACATACTAGGGGGGAGTACAACTGGGGAAATCCATAGTCGAGAAGAATCTGGGGGTTTTGGTAGATCTGGTAAAGCTGCAGTTTCTAAAGCGAGCAAAGTCCTTTCTTGTATTGAGAGGTATGGACTCGAGAGATATAATTTTGCTCTGTACAAATCATTAGTAAGACCTCATCTGGAATATGCAGTTCAGTTTTGGGCACCAGTTCTCAAAAAGGATATCGGGGAACTGGAGAAAGTGCAGATAAACTGTGGGTATAGGATTGTGTATATGGGATTGCATGATATATATTTTTTTTCTTATTTCCCTTTAATAGGTTGAACTAGATGAGGGGTCTTCAAACTAAAATTCCCATCATGCCTAATCATGTCTGTGAATGTCAGAGTTTTACAATGCCTCATAGGACGCGTAGTTCCGCAACAGCTGGAGGGCCGTAGTTTGAGGATCCCTGAACTAGATGGATTTGAGGCTTTTTTTTTTTTAAATCTAACTATGCATCTATTTGATCAGTGGCAGGGCTACAGAATAGGAAGTGGTGGGGCAGGGAGGCTATGAACCCCACATTCCATACAACCATAAGCCATAAAAAAGTAGATGCCTTTCTATGGCCCTAGTGGTGTGCAATCACTCATGCCAATGTGCCACCCATAATTACCCTCATCTTGTGGAGAATCACATTCAGCTGACTTTCTACAATTAAAGGGTCATGTTCCACCCATTTTTAGGGTGTAACATGTTCCAGCATCTGCAGCTCTCCCCACCACTGCCCCCTCCCTGTGACAGTGGGCCCAGGATTTTCTCCCCACGTCCTCTGTCCTAACTCGTTAACAGTGTGACCATGCACCGCATCATTCATTTAGTTTCCTGTGAACGAATGCCTACAAGTACCATCAGCTTGTATTTCTCAATGCGCTGTGAGGGCGCTGGCAAGTGCTCTCTTAGTCCATTGATTGTCCTGCTCTCAGGTAAGAGGTCCAAGCAGACAGCTATGCTGGGAGTCTGCAGGAGCCCGAGACTGCACTCACAATCTGCTGATCGCAGGTGCAATGCTCTGCAGACTCGTTAGAAAAAAAAAAATAAATGCACTTTTTTTTTTTACCTGCAAAAGGTGAACTTAGCCTTTAGATAATCACATTCAGCTGACTTGAGCTGATTCAGCCGACTTCCTATTATGAAAGGCTTACTCTGAGGTAGAGCTGCGCGATTATCGCGACGTAAAATCTTTCACATTATCCAAAAAAAATTGGGCTTTACTGGTTAGTTTTTTTTTTTTTTTAATTTAATAAAGTAATTTTTTCCAAAAAATAGAATTTGAAAGACCGCTGCACAAATACAGTGTGACAAAATATTGCAACAACCACCATTTTATTCCCGAGGGGAGTGGTTCTCAACCGGGGTTCCGTGGCGATCTAACTGTCAGTTGCAGGCTGACAGGAGGATCGCACAGATACAAGTAGAGATTGGCAGGGAATCGGCTGGCACCCTATTGGCTGTAGCGCACTGTTCCCTGCAAGCCCCTCCTCCCCTCTTGTCCTTCGAGTATGTGGCATCATCTGGGGTGGACTGGATAAAAAGGAGGAGGGGCCGAGGGGGAACAGCGTGCCACTGGAGGCATGAAATTAGTTCTGAAGCCAGAAGAAGAAAGCCGGTACTGTGCCCAGCTGTGTCCCCCACAATGTGCCCAACAGTCTGTCCCCTGTCATGTGCCCTGCCCCATGTCATGGTCCCCTGCCCCATGTCATGGTCCCCTGCCCCATGTCATGGTCCCCTGCCCCATGTAATGTCCCCTGCCCCATGTAATGTCCCCTGCCCCATGTAATGTCCCCTGCCCCATGTAATGTCCCCTGCCCCATGTAATGTCCCCTGCCCCATGTAATGTCCCCTGCCCCATGTAAAGTCCCCTGCTCCATGTAAAGTCCCCTGTCCCATGTAATTTCCCTTGTCATGTGCCCTATCCCATGTAATCTGCTCTGCCCCATGTAATGTCCCGTCATGTGCCCTGGCCCATGTAAAGTCCCCTGGCATTTCCCCTGTCATGTGTCCTGTCCCATGTAATGCCCCCTGCCCCATGTAATGTCCCCTGTAATGTCCCCTGCCCCATGTAATGTCCCCTGTAATGTCCCCTGCCCCATGTAATGTCCCCCGTCCCATGTAATGTCCCCTGCAATGTGCTCTGCCCCATGTAATGTCCCCTGTCATGTGCTCTGCCCCATGTAATGTCCCCTGAATGGATCAGCTCTGCAGGAAAAGAAAGCACAAGTTTCACATTAATTAGGTACGTTTTAATATTTATTCTTTTATTTAATGCCATTTCTACAAATAATTTTTGTTATCAACAGTTCGCTGATCATACCAATGTTCCGTGAGCTGTAGATGTGATTTGAATTGTCTCTCGAGATCTCAAACTTTTTGCCAGGGGTTCCTCCAAGGTAAAAAGGTTGAGAAACACTGCTCTAGGGTCTCTACTAAAAATATATATATATATATATATATATATATATATATATATATATATATATATATATATATATATATATATATATATATATATATATATATATATATTCCAAGCAGGGCCGGACTAGCCTACCGGGATACTGGGAAATTTCCCAGTAGGCCGCCTGCCCTGGGGCTGCTTTGAGCGGAGACTGCAGGGCTCTCCTCCCTCTGTCCTCCGGCACTCGTATATCACAGAGCTGGGTCTGTGTGCAAGGTCCCGCCCCCCTAGACCGGCTCGTGTGATAGTAGATTGAATCAGTGTTCCGCCTATCACACGAGCCGGTCAAGGAGGGAGGGACCTTGCACACAGACCCAGCTCCGTGATATACGAGCGCCAGAGGACAGAGGGAGGAGAGCGCTGTGTTATCCAGAAAAAGGTGAGGCTGACAGTGGGCACAGAGGCGCTGCAGTTGGTGGGCACGGCAAGACTGAATTGATGGGCAAGGAAGGGAATAATGACGTTATGATGTTGGGCTGGTATAATAATGCTATGATGCTGGTACGATATTTTTTCCAGGGCTGGTTTTTATTCCCAGTCCGGCCGTGGTTCCAAGTAATTTTCTAGCAAAAAAAAAAAAGATTTTAACTTAAAAACCAACAAATGTCAGAAAAAGGTTTAGTGTTTAAGTGGTTAAACTTTCCTCACTTACACACCAAAGTATTCCATTGACAAATTGTTAAAATGTTTCTACTTAAGTTTCACTGCTAAAGAATGTTATGATTCTTGGCAGACTGCCCATTTTTTTTTCTTCCTTTCTTTTGACAGCTGTGGCTTCAGAAGAGCAGAGAGAATTCTTTGCATATTAAAAATTCATCAAACACTTTTTTCAAGATCGCAACCGAAAAAAAAAAAAAAAAAAGTGAAAAACCTTCTGCACTGTAGCTGCCCCCCAGAACCCCCCTTTTTCTTACCTAAGCCCGATCATTCCAGTGACAAGCACAGCAACTCCAGCCGCTGTCGCGAGTCCTCATTGGATAGATTGACAGCAACAGGAGCCATAGGCTCCCGTTGTTGTCAAATTCAGTGACACAGGAGCCGGGGCCCAGTCCTGCTGTCTGTGTCAATGGACGCAGCAGCAGGACAAAGGAGCGCGCCCGCACAACATGGAAAGCGGCTCTCCGTGGGGGCACTCAAAGAAAGAGGAGCCAGGAGCGCCGCCTGGGGACCCCAGAAAAGAAGGTTAGGAGCCACTCTGCAAAATCCCTTCACAGAGCAGGTAATATAATGTTTGTTATTTACAAAAGAGAAACCTTTACAATCACTTTAAAGCAAAGAACTTAAAGTTCAGACCTCTTCAGCTGTAACACATGGAGTCATAATGTCTGGGGGTTCAGGGACTACAACTCCCATTTCTCTTACAGTATTGGCCCATCCTACCTGTTGCAGGATCAGTACCTTACCATGTCTCTTGATAGGATTTAACATCATATGGAAATCCATGCTGCACAGTTATACAGAGCGACACGTCTATGCGCTAACTAAATTCCCTGTCAATAATGACCATTTAACAGGGTAGAGTTGAATAGGCATCTCAATTCTACTATTGCTAGCACGCTCCATTGGTGCCTCATGGAGACCCATGAGGTGCACTGGAACATGCCATTCTATAGAGGCATAAGGTTGAGAACCACTGTTCTAGCACACCACATGGATTTCTATTTAGGATCTGTAAATCTACCATCGGTATACCCTCGGTATACCCTCACTGGCCAGCAAGCCCTATTGGCATCACTTCTCTTTTCAGGGGTACAAGTCTTAGCATACCCCACCAGTGTCTCTCCTGAGCACCTAGCATGCATCACTGGTCTCTTTCTTGGGTCTAGACCAGGGGTCTCCAAACTTTCTAAACAAAAAGGGCCAGTTTACTGTCCTTCAGACTTTAGGGGGGCTGGACTGTAGTCAGTGGGAGTAGATAGTGCCTCGGGTTTGGTGGTCAGTGGGAGTAAAAATTACATAGTGCCCTTGTGGTCAGTAAAGGAGGAATATTACCCCGTCACTGGTATTAGTTGGAGGAATACTGCCCCAATCGCTTGGGTCAGTGGAAGGAATAGTGCCCCATCGTTGGCGTCAGTGAAAGTAATAGTGCTGGAAGGAATAGTAGTACCACATCATTGGTGTCAGCGGGGGGAATAGTGCCCCATCATTGGTGTCAGTGGGAAGAATAATCAAATTGTAAATGAATGTTATGAGCCACACTGATCCTGTGCCCAAATGTGTGTTACTAATAGCTGCGTGCGCGGATCACGTCTCATAAAGCGTGTCAAAAGTGCAAAGATAAAAATATGCGCTGCGCTTAAGTAAACCAAATAAAATATAATTATTCTGAAAAATAAACGTAAGTACTAATCTAAATTTAGCACTACTTGCCGCTCCAATAAAAATAAAGTGCAAACGTACAACCAATAGAAAGTGCACAGTGCAAATTGGGACAAATGTAAACATAAATATTATACATCAAAAATAAACAGTGCTAGGTACTCTGTATAAGACACTATAAGTGCCCCAATATTGTACGTCAGATATTAAAGTGCATAGATAATCATCATCAGTGTTAAATGCTCCATATAAAACATCACAAGTGCTCAATAGTTAATTCCAAAGAACTGTGAAAAAGTCCTATATGGTAATCCAAACTAATGCGTGCAGGTGAAATCCAAATGTGATAACATTCGTCATGCTGAGATATCCTTAGTGCTGAAAAACATGCTCCGATGCACCTCAGTGGCCCCCTTAGGCTAATCTGCTCACCTCTGAGCGTGTGACCCAGCTGCTACCCTGAGTCCAAACACGCCATGGAGCCACCCACGGGCTCAGTGCTGATGTCAGAGATACTCCTCCAGATGGATTCAATACAGCTCCATACATAAGAATGAAAGGGAAACTATATAGTGTAATATAGCCAAATTAAATTTATTGAATAAAAACACTCCCCACAATGGGGTACTCACATAATACTGGTGCGTCAGTGCACCATTCTACAATAGCCTTCTATGTCAAGGTATAGAAACCGCCAGACGTATGGTGTGGTATGCTGCGGCAGCGAACTTCTGCTGTGTGTGCTCCGTGATGCTCTCTCCGTCCTGGCCCCTCCCCATGGATCGCTGGCTCTGAGGTGAGCAGATTAGCCTAAGGGGGCCACTGAGGTGCATCGGAGCATGTTTTTCAGCACCGAGGATATCTCAGCATGATGAATGTTATCACATTTGGATTTCACCTGCACGCATTACTTTGGATTGCCATAAAGGGCTATTTCACAGTTCTTTGGAATTAACCACTGAGCACTTGTGGTGTTTTATATGGAGCATTTAACACTGATGATGTTTATCTATGCACTTTAATATCTGATGTACAATATTGGGGCACTTATGGTGTCTTATACAGAGTACCTAGCACTGTTTATTTTTGATGTATAATATTTATGTTTACATTTGTCCTAATTTGCACTGTGTACTTTCTATTGGTTGTACGTTTGCACTCTGCACTTTATTTTTATTGCAGTGGCAAGTAGTGCTAAATTTAGATTAGTACTCTTACATTTATTTTTCAGAATAATTATATTTTATTTGGTTTACTTAAGCGCAGCGCATATTTTAATAATAAGAATACCACATAGTTGATGCCAAAGGGGAATTATGCCCCACTGTTTGTGTCCGTGGGAGGAATAGTTTCCCAGAAGGCGCATCCAGCCCTTGGGCCGCAGTTTGGAGACCACTAGTTTAGAGTGAAGGTCCAAGCAAGCTCCACAATCATATTTCATGTGTTTATAAAAACTAATCCCAATGTGTCTCACCAAGGCCTTATTCCCACAGGTGCTGAGGCCTGTATACTGTGATTGGGATGTTTGTGTAATATGAGATGCCAAGTGCTGCACGCAGGCAGCCCATGTGAACGTATGGGAATGAAGCGGCTGCATTGACTCACATTCTCATTCACACCTGTATGCCAGCCAAATTAGGATTAGTGGCCGTGTTAGTCTTTGTCAACTCATCTGGTATACATCTGCTGAATACACTTATATAAAAGTTTTTACGTTAGTTTATGAGGAGTTATTCTTACTGGTGCCTTTGGTGTACATGTCCTCAAAGGCAGACTCCAGCTCCCTCTGCCAATCCTCCTTGATCTCTGCCCGTCGGTAGGCCGGTTCAAACAACTGTGGCGGCATCTGGGAAACAATCTTTCTTCTACGAGCAAGATCTTCCTGCTGCATCTGCTCTAGATCTTTCATCAGCCTGTCCCGATCCTATAGGTAAACATTATCAGTACATCTCATTTAAATTAAAAAGTCTGGCCAAAGTAAATGCAAATGTACTGTCATTAAAAAAAAAAACACTGCAAAAAATACCTGTTGATCCCATCTAAAGTCCAGTGAGCTCCTAACCTCTTTTTCATGGTGCCTCTGCTGCTCTAAAATGCACACCTAGGAGATTTGAATCGCCACGGATCTGCCCACGGCGAACCACCGAGATGCCATTACTTAATGGAACCCCAATCGCGAAGTGATTTTGCCACGATAAAATAGCACTGCAATCGCGGCAAAATCACAACACGTGAAGCTTGTCACTCAAAAAAAGGAGCAGGCGCTTCTTGTGGGCGAAAGCAGCACGCGTTGCAGTTTGCCACACAACGACCGTGGCAAAAATCGCACAGCGATTGGGGTGCCATTAAAAAGTAATGGCATTTCAAACGCGCCTTGCGTTTTGTCACGATTCTAGAATCACAACGATTCCGCCTGTTGTAAAACTGTACATATCATCACAACTACTTTGTGCATCCTGGTGGATTATACCTTGTTATTTTATTTGGTGGTAAATAGTTATGGACATCTCCTGTTTATTTTTTCTTTTCATAGGAAAACTTGCCCAAAATAGTAAAAACAAAAAAAAAAAAAAAGAAAAGAAGATTTTTTAAAGTGTAGCTGTATGTTTGTTACTACCATAACCTACCAAGAACAACCCAAAATAAATTCTCCTGCTCCGAACAATCGCAGCGATACCACATATGTGTATGTCAGTAGTTATGTGTACCCATAGTACAGCCCAAACACAATAGTGCACATTTACCTTTTTTTTAATCCTGCCTAAAAGACAAAAAAATAAAAACCTGCCCAAAATATACCGAGCCGGATCGTTTGAGCCTTACTTGAAACCAACACTGACCTAGATCAAACCTTGACTTGTGCTGGGAGCGCACTGTGCTTCCAGCACAAAGTTGTATCGGCGTGAAAGGATTAAAAGAACCCCATCAGTACTATATACACCCACATTCTTTGTTTTACAAACAAGCATTTACTACATTTTCCAGAGCACTATAGGTTAGCTAAAGAAAGCACAGCAAAAGCAGCTCCCTTTTAGGCTGCTTCCGACTGACTGGAACGCCAAACTGATCCATCTATTAAGGGAGGAGTCAACCCTCTGACTCAATCAGTTCTGCTGCTATATTTCAGTCTGAGCTATTGATCTCGGTGTACAGGTCATTTGTAATCCTCAGGAGGTAAGGAAGAACTGGAACATTTGTGAAATTGAACCTAGAATGTTACAAAGTTTTTATTATTCCATTCTGTAGTTCTATCAAGTTTTACCAAAAAGGAATATTTTTATTAATGAATACAAAGCCACTAAACATTCTATTTACTCAAAAAAAAAAAAAAACACACTTCAAGCAACACTGACAAGATCCCCGCAGCACACTCCTTCAAAGCAACCACATAAAATGTCTGGGATAAGTAGCAGCCATTCAGATATAATTGCACTCAGAGCACAATTACATAAAAAATGGGCACTAACATTTATAGGTAAAGGTGATCCAGGGAATATCTGATTGCCTCTCGGGGGATCAGGAAGGAATTTTGTTCACCTGCTGTAGCAAATTGAATCGTGCTTTGCTGTTTCTTTTCGCCTTGCTCTAAATCAACTGAGTATAGGATTGTATGATTTTTTTTTTTATTTTTTTGATTTGGTTAAACTAGATGAACTTGTGTCTTTTGTTCAACCTAACTATGTAACTATAAAAATATAAAACCGATTATGCATCGATATCAGAGGTAATGCAGCTGAAAAGTGAGCAAGAGGGGCTGACATTTGTCGTTTACAAGTTAAAATCAGATATTTTTTTTTTGCTAGAAAATGGCTTTGAACACCCAAACATATATATATTTTTTTAGCATGACCTGTTGGGGCGCCTTGAGGACTGGAATTGAGAAAGACTGCCCTAGAGAATAAAATGGCGGCCATTGCAATATTTTAATGTCACACTGTATTTGCACATCGGTCTTTTAAACTAAATTATTTGGGGAAAAACACCACGCTTTAACGAATTAAAATAAAAAAAAACAGTAAAGTTAGCCCAATTTTTGATATATGTGAAAGATTTTACGCCCAGTAAATGGGTACCAAACATGTCATGCTTTAAAAGTGCAAAATATTTTACAGCGTACACATACAAGAATGACATTTCCTGCATGGCTAGTTAAAAACACCTGAACATATTCAAAAAATACGGGGGTTTAGTCACACTATATGGTCATATAGTGCTAAGCCCACTTACTTGTCGCAGTAAGTAGGCTTAGCACTATATGACCATATAGTGTGACCAAACCCCCGTATTTTTTGAATATGTTCAGGTGTTTTTAACTAGCCCTGCAGGAAATGTCATTCTTGTATGTGTGCGCTGTAAAATATTTTGTACTGTTTGTAGGTCTTATAGCAGCACCATCTTGAATTTAAATGCATTGTATGGTGTGCCCCCCCAAATATGTTCTTGTATGCTTTAAAAGTGCGCACGCTCATGGAATGGTGACAAATAGCGGTACGTAAAAATCTCTATAGGCGACGCATTCAATTTTTTTACAGGTTACATGTTTAGAGTTACAGAGGAGGCCTAGTGCTAGAATTTCTGCTCTCGCTCTAAATGATCGCAGCGATACCTCACATGTGTGGTTTGAACACCATTTACATATGCGGACGAGATCAGAGGGATGGGGCACTTACATTTTTTTTTTTTTTCAAAAGACTTTCCATAAATGCTCAGAATACTGTATATCCACATAAAGTGAGAGTCGCAAATTATTGCTGAGCCGAGGCTTTGAAATAGAACACAAATCTAATATTCTGAGGATTATAACAGCAATACAGAGTAAAAAAAAAAAAAAAAAAAAAAAATACAAATAAACCATATTACTCGCCTCTGTTAGATGCACCATCTTTAAAGCATAAGATCCACGAAGTGCCGCCTTCTCCATCTGTTCTCGCCTCTCACGCTCCTCCTCTTTCTGGAGCGAGTCCAGCCGCTTTGCTTCCTCAACAGCGGCAGTACGGGCATCAGGCTGGTAAGACACAAGATCATAAGTCTCAGATGCTTACATAGGAGGACAGTAAAAAGGAAATGATGCAGAAAAGTCCAACCTAAATCCTTTATTAGTTGTCATGAGCAATAGCACTTGTTTGCAAAAGTTTAACTCTCTCCATCTTTCCAGAGGAAAGTCCATGGCAGTGCAGTATGTGTACAACCAAGTACTATATGCGACATGTTTTCAAGGGAATCGAATAAGTACAATCGAGGACTACAGTCTCTCAAATAACACTGGCAAAAAAAAAAAAAAAAAAAAAAAAAAAAGCTACAAAACCAATCACTGCAATATCATTTCACATATTTACAACATGGTATTGCAAATCTATTTTTCATGTTAGTCTGCATCTGCAGCTCTTCAATAGGTTGACTTAAAGCAAAACTAAAAAGGCAAAACTTGTTTTTTTTAGTTTTGGACAGAGTGGAGAGGGATTAGAAGATCTGCCAGTTTTTATTGTGGTCTGTGCCCGTTAGAGAGATTCATCCTCTCCATTTGTCCTGTTTATCATTAAAAGTAAAAGAAAAAAAAAAAAAAAAAAAAATCACAGGAAGTGAAGGATAATCTCTGCAATGGGACACAGATGGCGGGAAAAAAAAAAAAAATCTGGCGGGTTTATTCCTCATGCAAAATGAAAATGTCGTGCCTATAGTTCTACTTTAACCACTTCAATAAAGGGCATTTTCACCCGCTTCATGCCCAGGCCAACTTTCAGTTTTCAGCACTGTCGCACTTTGAATGTCAATTGCGCGGCCATGCAACACTGTACCCAAATTAAATGTTTTTTTCCCCACAAATAGAGCTTTCTTTTGGTGGCATTTGATCACCTCTGCAGTTTTTATTTCTTGCGCTATAAACAAAAAGAAGAGTGACAAGTTTGAAAAAACACTTTTTACTTTTTGCTATAATAAATATCCCAATAAAAAAAAAAAAAAAAAAAAAAAAAAAAAAATCGCAATAAGGGTAAATGGTTTGCGCAAAAGTTATAGCGTCTACAAAATGGTGATAGATTTTTGGCATTTTATTTTTTTTCTAGTAATAGCGGCGATCTGCGATTTTTATCATGACTGACATATCGGACACTTTTGACACTATTTTGGGACCATTCACATTTATACAGCGATCAGTGCTATAAAAATGCACCGATTACTGTATAAATGTCACTGGCAGGGAAGTGGTTAACACTAGGAGGCGATCAAGGGGTTAACTGTATTACCTAGGGAGTGATTGTAACTGTAGGGGGGGGGGAACTCACAAGGGGAGGAGACCGGACCACAGTTCCTCTGTACTGGAAACACACCATCGGTCCCCTCTCCCCTGACAGTTCATGGATCTGTGTGTTTACACACACAGATCAACGTCCCTGCCCTGTTACCAGCAATCTCGGGTGCCCAGCGGACATTGTGGCCGCAAGGCACGCGCACTGCCCCCCGAGTGACGCGGCGGGCGCACGCACACCCCCCTAGATGGCCGGGAAGCTGAGGAAGTCATACGACGCCCACCCAGGATGGGAGATCCCTCCTGCGGACCTCATTTGACTATGGGTGGGGAAGGAAGTGGTTAATGGCTATTCCTGAGCAGCACAGTTGCGATGCTTATTGTATTGCACTGGATGGTCTGCAGAATTTTCTTTTTTGCTTACAGATTACACTTTATTTTCCAGCAGTGTACACATGCAATAAAAACCAAAGTTGGCATAATGTGCATTTCATGTCACCTGCTCAGTATCCATTTCTCGATCCACGTAGGCTTCAGGCAAGTGGTAGTGAGACACAGAGAAGCTGTCTACATTGCAGAGTTTCACCAATGGCTGCCTTTTCACAACTTCAAGATTCTGTCATAACAGAAAACATCCAGTCAGCTATACCAATCGTCTCAAGACTAATTATTTTAAGTTATTATTATGCTCCTTTCACATTAGAGTGTCTCTGAAGTCGCACGATTTCCACTTTTGGTGCAATTTTGATTCAACGTTACATTATATGGATTAAAGTCACATCAAAAGTCACACCAAAGTAGTGCAGGTAGCACAGATTTAAACGGGTGGCATTAAAAGATGGTGTGCGATTTCTAATGCAAGTTTGATGTCCAAAGTCACATGACAAATCGCACACAAATGTAAATGGAGCCTTACCGAAACAGATGAAACACTCTGAGCATAGTTTAAAATACAAAAACATTATCTTATATTTCTGACCAAAGCAAACAAAGTAGAAATATAAATATTCAAAAAAGGACCCAATCCTATTTTAGAGAGAAGTTAAAACACTTAAAGCCTTACGATTCACATTGGCTTGTTTTTCAATATTTAGACCTCAGGTCAATAAAAAAACAAGGATCAGAGGAGTGGTTCGTTATCGGCACTCCTTGGCATACCTGAATATCCTTGACGGTATTCTCCAACTACTTATCAATGACAGCGCAATAAAAAAGGCACAAATACTGTATGTGCAAAGTAAATAAAAGCACAATGCCATCCAGTCAAGGCTTGTGTACATGGGAGATACTGCTAAACGCAGTCTTTTGCGTTCAAATGCATTTCACAGCAAAAAGCTACAGTTAGCCTGGGCGACAATAAAAAAAAAAAAAAAAAAATTGAAACTCTAATCTGTTACACTAATAAAAAAAAATAAAATAAAAAAGGAGGCGTTGTGTATACATACAATTTTTTTTTTTTAAAAGGGAATACCACTAAATTTCCTTGTATGTTGCAAAAAGTTTATATGCATCACATGCTTGTCGAATATTTTCCGCTCTATACAGGTGCATCTCAAAAAATTTGAATATCAAAAAGTTAATTTCAGGTAATTCAATTCAAAAAGTGAAACTCCTATATTCTATAGATTCATTACACACAGAGTGATATATTTCAAGCATTTCTCTTTTAATTTTGACGATTGTGGCTTACAGCTAGTGAAAACCCAAAATTCAGTATCTCCAAAAACGACAATATTACATAAGATCCAAAGCTGGTCAGCAAAAGGAAGCATGAAGTGCTCTAGAATTTCCTGGTAGAGGGCTGCACTGACTTTGGAATTGATAAAAAAAACACACAGTGGACCAACACCAGCAGATGACATGGCTCCCCAAATCATCAATGACTGTGGAAACCTCACACTGGACTACATGCAACCTGGATTCTGTGCCTCTCCACTCTTCCTCCAGACTCGGGGACCTCGATTTTCAAATTATATGCAAAATTTACTTTAATCCGAAAATAAAAAACTTTGGACCACTGAGCAACAGTCCAGTACTTATTCTCCTTAGCCCAGGTAAAATGCTTCTGTGTCTGGTTCAGGAGTGGATTGACATAAGGAATGCGACAGTTGTAGCCCATGTCCTAGCTACATCTGTGTGTGGCGGCTCTTGAAGCACTGACACCAGCCGTAGTCCACTCCTTGTGAATCTCCCCCAAATTCTTGAATGGCCTTTGTCTCACAAACCTCTCATGGCTGCGGTTATCCCTGTTGTGTGTGCACCTTTTTCTGCCATGCTTTTCATTCCACTTCACTTTCCATTAATATGATTGGATACAGCACTCTGAACAGCCAGCTTCTTTAGCAATGACCTTCTGTGACTTACCCTCCTTGTGGAGGGTGTCAATGACCGTCTTCTGGACAACTGTGAAGTCAGTAGTCTTCCCCGTGATTGTGTAACCTACTGAACCAGACAGAGAACATTTAAAGCAGGGGTGCCCAACCTTTTAAAGAGAGAGGGCCACTTAAGAGACTTGATAACCGGTCGCGGGCCACAATAAGTAGAGCAGGCGGATGACAGGTCTGTGTCCACTCTGCATATGCAGACCGGACATGGACACAGCCAGCTCTACTCAATGGGCCCTCCAATTTGATCCGCCCAGACAGAAGGGGACAGATCCCCTTCATGTTTTTTAACTGATGGAATTGGAGGTAGGTGGGTGTAAACAGACACAAGTCCATTTACATCTGCCGCTCCATAGAGGTGAATGGAGGGTCAGATTGATTGTGTGAAACTGGCCTAAGGCTGCTTTCACACTGATGCGCTGCGATTTACCCACACTGCAGGTGCATCACAGTGCACTTGTGGCTTTCAAGCAGGTTAGCTGCACTTTGCCATAGGAATGCTATTATAGCCTGAGGTGTGGTGCACTTTCTGAAAGAGAACCAAACCCACAGGTAACGGAAGTCAATGGCTCAGTGCAGGTAACCTGCAGGTGCACTGCGCTGCACCTGTGGATCAGTTTGAAAGCGGCCTAGTAGAGATATTCCCATATATACACTGATATTAGTAATAAACCTACCTTTAACAGTATTCCATTCAGGTATCGCCGGCTGTTGCTGTCACAAGCAGAGTGCATTTTGTATTACTCCGCCTATGACAGGAGCCGGTGCTATACAGGAAGCATTGGCTTATGCTCTGCAGCCGCTTGCTTCCTCTACCGTCGGGTTCATTCACAACACTGATGCTCTGGGGTGGCAGGTTGGCAACCTGTGATCTGGGCGTGTTGACCCACCATCCAGAAGCAGGAGGTCCCGGGCCACATCAGACGGCTCCACGGGCCACTGGTTGGGATCCCCTGATTTAAAAGGTTCAGGAAACCTTTACAGGTGTTCTGAGTTAATTAGCGGATTATAGTGCGACACCATGAGTCTACAATATTAAACTTTTTCACAATATTTTAATATTTTAGGAGATATTGAATTTTGGGATTTCACTAGCTGCAAGCCATAACCGCCAAAATTAAAAGAAAGAAATGCTTGATATATCACTCGGTGTGTAATGAATCTACATAATATATGAATTTCACTTTTTGAATTGAATTACTGAAATAAATTCACTTTTTGAGGATATTCAAAAGTTTTTGAGATGCACCTGTAAGTTTATAAAACGTGCTGGAGAGCAAAGAAAGAAAAAAAAAAAAAAAAAAAAAAAAAAGGTACATACATTTGTCCCTGTGTCACTCTATAAATACAAAGTATACATTCCCCATTGATCAGATCGTGACGAATATGTCAGAAAAAAAAATTATATATAAAACTGCAAAGTACAAGCTGTATCTATGCCCACATTTAAAAAAAAATAAAAAATAAAAAACGCCCTATAATATATTTAAAAACGCGGCTTCCAAGAAGCTAATAAAAGTACCGTGACAGAAAATCAGTCAAGAGCTACTCGGTGACTGTTCACAAAATCATAAGAGGGGGTAATGCTACAGCCATACAATAGCTCTGTCAAACAATAAAGCATAATTGCTTTTAGTAACAATACAACCCAGGTAAGTATTTACCTCGAGTGGATCTGGCGGTGGTGGGGGCAGACTGGCGACTTTTGCTGCACGCTCCTTTTCAATTTCAAGTGCTTTTCTACGGGCTTTAATATGCCTGAGTTTAGAGAGATAAATATGAAATCACATAGTGAAGAGGCACTTTCTATTGGAAACATCACACTAGTAAAGCAGAGGTCAATCTATTAAAATTTGGAATGAGGAGCTTATTAGAATTAAAAATCAATCTGCCTCTGGTGCCAATGAGATTGAGAATGTTACTTCAAGGGAATCTGTCAGAATCATACAGTGCATCCGGAAAGTATTCCCAGCGCTTCACCTTTTCCACATTTTGTTCAGTTACAGCCTTATTTCAAAATGGATTAAATTCATTATTTTCCTCAAAATTCTACAAACAATACCCCATAATGACAATGTGAAAGAAGTTTGATTGAAACCTTTGCAAATTTATTAAAAAGAAAAAAAAAAACCACATGTACATAATAAGTATTCACAGCCTTTGCCACGACACTCAAAATTGAGCTCAGGTGCATCCTGTCTCCACTGATCATCTTTGAGATGTTTCTACAACTTGATTGGAGTCCACCTGTGGTAAATTCAGTTGATTGGACAGGCACACATCTGTCTATATAAAAGTCCCACAGTTAACAGTGCATGTCAGAAGACAAACCCAGCCATGAAGTCCAAAGAATTGTCTATAGACCTCCGAGACAGGATTGGAGCTTGGCACAGATCTGGGGAAGGGTACAGAAACATTTCTGCAGCATTGAAGGTTCCAATAAGCACAGTGGCCTCCATTATCCGTAAATGGAAGACGTTTGGAATCACCAGGACTCTTCCTAGAGCGGGCTGCCCGGCCAAACTGTGATCGGGGGAGAAGGGCCTTAGTCAGGGAGGTGACCAAGAAGAGCCCGATGGTCATTCTACCAGAGCTCCAGTGTTTCTCTGTGGAGAGAGGAGAACCTTCCAGAACAACAACCATCTCTGCAGCACTCCACCAATCAGGCCTGTATGATAGAGTGGCCAGAGGGAAGACACTCTTCAGTAAAAGGCACATGACAGCCCATCTAAATAATAAAAACCGCAGAGGTGATCAAAGACCACCAAAAGAAATCTCTATTTGTGAGGGGGAAAAAAAAAAAAAAAAAAGGACATAAAAATTACTTTATTACAGTGTCGCACGACTGCGCAATTTTCAAAGTAATGCAGCACTGGATCGCAAAAATTGGCCTGGTTAGCAGTGTTAATTTCATCGACTAAATTCATACTATTTTTTAGTCGACTAAAACAAAAATGGCATTTTAGTCAAAAGACTATAACTAAAACAAAATAGAATTTATAGAACAGCTAAATCTGTGTCTTTAGTGCAAACCTTAATACCATAAATAAACCTCTTATTCGATTTTTACTCCAGGAGTATATGTTTGGCAGTTCTAAAGAAAGAACGCATTAAAATAAACCCATTTGATTTTAGTCAGCTAAAATACGACTAAAACTAAAATAATAATTGAATAACGCCCACTAAACAAGGATAAAAACAATAAAGTAATAGCTGCCACAAAAGAAAGTGTTCACACACCAATTAACAAGATGATTAAATAGTAGATTGCGGCGCTAAACTAATACACTATATTTGTGCAACTCACACCATACCAGGAAGGTCAAAGAATAGAAGCCCCAGGTAAATATAGTCTCTTATCGCCATAAGAGCGATCTGCCTCCGCCTGTCTCCATACCCTTTGAGAAAGTGACGTGACAGTCACGCAACGCGCCAGGGAGGAGAGAGGCGAGTCGTTCGGCTACTCGGCTCCCCGATCACGGCCGGATCGGTGAGCAGCTGTTATCCTTATATCGCTGTGGTTTTGGAGCTTTTATGTAAGTTATTAGAGGCTTTAATAAAAATTGTTTAATTTAACCACTTCCCACCCGGCCACTGCACATAAACGGCCGGGTGGGCTATCTCTCCTTCTGAGTGGACGTTCAGGAACGTCCCTCAGAAGGAGCGGGATCGCGCGCGCGCGTGCCCGCGCAGCGGCGTGATCCCGATGCGCTCGTGTCACCCGGACACGGCGCATCTCCGATCGGTAGGAGGGCTCTGTGATTGGCCCTCCTGATCACATGACGGCCGTGTCGAATCACAGCCGTCATGTGATGTAAACACAGAGCCGGTTGCTAGGCAATCTGCTCTCCTCTCCTCACACGGAAGTTGTCAGTGAGGAGAGGAGAGCGGATCGCTGCAGCCGGCTGGTGATCAGTGAGTATGAGCTGTTTTTTACAGCTTTTTACTCACTGATCACCAGTCTAGTGTCCCCACAATGTAAAAAACACAAAGTAAACACACAATGTCCCCAACACACGTCCCCAAAACACATGTCCCCAAAATACATGTCCCCAAAACACATGTCCCCAAAACACATGTCCCCACATAGTAAAAACACCTGTCCCCCACATATGTCCCAGTAAAATCACATGTCCCAATGATTATCTGCACACATATGTCCGTGATCACCTGTGCACATCTGTACATTATCATTTGCGCACATGTGTCCGTGATCACACGAACCAATTATTATACACTTAACGGGATTTTTTTTAACAAAAACATGTAGCAGAATACATTTTGGCTTAAATTTATGACAAAATTCGATTTTATTGGATTTTTATTAAAATAGAAAGAAGAAAATATTGTTTTTTTTCCAAATTTCCGCTCTTTTTTCGCTTATATCGCAAAAAATAAAAAATGGAGTAATGAATAAATACCACCAAAAGAAAGCTCTATTTGTGTGAACAAAATGATAAAAATTTCATTTGAGTACAACATTGTATGACCGCGCAATTGTCATTGAAATTGTGAGAGCGCTGAAAGCTGAAAAGTGGTCTGGGAAGGAGGGGGGCGAAAGTGCCCAGTATTGAAGTGGTTAATACACTATGGAGCCCTTCCTTTTCTTTGTTCCTGGAGCTGTATCTGTCTGAAGTCTCTGGAAGTGGAGGTTGGGGGACACCCGGCGGGATCTGTCATTGGAGAGCTCAAGATCTTCCTGGGCTATCTCTAGCTGGCTTGGCTGTTATCAATCAGCCGCAAGGTGAGAGGCTGAGGGAACTATCACATAAATTTCGTTTGCATCTGGACACATTTTTTTCCATTATCACATAATTTTTGGTTGCACCTGGAGGAGTTTTTGGACACACTTTTTTCAATAATTCTTTGGACACTTATCTTTATTATTTCACGATTGGGGTCTCTATTATGTATGGGATTTTCCATGGACTGTGTATGTGATTTATTATTTGTTCACTTATTCCACGTATATGTCACAATTTGGAGAGGTTCACTTTGATACATTTAGCTACTGTCAGCAAGCTTGAGGCTGGGTTCACACTGGTGCGACACGACAGCCGTCCTACTTTGGATCCGACTTTGCCCTGCGACATGAAGCCGGCATATGTCCGACTTTCAATGAACGGGGATCCGACTTGGATCCCCGCCAATGCCCGACACTGTGTTTGGTATGAATCTTTAGGGGGAACTCCGCGCAAAATTTTAAATAAAAACCGGCATGGGTTCCCCCTCCAAGAGCATACCAGGCCCTTGGGTCTGATATGGACCTTAAGGGGAACCCCCTACGCCGAAAAAACGGCGTGGGGGTCCCCCCCAAATCCATACCAGACCCTTATCCGAGCATGCAGCCCGGCCGGACAGGAATGGGGGTGGGGACGAGCAAGCGCCCCCTCCCCCTCCTGAACCGTACCAGGCCGCATGCCCTCAACATGGGGGGGTTGGTGCCTTGGGGGAGGGGGGCGCGCTGCGGCCGCCCCCACCCCAAAGCACCTTGTCCCCATGTTGATGAGGACAAGGGCCTCTTCCCGACAACCCTGGCCGTTGGTTGTCGGGGTCTGCGGGCGGGGGCTTATCGGAATCCGGGAGCCCCCTTTAATAAGGGAGCCCCCTTTAATAAGGGGGCCCCCAGATCCCGGCCCCCCACCCTATGTAAATGAGTATGGGGTACATCGTACCCCTACCCATTCACCTAGGGAAAAGTGTCAATTTAAAAAAAAAAAAAAAAAAAAAAAAAAAAAAACCACACACAGTACACAGGTTTCAAGATTAATTTATTGGGCAGCTCCGGTATCTTCTTCCGACTTCGGGGGGGAGGGGTGTCTTCTTCCGACTTCTCCCGGTGTTCCGCCTCTTCTCCCGGGCCCCGCCGCTATCTTCTTGCAGCTCTATTGCCAATGAGGGGCCCGGTCTGCTGCCGCTGTCTTGTCGCCGCTTCTTCTCTTCATCTCTTCTACCGATGTTGCCACCACGCTCTCTCCGGCTAGAATGCTCTCTGTGCGCTCTGCTCTGACTTATATAGGCGGTGACCCCGCCCCCTTATGCCGTCACAGTCCCTGGGCATGCTGGGACTGTGACGGCATAAGGGGGCGTGGTCATCGGGTGATGACCACGCCCCCTAAAACGTCACAGTCCCAGCATGCCCAGGGACTGTGACGGCATAAGGGGGCGGGGTTACCGCCTATATAAGTCAGAGCGGAGCGCCCAGAGTGCATTCCAGCCCCAGAGAGCGTCGTGTCAACATCAGGAGAAGAGGGCAGAAGGCAGAAGATTGAAGACCTGGCTCCTCCGCTATAGCAAAAGAGCGGCAAAAGAGCAGAAAACAGCGGAGGAGCCCGGCAGAAGATGCGGAGAAGAACCGGAGAGACCCCCGAAGAGAAGAAGGCAGCAGACCGGGCTCCTCTACTATAGCAAAAGAGCAGAAGGTAGCAGAGGAGCCCGGCAGAAGACCCGGAGAGCGCGGCGAAGAACCGGAGAGACCCCCGAAGTCGGAAGAAGACCCCCGGAGCTGTCTAATAAATTACTTTAAAAATCTGTGTAGTGTTTTTTTTTTTAATTGACACTTTTTCCCTAGGTGAATGGGTAGGGGTACGATGTACCCCATACTCATTCACATAGGGTGGGGGGCCGGGATCTGGGGGCCCCTTATTAAAGGGGGCTCCCGGATTCCGATAAGCCCCCGCCCGCAGACCCCGACAACCAACGGCCAGGGTTGTCGGGCAGAGGCCCTTGTCCTCATCAACATGGGGACAAGGTGCTTTGGGGTGGGGGGGCCCGCAGCGCGCCCCCCTCTCCCCCAAGGCACCAACCCCCCCATGTTGAGGGCATGCGGCCTGGTACGGTTCAGGAGGGGGGGGGGGCGCTCGCTCGTCCCCACCCCCATTCCTGTCCGGCTGGGCTGCGTGCTCGGATAAGGGTCTGGTATGGATTGTGGGGGACCCCCACGCCGTTTTTTCGGCGTAGGGGGTTCCCCTCAAGGTCCATACCAGACCTAAGGGCCTGGTATGCTCTTGGGGGGGGGGGGGAACCCATGCCGGTTTTTTATTTAAAATTTGGCGCGGAGTTCCCCTTCAAGATCATCTGAGCACAAGTCGCGTGCCGAAGTCGGATCATGCAAGACGGCGATCCGACTTTGATCCGACTTCAAATGATAGTCAATAGGCTGAAGTAGGATCAAAGTCGGATCAAAGTAGTACAGGGAGCATTTCTAAAGTCGGAACGACTTGTGTCATACCAGTTAGGACGGCTCCCATAGGGAAACATTGGATTTCACACGTCATGCGACATGAGCTCCCAATGTCGGAGCGTTTGTCGGACCAGTGTGAACCCAGCCTTACCACTTGTTTATAATTGGTTGCCGGGTTATGTTATTAATTGGTAACTGAATGTTGCACACATTTGTTTATTTTTGTGCACTTATTGTTTCTATTTATTTATCTTTTTAGCGTGAGAACATTTAATGCTGCACTGTTATGCACTTTAATTTATAATTTTTTACCTATTTATAGGTCACACTAATGTTATATTTGTATCAAATTGCTTAAATAGCACTAATGTGGTTATCTAGTTATCTATACCTGCTGGAGTTTGGATACCTATAGTTTGTTCCCCAGTTTTTTGTTTTTAATTATTTTGAGGAACCTGTCATTGATTGGAAACCACTTTGATTGATTAATTCAATCCCTCTTACCAGCCTTATTATAGGGACTTCTTTACCATATACTTTTTCATTATTTGATGCAACATTGTTTTTTTTGTGACCTTTGATTGCACAAAACTAGTGGAAGATCAAATTTTGTAGACTATATTTACCTGGGGCTTCTATTCTTGGACCTTCCTGGTATGGTGTGAGTTGCACAAATATAGTGTATTAGTTTAGCGCCGCAATCTACTATTTAATCATCTTGTTAATTGGTGTGTGAACACTTTCTTTTGTGGCAGCTATTACTTTATTGTTTTTGTCTTTGTTTAGTGGGCGTTATTCAATTATTATTTTAGTAATTATTTAATTTGTACAATAGTGTTGTACAATTTTGTATCTAAGTAGCCTGTTATATAGGAAAGCGCCGCAATTTATCATTTATTAATCTGTCTATTGGTGTGTGAACACTATTTGTGGCAGCTACTCCTTTGTATATTTTTCGTAGAGTCCGATTTTATATAATCTTTGGTGGATTTTTAAAATATTTTTATTATTTTAGTATTTATTTCCTTAATTGATTTAATTTTGGTGTGCGCACAAGTATCCATTACCCTTTATAATATTATTTATAAGTTTGGTATATTACTTAAGAAAAAGTGTGTAGCGCCAAAAGTAAATGAACAGCGATGAGATGAGAATACTGCATTATAAAATGGACAGCACATTGAAATAAAGTCCAAAAAGTGGAAAAAAATATATATAGAAGTCCAATCTTGTGGATGGAAATCAACAATAAAAAAAACAATGCAGTGAAAAATATAGATTTAAATGCATAGTCCCATGATAGGATCAACAATATAAAAACTTACAGGTGAAAAACACAATGGTTCAGTGCAAAGATGTACACAAAAATTTGGTGGCGACTTGAAAAATGAAGAGGTGATCCAGTGCAGTGCTCCAGAACCATCCACCACACCCCTGTGAAAGGGACACTCACCAGAATAGCTGGCTGCCTTTACAGCAGCAAACACGCACTCAGTGTAGATCCGCCATCTGTTGTGGGGAAGGCTGTTCAGCAACTCGCACCATCCAGCTGTAGCTGTAGTAAATAAAGCTCACTGGGAGCCAGATGAAGTCTCCATAGTGTAGTATTTATTAGAATTGTATGTTAAAAGCCAAAATAAAATGAATCCTAAAAACATGACAATGAGTGCCACTGCCGACACTTCCACTTATAACACAGTATTCTCATCTCATGGTTGTTCATTTACTTTTGGCGCTACACACTATCCAAAATATGTTCTCCAGTCATCTCCTCCCTGCTCCATCTTCTTCTACTTTTACACTGAGGTGCTTTACAGGAGCTACAGCACTAAAAATAGCGCCTGTAAAGAGCCTCTCCCGTCTCTCCAGCGTGAAAGCCCGAGGGCTTTCACACTGGAGCGATGCGCTTGCATAACGGTAAATGAAAAAAAAAAAAAAAGTCCTGCAAGCCGCATCTTTGTAGTGCTGTAGGAGTGGTGTATACTGTTTTACCGCCGACGCTTTTACCGCAGTCTGAAAGCAGCCTTCGTTTTCAAGACTTGAGAAGGTGAACCGACCAACATTGCAAACGCTGCTTCAGAGACTAAACATTACAGTAGCTAAACAAATCACATCGCCTTCAGTTTAACCACTTGCTTACCGGGCACTTAAACCCCCCTCCTATCCAGACCAATTTTCAGCTTTCAGCGCTGACGCACTTTGAATGACAATTGCGCGGTCATGCAACACTGTACTCAAATGAAATTTTTATCATTTTTTCCCACAAATAGAGCTTTCTTTTGGTGGCATTTGATCACCTCTGCGGTTTTTATTTTTTGTTAAATTTAAAAAGACCGAATTTTTTAAAAAAAAAAGATTTTTTTTTATATTTTGTTATAAAATTTTTTAAAGGGGTAATTTTTCTCCTTCATTGATGTACGCTGATGGGGCGGCACCGATGGGCACTGATGGGGCGGCACCGATGGGCACTGATGGGGCGGCACCGATGGGCACTGATGGGGCGGCACCGATGGGCACTGATGGGGCGGCACCGATGGGCACTGATCTTGTACACTGCTAGGTGGCACTGATACGTGGCACTTGTAGGCATTGATACGTGGCACTTGTAGGCATTGATACGTGGCACTTGTAGGCATTGATACGTGGCACTTGTAGGCATTGATACGTGGCACTTGTAGGCATTGATACGTGGCACTTGTAGGCATTGATACGTGGCACTTGTAGGCATTGATACGTGGCACTTGTAGGCATTGATACGTGGCAATGTCAGGTTGCACTGTCAGTGGGTACTGTTGGCACAATTGAGGCACATATGAGGCATTATTGCCTCCTCCTCTTCGGGACCGATGTCCCTTGGTGCTGAGCCGGTGATCGGCTTTTTTTCCTCCTCGCACTGTCAGCGCAAGGAGAAAAAAAAAAAAAACGATCACAGAGCTTTTGTTTTGATCATGTGATCAGCTGTCATTGGCTGACAGCTGATCACATGGTAAGGGGCCGGGACCGGCCCCTTACACAGATCGGTGATCACCCGAGTCTCAGTGACTCGGTGATCACAGCGCGCTCCACGCGCGCCCTGCAGGGCACGTGCACAGGGGAGGCCGTCATATGACGGCCTCCCGGGAATTCAGGTCCGCGCTGTAGCCGTCATTCGGCTATAGCGCGGATGCCAAGTGCAGGTTCTCATATCACTGCTTACCAGGTCTGATCTTTATGTTCCTTCTGTTTGTGTTGCTTTAGCTCCAGCAAGGCCAATCTGTGCCTCTGCTCAGCCTTCTCCTTGTTCAAAGATTGAATCCGCTCAATTTCTTTCAAATCTGGCTCCTAGAAGAAAAAAAAAAAAATTAAATAATAATCACCTTTTACTAAACTAGTATAGCATAGAATGACTTACTAGTTCTCAGTCATCCTACAGTAGTTATAAAATACAGTGTCACGGCTAAGTAAGCCAAATGGCTCCTCAAACACACACACATAAGTCTCTACCATGCAGTTCCTGGCAATGTATAAAGTAGTACAATCAGACAGTTGAGCTGGCCAGGAAAAAGTCGGTGAGAAAGCGGAACAGCACTGGCACATACACAGAGGTTGAACACTCCAAGAGAAAACAATGATGAGCAGGAAAGAGAGAAAAAAGTAGTGGTCAACATTAGTAAAGTCTTAGGCTGGAGGTGAGCAAAAAACACAGGACAATAATGCACATGGGAATCCCTTTAGAAAGCTACACAGAGCTAGAACTAGGTTGTGTGCTGAAAGCTTTTTAAGCAAAAGAAGATAAAAAGAAAAATAATGCAGTGAAAAGGTTTGTGTATGCCAATTTTTGGCCTCATTCACACTTTGGAATGGAGCCATCAGCGATTACAAGCAGGAGACCTAGCGGGGGTTCCCAGCGATCAGAAGCAGGCAGCAGCCCCATTAAAAGAAACAGTAGGCAGACAGCTTCCACAGCTAACTGTGGCTGCTCACAAGTAAATCGCTCATGGAGTGAATACCTGCGAACGAATGGCCCTGGACATAGTCTGTCTGCATCCAGGGCCAACCATTGGCAGATAGCTGCTGAATGAGCAATACTGCGGGAGTATAAATCAATATATGCGTATCAGAGTTCATAAGTGATCTTGAGTGGAGAAAATCAGAAAACCTCTAGGAAAGGTGAAGAAAGTCCCAAAGAAAAGCCCCTCAATGTTCTGCGGAGAGGATTTAAATATGAAGACTATTTTTTTTGATTTTTTGATGTTGGTATTCCATGAGAGGAGTTTTTCAGATTTTATATTTCACCACTTTTTATGCCATGTACGATTAATTTTTGTATATTCGCACACATTTTATAGTATAGCAGTTTTTTCTACTTATTTGTAATCTTTTGTGTGTATCCCACAGTTAAACTGCTGCTTTTTGGGGGGGTTTTGGTATAGTGGCAGCGCAGTATTTTTTCTATTTCCTATATAATACTGCGGGAGTTGTCAGCCTCCCTCTGCTAATCCTAGGGAAACCCGGCTAGGTCTCCTGCATGTAAATCGCTAACAGAAAAAAAAAAATACACAGAATGTACAAATAAAAATTCTGGTAACCATTTGGCACAAGAATCTAATCTGGGCTTCAATTTATTGAAGCTGAACACAAAAGAAAAAAAACAAAAAACAAACACACCACACTCTCTATAGATTGAGTTACCTGCAATGAAGGATGTCACACACTGTGCAGGCAGCCAAAACCTTTAGAAAGAATGTTTCTTAAATGGACCTTCCCTGCATTAAGGTAAATAACCTTCAAGTACCGGTTTGAGTCCTCTCTCCATCCAGCGCTGTGCCCAGCGGGGAATTGAGGAATGAGAGGGGGTGGGGGGGAATTGAGGAATGAGAGGGGGTGGGGGGGAATTGAGGAATGAGAGGGGGTGGGGGGGAATTGAGGAATGAGAGGGGGTGGGGGGGAATTGAGGAATGAGAGGGGGTGGGGGGGAATTGAGGAATGAGAGGGGGTGGGGGGGAATTGAGGAATGAGAGGAGGAATGAGAGGGGGGGGGGGATGATGAGGAATGAGAGGGGGGGGGGATGATGAGGAATGAGAGGGGGGGGGGATGATGGGAATGAGAGGGGGGGGGGATGATGAGGAATGAGAGGGGGGGGGGGATGATGAGGAATGAGAGGGGGGGGGGGATGATGAGGAATGAGAGGGGGGGGGGGGATGATGAGGAATGAGAGGGGGGGGGGGGATGATGAGGAATGAGAGGGGGGGGGGGGATGATGAGGAATGAGAGGGGGGGGGGGGATGATGAGGAATGAGAGGGGGGGGGGGATGATGAGGAATGAGAGGGGGGGGGATGATGAGGAATGAGAGGGGGGGGGGATGATGAGGAATGAGAGGGGGGGGGGGATGATGAGGAATGAGAGGGGGGGGGATGATGAGGAATGAGAGGGGGGGGGGATGATGAGGAATGAGAGGGGGGGGGGGGTGATGAGGAATGAGAGGGGGGGGGGGTGATGAGGAATGAGAGGGGGGGGGGGATGATGAGGAATGAGGGGGGGGGGGGGGATGATGAGGATGAGAGGGGGGGGGGGGATGATGAGGAATGAGAGGGGGGGGGGGATGATGAGGAATGAGAGGGGGGGGGGATGATGAGGAATGAGAGGGGGGGGGGATGATGAGGAATGAGAGGGGGGGGGGATGATGAGGAATGAGAGGGGGGGGGGGGGATGATGAGGAATGAGAGGGGGGGGGGATGATGAGGAATGAGAGGGGGGGGGGGTGATGAGGAATGAGAGGGGGGGGGGGATGATGAGGAATGAGAGGGGGGGGATGATGAGGAATGAGAGGGGGGGGGGGATGATGAGGAATGAGAGGGGGGGGGGATGATGAGGAATGAGAGGGGGGGGGGATGATGAGGAATGAGAGGGGGGGGGGATGATGAGGATGAGAGGGGGGGGGGGGATGATGAGGAATGAGAGGGGGGGGGGGGATGATGAGGAATGAGAGGGGGGGGGGATGATGAGGATGAGAGGGGGGGGGGGATGATGAGGAATGAGAGGGGGGGGGATGATGAGGAATGAGAGGGGGGGGGGGGATGATGAGGAATGAGAGGGGGGGGTGATGAGGAATGAGAGGGGGGGGGGTGATGAGGAATGAGAGGGGGGGGGTGATGAGGAATGAGAGGGGGGTGATGAGGAATGAGAGGGGGGGGGGTGATGAGGAATGAGAGGGGGGGGGTGATGAGGAATGAGAGGGGTGGGGGATGATGAGGAATGAGAGGGGTGGGGGGATGAGGAATGAGAGGGTGGGGGATGAGGAATGAGAGGGGTGGGGGATGAGGAATGAGAGGGGGGATGATGAGGAATGAGAGGGGGGGGGTGAGAGGAATGAGAGGGGGGGGGGGGTGATGAGGAATGAGAGGGGGGGGGTGATGAGGATGAGAGGGGGGGGATGATGAGGAATGAGAGGGGGGGGGATGATGAGGAGAGGGGGGGGGATGATGAGGAGAGAGGGGGGGGGGATGATGAGGAATGAGAGGGGATGATGAGGAATGAGAGGGGGATGATGGGAATGAGGGGGGGGTTTGAGGAATGAGGGGGGGTTTGAGGAATGAGGGGGGGGTTTGAGGAATGAGGGGGGGGGTTTGAGGAATGAGGGGGGGGTTTGAGGATGAGGGGGGGGTTTGAGGAATGAGGGGGGGGTTTGAGGAATGAGGGGGGGGTTTGAGGAATGAGGGGGGTTTGAGGAATGAGGGGGGGGGGGTTTGAGGAATGAGGGGGGGGGGGGTTTGAGGAATGAGGGGGGGTTTGAGGAATGAGGGGGGGTTGAGGAATGAGGGGGGGGTTTGAGGAATGAGGGGGGGGTTTGAGGAATGAGGGGGGGGTTTGAGGAATGAGGGGGGTTTGAGGAATGAGGGGGGTTTGAGGAATGAGGGGGGGGATGAGGAATGAGGGGGGGGGTTGAGAATGAGGGGGGGGTTGAGAATGAGGGGGGGGTTGAGGAATGAGGGGGGGGATGAGGAATGAGGGGGGGATGAGGAATGAGGGGGGGGGGGGTTTGAGGAATGAGGGGGGGGATGAGGGATGAGGGGGGGGGGTGAGGATTGAGGGGGGGGATGAGGAATGAGGGGGGGTGAGGAATGAGGGGGGGGGGTGAGGAATGAGGGGGGGGGTGAGGAATGAGGGGGGGGATGAGGAATGAGGGGGGGATGAGGAATGAGGGGGGGGATGAGGATGAGGGGGGGGGATGAGGAATGAGGGGGGGTTGAAGAATGAGGGCAGGGTGCTGTAGGAGAGGTGTATACACCACTCCTACAGCACCTCAAAGGATGCAGCTATCTGGCCTTTTTTTGGCGTCCTGCCAGCGCACCGCCCAGCGTGAAAGCACTCGAGCTTTCCACACTGGAGAGAGAAGAGAGGCTGTTTAGAGGCGCTATAGCGCCTCAGTGTGAAAGCAGTCTGAGGCCGGGTTCACACCTTTCTCCGCATCCAATTCGCATAGCAGGAGAATGTGACTTGCTCCCTATGAGCCGGTTCACATAGCTCTGTTGCGGCTGCAGAGCGCTCTGCACAGAAACACTGTGCGTCTTTGGCTCGGTTTCAGGGCCGAATTCAGGCATAGAATCGGCCCCCATTCGTCCCTGAAACAGGGAACAGGGACACTCAGTGCTCCTGTGTGATCTGCAGCAGGTTACAGTGTGAAGCCAGCCTCTGTTTTTGAAAATGGGGGGGGGGGGAAGAATCGCTCCTACTGAACTATTGTATTCTGACAGCAGGAGGTTTCCCTGCCGTCAGAACATGATTATTACTGATGCCAGCCACATCTCGCGTCAATAACCATACGGAAAAAAAAAAAAAAAAAGCAGAACAGGCTGGTTCTATGAAGTCGATCAGTAGATTGACTTGAGCACAACTTCAGCACATTATTTTTTAAACCCCCTGGGGGCCCACTTTTTTTTTTCCTTCAAGGAGTTTACTATCACTTGAAGATCTTAGCGTTTCCCGAGAATGGGGGGGGGGGGGGGGGGTGGAGCTACGCTTTGTGCATTTATTATTATTTTATCTACACAGGAGCCTGCAAAGCATTGCATCCAATATCAATGAATTATGGGTGCAATGTCAGGCTCCTGCACACTTTGACTATACCTCTGTACAGGCTTTAAGTTATAACGCTGGAGGAAATGTGAGTGGACTATGAGTGCACCGACTACCCTAGTGTACTCCATTGAAAAACAAGTCCATCCGCCACATGGGACTTGTAATTAATTAATTTGCAGATCTCTGTAAACGGAAGGAATTCCTAATTTAAATGCGACAGTATGGAGGGGGGGGGGGGGGGAAGCCCCACATGCCATTGCAGGGAGGTGGGTGCTTAGAAACATGTTACTCCAAAATACAGTTTGACATGCAACATGTTCCTACAGGGGAATTTAGCCTTTAAAGCTGAACTCCAGCCTTTCCTTCAGTGTTGAAGCTGTACAAGCTCCTCTTCTGTACTGAAGTTCATCTCACTGCACACTGCCAACTTCTTGGGGAAGGGGGGGGGGGGGAGAATGTAGGTAGGGAAGTGCGACCAGGTTTTGTTACCCTTTAATATGGGTGCAACATGAAACGTACCAAAGGTGGTTTATTGGTCCGTTAAATATACAATTAAAAGTGTTTTATTATATCTGCTCAATAAGAGCAATTAAAAAGAAAAAATAATAAATAAAAAACACACACACACACACACACACACACACACACACACACTATTGATCCTGGCAGAAATTCTGTGCTCGTTGCCTCTGCTGATCCCTTATAATTAACATAGTTCCTGGCTATCTCTGAGAACTACATACCGTAGCACCTCTTGCCCATGTTATAGAGATGAGGAGAGGTTCTGTAGTCCTAACACCTGTCATGCGACAACACTGCTCCTCTGTAGATATAGTACGATGGGTGAGTGTTGTCACCCAGGACAGGTAGTGTGTTAGGCCTGGTTGACAGCTATGCAGTTTTTTTTTATCCATTTCTGCAGTGCTTTTTCCACATGTGTTTGCCAAAAAAAAAAAAAAAAAAAAAAAAAAAAAAAAAAAGGAAAAAACATGCCAAACTTGTTGCTCTGCAGATTAAAAAGTGCAAATCACAGCAAAAAACGCACTACATGCTTTTCTGCAGCTTTTGCATTGAAGTCTATTGAACCAAAAAATGCACTGTTTTGCATTTTTAAAAAGTCCCTGATCCTTTCCAAAAACATGCAGCAGCTCAAAAAAGCATAGATGTGATTGTGTAACATAGGAAACAACCATGTTAAATGGACTGAAGTGCGTTTCTACAAAAAGCACAAGAAAAAACGCACAGGTGCGAACCAGACCTTACTGGCAGGATCACCAGGTGTACATAAAGAAAGACTAATGCAATCACATCGAAGGACTGGTTAGCCGCAATATACTACATATTTGTTGTTGGGTTTAGATACATCTCAAATAAAGATCACACTCTTACAAACGTTTTTTAAATGAGCTTTATAGCAACAAAATTCCAAGTCAATAGCCATAGTCCTCAAACTAAACAGCAATGCGTTGTTATGAGCAGACCAATGAGTAATAAATTAATCCTTTGCCAAGAGGATTTGGCAGGAACTGGATTACTGTGTAAAGGTTTAGGCAATTACAGTGGCTTTGTCCAAAAAAAAAAAAAAAATTAATAAAAGAAACGTGAACATTTAAAACGTAAAAACAGAAAAATGTCTCCCAGTCGAAACTGTGCAACAGATTTCATGTTCAGAGGCGTCCTTTGGGCCAGTTCTATACATTACAGGAATTTTGCTTCCTTTGGTCCTGGAAATACTGAGACAGGTCACTGCAGCCACTTTCTACAAATGCACTGAACAGAAGGAGGGTCTGCCCACCAACAGCCCCAATCGCATCGCTGTTAGTGTATACCCAAATGAAAACACAAGAGGAAAGCTTCATGGCAGTAAACCAAAAGGTGGGAGCTGGGTACGCCTGAAACTCTACCTCAAGCTCTAAGGCTGGCTATACATTAAGCAACTTTTCTTTCCTTCAACTATGGGTTGAAGGAAAGAAGAATCACTTGGATTGCCCCACCAACACATAAAGGCTACTTTCACACTGGCATAGGAAAAAAAAAAAAAAAAAAAAAAAAAAAAAAAAAAAAACAGAACAGGCTGGTTCTATGAAGTCGATCAGTAGATTGACTTGAGCACAACCCAGCCTGCCTATATCAAATATCGTCCGGTTCCTGTTCAAATTTTAATCTGTCTACGGCCAGCTTAAAATTGAGAATTTTTGTGTTTTTGCACATTTATACTTACCTAGGTGGATGCAGCATCTGCCCCATGCTGGCTCCAACACTGAGAACAGAGAGATCAAACAGCACAGGTTCTCACAGCTCCCCGAGCAGAGTGCTTGTGACTGTCAGTCAGCAGCTCTCTGCTCTGCCCCCCCCGCACTCATTGGAGTGTGGGGCTGTGGAGGGGGCAGGAGCAGCGGGCTCAGGCTCTAAGGGCCTCGCCGAGAGGTTGAGCCAGGTGCCGGTCAAGGCATGCGGGCGGATGCCGACCCCAGTGTCGCAATCTTGCCCGAGCCTGGACCGGGTCTTCTACGTCAGCAGACTTCAACCCGCTGTCTGTTGAAAATGGGGCACAGGAGTGCAGAATGAACTGCACTCCTGTGATCCACAGGACAAGTACAGTGAGCCGAACAAATGACCAAGACGTATGAACACCATAAGAAATCTGTATTTGCAAGTAAAATACTCAGTGGGGTTGTTTTACTAAAACTGGAGATGAAAAATCTGGTGCAGCTCTGTACAGTAACCAATCAGCTTACAGATTTTTATTTTGTCAAAACTTAATTGAACAAGCTGAAGTTAAAAGTTGATTGGCTATCATGCACAGCTGCACCTAATTTTGTGCTCTTGAGTTTTAGACCCCTTTCACACTGAGCCGCCACCGGTAAAGCGACGCTATTTTTACTGTTGTTTTAGCGGGTGGTTATATTCCAGTGTGCGCGACCCAGGGATCGTGCAGGAGCACCATTCTGGGAGGACATCATAGTACGCCCTCCCAGACTTATCGAGCCACGCTGTAGCCATCATTCGGCTATGGCGCGGTCGTAGTGGTAAAAAGGTCCAATATATGTTTTTTTTTTTTTTAATAAGTGTGAAGCAATAAAATGCTGCCCCTTACTGCCAAGTTTATTGCAGCTGAATAGAGATCTGCCCACACACTAAACTGCTGCAGATTAGTGTATGGGCAGTGTGAGCAGGCCCTTAGTGGTCAGAGACTGAAACAAAACAGAAATTTTTCTTAAAAGGATAAGGTCACCTTTGGGAAATGTTATATGTTCCACCCATATTTAGGATGTAACATGTTCCAGCTCCAGCCTCCTCTCCTCCAGCTCCCCCCCACCCCACCTTCCCACACCGTTGGCTGCTGACGCCATTACACAGCACAATGCTTACGCTGTGTCATTTAGTCTTCTCTATGTTATAAAAAAACCTGGTTGAGCCCGACCGTTCCTGTGTCCCCCTGTCTGTGCTGACCACAGTAATCATGACTGCTGAACCATGATTAACATGGCCAGTTTACGTGTCTCCATCTCGCTGCTCCCCTCTCCCCCCCCCTCCCTGCCTGTCAGCTCGGGAGTGTGCAGCATTAGTATTAAAGGGGTTGTAAACCCTTGTGTTAAGGTGTGAAAAAAACTTCTGGCAGTGACCGGCCCCCAGCCCCCACGTTTTACTAACCTGAGCCCCATAATCCCCCTCGGTGGAGACACTCTCCCGCTCTGCACGGGGTACCGGCTCTTGATTGGATAGATTGATAGCAGCGCAGCCATTGGCTCCCGCTGCTGTCAATCAAGTCCAATGATGCGGGCACCGGGGCCAAGTCTGGCATGCGTGTCTATGGACGCAAATGCTGGACTCGGGAGCGCTCCTGCCTGGTTAACCCCCCCGAAATCGCTTCTCCTAGGGGGTTATCTGATGCAAGGAGGAGCTGTGAGAGCCGCCTAGGGACCCAGAATAGGATGTTCGGGGCCACTCTGTGCAAAACGAGCTGCACAGTGGAGGCAAGTATGACTTTTTTTTTTTATAACAAAAAAGGTTTACAATCACTTTAAGAAATCCTGTAATCCGCTCTGTTACAAGATTATATAACAGGGTGCTCACGTGACCTTCTGCTGCTCTCCTCTCGGCTGATGTCAGTGGGGAATCTTGCGCCCAACCTCCCTCCCCCCTCGTGGTGCTCGGAGCGGGGATGGAGAGCAGCCCGAGGTCACGTGAGCGCCCAGCGGCGCTGTAAATAAGCTATTTCGCACAATAATTTTACACACACACTGCACATTATATAATCTTGTAACAGAGAGGATAACAGGATTTCTAAATATTTCCTTTTAAAAGACTCTGTTATCACATACTTACTTGAATCTGTAAGAGCCCTTTCACACTGGGGCAGGGTCGGCGGTAAAACGCCGCTATTATTAGCGGCGTTTTACCGTCGGTATTCGGCCGCTAGCGGGGGGTTTTACCCCCCGCTAGCGGCCGAGAAAGGGTTAAATACCACCACAAAGCACCCCTGCAGAGGCGCTTTGCCGGCGGTATAGCCGCGCCGTCCCATTGATTTCAATTGGCAGGAGCGGTAAAGGAGCGGTATACACACCGCTCCTTCACCACTCCGAAGATGCTGCTGGCAGGACTTTTTTTACCGTCCTGCCAGCGCATCGCTCCAGTGTGAAAGCCCTCGGGGCTTTCACACTGGAATGCAAGCAGCGGCACTTTCGGGTCTGTTTGCAGGCGCTATTATTAGCGCAATAGCGCCTGGAAACCGCCCCAGTGTGAAAGGGCTCTTAGGTAATGTGGTATCCCTGCTAAAACTCCAGAGCATTCAGGGAATAAAAGAAGGCAGTATATATTAAAAAAAATAAAAATAAAAAAAAACCCCAACAACAGTTGTGCAGCTGTTATATCCCACCCCAACATACACATTACCAAAAGTAATGCATATGAACTTGAATGGCGTCTTAGTCCGTAGAGTTCAATATTGAGTTGGCCCACCCTTTTCCACCTATAACAGCTTCAATTCTGGGAAGGCTGTCCACAAGATTTAGGAGTGTGTCTATGGGAATGTTTTGAAAGAATGGTCATAGCACAATTGTGAGGTCAGGCACTAATGTGGACGAGAAGGTCTGGCTCGCAGTCTCCACTCTAATTTATCCCAAAGGTGTTCTATTGGGTTGAGGTCAGGACTCTGTGCAGGCCAGTCAAGTTCCTCCAGCTCAAACTCGCTCATCCATGTCTTTTATGGACTTTGCTTTGTGCACAGTCATGTTGGAACAGAAAGGGGCTTTCCCCTAACCTCTCCCACAAAGTTGGGAGCATGAAATTGTCCAAAATGTCTTGGTATGCCAACCCCTTAAGAGTTCCATTCACTGGAACTAAGAGGCCAAGCCAAACCCCTGAAAAACAGCCCCACACCATAATCCACCCTCCACCAAATGATTTGGACCAGTGCACAAAGCAAGGTCCATAAAGACACAGATGAGCGAGTTTGGGGTGGAGGAACTTGACTGGCCTGTACAGCCTGATAGAACACCTTTGGGATGAATTAGAGCGGAGACTGCGAGCCAAGCCTTCTCGTCCACATCAGTGCCTGACCTCATAAATGCGCTTCTGGAAGAATGATCAAACATTCCTATAGACACACTCCTAAACCTTGTGGACAGCTTTTCCAGAAGAGTTGAAGCTCATGTGCGTGTAAAGGCAGGTGTCCCAATACTTTTGGTAATATATTGTAGTTAATAGGCATCCAGATAACGCAACTCACCGCTTTGATATCCTAATTAAATAAAAAGTGGGAGTAGGATGAGACAAAATTTTAAAAAAGCGGTGATGCATCGAATGGGTTTTTTGGTGCCGAAACAGATACCAAAAATAAATCTTCCTTGATCCCGAAAACCGATACCTAAAAAAGCACAGAAACCGAAAGTGACTGTTTTTAAAAAATATTTTTATACAGGAGATAGTCAGCGACTGGGGACATGGTACAGGAGATGGTCAGGACTGGGGACATGGTACAAGAGATCAATGCAGCTTTACCAGTGCCCGTCAGATGCAGCCAGCCTGTGTCCCCATTGCAGCCAGTGAAGGGAGAGGAGAGCCACCGCCTGATTACAGCGTCAGGAACATCACAGCTTTCATTTCAATAGCTGTGTTCCCCGCTGAGCGCCGTCACATACAGCCCCTCCCCCTTGTCCGGACACTTTCATAGAGAGATCACCCGCCCAATCCTGTATGTGACGGCGCGCAGCGGGGAACACACAGCTATTGAAATGAAGGCTGTGATGTTCCCGACGCTGTAATAAAAAAGGCGGCGGCGGCTCTCCTCCCTTTCAATATAGGAAGTCCCCCTGATAGGCGGCACCAGGGGCGGGGGCAGAGCCCCGCCCCATTTTCGGCACCAGTAACGGCAAAAATTCTTTCGGCTTTTTGCAGAAAGGGCCATTTTCGGCCGATACGGTTCGGTGGCCGAAATTTTGGTGCATCCCTAAAAAAAAGGTTTGCAATAGTATGCAATAAAGTATGCAATAAAATCCTTACTTTACCCGCATTTCTGCTAAATGCAATGCAGATTGCCCCATAAGGTTGTCCACACAAACATCAATATACCAGCAAAAAAAAAAAACCACAGAGGTATAATTATAAATGAATGAATCTGACATTTAGCAAACATTCACTGCAGCTGACTTGCACAAGCATTTTAAAAGGGACAGCGATTCCCCACAAGTGAATGTTTGGTGAAATTTCAGTTTACTAATATGCCCCTTAGTCTGTCCTGTTACTGTTTCTACAGTGGGAGAAGCCTTACATTTTCCTTGGCCTGCCGATGTCCCTCTCCTATGGCATTCAGTGCAGACAGAGTGACCTCCTCCAGAGCTCGGAGCTTCTCAGCCTGAGCTTCTTCCCATTCGGCTCTCAGCTCCTCTGCCAAATGCTGGAGCTGATGATCTCTCCGCTCCTTCACATCCTGGCGGATTTGCTGGGCGATAAACTTCTCCTGTTCTCTGACCTAGACGACAGAAGCCAATTAGCATCCTGGGAAGACAACTAAAACCATCAATACAGTAACTGGATTAAATTGAACCTGTCATGTTTAATAAAAAACGAGTGATGATCTGTCTCAAGCAACTCATAGTAACCAATTCAAACATTTATTCTCCAAATGTAATTTATCAAAATAGATCAGGATGAAGTGCTTGTTATACCTGTACATAGGGTGTCATTTAAATTATAGTCGCCCCTAGATAGAGATATATATAGATAGATAGATAGAGATATATATAGATAGATAGAGATATATATAGATAGATAGATAGAGATATATATAGATAGAGATATATATAGATATAGATAGATAGATAGATAGATAGGATAGATAGAGAGATATAGATATAGATAGAGAGAGATATATATATATATAGATATAAAGATATATAGATATATAGATATTACCCACAGCAGAGTCTCTCGATCAAGTAAAAAGTTTAAATTCCAAACGGAATAAAAACACATCAGTCTGTGAGAGCGATCGCGCATGCGCAGAGCGTGTGTGCGCGATCGGCAGCGCCTGTGGAAACCATCTTGTGGTGAAGGCCCGGCACATTGGGACATCTCTTCAGGCTCCAGTTATCAGGATACTTCAACAGGATGTCAGAGCCAAAAATAAAGAAAATGGGTGCGGCGCCAAATGCAATAACATACACTATCAAACCTGATGCTGCTCCTAAAATTAGTGATGACTAAAGAACAGCATGTAAAACAGTACAGGGCGCAACAGTAGTGAAATACCAAAACAAACTAAAAAAATCATCAAAGTGAATATAAATGAATGTGAAAAATAAACATAAACAGGAGTCCATATTATTGTCAAACACTGCTGCAAGACATATAGACGTTGCTCCAAAACGTTAATGATGAATCTTCTATATATACTCCAATCACCGTGTCCTAAAAAAGTGCTATTACTTCAAATAAAGTGCTTCACCCGAAGTGGTATTTTAAAGCGCTCACCAGATTGTGTCGGCCACCAAGTGACCTTCAGGCATGTAATAAGCAGAAGCAATCCTTTCCTCCGGTAACTCCTTCACAGGTTATACCGCCTGGGTCTGCTGTTAATGGGTCAACCAGATCTTTAATGTGGTTTTACACCATGGATATTGTTTTGACTTTTGCACTTTAATATTTAGTTGTGGCACACATTTATTAATTTATAGCGCTGCGCTTTTCTGCTATATACACTTTGCGGTTTGCAAGTGATTTACCAGGATTATGGCTGAAGCCATCAGCCATAACCCCAGCATTTTCTTTTTCAGCCGGCGACTGGCTCTCATGAAAGTGATCTGAGCGATTAGCCGCTGGATCGCTTTCAAAAAAAGGAGTGGGAGGGGACGTTACGCCCCCCCCCCCATACACTCCCACCTGTGTTTCTCAGGCTTACCGGCGCACCTGAGAAACAATCCAATGGGTCGTGCAGCTGGCCATAGAGGTTCCCAGAGACCAGATCAGCTCTACGGTCTTGGAGGACCAGAGAGACATCATAATGTCACTTTCAGTCCAAGGCGGATGTAAACAACCTTTAATTTTTAAGCAAAATATCATTTTTTTTTTATCTTTTTCTTTAAAAAAGGTAGAAGAGAGATCTGGGGTCTTATGGATTTTGGCATCCCTCCGGAGCATTCAGCCATTCATCCATTTTCCCTAATAATTCTAGCACTAGACCTTCTCTGTAAGGCCCCTTTCACACTGGGGCGTCGGCGATTTGCCGGCTGTTCAGCAGCGGTGCCCATTCAGTTCAATGCTCCAAAGATGCTGCTTGCAGGAGTTTTTTTAAACGTCCTGCAAGCGCACAGCTCCAGTGTGAAAGCCCTCGGACATTCACACTGGAGAGACAGGAGAGGCACTTTACAGGCACTATAGATCCTGTAAAGCGCCTCAGTGTGAAAGGGGTCTAACTCTTAACAGGTAACCTGTAAAAATTATCAAAGTGTCACCCCCCCTGTAGTACAGCCCCACTTTCTCCAGCCAGGTCTGTGCCTAAAGCTGGGGGTCAACTCTAACTATCACAAGGGATGAACAACACCCCCCTTACACCGCCTGTAAAAATATTCAAGCAGCTCTATCGCCATTTCGTATTACTTTTATTTTGCGCAGAATCCCCAGCAGAAAAAAAAAAAAGAAGACAAAATTTCTATCAAGGCTGCAGCTGAAGGCATAACAGATATCACCCTTCCCATCCAAGGACGTATGGGTACATCTTAGGGATGGTAAATGGTGAAATAGCGTTTTCAGTTTTTTGGTGCTCAGATACTGTTTAGTTCCTCTTTAAGCCAATCAGGATTTCCACTCACATATCCAACCTCAGCAATACTGCAGGACAACAAATCTGAGCTCAGATCAAGTGTAGAAACCACCACGGGATATTTCTGGAGAGTGTAGATGTCATCATTGCTCAGATAAAACACGCACAGGAATCTCAACACTCTCAGGCCACACACACAAAAAGATACAGAAAAATAACTAGACCCACAACACACGCAGACTACAGGCTCCACATACAGGAAAACACACACACACACGCGTTTCTCAGATAAATAAATCACGTACCAGCTCAGCTGGTAAGCAGATTTTACTGTTTTTCATCACTGATCATTTTTGCTTATCAAGAGCTAAAAAACGACCTCAGAGAGAGTTCAAATTACAACTAAACATGGTGGGGATAATGAGTAACACACACACAGAAGAAAAAGGGGAGTTTCCCTTAGAGCCCTTTCACACTGGGGCGGGGGGCGGCGTTGGTGGTAAAACGCCGCTATTATTAGCGGCGTTTTACCGTCGGTATTCGGCCGCTAGTGGGGCGGTTTTACCCCCCGCTAGCGGCCGAGAAAGGGTTAAATACCACCGCAAAGCACCTCTGCAGAGGCGCTTTGCCGGCGGTATAGCCGCGCCGTCCCATTGATTCCAATGGGCAGGAGCGGTAAAGGAGCGGTATACACACCGCTCCGAAGATGCTGCTGGCAGGACTTTTTTTACCGTCCTGCCAGCGCATCGCTCCAGTGTGAAAGCCCTCGGGGCTTTCACACTGGAATGCAAGCAGTGGCACTTTCAGGTCGGTTTGCAGGTGCTATTATTAGCGCAATAGCGCCTGCAAACCGCCCCAGTGTGAAAGGGCTCTAAAGAATAAATAAAGATGGATTCCAAGAAGTGAATGCTACATGAGTTTTCTGCCCTTACTCAAAACAAATCATGGAAAGATGGATGGATGGGGGAGTTTTAATATTAAAAAGGAGTTAAATCGCATTATCAGTTTGTGGTGCTCACATACAGTCTAGTTCCACTTTAAAACCATTGGTTTGGACTTGTAATGTAAAGTTCTAGGTCACCTGCTGCAGTCGTAGTTTCCTCCTCCTCTCCCGTTCCTGCTTCAGTATTGAAGCTTCTTCATTTGGACTGAGCCGCAGTGGGGCGACTTTGGCCACTTTCCTTTTCATGCTTTCCGTGTACATTAGTCATAAATCCTAGAATATAGGAAGGACAGAGATACTCAACTGGTAGCACCGCATCCTATGATAAAGTACTAAATGAGGGATAGGGCTGAATTGCCCAGGAGGATGGGGAAAAAGGACTTTTAAGGTGCTGTTTACATCAAAAATATAGTCAAAAAATTCTGTACAATCATATTAAAAAATGAAAAATTTTTATTGAGTTAGGTTAAAATAATTAGTGTCTCTCATAGAAAATGGGACATGCTTTTAAGAACAATATGACATTAATGAATATCACCCAAAATTGTTCACATTGGACAATGCAACATAAAGCAACTACTTAAAGGTGCCATGACAATCTGCCGCTCGACATGTTTAGCTCTAATACGAGCTTCTTCAGGAGTTTAAAGGCTGTGATTGTATTGGACTCAGGCTGTAATGCATCAATGCGACATAGATGTTTCAATTGAGTGGCGACTTGAGTGTCTCAATAGAGAGGCAAATTAGAATTTCCCGGTTCAAAATTAGCACTAATTTGCCTCTCTATTGAGACACTCAAGTCGCCACTCAATTGAAACATCTATGTCGCATTGATGCATTACAGCCTGAGTCCAATACAATCACAGCCTTTAAACTCCTGAAGAAGCTCGTATTAGAGCTAAACATGTCGAGCGGCAGATTGTCATGGCACCTTTAAGTAGTTGCTTTATGTTGCATTGTCCAATGTGAACAATTTTGGGTGATATTCATTAATGTCATATTGTTCTTAAAAGCATGTCCCATTTTCTATGAGAGACACTAATTATTTTAACCTAACTCAATAAAAATTTTTCATTTTTTAATATGATTGTACAGAATTTTTTGACTATATTTTTGATGTAAACAGCACCTTAAAAGTCCTTTTTCCCCATCCTCCTGGGCAATTCAGCCCTATCCCTCATTTAGTCATAAATCCTGTGTGCAGGAAACAGAGGGGACATTATGAAGAAATTGAAAATTATATATACACAGCGTTTTATAGCACTAAAGATGTCTACTAAATACCTCATGTCTGCAAACACTAGAAATCCCATTTTAGGAGTGAGCGGAGGCTGGTGCATCTGTAACATGTTACATGGTATGCCCTTAATATGGATACGTTACAAAAGGTGAAGTATCGTTAGAGATGCACCGATACCATTTTTTTATTTTATTTTTTTTTTTAACACCAAGTACCGATCAGGGTGGATTTGATTTAAATCATAATTTTTAAATAGCAACTGTCATCTCTATCCCACATCAGCTCCTCCTCTGACCTGCTGTTGACTCGCCGACAGTCTCATCCACTTTAATAGGACGGCCGGTGATGCGGCAGTGACAACAAGATGAGGGACGTGGGGGCAGCAGGTGAGTGGATGCCCGCCAACATGATCATCAGTACCCTGATTACACGTCTGGATGTCCTCTGCGAGGAGATGCCGCTGATTGGCTCTCCTCGCCATACACGGTCAGCGTGAGGCAAGGAGAGCCGATTACCGGCATTTCCGTGTTTACATGTGACCGGCTGTGATTGGACACAGCCGATCACATGGTTAAAGCGCCACGGCTCTTTACAGAGATTGGGGTCGTGCCGTGTCCTAGCAACATAACGCATGACCGTGATCGCCGCGCTGCGTAGCCCTGCAGGTGCGCCGTCATATGACATCCACCCAGGACGAGAGCCGCTCTGTCCCTCCGCCATTTGACAGTGGGCGGGCGGCAAGTGGTTAATTAGGGACGTGTGTTACAGTGCATTTATCAGGCATTTTGCTGCTTTCCAGATGTGTTCCATGCAGAAAAATGCAGCATGTTCTACTTCTGTTGACTGCACTGGAGTGAACTAAGGCCTTTGGACTCCATGTAACCTACTGTCCATGCGTTTTTGATGTAGAATAAAAATGCACTAGACCAGGGATATGCAATTAGCGGACCTCCAGCTGTTGCAGAACTACAAGTCCCATGAGGTATAGCAAGACTGACAGCCACAAGCATGACACCCAGAGGCATGATGGGACTTGTAGTTTTGCAACAGCTGGATGTCCGCTAATTGCATATCCCTGCAATAGACTGTGCGAGGTGTGAACCGGCCCTAAATGTCCCAATCATCACCTTATATTTCCAGATTATTTCTATAGCTACACTGATCATCTACAACCTCAACATTCCTTTTCTTTCAGTTTGGATAGAGTGGGGAAGGATTAGGATGGGCCGGGGCGTGTTCAGGATCCTAGTCCCAACCCACCTGCCCAATCCCGCCAGGAAGCTGACATTGCACGTCGCTAATCACAGGCAATCAGACATTTCCCGATTTGTGCAGCTGTAGACCAGGAAATGTCTCACTGCCTGTGATTAGCGGCGTGCAGTGTCAGCTTCTACTTCAGAACTGAGTGCTAAGAGAACTGCTGGTGCTGTCATGTTTTTTCTGTTATTGGAGGCTCTATTGGGGCTTGTTTAGACCACTCCACACATGAAGCGGAAGGAAAACCCCAAGATATTTACCTCCCTTCAGGAGGTCTGACATCCTTTGTCAGCATCTTCTACCCGGCTTCAGCCATCTTTATTGGCCGGCATGGGATGAGGTCACTCCTGCGCATGTTCTAGAGTTCAGTTAACCCGGCGCATGGAGAGCTGTGCTGGAACATCAGCTGAGCCTGCGCAGCTCAGTGTACATTCCAAAGACCTGTGTGCAGATTGTAAAAGTGGAACTTTTTGTTCCGCTTTAGGCCTCATGCACACAGGGCATTTGCTCAGTTCCTCTGAACATCTTTACTAATGGGAGGAGAAAGCAGCTTTAACCGCTTCAATACCCGCCTATAGTAAAATGACGTCCTCCTCTTTGTGGGGTGATATCTGAATGATGCTTGCAGCTAGATGCATCATTCAGATATCATTCTTTTCAGCTGCCGATTCTGTGCACGATAAGAATGATCATAGCGGCAGTTCCACCGCTTGATCGTTCTTATAGGCGACGGGAGGGGACGCCCCCCCCCTCCCGCCGCCATCCGGTGCTTCTCCGGGCTCTCCCGTGCCATCGGGGACCCGGAGAATGAATCGGCCGGCGCCGGATGTTGACGATAGAGATGACTGGTGACCAGATGGTCACCAGTCATCTCTAAACCGTGGGAGGCCCGGGCGTGACCCGGAACTAACCGAAGCCGCGATCGCGGCTGTCAGCATGAGATCGGTAAAAAAATTTTTTTCCGATCTCATGCTTTCCAGCCTAGAGGAGAGATGGAGAGAGGAGAGATGTGGGGTCTTATTGACCCCACATCTCTCCATAAAGAGGACCTGTCACATAGATTCCTATTACAAGGGATGTTTACATTCCTTGTAATAGGAATAAAAGTAATTTAAAAAAAAAAAATGTTAAAAAAAGTGTAAAAATAAAAAACATGAAGTAAAAAAAAAAATTAAATAATAAAAATTTTTTTTTAAAACGCCCCTGTCCCCGATAGCTCGCGATCAGAAGCGAACGCACACGTAAGTCCCGCCCACATATGTAAACACTGCTCAAACCACACATGTGAGGTATCGCCGCGTGCGTTAGGGCGTGTGCAACAATTCTAGCACTAGACCTCCTCTGTAACTCTAAACTGGTAACCTGTAAAAAATTTTAAAGCATCGCCTATGGAGATTTTTAAGTAATGAAGTTTGGCGCCATTCCGTGATTGTGCGCAATTTTAAAGCGTGACATGTTAGGTATCTATTTACTCGGCGTAACATCGTCTTTCACATTATACAAAAAAATTGGGCAAACTTTACTGTTTTGTTATTTTTTAATTCATGAAACCGTTTTTTTTCCAAAAAAAAGGCGTTTGAAAATTTTTTGCGCAAATACCGTGTGAGATAAAAAGTTGCAATGACCGCCATTTTATTCCCTAGGGTGTCTGCTAAAAAAACATATATAATGTTTGGGGGTTCTGAGTAATTTTCTAGCAAAAAAATAATGATTTTTACATGAAGTAGAGAAATGCCAGAATAGGCCCGGTATTGAAGCGGTTAAAAAAAAAAAAAAAAAAAAAAAAAAAAAACACACCCCACAAAAAAAACCTAAAGCCACATTTTGCAAACGCATTTCGGTACATCGAGCCTTTTGGCATTCATTCAGGTCATTGGCCAGAATATTAATTTATTCTGGCAAATTAAATGAATGAATGAATATGCACTAAACGCGTTTAGGAGGGCCAAGCATTTTTTTCTGCTCAAACGCTTCTCTCCCTGAAAGCTCAAGCAATGTTTTCTTTTAGCCTCTAATTGCTTTTCTTTAACCGCCTCCCTCATAGTAAAGTGACGTCGGGCGGGATCACCTCTTGTTCTGGGACAATGACATCGCCCCAGTCATGGCAAGCTGTGTCACCTGCCTGACAAAGGGGTCCTGCGAGACCCTGAAACGTTGCACTACCTGCTCTGTGATGTGATCATGCTTCAATAAAAAAAAAAAAAAAAAAAAAAAAAAAAACGTTGGGCGCTACTTGTCGATCCGTGGCATGCTGGCAAATATCCTCATTGTGTCCCTGGGACACGGCATGACCCCGATCTCAGTAAAGAGCTGATGATGCAACTCTTTACCCATGTGATCAGCTGTGTCCAATCACAACTGATCACATGTAAACACGGAAGTGCCAATAATCAGCTCTCCTCCTAGGGCTGGGAGATTTTCTTATAAAAAAACTCGATTCACGATTTGAAGCAAGTTTTTTTTTTCTTTGGAAACCGCGGCGGTCCTGAGGCGCTGCGGGCATGAGCTTTTAGGCGAAGCTGCGGCTTCGGCCTAGTCCACGGCGTCTGGCCAAAGCCGCAGGATGGAAAACCGGCGCGGAAAAAAAAAAAAAAATCTGAAAAAAAAATATCGATTTGCTTAAATTTTTAATCGATTTGACCTCTCAACTCGATTGAAGATTTAAATCGATTTTTTTCCCAGCCCTATCTCCTCCCCTCACACTGACAGCATGTGAGGGGAGGAGAGACAATCAGCAGCATCTCCTCGCAGGGAAGACCACTACATATCATCAGTGCCCTGATTACAGTGCAGCCCCAACAGAGCCCAGCAGTGATGCCAATTGGTGCCCATCATTTTTGGCTTTCAGTGCCTGTCCATCAGTGCCATCTACCAGTGCAGCATATTAGTGCCTCCTCATCGGTGCCCTTCAGTGACATCTCATCAGTGCCCATAAGCGCCACCTCGTCAAAAAACTACTTATTTACAAGATTTTCTGACAACCCCCCCCCAACATTTTGACTTTTTTTTAGCAAAAATTAATTTTAAAAACCCAGCGGTAATAAATACCAAATGAAAGCTCTATACGAGTAAAAAAAAAAAAAAAAAAAAAAAAAAGCACTATAAAAACGTCATTTGGGTAGAGTGTTATATGACCGCGCAATTGTCATTCAAAGCGCGAAAGCTGAAAACTGGCCTGGGCAGGAAGGGGGGAAAATGCCCAGTATTGAGGTTTAAGTGTCGATGTATGACGACCACAATAGGGTAAGAAAATAGTAATGTTTAGAGGCTGGAAAAACAAAAAAAGGATTAAATGCCCTTAAAAGCTGTATTTTTTTTTTTTTTTTTTAATTACGTCTAATGTGCAAGAGGCCTTAGTGATCCACTCTCTCTTTCTGTATATTGATGATGGAAATGTATTCATATCAATAAAAAAATCTAAGTACCTTCTTTGCTAAAGTCGGCCATAGATGGATTCGATTGGAGACGGCCGGTTCAGCAGGGACCAGACAAGATTCGATCCATCTATGGGCAGGCTGGTTGTATTGAAGCCAATCCATCGATCAACTTCAGTACAGCCAGCCTGTCAGATTTCTTTGCAAGTGATTACTGCCGGTAGGTGTAGCCACCAGCAGTAATTGTGTTTTGCCAGCTTGGAAGGCTCACTGTTGGGGAAATTTCCAACAGACAGAAATCGGAAACACTTGTCTTTAGTAGAGTAGCGGGGAGGCTGGAACCCCCTGGGCAGGTTTATCTGTTTGTTGCCCCTGTAGATTTCTCCTCATTTCCTGTCTGGTGAAGCACTGTCAGGGGGAGGACAGGAAGTGAGCGCTGAGCTCCATTGGACAGAAATCAAGAACAATTGTCTTTAGTAGAGTAGGGGGAAGGCTGGAACCCCCTGGGCAGGTTTATCTGTTTGTTGCCCCTGTAGATTTCTCCTCATTTCCTGTCTGGTGAAGCACTGTCAGGGGGAGGACAGGAAGTGAGCGCTGAGCTCCATTGGACAGAAATCAAGAACAATTGTCTTTAGTAGAGTAGGGGGAAGGCTGGAACCCCTGGCAGGTTAATATGTTTGCGTCCCTTGTAGGAGGTTTCTCCTCACTTCCTGTCTGGTAAAGCACTGTCAGGGGGAGGACAGGAAGCGAGGGGAATCTCCAACATGGGACACAAAAATAAAAACCTGCCCGGGGTTCCCGCCTTCCTCCAACTCTCCTAACGACAAGTGTTCCTGATTTCTGTCTGTTGGAGATTTCCCCTCATTCCTCCTCCAGACAATGCTTCACCAGACAGGAAGTGAGGGGAAATCTCCAACAGACAGTGTCTTTAGTAGTGTAGGGGGAAGGCTGGAACCCCGGGCAGGTTTTTATTTCTGTGTCCCCCATTGGAGATTACCCCTCACTTCCTGCCCTCTCCCTGACAGTGCTTCAAAAGACAGGAAGTGAAAGGAAATCTCCAACAGGGGACACAAATAAAAACCTGCCAGGGGTTCCAATCATCCCCCTACACTACTAAAGAAAAGTGTTCCCGTTTTCTGTGTGCAGGAGACTTCCCCGCACTTCCTGCCCTCCCCCTGACAGTGCTTCACCAGACAGGAAATGAGGGAAAATCTCCTACAAGGGACACCAACATATAAACATGGGGGGGGGGGGGTACAGGAAGTGAGGGGAAATCTCCTACAGGGGACACCAACATAAAAACAGGGGGGGGTACAGGAACTGAGGGGTAATCTACAGGGGACACCAACATATAAACAGGGGGGGGGGTACAGGAAGTGAGGGGTAATCTCCTACAGGGGACACCAACATATAAACACGGGGGGGGGTACAGGAAGTGAGGGGTAATCTCCTACAGGGGACACCAACATATAAACATGGGGGGGGGGGGGGTACAGGAAGTGAGGGGTAATCTCCTACAGGGGACACCAACATAAAAACATGGGGGGGTACAGGAAGTCAGGGGTAATCTCCTACAGGGGACACCAACATATAAACAGGGGGGGGGGGTACAGGAACTGACGGGTAATCTCCTACAGGGGACACCAACATATAAACAGGGGGGGGGGGGGGTACAGGAACTGACGGGTAATCTCCTACAGGGGACACCAACATATAAAACGGGGGGGGGGGGGGTACAGGAACTGACAGGTAATCTCCTACAGGGGACACCAACATATAAAAACGGGGGGGGGGGGGGGGGGGTTACAGAAAGTGAGGGGTAATCTCCTACAGGGGACACCAACATATAAACACGGGGGGGGGTACAGGAAGTCAGGGGTAATCTCCTACAGGGGACACCAACATATAAACATGGGGGGGACAGGAAGTGAGGGGTAATCTCCTAAAGGGGACACCAACATATAAACATGGGGGGGGGGGGTACAGGAAGTGAGGGGTAATCTCCGGGGGGTACAGGAAGTGAGGGGTAATCTCCTACAGGGGACACCAACATATAAACATATGGGGGGGTACAGGAAGTGAGGGGTAATCTCCTACAGGGGACACCAACATATAAACATGGGGGGGGGGTACAGGAAGTGAGGGGTAATCTCCTACAGGGGACACCAACCTATAAACATGGGGGGGTACAGGAAGTGAGGGGTAATCTCCTACAGGGGACACCAACCTATAAACATGGGGGGGTACAGGAAGTCAGGGGGTAATCTCCTACAGGGGACACCAACCTATAAACATGGGGGGGTACAGGAAGTCAGGGGTAATCTCCTACAGGGGACACCAACCTATAAACATGGGGGGTACAGGAAGTCAGGGGTAATCTCCTACAGGGGACACCAACCTATAAACATGGGGGGGGTACAGGAAGTCAGGGGTAATCTCCTACAGGGGACAGCGACATATAAACATGGGAGGTACAGGAAGTGAGGGGAAATCTCCTACAGAGGACAACATATAAAAATTGGGGGTACAGGAAGTCAGGGGTAATCTCCTACAGGGGACACAAACATATAAACAAGGGGGGGGGGGGTTACAGGAAGTGAGGGGAAACCAACATATAAACATGGGGGGATTCAGGAAGTGAGGGGAAATCTCCTACAGGGGACACCAACATATAAACAAGGGGGGGTTACAGGAGGTGAGGGGTAATCTCCTACAGGGGACACCAACATATAAACAAGGGGGGGGGTTACAGGAAGTGAGGGGAAATCTCTTGGCCAGGTTTGTATGTTGTGTGTCCCCTGTAGGAGATTTCTCCTCACTTCCTGTCTGGTGAAGCACTGTCAGGGGGAGGACAGGAAGTGAGGGGAAAATCTCTTGGAAACATTTCTCACTTCAGCATTCCCATTGGATGCCTATCAAACTCGTAGCAGCCACGGCTGTCCCCTCACCTCACTGCTTCCCCCCTCATTCCAGGCTCGCACCACAACAGGGTATCACAAGCACGCTGGAACTTGTGGTTCCGCAGCTCAGAGAGAAGATGTGATTTATATATACAAAGCATACAATACCCGCCGCCAGCTCTCCTCCGCAGACAGTACACCGTAGCGTCTTCCTAAACACACATGGCGTCACTTCCGGTCTTCAAACACCCCGCCAGTGCCGAGCCTGGCAGCGGGAATCATGGAGCTCCGTCACATGATCTGAAGGGGAAACAGGAGGGGCAGGACCACAAGGCGAAGCTCCGCCCTTTTCTTCCTCCAGAGCAGCGCCTGCTCTAATAACCCGGAAGTGATGTCATTACATCCCTTCCAGTCCACCTAAGTCTACCTAACAGCGTTCTGATAAAAAAAAATGACTTCAAGACAGCCGGGGCGTTTTGAATGCTTTTCAAGCGCAAAGGAGGGCTATTGGGGGTCTTATATAGACCCCCAATCCCTCCATAAAGGAGTATCTATTCCTGACTATTACTGTCACAAGGGATGTTTACATTCCTTGTGACAGCAATATCATTTATTAGAAAAACAATTAAAGGGACAGTGTAAAAAAATATATATATATATTTTTCTTCGTTTTTGCTAACCCTTTCACACTGAAGGCGCGCTGCAAAAACTGCTGATAAAACGCTGGTTGTTTTTGAGGCGTTAGTGGTGCGATATTCTAAGGTCACGTGACCTTAAAAAAAAATGCACACTTGAGCCCCCCCCCAAATTTTTTTTTTTGCTAGAAAATTACTTAGAACCCCCAAAAAACATTATATATGTTTTTTTTTTAGCAGAGACCCTAGAGAATACAATGGCGGTCGTTGCAACTTTTTATCTCACGCGGTATTTGCGTAGCAATTTTTCAAATGTGTTTTTTTTTTTGGAACAATAACAGTTTCATGCTTAAAAAAAAAAAAAAAAAAACATTAAAGTTAGCCCAATTTTTTTTGCATAATGTGAAAGATGATGTCACGCCGAGCAAATAGATACCTAACATGTCACGCTTCAAAATTGCACACACTCATGGAATGGCTCCAAACTTCGCTACTTAACTTCGCTACTTAAAAATCCCCATAGGGGATGCTTTAAATTTTTTTTTTACTTTTTTTTTACTGGTTACATGTTTTGAATTAGAGAGGAGGTCTAGGGCGTTCATGGCAATACCTCACATGTGTGGTTTGAACACCGTTTTCATAGGTGGCGGGACTTACATATGCATTTGCTTCTGCGTGTGAGCACACGGGGACAGGGGCGCTTTAAATTTTATTTTTATTTTTTAGTTTGTATTTATTTTTTTTAGTTGCGTTTGTAAGACCGCTGCGCAAATGCAGTGTGACAAAAAAGTATTGCAACAACCGCCATGTTATATTTTATTCTCTAGATAGGGTGTCTTGGAAAAAAAAAAAATATATATATATATATATATATATATATATATATATATATATATATATATATATATATATATATATATATATATATATATATATGTGTGTTTGTTTTTGGTCTCAGAAAAAAAAAAAAAAAAGCCAAGAAGTTAATTTGGCTACAGTGTGGCATGACTATAGGATTGCCATTCAAATTGCAGCAACTCTGAACACTGAAAAACAGCCTGGGCAGGAAGGGGTTAAGAGTTGGCTGTTTGCCAAGTAGCTTGAGTGACGTCACAGTGCAGTCACAGTACAGTGAAAGCACATATCAGAGAGCAGGCAGGCAGGAGCCGTTCATTCGTTCTCAGAGCTTTGAATAGTGAGCAGGTAAGTTAGAAGCTCTGTATATAAAACATCATTCTAATTATTCCATCTGCTGCTATACACGCTAAATACACGCTATATAGATGTATACACGATATATATACTCCAGATTTATTGAAAATAAAGGTCTCGTTCTGTTAGCACAGTAAGCTCCGCCTACAGACGTCATGATAGGTTTTTACTTACAGTGAAAACAACACTTGGGGGATGACTCCTCCTCCTCCTGTCCAACCAGGACTGCTGATTGGAGATCCGACCAGGTCTCCTGCTCTAAAAACCCGGAAGTGATGTCATTACATCCCTTCCAGTTCATCTAAGACCTAACAGCGTTCTCATATGCTTTTGAATGCTTTTCAAGCGCAAAGGAGGGATTTTGGGCGTCTTATAGACCCCTGATCCCTCCATAAAGGAGTATCTATCCCTAACTATTACTGTCACAAGGGATGTTTACATTCCTTGTGACAGCAATAACATTTTTTAGAAAAACAATTAAAGGGGCCGGGTAAAAAAAGAAAAAAATATATATACATTATTTCTATATAGATATCTCTCTCTCTCTATATATATATATATATATATATATATATATATATATATATATATTTTTTTAACCACTTCAGCCCTGAGCCTCTTTTTGACACAAGTTAAAATCATTTTTTATTTTTTTTGCTAGAAAATGACTACAAACCCCCCCATACATTATATATATTTCTTAACACACTAGAGAATAAAATGGTGGTCATTGTAATACTTTCTATCACACCGTATTTGCGCAGCGGTCTTACAAGCGCACTTTTTTGGAAAAAAAAAATTATACATATATATATATATATATATATATATATATATATATATATATATATATATATTTATTTTTTTATTTTTTCCCAGACACCCTACCTAGAGAATAAAATATAACATGGCGGTTGTTGCAATACTTTATGACACACTGTATTTGTGCAGCGGTCTTACAAACGCAATTTTGGGGGGAAAAAATACACTTTATTGAATTAAATAATAAGAAAACAGTAAAGCTAGCCAAATTTTTTTTTATATTGTGAAAGGTGACGTTACGCTGCACCCAAATAAAATTGATGTCCTTTTTTCCCCACAAATAGAGCTTTTTTTTTTTGGTATTTGATCACCTCTGCGGTTTTCATTTTTTGCGCTATAAACAAAAAAAGAATGACAATTTTGAAAAAAAAATAAAATTGTATGATATGAAGATTTTAGCCACTTCGTCCCATTACACTGCATGGGGGGGAGGATGTTTGGCTCAGTCACTTGTCTGGTTGTGATGTAAGCTTCATGTCATCTTTCTGGGCTGCCCAAAAAAACAAAATATCAGTTTTGAGTGGTCTGATCCCTGAAAGCGGAGTTCCACCCTAAAGTGGAATTTCCGCTCATCGGATTCCCCCCCCCCCCTCCGGTGTCACATTTGGCACCTTTCAGGGGGGAGGGGGGTGCAGATACCTGTATAATACAGGTATCTGCACCCACTTCCGGGTATAGCTAGCCGCAGACTCCCCACCCACCCCCGTTGTGTTGTGGGAAATACACAGTTCCCACAACACAACGGGGACCAGTGTAGACGCGCAGCGCGACTCGCGCATGCGCAGTAGGGAACCGGGCAGTGAAGCCGCAACGCTTCACTTCCTGATCCCCTCAGTGAGAATGGCGGCGGCAGCACCCGAGGATCGAGGGACGGTTCGGTCTCGGGTGCCGACATCGCTGGTTCCCTGGACAGGTAAGTGTCCTTATTTTAAAAGTCAGCCGCTGCAGTATTTGCAGCTGCTGACATCTAAAAAAAAAAAATTTTCGCCAAACTCCGCTTGAACTTCAATAAAACCTGCCCAGATCCTCTGAATTCATTGCTTTATGGGATCAGCATTTAATCATTAATGGTCCAATGAACTTCCTACTGACATTCGTTGTAGTTTGTTGTGTGATATGTGTGTAATGTGTGTGTAATATGTCTGTAAAACAAAAAAATTATCTTTTTTTTTTCTCTTTGTAGGGGACAGAATTTTTCAAAAAGCGATTACAGTTTTTTTAAAGGTTGTTTTCAGAAAATCGGATCCAATCAGTAAGTATCTGTTTTTTACTCTCATCCTACATCATATATAACATTGTATTATTGTCTCGTTTTGTTAAATAGCGTTGCCTATGTCCATTTCTTTTATTATATATGAGCAATTGGTGATTTTACAGAGCAGTTCATTTAGTGTATGCCGGGCATCACGGTAAGGTTTGCGGTGAACCCTTTACCCTTGGACCCCATCATAAGGCTCCAGGGGCTGCTATGTTAGTTGTCCTATACCTCTGTAAATAAACCCAATCCAGCAGTAGACAAAGTCACCAAAGGGCCCCATTTACCTAATTCCCAAGCATAAACCTTTCTAGGCAAGATTGTGATACAAACAAAAAAATGACCCACAATTTTGAAAAAAAAAAACTGTATTTTTTTTACTTTCTGCTATAAACAAAAATGTAAAAAATCACATTTTTGCATCAATTTAGGCCAATATGTATTCTGATACATATTTTTGGTAAAAAAAAAATCCCAATAAGCGTTTATTGATTGGTTTGCGCAAAAGTCATAGCGTCTACAAACTATGGGATATATTTATGGAATTTTTTTTTTACTAGTAGTGGCGTCGATCAGCGACTTATAGCATAATTGTAGCAAACAAATTGGACACTAACTGACACTTTTGACACTTTTTTGTGAACCGGTGACACTAATAAAGTGATCAGTGCTAAAAACATGCACTGTCACTGTACTAATGACACTGGCTGGGAAGGGGTTAACATCAGGGGTGATCAAGGGGTTAACTGTTAATCTGGTGTATTAGTGTACTGTGTGGGAGGTGTTTTTACTTACTGCTTTGCAGGAACACAGAATTTATGCCTTCCTGACAGAATGGTGATCTGCCTTGTTTACATAGGCAGATCGCCGTTCTGCCTGTGTACCGAGCAATCAGCGGGTGCCGGTGGACATCGAGTCCACAGGACCAGCTGATCAGCTCCCACTGTGTACAATCACAGCAGTAGTGAGCCACCGGCAGCCCACACTCACGCCCGACACCAGGAAGTATAGGATCTCATATATTTACGTGATCCTGTGCAGCGCGGCTGCAGGAAAACTGCTATAGGGCAGTCAGGAGCTGGTTAAATACCACTAAAAGAAAGCCCTATTTGTATGAAAAAAACATGATAAAAATTTCATATGAGTACAGTGTTGTGTGACCCTACAATTGTCATTCAAAGTGCGACGGCGCTGAAAATTGGCCTGGGCAGGAAGGGCTTTAAAGTGTCTGGTATTAAATCCATTAAAATACTTAAGTCACCAACTGATTAGAAAATGCTTTTAAAGAAGTTTAATATAATATTAAAGCTGAATTTCAACCACGAGTTTTAAATGGAAGTGGAAAGGGTTAGCACCTCAGTTGGGTTTTTGCTGTCTGTGACCCAACTGGGAGGATTCTACTCACTTCCTCTCCTGCTGAGATGACAGGAAGTGAGGAGAAACATTCCCAGTCAGGACATAAAAAAAAAACATTGATACCTTGGAAACATTTGAACCCTCTCCCCACTCCATCCAAATCTAAAATAAAACATTTTGAACAGAGTTCCACTTTAAAATTTGTACTTAAACTTACCATCTTTATTTTTCTTTATAGGATAAAATGGATAAGAAAAAATTAAAAGAACAAAAAGTTGCTGATAAAATTGCACGGCAACAGTGGAAAGCTGCGCAGGACAAAGCTTTCCAAGAAAAAAGACGTGCAGTGGCATCAGCAAAAGCAAGGAAACAAGCGAAAAAGAGGGAGATTGAGGAGGTGAGAGGGAGAGAACTGCGGAAGATAAGAGAGGAGAGGAAGATGCTGCAGTTAGATATAAGGAGACAGAAAGAACTGAATGAGAAAGAAGAGAAGGAGAGGAGCATGAGAGATGAAAGAGACAGACAGGAGAACGATAAGATACAGAGGAAGGACAGAAGTATGCTACTGGAAAGACAGAAGAGAGAGGCCGAGAAAAACTGGGAGAAAGAAGGACGCCTAATGAAAGAGGCTAAAGAGAGAGAGGAGAAAAGACAAATAGAGTGGAAGCAGAAGGTTACGAAGTTCAGAGCGGTTGGCGATGAAAAGCGAAGAAAGTCTATCGCTTCCGCCGCTAATGAAATGCTGAAGGCCATTTGTGCAAGAAAAGAGAGAAAACCAGCAGCAGATAGAAAATGGGAGCAGGTGCTAGAGAAGAGGATCAGAAAGGAGAACGAGAGAGAAGAGAGTAGAGAAGTGGGAGTAGGGGGAGAAGAGGTCTCTTCTATGAAAGTCATAGAGGAGAACAAGAGAGAAGAGAGGGCAGGAGAAGACAGTAGAGAAGGGGGAGAAGGGGGAGAAGAGGTCTCTTCTATGAAAGTCATAGAGGAGAACGAGAGAGAAGAGAGGGCAGGAGAAGACAGTAGAGAAGGGGGAGAAGGGGGAGAAGAGGTCTCTTCTATGAAAGTCATAGAGGAGAACAAGAGAGAAGAGAGGGCAGGAGAAGACAGTAGAGAAGGGGGAGAAGGGGGAGAAGAGGTCTCTTCTATGAAAGTCATAGAGGAGAACGAGAGAGAAGAGAGGGCAAGAGAAGACAGTAGAGAAGGGGGAGAAGAGGTCTCTTCTATGAAAGTCATAGAGGAGAACAAGAGAGAAGAGAGGGCAGGAGAAGACAGTAGAGAAGGGGGAGAAGAGGGAGAAGAGGTCTCTTCTATGAAAGTCATAGAGGAGAACGAGAGAGAAGAGAGGGCAGGAGAAGACAGTAGAGAAGGGGGAGAAGGGGGAGAAGAGGTCTCTTCTATGAAAGTCATAGAGGAGAACAAGAGAGAAGAGAGGGCAGGAGAAGACAGTAGAGAAGGGGGAGAAGGGGGAGAAGAGGTCTCTTCTATGAAAGTCATAGAGGAGAACGAGAGAGAAGAGAGGGCAAGAGAAGACAGTAGAGAAGGGGGAGAAGGGGGAGAAGAGGTCTCTTCTATTAAGAATGTCAGAGAGGAGAACGAGAGAGAAGAGAGGCCTACAGAAGAATGTAGAGCAGTCAACTTGGTAAGTATCCTGTAATGTTATACTGATTAGTTAGTTATAGTTAACTAGGTTAACTAAGAAAACCCCATGTCTATAAAGTACAGGCTTTCACAAACTACAGCAGAGGAAGGAAGAACAAAACCCTCTGAATAGCTGGAAGCCATGTTACCTCATTGTGGGGGGGGGGGGTTGTTCTGGGGAAGTTACATTTAACATGGAATTGCCCCTTGTTAACCTCCCGTTCTTTAGTAATTGTTCCTTTCCTGGAGAACTGGGGATGGTCGGTGATGGCAGAATCTGATTCTAGCACTTATTCCAGGGGGATGAGGATAGTGATAAGGACATGGGCTCTTTATGCCCAATCCACGTACTTCCCAAGCACAAACTTTAATGTACTATGTATAGATGAGCCCCTAAGTCCCAGGGGGGCCTTATGCAGCTGCATAGTTTGCATAGATAGGCCTGCTCCTGAATTTCTACCCCCCCCCCTCCTTTATTTGGGATCTTCAGATCTTTATTTTTCCAAATACTGTCTGATTAGTAACTCTTTGTAAACATGCTTTAAAAATCTAATGATATTAAAGCAGAACACCAAGCAAGACAGTTCATGGATTTCAGATAGAATGGGGGAAGGGTTACAACCTCAGTTGGATTTTTATTGCGGTCTGCAACCCTGATGGGAGGATTCCACTTACTACTTCTCCTTCTGGGATGAAGTAAAGGGAAGCTTTCCAAGTCAGGGCACAGAAAACAATATAAACCAGGTTGAACTCTTTCCCCACTTCATTCACATCTAAAAGAAAGTGTAGAGTTCCACTTTATAATCTGTCCCCCCCCACTGCCTTCTGGGAGACACACACAGATCTCAGAAGACAGCGGGACCATTCAGAAAGCGCAGTGCAGCTCACGCATGCGCAGTGGGAAACAGGCTGTGAAGCTGCATGGCTTTACTTCCTCTTTCCCTTAGTAAGGATGCCTGTCACTCCTGTGTCCATTCATCACTGAAGCATAGTAAACTATGTTTACTATGTTTCAGTTTGTAAATGAACAGGAAGCCTTGGAGCACTTCCTATTCGTTCATCTGTGCAGCTGCGGCTACAGAGAAAGGGACTGATAAATCTATGATCTCAGTCACTTTCAGCAGGGGAAAGGGGACCCTGTCAGGTAGGCTGTATGGGGCCCAGTGATTTCTATCAGCAGCCCTGCCTATACTGTACACTGAATTATCAGCCACCTATGAGGCTGACCTCTTCTATGGAGAAAATTACCTAATGATAAAAATTGGCTTATTTGGGGAAACTCATAAATCATATATGACATAAAGTCCTAAACTGTCCGTGATGTAGCTGAAGGTGAAACTCCTGTGTTCTATCCACTAATAAATCCTTTCCTTTTCCACAGTGCCCTGTCCTATGCAAATGCCATGGCATCTCTTGTAAATGCAAAAACGAGAAGGAAGAAATGATGGAGAAAATGAGGAAAGAGAAGAAGACAATAAAGATGGCAAAACAAGACCAAGAGAGAGAGAGGAAGAGAAAGAAGAGGGAAGAAGAAGAAAAGAGAAAGGAGAAAGAGGAGCGAATGAGAGAGAGGGAAATAAAAGAGAGAGAAAGAGAAAAAAGAGGAAGAGAAGAGGAAAAGGCCAGGGAAGAGCGGGTTATGGCATGGAGGGTGATAGTGCAGCAGGCAAAAGAGGAAAGTATAGAGAGTCAGATACTTTTAAGAGCGTACCGTCTACGGATACAAGATTGGGAAAAAGAGCACAGGGTACATCTTAGGGAAAGCCAGGAGAGAGAGAGAGTAAAAAGGGCAAGAGAAGAGGAAAAGGCCAGGGAAGAGAGATTGAGAGCAGAGGAAAGGAGAAAGATAAGAAAGATGTTAATAAAGATAAAGAGAGAACAATATACGATGTACGGATATGGCATATGGAACAGAGTAGGGGTAGACGGGGTTTTTTACAAAGGAGGGATTTGGTAGTTTTTTGTGTCTAAAAGGGAGTTATGGGGAGGTTGTGCTAGGAGTGGGGATTAAACATATAAATGTATAAAAATAGTGTGTGACTGTGGGGGGACATTAGAGTGTAAGCTCCTCTGGTACAGAGACTGTTGTGACTGGCTCAGTGATCTCTGTACAGCACTGCAGTATATGTCAGAGTTATAAAAATATATAATAATAATAATAATAGTGTGTGACTGTGGGGGGACAGTCACACACTATTAGCTCTGACATATACTGCAGTGCTGTACAGAGGACATTGAGACAGTCACAACAGTCTCTGTACCAGAGGAGCTTACACTCTAATGTCCCCCCCCACAGTCACACACTATTATTATACATTTATATAGCTCTCTACCCCGCCAAGCCCTGCTAAGGGAGACACAGGGAGGACCCCTCTGTGTATGAAATAATATAATATAATGTAATAAGGCTGTGAATGTTGGTTAGAGTGAGTGCTGGTGTATCAGGGGAATGCCAGAATCAGGGCCTGTCAATATAGGCATTTCCCCATGCGTCTGCGTGGTAGAATTGCACATCGCCGCGTACCGTTTCACAGTCAGCGGGTACGAGCGCGTGTCCCGAATGGATCAGCTCACGTGGGTGCACGACGCAGCGCATCAATACGAACGCGTGCACGCACATTGGGACGTTCCCCTGGCGGGCCTATATAAAGACAGCTATGCCCTGTGTTTGTTGCTGGTTTGTCTTTTCAGCTCCTGTAACCTGTTCCTGAATCTGTGTACCTGTGCCTACCCGTTGTGACCTGGACCGACCCCGACTCTGCTTGAACCTCTCTTGTGCTTGACCCTCGGCTGCCTTCTGGACTTCGCTACCTGCCTGACTACCTGTGTTTGACCCTCAGCCTGCTCCTGGACTTGCCTCTGCCTCATCCTACTGTGGATTATCTGCCTGCCTGACCACCTGTGTTTGACCCCCGGCCTGTTCTTGGACTTTGTCTCTGCTTACCCAGTGTTAGACTATTTGCCTACTTGAATATCGGTGTTTGACCCCTGGCCTGCTTCTGGACTTCTGCCTTGTGGTTGACCCTCAGTATCCGGCTCAGCCACCCTGCACGGATCTCTTCTCTACCTGAAGAATCGCCCAGCTCCTCTGCTACCTGCTGGCGACCCGTGCTTCTTCGTGCCCAATACCCGCTGTGCCATTCCCAGAGGGTATCGTGCGCCCAGCGGCAAGGGGAGCCTCTCTCAGCAACTCGGCCTTGGTAAGTACCTGACATGGTGAGAGTTGGGGAGAGGGGTGTGGGCTTGATGTGAACAGTGTGGGGGGGGGGAGGGAGTGTCAGAAGTGATGGGAAACTAGTTAGAAAGCAAGAGGAAGGGAGGGGAAGAGGGAAAGGAAAGGGAAGGGGGGTAAAGGGGGGGGAGATTGAGGGGAAGGATAGAGAGGGAAAGGAAAGAGGGGAAAGGAAGGGAGAGGTGGGGGGGGTAAAGGGGGGGAGAGTGACAGGAAGGCTAGAGAGGGAAAGTGGGAGGGAAGTGAAGGAGAGGGAAAGGAAAGAGGGGAAAGGAAGGGTGGGGGGCGGGAAGGGGATCGAGTAAGGATAGGGGAAAGGGGATAGAGTAAAGATGAGGGAAAGGGGATAGAGTAAAGATGAGGGAAAGGGGATCGAGTAAAGATGAGGAAAAGGGGATCGAGTAAAGATGAGGGAAAGGGGATCGAGTAAAGATGAGGGAAAGGGGATCGAGTAAAGATGAGGGAAAGGGGATAGAGTAAAGATGAGGGAAAGGGGATAGAGTAAAGATGAGGGAAAGGGGATAGAGTAAAGATGAAGGAAAGGGGATAGAGTAAAGATGAAGGAAAGGGGATCGAGTAAAGATGAGGGAAAGGGGATCCAGTAAAGATGAGGGAAAGGGGATCCAGTAAAGATGAGGGAAAGGGGATCCAGTAAAGATGAGGGAAAGGGGATCCAGTAAAGATGAGGGAAAGGGGATCCAGTAAAGATGAGGGAAAGGGGATCGAGTAAAGATGAGGGAAAGGGGATAGAGTAAAGATGAGGGAAAGGGGATCGAGTAAAGATGAGGGAAAGGGGATAGAGTAAAGATGAGGGAAAGGGGATCGAGTAAAGATGAGGGAAAGGGGATAGAGTAAAGATGAGGGAAAGGGGATCCAGTAAAGGAGAAGGGGGGGCGGGCGTGGGGAAAGAGAGAGAGGGGAAGGGGAAAGAGAGGAAGCATAGGAGAACCAAGGAGGAGGTGATGGGTTACGTTTATGGGGGGGCGGGAAAAGGGAAAGGAACGGGGGGGGGGGGAAAGGGGAAGAAAAGTGAAGTGTACGTAAAAGGAGATAGCTTACCTAGGTTTCAATTGCAAACTTTGAGCACATGTAACTTGATGACGTGACAGTGATGTTTAAAAATAGACGGAGTATGTTAGAACCACTGTGTCCCTGAGCTTACAGTGCAACAGGACAGGGGATTTGAATTAAATCCAGATGGACAAACTTCCACTAGAGAAGGGGAAAACAAGAAAAAGATACCTGTCTTTAGAGTGGCATGGGGTGCATCAAATTGAGTATATAGGCATATGAGAAAAGAAATATTACCTTAGTGTTTGTGTGTGTTGGTGTCTCCTCCCAGCGTCTCAGACATAGAGAAATGGACCGCTGAGAAGAGACAGGTACACTGTGAAGTTTATAAAGGGAGGGAGGTCCGACCATGATGGCTCTAGAGGGGCAAGGAGGAGGGATCCCTTTGGTCGCTCGTGCCACCCAGACCAGGGATCCGGAGTGGATCCAGAGCGACTGGAGCGGGCTCATCTGTCCACTGAAAGGGCCGAGGGGGCACACGCTTTAGGGCTGCAACTAACGATTATTTTCATAATCGATTAGTTGGCCGATTATTGTTTCGATTAATCGATTAATCGGTTGATAAGCTTAAAAAAAAAAAAAAAAGTGTTGTGTATAATTTAGTTAATATGTAAAGTTTTAAAAAAAGGCAATTTATTCTTAAATATCTCTATGCAGTGGTAAATATAAATAACTATATGGTTAGGGAGCAACATATCTAATCCACTCTGATAATAACAGACAGAAGAGATATACTGTATATACTATTAGAGGAGAGATATACTGTATATGCTATTAGAGAGATATACCGTTTATATAGATATAACGTTTGTTCGATTTTCTAATCGTTAGTGGGGTCAAATTGACATTCATTTTCAACCACGGTGACAATTTGGAAATAACAGAAAAACTTCTTGGTCAAAGGAATTTTCAGACGGTGTATGTGGTTTTTGTTCATTTTAAAAACACAATGTTAAAAACAAGTGAAAATTTCAAACATTCTTTCATTCAGCGAATGTACAAAGATTTTTCGTCTGAATATTCTCTTCTGAAAATTGATCCGCGTGGCCAGCATAAGGCTCGGTACACACCTATGCAGTTTGCTTTTGATATGTTTCTGCAGTGCTTTTTGCTGTGCGTTTTGATTTTTGCACACGTGATTTTGCTGCAATTTGCATTTTTTTGCATTTTTTGGCCAATTTGTTGTTGGGCAGATTAAAAAACACAAATTGCTACAAAAAACACATGCTTTTCTGCAGCTTTTCCATTGAAGTGTATTGAACCAAAAAAGCACAGTTTTGCATAAAAAAAGTCCCTGACCCTTTCCAAATACCCAGCGGCTGAAAAAAAGCATAGATGTGAATGTGTCCCATAGGAAACCATGTAAATGAACTGCAGTGCCTTTCTGCAAAAAGCACCAAAAAACACATAGATGTGAACCAGGTCTAAGACGTTTAGTAACATAATGGGGTTAAAAAAAAAACTAAAATTAGCCTTTTATAGTACAAAAATCAGATAATCTCTATTGTAAGGGATTCATTTTTTTACTGTAGAACTGTGAAAGTAACATTTACAGTAGCGATTATTTGCTCTTTTTGTATTATAAAAGGCTCAATTTAATTTTTTTTAACCCCATTATGTTACTGGCCGATTAATCGATTATGAAAATAGTAATCGATTATTTTCCTAATCGATTAGTTGTCGATTAATCGATTAGTTTCAGCCCTAACACGCTTGTAGAGTGCATGTGCAACCCCCTGATCCATAACCCATCGCCGTGACTTCCTGAGATGGAAAGGAAGGCCGTTCCCGCAGCCTCAGCTGTGGTTGGCGGCCAGAGGAGGGTGGGGATAGAGCAGCGGAACGAGAGGGGGGATGGATCATTTTTGGCGTGGCACCGGAACTGACACACATAGGGGCGTGCGTCGAGGGCGCTGCATTCCAAGCAAGCAGACGTCCGGAAATAGGACAGCCCGGAAGTTGTCCAATGCCGGTGTCCCCGGACGGCTTGCCCGAGAGGAAGCCTCTATGGGGTCCCAGATGGAAAAGAAAGGGAGGACCCCATAGAGGCTTCCGCGCGGGCAAGCCGCCCAGGGACACACACACACACACACACACACACACACACACACACACACACACACACACACACATATATATATTCCAGTTAAAAGTGCGGACATGGTACAGGAGATGGTCAGAGGCTGCGGACATGGTACAGGAGATGCAGAGGCTGCAGACATGGTACAGGGGATACAGAGGCATGACACGCGCTATTTTTGTCCCTCCTGTCCTGACCATCCTGGTCTTTGCATTGTGAATGTTTTGAACGCTACCACTCACTAGTGGAGTTTTAGCATAGTGTACAGCACTGCACAGACTAGGACACTCTTACACAGGGTCTCCAAAGATGCCATCGCATTTTGGGAGACCCGAACCGGGAACCGTTACAGTTACAACCACTACAACCATTACAGTTACAAAAAAAAAAGTTAAAAAAAAGTTTAAAAAAAACCCAAAAAAGATATATATATATATATAAAAAAAAAAATAGTTGTCGTTTTATTGTTCTCTCTCTCTCTATTCTTTCTCTATTGTTCTGCTCTTTTTTACTGTATTCTACAATGGAATGTTTTATTGTTACTATATTTTAACATGTTTGCTTTTCAGGTATGTAATTCTTTTATACTTTACTGTTTACTGTGTTTTTTTGTTGTTAACCATTTTTTTGTTTTCAGGTACGCCATTCAGCTGCAGCACGGGTTTAGTTTTCTTGACAGCAACAGTGTTTGCTCCCACGATATGTAAAGCCGTGACTCCAGCGCTGTCGGAGGTGATTTTACCACCACAGTTAAAAAAAAAAAGAGCATATATGCCGAAGCATGGGGGCAGCAGGGGTGGAGGAGCGATTTGCTCCTAACATTAGGGGCGGATGCCCCCATCCTTCGGCATATATTTTTTAGGCACAGATTGCGTTAAAAAATGTTTTATTTTTACTATGTTTTATTGTATTTGCTTTGCAGGTGTGGCAAGTCTTACTGTTATACTGTAATGTTACTTTGTTTTATTGTTAACCATCATTTGCTTAGCAGGTACGCCATTCAGCTGCAGCACTGATTTACTTATCTTGACAGCAACAGCGTTTGCTCCCACGATAAGTAAATCAGCGACTCCAGCGCTGTAGGAGGTGATTTCACCACCACAGTAAAAACAAAATGGTGCATGTATGCCCATCATTAGAAGTGGGTGGATGAAGGGCGGTATTCTAATGGTGGGCATACCCACCGATCAATCTCTTTTTTTCGTTCAGCCCACAGGCTGCATGAAAAAAAGGACATTACAATGTATGCCCAACAAGGACCAGCAATGTACTGGTATGTTGCTGGACTTTGAGTGGTTATACCAGAATGATGCCTGCAGGTTTAGGTATTATTTTGGTATTATTCTTTTCAGCCAGCGGTTGGCTTTCATGTAAAAGCAATCCTTTTGGCTAATTAGCCTCTAGACTGCTTTTATAAGCAGTGGGAGGAAACATCCCCCCTCCCTCCGTCTTCCATGGTTTTCTCGGGCTCTCCTGTCCCAACAGGGAACCCGAGAATGCAGTCGGTGGTTCTCCCAGCTGACAATAGAGCTCATCAGAGACCAGAACGGCTCCAATCAGCTCTATGGCCTAAGAAACCGGAAGCTACAAGCATTTCATGACTTAGGTTTCGCCGGATATAAACAGCACCATTGGAAAATTGGCAAAGCATTTTTTCACACCGATCTTGGTGTGGTCAGATGCTTTGAGGGCAGAAGAGAGATCTAGGGTCTAATAGACCCCATTTTTTTCAAAAAAGAGTACCTGTCACTACCTATTGCTGTCATAGGGGATATTTACATTCCCTGAGATGACAATAAAAAGGATAAAAAAACGAAAGGAACAGTCTAAAAATATAATAAAAAAGCAAAATAAATATTAAAAAATAAAAAAATAAGCACCCCTGTCCCCCCGTGCTCACACGCAAAGTTGAACGCAAGCGTCGGTCTGGTGTCATACAGGACCCCGAAAACAATTCACCGCCTTCAGGCTTTCTAAGGGCATAAAATGGTGATTTCACTCACTACCTATCACAGTTTCGGAGGCCATAAAATGTCAAGATAGCACAACCCCCCCCCCCCCCCCCCAAATGACCCCATTTTGGAAAGAAGACACTTTTTGCTGAGAGGCATGTTGTGTCCCTGGAATATTTGATATTTTGCCACAAGTTTCGGGAAAATTAAAATTAATTTTTTTTTTTACACAAAGTTGTCACTAAATGATATATTGTTCAAACATGGCATGGTTATATGTGGAATTACACCCCAAAATACAGCTGATTATCTGTACATTCTATCCATGGTGCTTTGTACATGATTTGTTCCTGATTTTACAATAAAGAAATTTCGTTGGATGATACTCTCCTGGTGTGCGGCTGTCCGGACTTTTTTCTTCAATCACAACAACTATTTTTGGGTTTTTTTATTTTTTATTTTTTACATTTTTTATGGGTTTTTTTTAAACTTTTTTTTGGAACTGTAAAAACTTTAAACGTTCCAGGCTAGGTTCTCTCAAAATGTGATAGCTAGTTTCCTGACTATCTAACATCTTTCGAGACTCTGTGTGAATGTGTAGACCAGGGGTCTTCAAACTGCGGCCCTCCAGGTGTTCAGGAACTACAATTCCCATCATGCCTAGTCATGTCTGTGAATGTCAGAGTTTTACAATGCCTCATGGGATGTGTAGTTCTGCAACAGCTGGAGGGCCGTAGTTTGAGGATCCCTGGTGTAGACTGTGCCATGTTGTACCCTATACTAATAATCCACTAGTGTGTGGAAACAGTCCTAAAGGCAGAGATCAGGTTGGCCAGGACAGGAGGGACAAAAATAACAGATGTCACTCCTATATCTGCGTCTATTACAGACACAGCATCTTTTTGGGGTGCTCTTTGGGTCGGGTACATCTGGAAAATGCCTCTCATGCAGCCGGCTCACTGCATCTGGATTGGGAATTTGGGCCACAGCATCTTCTAGATACAAAAGGGCTGCCATGATCTCTTCCTGCAATTTTAGGAAGGATCCACTTCTTCCTGACACTTTGTATACTACATACACGTAACACACGGCCAATTGAAATAAATATACAGACACTTTTTTGTACTATTGTCTGGCCCTTCTGGAAATTACCGTATATACTCGAGTATAAGTCGAATTTTTCAGCACATTTTTTTGTGCTGAAAGTGCCCCCTCGACTTATACTCGAGTCAAGCACTTTTCTGCAGCAAAAAAATTCATTTTCCGAACCGACTTTGGGGCCCCGTATCTCAGGGACACTTGGTGCTAGGAACCCCAAATTTGGTGTGCAAACCCAGTGGAACTGGTACCACAACATATCCAAAGCTGAAGTTCCTAGGACTAAGTGGCCCCGAGATACGGGGCCCCAAAATCGGTTCGGAAAATGTCATTCTCTGCTGCAGAAAAGTGCTTGACATTTTCTGAACCGACTTTGGGGCCATATATCTCAGGGCCACTTGGTGCTAGGAACCCCAAATTTGGTGTGCAAACCTAGTGGAACTGGTACCATAACATAGCCAAAGCTGGGGTTCTTAGCACTAAGTGGCCCCCAGATACGGGGCCCCAAATTTGGTCAACTGTGTCCATCTGCAGCAATGTCATTTCGGGACCCTTTGGGTTCAGAGACCCCAAATTTTGGCTGCAGCCCTGGGGCATCTAGGAACCCTTAACTACTGAGTTTGAAGTTAAGGGGACCTATGGCTGCAAATGGGCACAGTGAGGCATGCAAATGGGCACAGTGATGCTGCAAATGGGCATTGTTGACCCTCTTTTCCACTTACAGTAGCTGTGCATTTCTCACCCTCGTCTTATACTCGGGTCACTAAGTTTTTCCCATTTTTTTTGTGGTAAATTAGGGCCTCAACTTATACTCGGAACAACTTATACTCGAGTATATACGGTAAGTACAGCTCCATCATCTGGTCGTTGAAGTCCACCCCTCCCATTTTAAGGTTGTATTTGTGGACACGGAGGGGCTTCTAAACAACACCAGTCGCTGTTGCAGTTTGGATTGTCGTATCTGCGTGAATGGAAGACGGAATGAAAAGTTCCATTTGTCCTTCCACTTTACTGCAAGCAATTCATTATATTTCAAGCAGGCTCTCTCCCCCAGTCTAAGTTGGATATTTACAAGCCATTGGGGGAAGCCACATGCGCCAATTCCAAATTCAAAAAGGTGTCTAAAAAAGTGTCACACTTCTAAAAAAAATGGCCACGTACAAGTGGTAACCCTTCCTGAATAAGGGTGACACCAAGTCCCAAACAATCTTGCCTCTTCTCCCTATGTAGTCTGGGAAGTCGGGGGGCTCCACGCTGCTATCTTTTCCCTCATAAATCAGGAAAGCACATGTATACCCTGTTGCCCTGTCACTAAGCTTATACATTTTGACCCCATATCTGGCACGTTTGCTGGGGAGAAACTGTTTGAAAACAAAGCGGCCAGAAAACTTAATGAGGGACTCATCTACACAGACAACTTGTTTGGGCGTGTAGAAGTCTGAAAATTTTTGGTTGAAGTGATTTACGAGGGGCTGAATTTTGTGGAGCTGCTCATATTCAGGGTCACCCCGAGGATGACAGAGTTCATTGTCACTGAAGTGCATAAATCGCATTATATTCTCGTATCTATGCCTGGCCATAGCAGCAAAGAACATGGGCATATGATGAATTGGGTCTGTGGACCAATATGACCGCAACTCTTTTTAGTAATGCCCATGTTGTGGGTTAGGCCCAAAAATGTCTTAAGTTCGGAAACCGAGATATACGTTTCCATGAAAATTGTCTGGCAAGGTTCAAATTTGGGTTTTGCGGCGTTAAATTGTTCAGCATATAAATTGCTTTGGTCCACAATAGATCCATACAGATCTTCGGTGAGAAACAGCTCCAAAAAACCAAGGGGCGATAAATCTGCTGTTTCCACCTGAATTCCTGGTGGGCCAGTGAATGGGGGAAGTACAGGCGCTGCAGAATCTGTGGGCACCCAATCATGATTTGCAAGCGCAGTGGGAAGGGCACTATGGGCTCTATGGACCTGCGTTCGAATTCTTGGTGGCTGTGGGACACTACTTGTGCTAGCCACCGTTCCAGCTTGATCTGCACTTAAGGAACCCGCCACGTCACCAAGTGTTATCACAGTGAAGGTTTGTCTATGACCAGGATGTACTAGGCCGCTGGTGCTCGCCAGTTTACCAGAAGGTTGAGCGGCACTAGTACCGGCACTCTGCTGCATACGGGAATCATGTGATTGTAGCACCTCAGCAACCTGGGAACGGGTTGACCTTAGCAGAGACCTCTACTCTGCCGTCAGAACTATCTGTCAGGGTGCCGCTGCTCTCTACAGGTTCATATTCTGAGCCTGATTCTGACAGAGGACTCCCATCGCTCTCATCTGTAATGCTCAGAATCCTGTAGGCCTCTTCACTAGTGTAACTTTCATTTGACATTTTGGCCACTAAATTTATAGGTAACTAGTGTGACTCACAGGTAAAAAAAGCACCTGTCTGTCAGAGACTGCTTGAACCGCTACAAATAAAATGGAACTGCCAGCGCTAGCAGAGATCAGGCCTGACTCTGCTAATGCTGCAGTTTTGTGTATTGTGCATCGGAAGTGACAATGATCTTCTGACACTGCACTTGTTGGGGAGGGAGGGGGGGCGGAAGGGCTAAATGCAGGTGCTGGCAATTGTTGGGGCTAATCCTGCTAACGCTGCGTTTTTGGTAACACTATACTTTTAAGGACGATAAAAAGGTAATGAGGGCAAGGTGTGTAAAAGGGGAGGCCAATATCCTAGCAAATATAACTATAAAAAGAGATATGCACTATAAGTGCATTTAGGTCGCCCTTAATGGATATTTGTACTGGCCAAGAATGAGTATTTATCTCATAGATTGTTTTATATAGAAGTGCACTAGAGTGCCATCTTTATTAAACACATTCAATATATAAAAAGTGACAGTAGAAGATACAATTGTATAAAGTGCAAATACAAACACTGTACATTCAATTGCATATAGAGGATATAGCACCCATGTGCCTACAGCCCGCAGCCTGTATGTAGAGGATCAGGCGGATGAGGTGTATAGCACGTGACCCGACATGTTTCGGAAATAGGTATGTATTACTCCTTCATCAAGGGATTTATGATTAGGTGCTCAAATCTATCTGTAAATATCAAAAGACAATAAAAAAGTAGTAGAAAATATCTATATCGTCATAAATTGTATGCGACTGCATTTTTGCAATATATGCGATTTTAGTAATTATTGAAAAAGTAGTATAAGAAAGGTCTAATATGGACTAATTATACTTACATCAATTTGATTCATAAAAACAAGCAGAAAATGACAAAGAACAGCGGTTAAACCAGGGAAGCAGGCTGGCTTTTGGTTCACATAGCACAAGGTGGGCAACCAGGAGTGTAATGCAGAGCGTTGCAGCACTTTCACAAGGGATGGCCGATGGAGATCTGTGTGTTTGGAAAGTGATGTTGTAAATGTACAAGGCATATAGTAAATGCTTTGCTGAAAGACAAAGTAGTCGTTCAGCTATAGTGAAAGGGAAGGGTAAGCATGTAGGGTAAGTATTCAAGTATATGGAACAAAGTATCTAATCAAATTACCTTGTGGCTGTTTAGTGATCTCTCAAGACTCAGACCTCCAGGCAGCAGTTCAAAAGACTGACAGATGCCAGAGGAGTGTCTGTGTCTTAAATAGGACAGCTGATTGGACGTCAGCCAATCAGTGTCCACTCCACGTAATCAGCTGCATAACAGGCAGCCATGTGTGAAGATCAGACATCCCCCAGACGACGAGGCGCGCGGCGTAGCCACGCCCTTAAGGGCGTGATGACGTCACGCGTCTCGACGTCACCGGCGGGTATGCGGTCCCGGCGCGAGTAGCGGAGCTCACACAGGGAACCGTACAAGAGCTCGTCCACATGCAGAAGGCCCATGGGGCACGCAACCAGGTGCTGCCCCATGGCCATGCATGCGTGGAGCTTACCCGCCGGGTGTCCGTGCGCACGCACACATTCCACATCAAGGAGAAAATGCGCCATCTTGTGGATGGATTTGAGAAGTGAACAGGGATGGATCGCAAAAAGCCAGCCTGCTGTACATAAATACATAGATAAGAATAAAGGTAAATAAATAAAGAAACAAAAAAGCAAAAAAGAGGAACATAATATGCAATTGACCAAAGGTTACATATGGACAATTTTTTGAAATAGCAATCAATTTCAAACAATGTTGATGGAGTAAACAAAGTCTTAAAGTATTCATAAATTTAGAGCGATTCATATTTCAACGGTATAGAGAACCCAGATATACACATTGTTCAGACATATAGTGTGGCGATGATTTTAAATCAGAGACAGTCTAGATATATATAGACACAATATCTTATATCTATACCGGTATCTATCTGGAAATGTTCTACTACATCGATGGATACTATTTAATACATAAGATATGGAAGCTGACAAGGAAAAATAAAAATAAAAGTAAAAAATTGGTAGAATACATTGTTGTTAGATAGGGAGGTAAAAGGGAACAGTAAGTTGTGTTGAAAAATCCCTACAAGTCCAGTTCACAGACCCCTGATGTGAAACCGGGAAGAAAAGGTTTAAAGTTAAAGGCCCCGTTGAGGCCAGGTGGATGGTTTGCCCGTAGATTATGTATCCATCTCAGTTCGCATTGGAGAAGACGCTTGTTAAAATCTCCTCCCCTTGGACTGAAGTGGATGCGATCGAGGGCTAAAAAGTATACTCTGGGAGTTGATGAGGGATGAGCCATTGCCATATGACGACCAATAGGGAGGTCAGGGTCGCGTTTGCGTATGGTGCCAAGATGTTGGTAAATGCGTTTCCAGAACTCGTTTATGGTCTTACCAACATAGTAGCACCCGCATTCGCAGGTAAGTAGATATACTATTGCTGGGGTTTTGCAGTTAACATAATGCTTGGGGGTGAACATTTGACCATTGGGCAGAATAATATTTTTTCGTTTGTCCATGTATTGGCAGTAGTGGCAGCCCCCACACATATACACTACCGTTCAAAAGTTTGGGGTCACATTGAAATGTCCTTATTTTTGAAGGAAAAGCACTGTACTTTTAAATGAAGCTAACTTTAAACTAGTCCTAACTTTAAACAAATATACTCTATACATTGCTAATGTGGTAAATGACTATTCTAACTGCAAATGTCTAGTTTTTGGTGCAATATCTACATAGGTGTATAGAGGCCCATTTCCAGCAACTATCACTCCAGTGTTCTAATGGTACAATGTGTTTGCTCATTGGCTCAGAAGGCTAATTGATGATTAGCAAACCCTTGTGCAATCATGTTCACACATCTAAAAACAGTCTAGCTCCTTCCAGAAGCTACAAAACTGACCTTCCTGTGAGCAGATTGAGTTTCTGGAGCATCACATTTGTGGGGTCAATTAAACGCTCAAAATGGCCAGAAAAAGAGAACTTTCATCTGAAACTCGACAGTCTATTCTTGTTCTTAGAAATGAAGGCTATTCCATGCGAGAAATTGCAAAGAAATTGAAGATTTCCTACAACGGTGTGTACTACTCCCTTCAGAGGACAGCACAAACAGGCTCTAACCAGAGTAGAAAAAGAAGTGGGAGGCCGCGTTGCACAACTAAGCAAGAAGATAAGCACATTAGAGTCTCTAGTTTGAGAAACAGACGCCTCACAGGTCCCCAACTGGCATCTTCATTAAATAGTACCCGCAAAACACCAGTGTCAACATCTACAGTGAAGAGGCGGCTGCGGGATTTTGGGCTTCAGGGCAGAGTGGCAAAGAAAAAGCCATATCTGAGACTGGCCAATAAAAGAAAAAGATTAAGATGGGCAAAAGAACACAGACATTGGACAGAGGAAGACTGGAAAAAAGTGTTGTGGACAGATGAATCCAAGTTTGAGGTGTTTGGATCACAAAGAAGAACGTTTGTGAGACGCAGAACAAATGAAAAGATGCTGGAAGAATGCCTGACGCCATCTGTTAAGCATGGTGGAGGTAATGTGATGGTCTGGGGTTGCTTTGGTGCTGGTAAGGTGGGAGCTTTGTACAGGGTAAAAGCTAAGGAAGGCTATCACTCCATTTTGCAACGCCATGCCATACCCAGTGGACAGCGCTTGATTGGAGCCAATTTCATCCTACAACCGGACAATGACCCTAAACACACCTCCAAATTGTGCAAGAACTATTTACAGCAGAAGCAGGCAGCTGGTATTCTATCGGTAATGGAGTGGCCAGCACAGTCACCAGATCTGAACCCCATTGAGCTGTTGTGGGAGCAGCTTGACCGTATGGTACGCCAGAAGTGCCCATCCAACCATTCCAACTTGTGGGAGCTGCTTCTAGAAGCGTGGGGTGCAATTTCTCCAGCTTACCTCAATAAATTAACAGCTAGAATGCCAAAGGTGTGCAATGCTGTAATTGCTGCAAAAGGAGGATTCTTTGATGAAAGCAAAGTTTGATGTAAAAACAATGTTATTTCAAATACAAATCATTATTTCTAACCTTGTCAATGTCTTGACTCTATTTTCTATTCATTTCACAACGTATGGTGGTGAATAAGTGTGACTTTTCATGGAAAACACAAAATTGTTTGGGTGACCCCAAACTTTTGAACGGTAGTGTATGTTCCCAATGCTTTACATGGATCGCCTCTGCAGGTTTTGTACTCGCTATTGACTATTTTGTCTCCTATGGACGGTGGCCTCCTATAGGTGACTGTTGGAGCACTGGGGACAAAGGGGGCCAAAGTTTGGTCGTTTGGTCCATAGTTAACAAGTGCCAATATTTGTTTAGAATGCGCTTTATCTGCCTATGTTCTGATGAATATGTCGTGATGATTCTGGTTGTTTCATCTTTACTGGGTTGTTTTTGTGCATTGAGTAAGTCGCGACGGGATTGATTGAGCGCTCGTTTATACGCTTTTTTTAAACAGGTGTTTGAGTATCCTCTTTCGAGGAGTCTCTTTTTTAGAATGTTCGCTTCCGTTTTAAATCCAGCGTCATCGGAGCAGTTGCGGCGTGCTCTTAAATATTGGCTATATGGTATGGAGGTTAAAAGGGGCTTGGGATGGAAACTACTTGCATGCAGCAAGGAATTACCAGCTGTGGGTTTTCGGTATAATTCACTGGAGAGATTGCCATCTGGTGATCTTTTGATCAATACATCCAAAAATGTAATTTCATTTGGGCTGTGGGTCATTGTGAATTTTAAATTAAAGTCGTTCTTGTTAATACAATTGAGAAATTCATATAGTAATTCAGTTGGCCCGTCCCATATCAGGAAAATATCGTCTATGTAACGTCGCCATGTAATGACATGACGCATATACATAGACAGCGACTCCTGAACAAGCAGTGAATGTTCCCACTCCCCCAGGTACAGGTTGGCGTACGATGGGGCACAACATGTCCCCATCGCCACGCCCTGTACCTGGAGGTAGTGGGAACCATCAAAGCAAAAGAAATTATGGTGGAGGATGAACTCAAGAGAGGTCAAAATGAATTCAATGTATTTGGGTTCAGAGTCGCTGTATTGTTGCAAAATGTGTTGTATGGCCGATAGCCCTTTGGCATGGGGGATAGTGCAATACAGGGATTCCACATCGATGGCTACCAATTGGGTGCCTTCTTCTATGTGTATATCCTGAATAATCTGTAAAAAATGAATTGTATCGCGTACATACGATGATAGGCAAGTAACTAGAGGCTTTAGATGGTTATCAACTACACGACTGAGATTTTCTGTTAAGCTTCCGCAGCCTGAAATAATAGGTCTGCCCGGTGGTTTTTTCTTTTGTTTATGCAGCTTCGGTAGCGCATAGAAAGTTGCCTCTTTAGGGTGGCTGGTCCTAATAAACTCCCAAAGTTGTTTGGGTATTGCATTATATTGAAATGCAGTGTCAACAAGTGTATAAAAGTCATGAGTGAATTTATCCAATAAGGATTTAGAGATAGGACGATACCACTCAAGATTTTGTAGTATGTCCATACACATCTCAGTGTATTGTGCACTGTCCATAACCACGACGTTGCCACCCTTGTCAGAGGGTTTGATGACAACGTCGTGGTTACGTGACAGCGCCTCCAGAGCCAACCGTTCATCACGGCTGAAATTGGAGTGTGGATGTGAAAAGTTTTTCATTTTGTTGATATCTGTTGATACCAGTTTGAGAAAAGCTGCAGCGTTGGGGTTGGAGCTAGGCGAGGGATATAGGGTAGATTTGTTTTTCAATGTACATACTTGCGTGTGTGAAGTAGGTGTAACATCCATGTTCCTATCAGGGTCAAGTGTATTTTCCTGGGTCGGAGGATTTTCGATTTCGTTTTCGTCTAGCAAGGCAACAAGATTATCTAGTGCTTGAATCTCTTGATTTGTAAGCTTCTGTTCCGTCATAGGTTTTTTTGCATATAAACTTTTAAGTAGGACCTTGCGGATGAATAAATGTATATCTTTGATGGCTCCAAATCTGTCCAAACGGGTGTCTGGGCAGAAAGTGAGGCCACGTCCTAGAACAGCTAATTCGTGTTCATTAAGTGGGTATGATGATAAGTTGACTACATTTAACGTGGTTGATGTTGACTGATCTTGTGGGCCTTGGATGACTGTGTTTTTGTTTGTTTTTGATGCGTTTGCATGCGACCTCGCATTTGATCTAAAAAAGTTCCAGGGAGCATAGATTGTGATTGTGGTGTAGTGGACATAATAGATGATGTATTCAGAGACGATCCGGAACAGCTAGCCGGAGTCTGTACATCTGATGTGTCGCTGTTAAGGTGGTGACTTAAATGGGAGCCATTACTTGCCTGTGAAGGGGAGCTCTCCATATGCGAAGACTCGTCATATGATTCATTGCCCTGACGACGCCGTTTAAATTGTCGACGACCCTTGTTATGAGTGGAGGGCTGTAGGGAAGAAGAAACAGATGAGTGCGCAGAGAATTCAGATGCGTTTTTCTGTTTATTTTTTTGTGGTTTTTTGGAAAATTTATTGTTTGTATTGGTTTGCCATTTGTAAGCTCTACCGTCTTCAAAGGCCTTCCTATCACGTTGTAGTTTTTTGTCCTTTTTAATTAGTATATCTTTGTTAAACTCTTCTAGATGTCGTTTTAGTCTTTCTTCTGACTCAGAGAAGGACACATGGGTTCTTAGTGGTGACATTTGATTTTGTAATTTTTCCAATTTGCCATCTATATCAGCTATACGTTTGGTATATTCATCAATGAGCAACAGCATCATTTTTCTTGAGCATTCCTTTAGGTTCTCCTCCCATACCACTTTGAAGCTGGGGTCTATATGTTCAAATGTAGGGAAAATTTGTACCCTAAGTCCAAAGGGATTTAAATTGGCCGCAATGTAATCTTTAAAGGATTTAATATGCCAATGCAAGAGAGATTTTTTCTCCAACAGTTGACTTAGGGTGGAGAAAGTTGTAGACAGTTCAAAATCAAGAGATTCTTTCCTTTCAAATTCATTATGTACTTTGGACATGAAGTCCGTCCAATGACTTCCTTGGTATAAGGCCATGCGGACAGAGAACGAGAAAACAGAAATAAGGAAGGAAAAATCAAATAATGCAATCTAAACTAGTCCATTATATATACATACGTTGCTTCTCATAGAAGAGGGACTTACACCGGTATTTACTACCTATCATGAAAGATAAAAAGGTAATGAGGGCAAGGTGTGTAAAAGGGGAGGCCAATATCCTAGCAAATATAACTATAAAAAGAGATATGCACTATAAGTGCATTTAGGTCGCCCTTAATGGATATTTGTACTGGCCAAGAATGAGTATTTATCTCATAGATTGTTTTATATAAAAGTGCACTAGAGTGCCATCTTTATTAAACACATTCAATATATAAAAAGTGACAGTAGAAGATACAATTGTATAAAGTGCAAATACAAACACTGTACATTCAATTGCATATAGAGGATATAGCACCCATGTGCCTACAGCCCGCAGCCTGTATGTAGAGGATCAGGCGGATGAGGTGTATAGCACGTGACCCGACATGTTTCGGAAATAGGTATGTATTACTCCTTCATCAAGGGATTTATGATTAGGTGCTCAAATCTATCTGTAAATATCAAAAGACAATAAAAAAGTAGTAGAAAATATCTATATCGTCATAAATTGTATGCGACTGCATTTTTGCAATATATGCGATTTTAGTAATTATTGAAAAAGTAGTATAAGAAAGGTCTAATATGGACTAATTATACTTACATCAATTTGATTCATAAAAACAAGCAGAAAATGACAAAGAACAGCGGTTAAACCAGGGAAGCAGGCTGGCTTTTGGTTCACATAGCACAAGGTGGGCAACAAGGAGTGTAATGCAGAGCGTTGCAGCACTTTCACAAGGGATGGCCGATGGAGATCCTCTATATGCAATTGAATGTACAGTGTTTGTATTTGCACTTTATACAATTGTATCTTCTACTGTCACTTTTTATATATTGAATGTGTTTAATAAAGATGGCACTCTAGTGCACTTTTATATAAAACAATCTATGAGATAAATACTCATTCTTGGCCAGTACAAATATCCATTAAGGGCGACCTAAATGCACTTATAGTGCATATCTCTTTTTATAGTTATACTTTTAAGGACGCTACTATAGTTCTGATCTGATCAAAGATATTGATTAGTTCAGACTATACTAGTAATAGAGGTGTATAGTGTGTGTGTGTTAGTGTTACTGGCAATCAAAGGGTTGAAATGTATTAGTGAATATGTGGCGGGTACCCTGACGCTATCTGGGACTGATGCTATTGCAAATTTGGCATCACCAGTGACACTAATACAGTGACTAGTAAAATATCTGTGCACTGTGCCTAACGACACTGTAACAGGGAGTGAAAGGGTTATCTGGGGGGCGATTAGGGGGTTAAATTTGCCTAACTATGTGTTTTACTGTATGTTTGTATGCTCCATGAGAGAAGATCTCGTCACATCCTTTGCTTGTGTTTTGTAAACACAGGCACACGATGATCTCTGATTCGCCAGTACTGATCAGCAGGTCCAGATCAAAAATCATTGGCTTGGACCTGTAGATGGATCGGTGCTGGAGCGAATCGTGGCACCACCGGGTGGGTGGGCGCACGTGCCGCCCTTCCCGGAAGCGGCGATTACAAAGTAGGTACGTGATCTGGTGCAGAGGGGTTGCCCTGCCGCAGTAAATGTGCAGCGGGTGGTATGCTACTGGTTAGAGCTAGGCGTATCAAATGCTTGAGCGTTAATTAACCACTAGGCGTCCGCGCTATAGCCGAAAGACGGCTACAGCGCGGACTCCAATTGCCGGGAGGGCGTCCCTGGACGGCCTCCTGTTTACTTCCGCATTGCGCGCTCCCGCGGGCGCGCATCGCGGAAGTTTTGTGCTGGCCGTGTCCCTCGGACATAGCCAGTCACAGATCGCCGTAAACGGCCAATGACAGCGGCCGTTTACAGTGCGATCGCTCTGCCAATGAGAGAGGATCTCATATGTAAACATATGAGATCATCTCTCATCGCCGGCTCTCCCTCCTCACACAGAGACAGCGTGTGAGGAGGGAGAGCGAACCGCTGCGGCGGTAAGTGTAAAGAAAAAAAAAAGAAAAGAAAAATAAAAGTGTCCCCTGCTATCTGTCCCTGCCATCTGCCCCTGCAATCTGTCCTGCCATCTGCCCTGCCATCTGCCCCTGCAATCTGTCCTGCCATCTGCCCCTGCAATCTGTCCTGCCATCTGCCCCTGCCATCTGCCCTGCCATCTGCCCCTGCCATCTGCCCTGCCATCTGCCCTGCCATCTGCCCCTGAAATCTGTCCTGCCATCTGTCCCCAGTGTCATCTGTCCCCAGTGCCATCTGTCCCCAGTGCCATGTATAAGTGCCATCTGTCATCAGTGCCATCTGTCATCAGTGCCACCTGTCAGTGTCACGTGCCATCTGTCATCAGTGTCACGTGTCATCAGTGCCACGTATCAGTGCCACCTGTCATCAGTGTCATCAGTGCCACGTATCAGTGCCATCTGTCATCAGTGTCATCAGTGCCACGTATTAGTGCCATCTGTCATCAGTGCCACGTATTAGTGCCATCTGTCATCAGTGCCCTGTATTAGTGCCATCTTTCATCAGTGCCACGTGTCATCAGTGCCACATATTAGTGCCATCTGTCATCAGTGCCATTTGTCATCAGCGCCACATGTCATCAGTGCCACATATTAGTGCCATCTGTCATCAGTGTCACGTGTCATCAGTGCCACGTATTAGTGCCATCTGTCAGTGCCACGTATTAGTGCCATCTGTCATCAGTGTCACGTATTAGTGCCATCTGTCATCAGTGCCATGTATTAGTGCCATCTGTCATCAGTGCCACATCAGTGTCAGTGCCACGTATCAGTGCCATCTGTCATCAGTGCCACGTATCAGTGCCATTTGTCATCAGTGCCACGTATCAGTGCCATTTGTCATCAATGCCACATGTCATTGTCCTGGTGCTCCAGGGCCTTCAAAAGTGTAATAGGTAGTCAACAAATTAGATGTGTAATTTATGCTCCTAGAACGCCTGATGGCGCTCCCTACATGTTGGGCCTCTCTATGTGGCCAGGCTGTGAAAAAGTCCCACACATGTGGTATCGTAATACTCAGGAGGAGTAGCAGAATGTATTTTGGGGTGTCATTTGTGGTATACACATGCCATGTGAGAGAAATAACCTATTACAATGACAATTTTGTGGGGGGGGGGGGGAATCTTCATTTTGCAAAGAATTGTGGGAAAAAATGACAACATCAAAAACCTCACCATGCCTCTTACTAAATACCTTGGAATGTCTACTTTCAAAAAAGGGGTCATTTGGGGGGTATTTGTACTGTCCTGACTTGTTCGGGTGGCAAGAAATGAGATAGGCCACCAGTACTTCAGGTGTGATCAATTTTTTATGATTTGCTCCATAACTTGTAGACTCTCTAACTTTCACAAAGACCAAATAATATCCACTAATTTGGGTTATTTTTACCAAAGATATGTAGCAGTATAAATTGTGGCCAAAATGTATGAAGAAAAATTACTAATTTGCAAAATTTTATCACAGAAACAAAGAAAAATGCGTTTTTTTTCCAAATTTTCGGTCTTTTTTCATTTATAGCGCAAAAAATAAAAAACCCAGCGGTGATCAAATACCACCAAAATAAAGCTCTATTTGTGTGAAAAAAAGGACAAAAAATTCATTTGGGTACAATATTACATGACTGAGTAATTGTCATTCAAAGTGTGAGAGCGCTGAAAGCTGAAAATTGGTCTGGTCACGAAGGGGGTTTAAGTGCCCAGTTGTCAAGTGGTTAATTTAAATGGCCACAATAGTTTATTATTCAATTATTATTATTATTATTATTATTATTCAAATTAACATAAATAATGTGGGAATGTCAAGTGTTTCTTTAAAAATTAAATAAACTAAGAATTGACCCCAAAGTTCAAAAATATTGTGACACTAATGGGGCGTACACACGGTCGGACTTTTCAGCTACAAAAGTCCGACAGCCTGTCCGACAGACTTTCGACTGACTTTTGGCGGACTTTCGATGGACTTGCGGCGGACTTTCTAATGAACAGACTTGCCTACACACGATCACACAAAAGTCCGTTGAATTCTTACGTGATGACGTACACCGGACTAAAATAAGGAAATAAGGAAGTTCATAGCCAGTAGCCAATAGCTGCCCTAGCGTGGGTTTTTGTCCGTCGGACTAGCATACAGACGAGCGGATTTTTCGACCGGACTCGAGTCCGTCGGAAAGATTTGAAGCATGTTTCAAATCTAAAGTCCGTCGGATTTGAGGCTGAAAAAGTCAGTTGAAAGTCCGGAGAAGCCCACACACGATCGGATTACCAGCCAGCTTTTGTCCGTCAGCGTCCGTTGGACTTTTGTAGCTGAAAAGTCCGACCGTGTGTACGCCCCATAAGGCATTCTATAAAGTGCAGTGTAAAAGAGTGTTTCATATATTCAAATTGACATGAATAATGTGGGAGTGACAAGTGTTTCTTTAAAAATTAAATAAATTAAGAATTAACCCCAGAGTTCAAAAGTATTGTGACACTATGACATCCTATAGAGTGCAAGAATTTTCCTTTTGGGTGAAGAAATATGTGTAATAAATATAAAGTGTCAGTGCCGGAGATTGCATATATACTAAAACTAAATATATTATTTCGGTACTATATATAATTATTTAATGAAAATCACCCCCGCATCCAAAACTATTGTGACAGTATGGCGCCCTCTCAGGGGCAAACTCCCTTTGACAGTGAAAAAATGTGTTTAATAAAAATAAATATAAAGTGTCAGTGCCAAAATCTGTTCGTTATAGTTCTCAGGGGAATTGTTGGTATACCCACAGATTGAAATTACATTAAGATAACACATATGACAAATCGCATATCCTGTGAAGCTTATTACATCTGCTGATATTTTATAATATAAGGGTTTTCATGATTCTCATGCGATTTGTCATATGTGTTATCTTAATGTAATTTCAATCTGTGGGTATACCAACAATTCCCCTGAGAACTATAACGAACAGATTTTGGCACTGACACTTTATATTTATTTTTATTAAACACATTTTTTCACTGTCAAAGGGAGTTTGCCCCTGAGAGGGCGCCATACTGTCACAATAGTTTTGGATGCGGGGGTGATTTTCATTTAATAATAATATATAGTACCGAAATAATATATTTAGTTTTAGTATATATGCAATCTCCGGCACTGACACTTTATATTTATTACACATATTTCTTCACCCAAAAGGAAAATTCTTGCACTCTATAGGATGTCATAGTGTCACAATACTTTTGAACTCTGGGGTTAATTCTTGATTTATTTAATTTTTAAAGAAACACTTGTCACTCCCACATTATTCATGTCAATTTGAATATATGAAACACTCTTTTACACTGCACTTTATAGGATGCCTTAGTGTAACAATATTTTTGAACTTTGGGGTCAATTCTTAGTTTATTTAATTTTTAAAGAAACACTTGCCATTCCCACATTATTTATGTTAATTTGAATATATGGAGCACTCTTTGATACTGGGGTGATAGGAATTTAACCCTCAGTTTTTCACTTGCTTTATGGTTCTTCACATACACGGTCATTGGTCGAGTTTTGACCATATTTAGGCACATCAAGGGGACAGACCCTACAAGCACTTACGCTAATGAACAAAGGTTGCAATTTATCCACCATTAAATATTTTATTGTACAATAGGGCAGCGCCATTTTTCTCCCAGACCACCTTTCATATCTATTCAATTAGACCCCTTTGGGGAACTAATTAGGGAGAGGCTGCAGCTCGTATATTGTCCGAAGCGCGGATTTATCTATCTATGATCTATACTAGCGGCCCCAGCAGTTTAGGGTTCCCAAAAACGCAGTGTTAGCAGGTATCAGGGCTGATCCCGCTAACACTGCGTTTTGCCCCTCAGCCCAGCCCAGCCCACCCAAGTGCAGTATCGATCGATCACTGTCACTTACTAAACACTAAACACACATAACTGCAGCGTTTGCAGAGTCAGGCCTGATCCCTGCGATCGCTAACAGTTTTTTGGTAGCGTTTTGATACAGTCACTAACAGTCAGGAGCTTTTTTACCTGTGAGTCTCACTAGTGTACCACTAAATTTAGAGCCCAAAATGGCAAATCGAAGGTACAGTAGTGAAGAGGGCTACACGTTTCTGAGCATGACAGATAGTGAAGAGGAAGTCACTCATCTGTCAGATTCAGGCTCAGAATACGATCCTGTAGACGACAGTGGCTCCATGACAGATAGCTCTGATGACGGAGTTGTGGTCCCTGCCAAGGTCAGGCGTACCAGACCCCAATCTTCTTCTTCTGCTGTTGATGTGCAAGAACCGCAGGTCCCTCGTATGGAGCAGAACAGTACTAGCGCCGCTATTCCTTCTGGTGAACTGGCAAGCACCAGCGGCCTAGTACACCCTGGTCGTACATCCAGCACTGCAGTATCACGTGGTGACGTGGCGAGTCCCATAAGTGCAGTTCAAGCTGGTGAGGTGGCAAGCACAAGTAGTGTCCCGCTGCCACCAAGAAGACGAACACAGGCTCGCCGTGCCCATAGTGCCCTTCCTGCTGCATTCGCCAATCCTAATTGGGAACCCACCACTTCTGCAGCACCCGTACTTCCCCCATTCACTGGCCAACCCGGCATTCAGGTGAAAACAGTTGATTTTACGTCACTGGATTTTTATTCGCTGTTTTTCACCGAAGATCTCTACAGATCTATTGTGGACCAAAGCAATTTGTACGCTGGTCAACACATCGCCACTATTCCCCAGTCCTCCCTTGCCAGAGATTGGAGACCAATTACGGTCTCCGAATTTAAGGTCTTTCTGGGCCTTTCCCTCAACACGGGCATAACTAAAAAGAGTGAGTTGCGGTCATATTGGTCCACTGAACGCTACCATACACTAGTTGAGTATTATAGGGCGTACACACGGTCGGACATTGATCGGACATTCCGACAACAAAACCCTAGGATTTTTTCCGACGGATGTTGGCTCAAACTTGTTTTGTCTACACACGGTCGCACAAAGTTGTCGGAAAATCCGATCGTTCTGAACGCGGTGATGTAAAACACGTACGTCGGGACTATAAACGGGGCAGTGGCCAATAGCTTTCATCTCTTTATTTATTCTGAGCATGCGTGGCACTTTGTCCGTCGGATTTGTGTACACACGATCGGAATTTCCGACAACGGATTTTGTTGTCGGAAAATTTTATCTCCTGCTCTCCAACTTTGTGTGTCGGAAAATCCGATGGAAAATGTCCGATGGAGCCCACACACGGTCGGAATTTCCGACAACACGCTCCGATCGGACATTTTCCATCGGAAAATCCGACCGTGTGTACGGGGCATTAGCGTAGGGTACAGCACTGCACAGACTAGGCACACTTTCACAGGGTCTCGCAAGATGCTATCACATTTTGAGAGACCCGAACTGGTTACAGTTACAAAAGTTACAGTTACAAAAAAAAGTAAAAAAAAAATAAATAAAATAATAAAATAAAATATATATATAAAAAAAAAAAAAAAGGTTTGTTTTATTGTTCTCTCTCTATTCTCTCTCGATTGTTCTGCTCTTTTTTACTGTATTCTATTCTGCAATGTTTTATTGTTATTATGTTTTATCATGTTTACTTTAAAGGTATGCAATTTTTTTATACTTTACTGTTTACTGTGTTTTATTGTTAACCCTTTTTTTGTTTTCAGGTACGCCATTCAGCTGCAGAGCAGATTTATTTATCTTGACAGCAACAGCGTTTGCTCCCACAATACATAAAGCCCTGACTCCAGCGCTGTCGGAGGTGATTTCACCACCGCAGTTACATACTTCAGCATATATGCCGAAGCATGGGGGCAGCAAGGGCGGAGGAGCGATTTGCTCCTACCTTTTGCGGGTGGATGCCCCCATGCTTCGGCATATATATATAATTTAGGCACAGGTTGCGTTAAAAAATTTAATTTTTTTTTTTTTTTGTATTTGCTTTGCAGGTATGGTATGTCTTACTGTTATACTGTAATGTTACTTATTTTTATATTTTATCGTTTTATTGTTAACCATCATTTGCTTAGCAGGTATACGCCATTCAGTTGCAGCACGGATTTATTTATCTTGACAGCAATAGCGTGTGCTCCCACGATACATAAAGCCGTGACTCGAGCGCTGTAGGAATTGATTTCACCACCACAGTTAAAAAAAAGAGCATATATGCCGAAGCATGGGGGCAGCAGGGGCGGAGGAGCGATTTGCTCCTACCTTTCGGCATATATAAACGGTGCATGTATGCCCATCTTTAGAAGTGGGTGGATGAAGGGAGGTATTCTAATGGTGGGCATACCCACCGATCAATCTCTTTTTTTCGTTTAGCCCACAGGCTGCATGAAAAAAAGTTTACAATATATGCCCAACAAGGACCAGCAACGTACTGGTATGTTGCTGGACTTTCAGTGGTTATACCAGAATGATGCCTGCTGGTTTAGGTATCATCTTGGTATCATTCTTTTCAGCCAGCAGTCGGCTTTCATGTAAAAGCAATCCTAGCGGCTAATTAGCCTCTAGACTGCTTTTACAAGCAGTGGGAGGGAATGTCCGTCCCCCACCGTCTTCCATATTTTTCTCTGGCTCTCCTGTCCCAACAGGGAACCTGAGAATGCAGCCGGTGATTCAGCCAGCTGACCATAGAGCTGATCAGAGACCAGAATGGCTCTAAACACCTCTATGGCCTAAGAAACCGGAAGCTACGAGCATTTCATGACTTAGATTTAGCCAGATGTAAACAGCGCCATTGGGAAATTGGGAAAGCATTTTATCACACCGATCTTGGTGTGGTCAGATGCTTTGAGGGCAGAGGAGAGATCTAGGGTCTAATAGACCCCAATTTTTTCATAAAAGAGTACCTGTCACTACCTATTGCTATCATAGGGGATATTTACATTCCCTGAGATAACAATAAAAATGATTAAAAAAAAATGAAAGCAACAGTTTAAAAATAAGATAAAAAAGCAAAAAAATAATAGAAAAAAAAAAAAAAAAAAAGCACCCCTGTCCCCCCCTGCTCTCGCGCAAAGGCGAATGCAAGCGTCGGTCTGGCGTCAAATGTAAACAGCAATTGCACCATGCATGTGAGGTATCACCGTGAAGGTCAGATCGAGGGCAGTAATTTTAGCAGTAGACCTCCTCTGTAAATCTAAAGTGGTAACCTGTAAAGGCTTTTAAAGGTTTTTAAAATGTATTTAGTTTGTCGCCACTGCTTTGTGCGCAATTTTAAAGCATGTCGTGTTTGGTATCGATGTACTCGGCCTAAGATCATCTTTTTTATTTCATAAAACATTTGGGCAATATAGTGTGTTTTAGTGCATTAAAATTTAAAAAAGTGTGTTTTTTCCCAAAAAAATGTGTTTGAAAAAAAAATGAAACACCCACCATTTTAATCTGTAGGGCATTTGCTTTAAAAAAATATATAATGTTTGGGGGTTCAACGTTATTTTCTTGCAAAGAAAAAAAATGTTTTCATGTAAACAAAAAGTGTCAGAAAGGGCTTTGTCTTCAAGTGGTTAGAAGAGTGGGTGATGTGTGACATAAGCTTCTAAATGTTGTTCATAAAATGCCAGGACAGTTCAAAACCCCCCCAAATGACCCCATTTTGGAAAGTCGACACCCCAAGCTATTTGCTGAGAGGCATGTCGAGTCCATGGAATATTATATTGTGACAAGTTATGGGAAAAAGAACATTTTTTTTTTTTGCACAAAGTTGTCACTAAATGATATATTGCTCAAACATGCCATGGGAATATGTGAAATTACACCCCAAAATACATTCTGTTGCTTCTCCTGAGTACGGGGATACCACGTGTGTGAGACTTTTTGGGAGCCTAGCCGCGCACGGGACCCCGAAAACCAAGCACCGCCTTCAGGCTTTCTAAGGGCGTAAATTTTTGATTTCACTCTTCACTGCCTATCACAGTTTCGGAGGCCATGGAATGCCCAGGTGGCACAAACCCCCCCAAATGACCCCATTTTGGAAAGTAGACACCCCAAGCTATTTGCTGAGAGGTATAGTGAGTATTTTGCAGACCTCACTTTTTGTCACAAAGTTTTGAAAAAAGAAAAAAAAAATTTTCTTGTCTTTCTTCATTTTCAAAAACTAACGCCTGCAAACCGCCCCAGTGTGAAAGGGGTCTAAATCTCCCAGCAGCCAGCAACAATAGACCATTCCCTCAACAGTAGATTCCTCCTAGCAACTATTGACCCCCCCAGCAATGTAATATCCCCCAGCAACAATAGACCTCCTCCCTAAACAATAGTCCCCTCAGCAACAATAGATCCCCCACAGCCAGCATTAATAGACCCTCTAGCAACTAACAATAGACCCTTCTCTCAACATTTGATTCTTCCCAGCAACAATTGATCCCACCACCTTGTCTTCCTAAACAATAGATCCCTCCAGCAACATTAGACCCCCCAGCAGCCAGCATCAACCCTCCAGCACATTCCAGTACCTCTTGCCATTACATACATTCAGGCTCGATTCACACAGGGGCAACATGACTTCAGCGCAACTTTGCAAGGCGACTTCAACGCGGCTTCAACGCGACTTTAAGCAATTTAAAACGCGACTTCAAGTGGCCTCCAGGACAGGCGACTTTGGCTGTGGCCAATCACAGAATAATCAGCTCTCTGGGAGGGAGGGGTTTGCCTGGGCAAACTAATATTTTTTCCTGTAAAGTCGCTTCAATATAGATGGAGATCCGACTTGGAGGCGACTTCCATTGAATTCTATGGGTACAGGTCGCCTAGAAGTCGGATCCAAGTAGTACAAGTAGTACGCTCTGAAGTCGGAGCGACTTCAGTAGTGTCAATTAAGACGCTCTCATTCACTGTAATGCAAATCTCTGTTTTTCAGGCTCTTGCTAAAGGATTTAGTGTTCTGCAACCTTCTCTTTGTGAATTACAGAAAGTGTTGTGCAGAACCACAATGCATTAGACCAATACGTTTGCATATTGGCAGTGTTCTACTGCCAGGGGGGGACTGACCATTAGGGAAATCGGTCACTGCCCGAGGGCCCGGGGCCAGCAGGGGGCCCCATGAGAGGCTCCTGGTACTGTGTTGATCCTGGAGCCCAGTGCCGTAACAAGTTCCAGCACTGAGCTCCGGTAATTGGTCCGACGGGTGCACGCTAGCGTGGGTACTCAGGACACCTTCCCCACATCTGTTGCAGGGTGCCCTGGGTTCCCCACGCAGCGATCGGTCCTCTGTAGCACTAGCAGCCGACACTGACATCTCTCCCCACTGAGCCTGCACACATCACACAGAAAGAGCTCAGAGGATCCTCCTCCTTGGCTTGGCTCCGATGTATACAGACAGGAGGTGGAGGAGTCGGGGAGGAAAGACATCCACTGCAAGAGCTGTGCTGGTCATCTGCGGTGTGTATATAGTTTAGTTTGTTGATAGGACACACCGTGACTGACACAGTAACCAGGAGGGGGGGGGGGGGGTCAGGATGCACACATTGAGAAGTGATGGTGGGGGTTGCTTTTGAAGAGCAGTGGACTTGTGCTGCAAGGTGGGGTGGTGTGGGGAGATTTCAAATCCTCTCTGCTCTCATCCCAGGACCCCCTCTCTGCTCTCATCCCAGGACCCTCTCTCTGCTCTCGTCCCAGGACCCCCTCTCTGCTCTCATCCCAGGACCCCCTCTCTGCTCTCGTCCCAGGACCCTCTCTCTGCTCTCGTCCCGGGACCCCCTCTCTGCTCTCGTCCCAGGACCCTCTCTCTGCTCTCGTCCCGGGACCCCCTCTCTGCTCTCGTCCCAGGACCCCCTCTCAGTTCTCGTCCCAGGACCCCCTCTCTGCTGTCGTCCCAGGACCCCCTCTCTGCTGTCGTCCCAGGACCCCCTCTCTGCTGTCGTCCCAGGACCCCCTCTCTGCTCTCGTCCCAGGACCCCCTCTCAGCTCTCGTCCCAGGACCCCCTCTCTGCTCTCGTCCCAGGACCCCCTCTCTGCTCTCGTCCCAGGACCCCCTCTCTGCTGTCTCCAGGACCCCCTCTCTGCTGTCTCCAGGACCCCCTCTCTGCTCTCCTCCCTGGATCCCCTCTCTGCTCTCATCCAGGACCCCCTCTCTGCTGTCATTCAGGACCCCTCTCTGCTGTCATTCAGGACCCCCTCTCTGCTCTCATCCCAGGACCCCTTCTCTGCTCTCATCCCAGGACCCCTTCTCTGCTCTCATCCCAGGACCCCTTCTCTGCTCTCATCCCAGGACCCCCTCTCTGCTCTCATCCCAGGACCCCCTCTCTGCTCTCATCCCAGGACCCCCTCTCTGCTCTCATCCCAGGACCCCTTCTCTGCTCTCATCCCAGGATCCCCTCTCTGCTCTCATCCCAGGATCCCCTCTCTGCTCTCATCCCAGGACCCCCTCTCTGCTCTCATCCCAGGACCCCCTCTCTGCTCTCATCCCAGGACCCCCTCTCTGCTGTCATCCCAGGACCTCCTCTCTGCTCTCATCCAGGACCCCCTCTCTGCTCTCATCCCAGGACCCCCTCTCTGCTCTCATCCCAGGACCCCCTCTCTGCTGTCATCCCAGGACCCCCTCTCTGCTGTCATCCCTGGAACCCCTCTCTGCTGTCATCCCTGGAACCCCTCTCTGCTGTCATCCCTGGAACCCCTCTCTGCTGTCATCCCTGGATCCCCTCTCTGCTCTCGTCCAGGACCCCCTCTCTGCTCTCGTCCAGGACCCCCTCTCTGCTCTTATCCCAGGACCCCCTCTCTGCTCTCATCCCTGGACCCCCTCTCTGCTCTTGTCCAGGACCCCCTCTCTGCTCTCGTCCAGGACCCCCTCTCTGCTCACGTCCAGGACCCCCTCTCTGCTCTCGTCCAGGACCCCCTCTCTGCTCTCGTCCAGGACCCCCTCTCTGTTCTCGTCCAGGACCCCCTCTCTGCTCTCGTCCAGGACCCCCTCTCTGCTCTCATCCCAGGATCCCCTCTCTGCTCTCATCCCACGACCCCCTCTCTGCTCTCATCCCACGACCCCCTCTCTGCTCTCATCCCACGACCCCCTCTCTGCTGTCATCCCACGACCCCCTCTCTGCTCTCATCCCAGGACCCCCTCTCTGCTCTCATCCCAGGACCCCCTCTCTGCTCTCGTCCCAGCACCCCCTCTCTGCTCTCGTCCCAGGACCCCTCTCTGCTCTCATCCCAGGACCCCCTCTCTGCTCTCATCCCAGGACCCCCTCTCTGCTGTCATCCAGGACCCCCTCTCTGCTGTCATCCAGGACCCCCTGTTTGCTCTCATCCCAGGACCCCCTCTCTGCTCTCATCCCAGGACCCCCTCTCTGCTCTCGTCCCAGGACCCCTCTCTGCTCTCGTCCCAGGACCCCCTCTCTGCTCTCATCCCAGGACCCCCTCTCTGCTCTCATCCCAGGACCCCCTCTCTGCTCTCATCCCAGGACCCCCTCTCTGCTCTCATCCCAGGACCCCCTCTCTGCTCTCATCCCAGGACCCCCTCTCTGCTCTCGTCCCAGGACCCCTCTCTGCTCTCATCCCAGGACCCCCTCTCTGCTCTCGTCCCAGGACCCCCTCTCTGCTCTCATCCCAGGACCCCCTCTCTGCTCTCATCCCAGGACCCCCTCTCTGCTCTCGTCCCTGGACCCCCTCTCTGCTGTCATCCAGGACCCCCTCTCTGCTCTCATCCAGGACCCCCTCTCTGCTCTCATCCAGGACCCCCTCTCTGCTGTCATCCAGGACCCCCTCTCTGCTCTCATCCAGGACCCCCTCTCTGCTCTCATCCAGGACCCCCTCTCTGCTCTCATCCAGGACCCCCTCTCTGCTCTCATCCAGGACCCCCTCTCTGCGCTCATCCCAGGACCCCCTCTCTGCTCTCATCCCAGGACCCCCTCTCTGCGCTCATGAAATAAATGGCTTATTATTGTATAAAAAGCCTTCAATAATGATGATTCTCGTGAGACGAATTTTGGAATTATTTCTGCTTGAGTCAGCTTAAATCAAAACCGTGTGTTTTATTGTACACACATAAACTTGGAAAATACTTACAAAAATAGTACATTCATATTCAGAATTAGTGTTGTTTCATATATGCAAAGAATGTTCAAATATAGTTCATTTGTTTCAAAGATCTGAGTCAAAGGCATGTGCTTCCTTTGTCATAGCCTATTAAAAATGGCCGATTAACCTCTTGTGTCCTGGCTTGAATAGGTGTATGTCTTGGGAGGAAGATGTGTGAAGAGTGAGCTGTGTGTGTAGAGTGAGCTAGAAGACTGGATTCCTTGTGTCTATATGAACCCATTCTTTCAAATTCGCGCCCAAACACAAATCCCTCCCATACACTCCCCTTTTCTCTACCTTTCGAAAAGCGGGGGCTAGAGTAGATATACAAGCCTCTTTAACATCTGTTTCACTTTACCAAACCTTTTAAACATGAAACAGGATATATGTGAGATAGACGTTCAGACCAAACATCAGACCTCTTAAAACATAAACGCTTAAACCAAACAGAGTATCGGTTACATAGGAAAATTCAACCAAAACATATATTATTTACAAAATCCATCAAATTCTGACAGGGTCTTGACCTGCATTTTCAGTCAATGAATGGCCATCTGGATATCACTAGCTCAAAGTCCTGTCATTCAAACAATTATGGAAAATGCATATTCTTTTCAATAAAGCCAATTAAAATTTAGATATTAAGAATATAACATTCCCCTCCGAAATATGAATAACAATCATATTTTAATTATACATTCATAGCATCCATGTCCCATTCATTCAGACTTTGATCCAATAACTCCAAATGTATTTCCATCACCAACCGAGTTTGCAATACCAAAACCCATCTTTCTCTTAAGCTTATTTTGCAATAAATCATCTCCTTTCTTGATTTCATTTCTAATTCGATAGTATAATTTTTTCATTCTAAACATCAAACATAACTGGAATATAATGAATAACATAATAATAATAAAAAGAATAACTATAGGATGTGATAAAATATTTCCTGCTGCTGAGGTTATTGAAGTTTTTCCCCAAATTGATACACTATTACTGAATTTTTTCCACCAATTACTTCCTGAAAATTCTGACCATTGATGAGATATCTCTTGCAAATTACCTTGTTCATGTTTAAACAATATTTCTGCATTCTGAAGTTCTTTAGCCAAAGCTATCAATAAACCTTTATCCTTATTAATTACTTTTGCCCATTCTTCCCAAGGAAATTCATCTACCTGAGATATATTATATTGTGTGGGAAGAGCACTTATATTTTTCATAAGCATATTTGTTAAATTTGTTCTAAACCCATTAATACTTATTGCTACAATGTCTCCTTCTATACAATACAAGCCTTGATTTAGGTTTTCTGTATTTGTACAAGAAGAGAAAAAAGTTTTAACCCTTTCTGTATCTGACATGATCTGAAAACAAACCTTCTTTTTATCTACACGAGTAACTAATTCAGAAATTGTTTCAACTTTTTCTATTCTTGCTGAACACAATGTATGATTATGATAACAAGAATGAAAAATACTTTATCTTGATTAGGTAAACAGATAACTTTAGACTGAAATTGTAAACATGATGACAAATCTAATTGTTCTAATTCAGAATTTTCATTGTTAAATGCAAAATCTGTATACTGTAATTTATAATACAATAATTGTGTATTGCTGACCGGTAATCCCAGGACTGTGATTGGAACCAAAATTTGTTCTTGTCCTGCTATCGGAATCATAGAAGAACTATAACAAACATCCTGTTTACATCCTATCCATATATTTACCCATAAATCTGTATGATTTATAGCATATACATATTCTCTGGGTAAATTCTGTAAAATGCCAAGAGGGATTATTCCACTCTGAAATGCTTGAGCAATTATTTTAAAATTAGTGGAATATTCAGTCTGGATCTCTAAACATGCTCTGGCAATATGAGAATGTTGTTCACTTAACATTAAATCAAGAGTAATATTTTGAAGATGTAAAATAGATGGACCCATTATATTAGCTGTTTTAATAACCATATTTTCTAAAATTTCATTTAAATTTCTCTGTATTTTAATTACTACCCACTAAACCAGCTGTCTCAAGATCAGACTTTAAAGTATTAATGTCCATACTATTAGTAATACTCCCAATTGTGCCAATCCCTCCTAAAATACCTTCAACAATACCACGCTTATTTCTGTTATGATTTATATTATTAATTCCAAACCATCTTTCAATACCCAATTCCATATTAACCAAATGTCCTTGACATTGTGGAAACCTTGTAGAAATTTTCCATTCTGAAACATTAAAGTTCCACAATATAATGACAAAATTTCCCTCTCTCAAAAGAGTTCTGGATTGGAAATGGTTAATCTGAAATGGATTTGCTGAGACACTTTTCTTACCAACACATGGAGTTTTCCTAGGAGACCTTACAACAACACTTGCCTTCGCACATTTCATTGGATAATTTACTATTGATATGCAACATTCATATATACCAGTATCATTCAAAGATACTCTCATTTGTTGATAAACAAATGTACCATTGATCCAATTCACACTACCATAAATTCCTTTATGAATTATCATAGTAGAACTGTGAAGAAAACTTCCCAAAAATTCATCGTTTCTTTTCCAAGTTACCAATGAATCCTGAGGTACATATATTTTTGTTTTACATATCAAATGCAAACTATCATTATCTTCAAAAATGTTCAAAGACTGTGGAAAAATATAAATTTCTGGAATAATCATGTTGACCACAGAAATACTAATTTTAACCCTTATTTGTGTTAATTGTCTTGTTACTTTAAAATCCCATGTTCTTACAACACATATCCATACAATTCTTCAGCTGTATTAATATCAACATATCTAGAATTATATTCTGTCATTTGTATTAGGATCAATGTCTTTATCACTTTTGTCATCTATATTGATATCAGTATCTAGATCTCTTTTGTCTCTGAATAATGTAATGTCTTTGTAGTGTAATTCTTAAATCCTGTTAACCTCTGCATAGCTGGAACAGTTTGTGATATATTTTACCACAGATAAAATTGTCACTAGGGAAAAGATGAATCCTGTGATGATGATAAATCTTCTCTCTTTAACACTTTCTTTTGTTGAACTGTCATCTTTCTTCTTTTTTGAAATCCATGATTCCTCCAGGTTAATGAAATATAATTCATTCCTAGGAAAAATAAAAGCAGCATCATTTATCTCAGAATATTACATTTGTTATACCCACATTTTATTTATCCATGCTTTTTCACTAGATTGAGAAATCCTTGAACTAATACAATTGTCCCTTGAACATCCAAGATGTCAAATGGACCTTCCCAATTACTTTGCCATGGTCCAGTTCTCCTGAACCTTTAGTTCCGCCTGTGACGTGTATCTCACCATCCCTGGGTGTGACCTTACACATGGCAACTCTTTTAATCACCATTTTCCTTTCTGTATAAACTAATGCTAACAATATCTAATTTTTGATTTAAATAAATCTTTCCATTCCTAATTATCAATCTTGATAAACCGTTTATCTTGAATAAAAGATAATTTTGGTTTTAATAATAAAATAACAAAATGTTACAAGAATCAGATATGTGTATGTGGATGTAATAACAGTTTTCATGCTGTATATGTGTCTTGTGTATACTGGAGTGAGTGTCTTTTGCAACATCTGCTGAAGTGCATGTCTGCCAAAAAACTCTGTTACAGGCATTCTACTCCTAAAAAAACAAACCCCCTCCTTTCTTATTCAGAAAGGTTCTTTTTTATCTTGTAGTCCCACAGATGCAGACTCTCAATGAGTAATCCCCCCCTCCTTTTTAAAAAGGATGGTGTCATTACACTCTCAAATTCCTAAGGGTCGGGCTATGTGCTCTGTGAGTAACCATTTAACTTATACAATACAAATTTCTTTAAACTTCTAAAACAAATACTACATATCAGTATATATACAAATTGTCTTTTAATAGTCTCCTAAACAAGGAATATTGTAAAGTAAAGAAATTATGATCTTTTAACTCAAACATAAAAATGTGTGGAAGGACCATTTTTCATACAAGTAACTGCATGTAACACCATTCTGTTCAAATTGTCCTGTATCATCTATAACCAATACACTCTTATGCAAAAGGAAAATACCAAAAAGAAATATCATTTTCTGAATGACATTCAATACCTTTAAATAACATCCTAATATCCCTTCTCAAATCACAAGCATTGCAGAAAAAATACACTTCAAAGGGACACAATCAATCCTTGCTGTCTACTGCCAACAATAGTTCATTGTGAAACACAAGTGACAAAATAATTCTTCCTGTCATTAAATCAAATGAAGAATACTTTGTAACTGAAAAAACTGTACCTGCAAACTGTGAATGATATGATACATGAAATCTCTGTCCTATTCCCAAGATTTTACACATTACCTGCATGATTTTACCTATAAAATGGAATCCTCTGTCACTACTGAGATTTGCTAATATACCTCAAACTAGAAAAACATAATTAATCCATATCCTATCAGTAATTAAAATATCTTTGTACACAGATTAAACAATATTTAATTACTCTGTCTACTGTCTTTTCCAATTTTGTCCCAATAGAATTTCTCTTTAAGAATTTCAAGCAATTTTTGCTTACCAATGTGATCTAAACTGTCATAGTTAAATTTAGTGAATTCCACCTGTAGGTGTTGTGGTACATTAAAATATAGAAAATCCATCTAAGTCATGATATTAGATCTAGTTATCATTAACAAAATATAGATATTATATCATCCGATGAGAACTCAAAAGATTGATTTACCTTTTAATTCTCTGAAAACGAAGGAAAATCTTATATTTGTTTTTTCCACAACATAATTTTGACCATATTCAGGTTAAAATCACTAATTCTCCATACAAATCTGCATCCTTTGCTAATTGAGTACAAAGCTGTCAATTACCCCCTTATCAGATGAACTAAACCTCTCAATGTTCCATCTGAACAAAAAATGAAAAATGAAAATCATAATAATCATAACTGGGAAAAATTAATAAAAAATTAATAATCCAAAGGATTATCCTTGAAAATACTAAAAATACACTACCGTTCAAAAGTTTGGGGTCACATTGAAATGTCCTTATTTTTGAAGGAAAAGCACTGTACTTTTAAATGAAGCTAACTTTAAACTAGTCCTAACTTTAAACAAATATACTCTATACATTGCTAATGTGGTAAATGACTATTCTAACTGCAAATGTCTAGTTTTTGGTGCAATATCTACATAGGTGTATAGAGGCCCATTTCCAGCAACTATCACTCCAGTGTTCTAATGGTACAATGTGTTTGCTCATTGGCTCAGAAGGCTAATTGATGATTAGCAAACCCTTGTGCAATCATGTTCACACATCTAAAAACAGTCTAGCTCCTTCCAGAAGCTACAAAACTGACCTTCCTGTGAGCAGATTGAGTTTCTGGAGCATCACATTTGTGGGGTCAATTAAACGCTCAAAATGGCCAGAAAAAGAGAACTTTCATCTGAAACTCGACAGTCTATTCTTGTTCTTAGAAATGAAGGCTATTCCAATGCGAGAAATTGCAAAGAAATTAAAGATTTCCTACAACGGTGTGTACTACTCCCTTCAGAGGACAGCACAAACAGGCTCTAACCAGAGTAGAAAAAGAAGTGGGAGGCCGCGTTGCACAACTAAGCAAGAAGATAAGCACATTAGAGTCTCTAGTTTGAGAAACAGACGCCTCACAGGTCCCCAACTGGCATCTTCATTAAATAGTACCCGCAAAACACCAGTGTCAACATCTACAGTGAAGAGGCGGCTGCGGGATTTTGGGCTTCAGGGCAGAGTGGCAAAGAAAAAGCCATATCTGAGACTGGCCAATAAAAGAAAAAGATTAAGATGGGCAAAAGAACACAGACATTGGACAGAGGAAGACTGGAAAAAAGTGTTGTGGACGGATGAATCCAAGTTTGAGGTGTTTGGATCACAAAGAAGAACGTTTGTGAGACGCAGAACAAATGAAAAGATGCTGGAAGAATGCCTGACGCCATCTGTTAAGCATGGTGGAGGTAATGTGATGGTCTGGGGTTGCTTTGGTGCTGGTAAGGTGGGAGCTTTGTACAGGGTAAAAGGGATTCTGAATAAGGAAGGCTATCACTCCATTTTGCAACGCCATGCCATACCCAGTGGACAGCGCTTGATTGGAGCCAATTTCATCCTACAACAGGACAATGACCCTAAACACACCTCCAAATTGTGCAAGAACTATTTACAGCAGAAGCAGGCAGCTGGTATTCTATCGGTAATGGAGTGGCCAGCACAGTCACCAGATCTGAACCCCATTGAGCTGTTGTGGGAGCAGCTTGACCATATGGTACGCCAGAAGTGCCCATCCAACCAATCCAACTTGTGGGAGCTGCTTCTAGAAGCGTGGGGTGCAATTTCTCCAGCTTACCTCAATAAATTAACAGCTAGAATGCCAAAGGTGTGCAATGCTGTAATTGCTGCAAAAGGAGGATTCTTTGATGAAAGCAAAGTTTGATGTAAAAACAATGTTATTTCAAATACAAATCATTATTTCTAACCTTGTCAATGTCTTGACTCTATTTTCTATTCATTTCCCAACGTATGGTGGTGAATAAGTGTGACTTTTCATGGAAAACACAAAATTGTTTGGGTGACCCCAAACTTTTGAACGGTAGTGTATATCAAATAAAAACCAAATCTCTGAACCTCTAATCATAACCTTATTATCCATAGCAAAGAATCAATAACCAGAAAATCCTTACCATCCATGCAGTTCATTTAAGGACTGCTAACATTGTTTTTCACAGTGTTATATGATACATAGTAATACCTTTCCTGTCTTAATGGACTATTTGCAGTTTGCAATCTTTGCATTTGGGTCTCAAAAGGGAAATTAGTTTGATTATTATGGCCTCTATACCTCCAATTACTACACCAGCGCACAGAATACACTTCATAGCGCCTTGGCATCGTTTTCGGATAATACAACCTCTTTTGTATATCGTTATTATTAGCCATCACACAAAACCTAGCTATGTGACCCTCTCTTTTGCAAACTAAACATTTAAGAGTTGGTTTTTTTGCATATACCTTTCTTTGAGTATATGGCGATGAAAATTTACATTTCTGTTGAATATTACTAATATTAAAATCAACAGACTTCACACTTTCATTGTCTGAGGAAACATTCACCTCCTCAAATGACCCCACTGAGTCAAATCCAGAATCAGCATCATCATCCCTCGCCTCTGACTTTGTCACGTGTTCATAAGCTAAACACTGAGCATGTGCAGAAGACTGAGCTTGCAATAATTGCGTTTTAAGCAAACTTATAACATTCTCTTGTTCAATTTCTTTCTGAGTTAAAAAAGCAATACAACTTTCTTTTTCTTTAACCGATTCCAATAATGCATTCATTTTATGTTCTAATCTTTTTCAATCATTAATTGTTCAATATGTAAATTCTCCTGTGTTTGTGCAATTTCTGTTACACTTTGCCTTTGTTTTCCTGGCATATCAAAAACCATGGCATTGAAGACTGAGACTAATTTCATTATATTGCTCAATTTTCTCTTAGATTTAGCTAATGAAAATCTATTCTTCTCAATTTCTTTATTTGCCTGTAGGCATTGATTATACATTGATTGCCATAACTTAGTGTCTGAAATATAGCTGGCTAAACCTTCAAATTCTAACTTACTTTCTTCAGCTATAACATTTATAAATTCCATATTTTGGTACTCACCGAATATAAAACTTTTCCGTTTTCCGCTGGACTCTAATTAAACCGTCTGTCAAGACTTCAGATCCAAAATACTCTGGTCTTCACGCAATCAAACATCAAAAACATCAATCTGGCGTTTCTTCTAGGTTCTTTCAATAATTGCAAAGTTTTCTCTGTTCGTCACTTTCCCCTCTTTTCAACGGAATAAGTGGTAAAAACTTCTGACGATTGAAACTGGCTGGCGTCCGCCAATGAAATAAATGGCTTATTATTGTATAAAAAGCCTTCAATAATGATGATTCTCGTGAGACGAATTTTGGAATTATTTCTGCTTGAGTCAGCTTAAATCAAAACCGTGTGTTTTATTGTACACACATAAACTTGGAAAATACTTACAAAAATAGTACATTCATATTCAGAATTAGTGTTGTTTCATATATGCAAAGAATGTTCAAATATAGTTCATTTGTTTCAAAGATCTGAGTCAAAGGCATGTGCTTCCTTTGTCATAGCCTATTAAAAATGGCCGATTAACCTCTTGTGTCCTGGCTTGAATAGGTGTATGTCTTGGGAGGAAGATGTGTGAAGAGTGAGCTGTGTGTGTAGAGTGAGCTAGAAGACTGGATTCCTTGTGTCTATATGAACCCATTCTTTCAAATTCGCGCCCAAACACAAATCCCTCCCATACACTCCCCTTTTCTCTACCTTTCGAAAAGCGGGGGCTAGAGTAGATATACAAGCCTCTTTAACATCTGTTTCACTTTACCAAACCTTTTAAACATGAAACAGGATATATGTGAGATAGACGTTCAGACCAAACATCAGACCTCTTAAAACATAAACGCTTAAACCAAACAGAGTATCGGTTACATAGGAAAATTCAACCAAAACATATATTATTTACAAAATCCATCAAATTCTGACAGGGTCTTGACCTGCATTTTCAGTCAATGAATGGCCATCTGGATATCACTAGCTCAAAGTCCTGTCATTCAAACAATTATGGAAAATGCATATTCTTTTCAATAAAGCCAATTAAAATTTAGATATTAAGAATATAACAGCTCATCCCAGGGGCCCCTCTCTGCGCTCATCTCAGGGGTCCTCTAAACACCAACTCTGATAGGGGGCGCAGGACAGTTAGGGCTTGTCTACATTCACAGTTTGGGGGTGGTAAAACCTCATAGTTGAGTCCTGTTTTTACTCACCCCCAAAGACACCCCCAACTGTATTGGCCAGGGGTTTACACATGTTGCAGCTGCAGCAGGAATTATACACCCTGTTACGCATGGCAGGTGTAGTGCCTGCCAAGCGGAACCCATTCAAGTGAATGCACAGCCTTCTGCAGAGCAGCCCCAACCTTGTGCAGTGCAGCGAAAAAAAGGGTTAAACTTTGTATTGCACTCACCCTTTATACTATTATATAAAGGGTGAGTGCCGGTGTCTTGCCGAGAAAGTTCCCCCGGCGGATAAGGACCCCCCTGTACTGCGCAGGCGCAGCACGAACGACTAAGGAGCCGCCGAAAATACCCGAAGCTGAAAACTTTCAGTCAGCTGTACACGGCGCCTGCGCCCTGAGTCCAGGTTCAAGTCCCGCCATCCAAATGGACCTAGAGGTAGAATAAAAAGTGCCGAGCGAAGCGAGCCCGCGAGGGGCCTTCTTACAGGCGCCGTGTACAGCTGACTTACAACTATTCGGCTTCAGCTATTTCCGCCGGTTCATACTGTGCAAGCTCTGCGCCTGCGCGGTACAGGGGGGTCCTTATCCGCCGAGGGGAACTTTCTCGGCAGAACACCGGTTCACACTTGTGCGATGCGGGAACCCTGCAAATCCACTGCGGTTTCCGGCATCGCACAGCAGTTCACACTGCCATATGTGATCTGCGGGGAGTGTCAATACATTAATGACACCCCCATTTCAACTCACATATCGCACTGCGAACTGACAGTTCAGACATAAATTGGATGGCATGGGTGTGATCCGATTCTGATGCGGACCACAAAAAGGGTCCAGTGCGAGTTTGGCCCGAATGCGATGCGATACCAGCCATACAATCTGTTTGGCTGAAATCGCATTGCACTGACATCGCATGTGATTTACACTGCAGTGTGGTGCAAATCGCATGCAATATCGCAGAGCGCACAAGTGTGAACCAGCACTGACATAGAATGTCAAATCTTCTTTCATTAATGACAGATTCTCCTATCCATTATTGGGAACAATTCCCTTTTCCATTATTTAGGTGGAGTTTTTTATATCCTGGATGGGCTGGGACAAGGGGTGTCAGACAGTGTTTGCCTCTTCCCTCCCCCCGTCAGGCAGTGTGTATCATTACTCAACCCCCCCCCCCCATTTGACTCCATTTGCACCTGCTTGCTGGTGTCAGGTTCCAGTCAGCTCAACTCTCTGTGCAGAGGGTTACCATGGTTACGCATGGAGACTTTCTTCCTGTGAGTGCTGGATGTGGGGGATGGCTGAGCTCTGCAATGCTGAATCTCAGTGGCCCGGGACTCCCAGGTCCCCCAGGCTGTCTCCGATCGCGTCCACTCGCTATGCGATCTATATACAATGTGTACCAATGCTTTGTTTTTTTTATATATCGGAGTATAACACGCAGACCCAATTTTCACCCTATTTTCAGGGTGAAAAAGTGCATGTTATATGCCGATAAATACGGTACTTTATAAAAATCCTTTTAGTGATTGAGAGTGTGAATGTTCTAAAATTTCTTGGAAAACATTTTTCGGCACACTGTGCTCAAAAGTTTGCCTACCCCTGTACTAGAACATTCATTATTATTATTATTATACAGAATTTATATCGCACCAATAGTTTATGCAGCACTTTAGAAAAGGGAGACAATACAGTTATAATACAATCTAATACAAGAGGATTAGGAGCGCCCTGCTCAGAAGACTTTTTATTTAATTTGGGTAATGCCCCTTTCACACTTTTATATGACTTTTCTCACGATTTTATACTGCAAAATCATATGACAAGTCATTCTCCATGATTTTCAATGACTACCATTCATATTGGCACAACCTTAAGTCATGCCAACTTCAAAGTAGTCCCTGCACTACTTTGGTCCAAATTCCATGCGAGTTGATGTCCATAGACCTCAATGTAAACCCTCAAGTAGCATGCAAATCGTACCTGAACAATATAGACACGATTTCAGTACGACTTTGTAAGCATAAGCCTCACACCATGTATGTTCATTTGTTAATGCCAAAGTTGTGGCAAAGTAGTACTGATCCCAAATCGCGGTAAAATCACGCGACTTTGAAGTCATATAAGTGTGAAAGGGGCCTAACCCTCTCCTTACCATGTCTGCCGTCTCTCTGACCCTCTCCTTACCATGTCTGCCGTCTCTCTGACCCTCTCCTTACCATGTCTGCCGTCTCTCTGGTCCTCTCCTTACCATGTCTGCCGTCTCTCTGGTCCTCTCCTTACCATGTCTGCCGTCTCTCTGGTCCTCTCCTTACCATGTCTGCCGTCTCTCTGGTCCTCTCCTTACCATGTCTGCAGTCTCTCCTGGATCCTCTCCTTACCATGTCTGCAGTCTCTCTGGTCATACCACATATGATCTGAATTAAATGTGATCATTTACAAGGGGCTGTGTTTAGGGGTAGAGTTTGGTGGGGCAACTGGTGGCGAATAACTGTTAAGGCCTGGCTAGTAGCCCAGGACTTGAAATTTTGAGCCCTGCTTTAAGGGAACAGGATCAGTTTGTTTTTTTGTTTTTGTTTTTTTGGGGGGGTTAACAAACAAACATTGAAAATAAATGTCTGTACTGTTTAAAGGGATAGTTCACCTTTACTACAAAACTACTGCATCTGTAGATAAAAACAAACTGTGCGCTTCTGACTAAAGTTTAATCTAACCCTTGCTATAGGTAGAGATCATTTGCATACCTTTTTGAAGCCTGACTGGAATACTCCCCAGAACGTTAAGTACTTCCAGGACGTTGCTAAGTGAGGCCTAGTCATCACTGCTCACCACCACCATCACAGGAGTGAGCTCTTTCTCTGATTCAGACCATCTCACATAGTCTTTCTCTCCAGTATTTGAGCTCACTCCTTTGATGGTGGAGGTGAGCATTAACGACCAGGCCTCACTTGGCAACATCCTGGAAGTAGTCCAGTCAGGCTTCATAAGGTATGTAAATGGCCTACACCTACAGCAAGGGCTTTATTCAACTTTAGTCAGAGCTGCAGTTTGTTTTCATTTTCTATATCAATTCGCCGGGCAGACCGGGACTGTCATGTACTTGTTGCACAGGAGATCACTGCGCAGTGGCACCCGAAAGTGGAGAAAGAGTCCGCTTGACAGGGGAAAGTTTTTTTTTTTTTTTTTCTCCTTTTAATTGCTGCAGCGTGCAGATCAGTCTTCTCTCTGCCTCCACCCACCCACCTCCTTCCCTGCTGAATCGGCCGGACCGACCCCCCAAAAAAAGTACCCATGCAGCAGCCTAAGCAGGCTGGGGACAGCAGTATGGGCTGCCCCCCCTCTCTGCCTCAGCTCGCAGCGCCTTACCGCCGCCTGTCACTCAGCCACAGACAGAGCGGCCGCACTCCATTCGGCCACTTGGGTTGCTCTGTCTGTGCCTGAGTGACAGACCCAGCGGGGAGATCGCCCTGCGCTTGCGGGTGTCCGGGAGCATGCAGCCAAATGCTGGAGACTCCCGCGGCTCACGGGAGACTTGAGATGTCTGCACTTACGGACCACCCGCCGTCAAAATACAGCAGCACTTTGAAGAGGGATATCGTTGTTATGGCAGCACCTAGCTGCCATAACCCCGGTATCCACTTCTTCAGCGGGCGGTCCGCTTTCAGATAAATGTGGTCTCTGCGGTGGATACCCTGCAAGATCACTTTTATCAGTGGCGGGAGAGGGGCCCCCCTCCCGCCATGCTGTGATGCCCTCTGCCGCTTACCGGAGCCGCCGGCAGCAGCGGAGGTGATCGGGTCCTCCTCCATATTAGGTATTAGGTATGGAGCTGAGTGAGGGGAAGATGGCCCCCACCCAGTGTTCTATGGGATAGTGCCCACCATCGAAAAGTGCCCGGGATGTACTGCGCATGCGCCGTACGGGACAGCACAACAGCTGATTTGCCGATCAGCTGGCCTGACGTAACCATGGCGCATGCGCACATCGTAGGAGGTATCTCTCGATGGGAGATAACATTTCACGGGCACAATTGAAACCTATACAAACAGCAGGGGGAGACCGTAGTTCTCAGATTGTGCCTCACTGTTGCGGGGTGGCTTTACAGTGTGCTAATGCTCTGGTTTTGTCTGTATTGCAGGGCGGGTTTGCTGTGTGAAAGGGCGGGTTGCAACACAGACAAAACCAGCCCTTCAACACAGCCACAAGCCGCCCTCCAGCAGCAATGCACAATCTGAGAACTAAGGTCTCCCTCTGTTTGTATAAGTTTCAATTGTGCCCGTGAAATGGTATCTCCCATCAAGAGATACCTCCTACTATGTGCGCATGCGCCATGGTTGTCAGGCCAGCTGATCGGCAAATCCGCTGTTCTGATGTCCCATACGGTGCATGCACAGTACATCCCGGGCACTTTTTGATGGCGGGCACTATCCAATAGAACGCCGGCTCCATACCACTGCAGGGCGGAAGCGACATCAAAACATCACTTCCGCCCATAGCTCTTAAAGAGACATTTTTTACTTTATTTTTTTTCCAAACGACTTTTTAGTGGAAATATGAGATCTTTTTGACCGCAGATCTCATATTTAAGAGGACCGGTCATGCTTTTATTTTTTTTTCTATTACAAGTGATGTTTACCTGTAGTCGGAATACAAGTGAGACAATTTAAAAAAATAAAAAATAAAAAAAAATAACAGCGTAAAAATAAAAGGTAGAATAAATAAGAAAAATTTTTTTTTAAAGCGCCCCGTCCGCCGAACTCGCATGCAGACATGAGTAGCGCCCGCATAGGCAAACGGTGTTCAAACCACACATGTGAGGTATCACCGTAATCGTAAGAGCCCTTGCACACTGGGGCGGGGGGCGGCGTCGGCGGTAAAACGCCGCTATTATTAGCGGCGTTTTACCGTCGGTATGCGGCCGCTAGCGGGGCGGTTTTACCCCCCGCTAGCGGCCGAGAAAGGGTTAAATACCACCACAAAGCGCCTCTGCAGAGGCGCTTTGCCGGAGGTATAGCCGCGCCGTCCCATTGATTTCAATGGGCAGGAGCGGTAAAGGAGCGGTATACACACCGCTCCTTCACCGCTCCGAAGATGCGGCTAGCAGGACTTTTTTTACCGTCCTGCCAGCGCATCGCTCCAGTGTGCAAGCCCTCGGGGCTTTCACACTGGAATGCAAGGAGCGGCACTTTCGGGTCGGTTTGCAGGCGCTATTATTAGAGCAATAGCGCCTGCAAACCGCCCCAGTGTGCAAGGGCTCTTAGAGCAAAAGCAATAATTCTAGCCCTAGACCTCCTCTGTAACTCAAAACATGCAACCTGTAGAATTTTTTTTAACGTCTCCTATGGAGATTTTCAAGGATAAAAGTTTGTCGCCATTCCACGAGTGGGCGCAATTTTAAAGCGTGACATGTGGGGTATGAATTTACTCGGCGTTATATCATCTTTCACAATATAAAAAAAATTGGGCTAACTTAACGGTTTTATTTTTTAATTTAAAAAAGTGTATATTTTTTCCAAAAGTGCGCTTGTAAAACCGCTGCCCAAATACGGTATGACAGAAAGTATTGCAACGACCGCCATTTTTTTCTCTAGGGTGTTAGAACCTCCAAACATTATATATATTTTTTTCTAAGTAATTTTCTAGAAAAAAAGATTTTAACTTGTAAACAAGTTTGAAAAAATAGGCCCGGTCTTAAAGTGGTTTAACCACTTCCCGCCCGCCCTATAGCGGATTGACGTCCGGGAAGTGGTTGTGTTATCCTGACTGGGCGTCATATGACGTCCTTCAGGATAACATGCCGCAGCGCGCCCCCGGGGGCGCGCATCGCGGCGATCGGTGGAGCGGTGTGTCAATCTGACACACCGCTACACTGATCTTGGTAAAAAGCCTCCGGCGGAGGCTCTTTACCACGTGATCAGCCGTGTCCAATCACGGCTGATCACGCTGTCAATAGGAAGAGCCGTTGATCGGCTCTTCCTCACTCGCGTCTGACAGACGCAAGTAGAGGAGAGCCGATCGGCGGCTCTCCTGGCAGGGGGGGTCTGCGCTGATAGTTTATCAGCGCAGCCCCCCCGCAGATCACCCCACTGGACCACCAGGGATGCCACTAGGACCACCAGGGAAGGGGCAACGTGGATGGCCAGGTATGTACCCCATGGCCATCCACATGTGCCCAATCTGTGCCAATCATTCCCCACGAATGGGCACTGATTGGCACTATTATTCCACAGATCTGCCCAGCAATGCCCAGATCTGCCCAGCAATGCTATATCAGTGCCACCTGTCATTGCCCATCTGTGCCACCTGTCATTGCCCATCGGTGCCACCTGTCAGTGTCCATCTGTGCCCATCAGTGCCCACCTATCAGTGCCCATCAGTGCCACACATCAGTGCCACACATAAGTACCCATCAGTGCCACCCATATATGCCAATCAATGCCACCTACGAGTGCCCATCAGTGCCGCCTATGTGTGCCCATCGGTGCCACCTATGAGTGCCCATCAGTGCCGCATACCAGTGCCACCTATCAGTGCCCATCAGTGCCACCTATCAGTGCCCATCAGTGCCGCCTATCAGTGCCCATCATCAGTGCCCGTTAGTGCCACCTCATCAGTGCCACCTCATTGGTGCCACCTCATCGGTGCCCATCAGTGCCGCCGTATCAGTGCCCATCAGTGCAGCTATATCAGTGCCCATTATTGAAGGAGAAAGCGTACTTATTTACAAAAAAATTTAACAGAAACAAAGAAAAACTTGTTTTTTTTCGAAATTTTCGGTCTTTTTTTATTTGTTGCGCAAAAAATAAAAACCGCAGAGGTGATCAAATACCACCAAAAGAAAGCTCTATTTGTGGGAACAAAATGATAAAAAAATTGTTTGGGTACAGTGTAGCATGACCGCGCAATTGTCATTCAAATTGCAACAGCGCTGAAAGGTGAAAATTGGGCTGGGCGGGAAGGTGTCTAAGTGCCTGGTATTGAAGTGGTTAAAGCAGAATTAAACCCTCCTACGAAGGAAGCTGCTTCTGTCTGATCTGCAACTGCCATGGTGCTGCACATGTGATCAGTTAGGACACCAGCCATTTGATGGTTTGACAGTTTGGTTGAGGACACAATCAAATCAAACTGTTTTTTGAGACTGGTAAATCGATGGGTTTAGTTATGCTTTATGATTTACAGCGAGGGGCTTTGGGATTCAGTAAAATGGTGGCCTTCAGCAAGAAGGAACAGGAACAATCCTGGAGGCAATTTACAGCACACTAAGGTAATAGAGAACTAGTGCGCACAACCACGTTTTCAAAGGATCATGGGCAATGGGACAAAAATTAGAGAAGCTGCCAACATAAGAGGTGGCCTCACCCACCCTAATAAGTAACGTGATAACAGTCAAAAGTATGTGGCGCTAGTCTAAGTGTACCGCTCATAATAAATCGAAATCTCAAAATAGCATAAATCTCAATGCTTCCTTGATAAACAATACTCGATACTTCCTTAATGGACAATACTATCTTCTCCCATTAGGGGGCAGCCAAATCAACTAAAATGTTAAATGCTGGTTAACATTCTTAATAAAATAAATCATCCAATAAATATAGTGTTCCTCGACCAGACTATGTAAAAACTGTGACCAAAGGTGCTTTTAAACTCAGTGATAATGATGAAATAAAATATTAAAATAAATAACGATTCCTCAAAATGTGTCATACAATGTGCATGATTTTCCTCAGCATAATAAGTGAAAGCAACAAAAATAATTTAAATAATACACGGAATAAATATTGCTGATGGATTGATTATCAAAGATAAAGTCACGTGGTGTGACGCAACGCGTCAGGGTAGGAGGAGCCAGGTGCCGACGCTTCCCGGGGACGGCCGTACCCGGAAGCTTTTATCGTCTTTGCTGCTATTTTCTGCTGACAGTTTCGTTTTTAAATGTAAGTTACTTTTTTTATAATAAACTTGTATTGGAAGTACTTCACTATGGAAGCATCTCCTTCTTCATTATCATTCTGGGGTCGGTGTGAGCGCTGGTGATTAGTAGAGAAAGTCTGACCCACGCACACCCTCTGGAAGAGGGGGACGGCTGTTGGATCATCATCCCTTACAGAGAAATATTAACTATCTGCTTGACTTGGCCCATTGGGGGCCGCTGATTGAGGTGAGAGGCTGGGGGAAACACCGGTGTGCTGCACCAGTTTTTCAAGTGAATGCATCCAGCACAAAGTCACCTTATTGGCATGTTATTACTAACCATCTGTATGGACATTACGAATCACACTGCATGAAGCAATATTTTTTGGACTTGATCACAGTTTATGTCACAGCTTTCTAATTCTATAAGAAATATTTTTAGGTGGGAGAGGTGTTGGATTTTGGGAGTTCATTTCAGAGTCGCAATTTTATATATATGCATGGTTCTGCACAAATGTCACTTTTTTGCACTTGATCACTTTGGCTTACATATGTGATATAGAGTTGCACTTTTATATTTAATATTGTATTACAGTTGTTCTGGTATCATCCATCCATCAGCAATATTTATTCCGTGTATTATTTAAATTATTTTTGTTGCTTTCACTTATTATGCTGAGGAAAATCATGCACATTGTATGACACATTTTGAGGAATCGTTATTTATTTTAATATTTTATTTCATCATTATCACTGAGTTTAAAAGCACCTTTGGTCACAGTTTTTACATAGTCTGGTCGAGGAACACTATATTTATTGGATGATTTATTTTATTAAGAATGTTAACCAGCATTTAACATTTTAGTTGATTTGGCTGCCCCCTAATGGGAGAAGATAGTATTGTCCATTAAGGAAGTATCGAGTATTGTTTATCAAGGAAGCATTGAGATTTATGCTATTTTGAGATTTCGATTTATTATGAGCGGTACACTTAGACTAGCGCCACATACTTTTGACTGTTATCAATTTACAGCACACGCTAATGTGGTAGCATAATTAATAATGTGGAACTCCTTACTAAAGAACATTCTTTTTTTATCAAGTTGTTCAAGTATCAATTAAGGCTGGGTTCACACTATTGCGAATTGGATGCAGGTTTCATCGCATCCAATTCGCATGTCAGGAGACTGTGACTGGCTCTCAATGGAGCCGGTTCACACAACTCTGGAGTGGCTCCGGTGCGCATTGCACAGGAGTCCTGTGCGTCTTCTGGTCCCTTTCGGGTTCGAATTCAGCCAAAAATTTTGGCTGAAATCGGACCTGAAAAGGTGAACGGGGACGTTCCAGACCCCTGCTGTGGGCCGCTCTGTGCTGCGGTGTGAACCCAGCCTTAAGTCCTGCTTTAAGTAAAAAGAGCTATGTTTTTTGGAGTTCGGCTTGTATTTAGTTTTGATTGAGAGTGGAGATGGACTGTGTATAATACATTGTAGTTCTAGCGTAGATGGCACCATGCAGAAATACTGTATGAAAAGTCAGATAGTGTAAAACAAGTGAAATATCTTCATTACCGGATCCCGTGTGAGTAAGCACAGGTGGAAGCTTGCTTGACTTACTGACTTTTAGGTATGCCGGTATGTTATATATCAATGGCACTGATATCCATGAGTTATCAAAGAGCAGGTTATATCACCATTGCTGTTGAAAAGCAGGATCAACATTAATAGCTGTTGATCCATCCGTTGGTAATAGTGGTCCTCACGTAGCCGTTGCTGCTTGACCCAGGAAATATTTCCACTTTTGGATAGACCAGCCGGTCAGCGTTAGGAGAGAAGCCTGTGTGATTAGACACAAATGGAAGCTTGATTCACCCAGCGGGACACCGCTCTACAAGTTAGTAGAGGCTTTGCAAATACTTATGAGTGTCTTAGTATGGCGTGGCCAGTGACGTGTCCATCACCATGAGATGTGTATCAGCTCACCTATAGATAGTGCTAGCAGTCTAGCTGCAATCACAGCTTAAATCCAGTAAATACCTCCGTATACACATTAATCGGCCGATCCCTGAGCAGGTCTGGGAAGAGAGTGGGGTCCGTGGTGGGCACACTGTGTGCAGGGGCGTCACATTAATCGGCCGATCCCTGAGCAGGTCTGGGAAGAGAGGGGTCTGTGGTGGGCACACTGTGTGCAGGGGCGTCTAGCTGATGAGTTTCATTTGACAAGCGAATTTCATCAGAACTAAATCTTCTTACCATTCATCTCTCCTTGTGCCGTACCGTGTCGTATCTGCCTAGTTTTGACCCACAATTACAGCTGTTTGATTTTTCTCAAATGTTGGATCTGTGAGGAGGGAACACTATTACACTGGCTGGGTAATTTTGGCAGATTGTGCCAGGATCACTTTGGGGCCAGATGTGAAAGAAGCAGACAATCCTAGAGTTGCTACAGTACTGTGGGCACTCAAAGGGGTACCCAATGCATGTAACGTGATGGCCATGCATACCTCTGGTAAACCAGTTGGTAGCCAAAGACAACAGTGAAGAGCAAAAAGGGGAAAACGCCACAATCCCTGCCTACACCAAATTGTTAGCCTGGAGGCAAGAAAATCTCTGCAATACATATTTTAGGGTGGAAATCCCCTGTAAAGGGAACCTGTGCCCAGGTATAGGCAATCCATTTTCTTTACTGGCAGTAAGTGAGCTTTACAACAAGCCTTCACCACTGTTTAACCGGTTCAATACCGGGCATTTTCACCCCCTTCCTTCCCAGACCAATTTTTAGTTTTCAGCGCTGTCGCAATTTAAACAACAATTGCGCGGTCGTGCGACGTTGTACCCAAACAAAATTGACGTCCTTTTTTTCCCACAAATAGAGCTTTCTTTTGGTGGTATTTGATCACCTCTGCGGTTTTTATTTTTTGCGCTATAAACAAAAGAAGAGCGACAATTTTGAAAAAAACACAATATTATTACTTTTTGCTATAATAAATATCCCAATTTTTTTTAAAAAAAAACAAATTTTCTCTTAGTCATCTTCCAGGACGGCACACCTGAGATGAGAGGCTCCTCCCTACAGGAAACGCAATCAATCGACAGCTGTTTTAAGTCCCCACCCTTCCCCTTGATCCTCAGTTTTTGATTGTGTTTCTCCCTACACAGCGAAACCGTTTTTTTTTTTTTCCAAATGACCCGAAGCCTGGGGCTGGTGGTCCCCCCCTGGGAGCCGGACCAAATGCCTGGGGAAGGCCTACGGCCACATCACCCTGAAAGTGAAAGAGGGCGCCGCCTGCCCGATCTCGTATGATCTCGGAGGCTAAGCAGGGTCGGGCCTGGTTAGTACCTGATGGGCCTCTGGGTCTGGCCGGAAATATTTATCCCTCCTGGGGGGTTCCCCTGTCCTTTCCTCAGGGGGGGCAGCAGAAACTGGAAGAGCCCCCCTGAGAGCTGAAGGCCCCTGGGTACAGTGGTGTCCCCAGAACTTCAGAGGCCTTTTTCCTGTCTCCCCCCCTTACCTGTCCGGGCGTCCGTTCAGACAGGGGTGCTGGCTGTCAGTTCTTTCCAGGGCCCCCGACTCCTGGGCCCCTGGTAGCTCGCGTGGGCTGCTGGGGAGGGCGCCGCCTGAATGACCCGCGTTCTTACCCAGAAGGGAAGGCTGAGAGTCAGCAGGAGCAGGCGCCCACATCCTCCTTTCGAGGAGGCACCAGTTCACTACGGTGGATGTCTGCCTAAACCACCTCAGAATGGAATGAGGAACGTACGGCATTGCCCCCCCAGGTGTATATACTGACTGGCAGGACACAGCCTAACCATGCAGCTCCCTACGGGGACAGCAGTTGGGGGGGCACTTTGGCGGCTATCCTCCTTGCGTGTGGACCATAAGGATGGAAAAGCAAGCCCGGTGACTGTGGAAAAAGGGGAAGACAACAACAGTGAGTACTTTCCTTTACCTTGGGAATTTAGCTGCAAAATCCCCAATCCCAGCCAGATGGTTTCTGGGCATTTGAGATAATCTCCCCTGGGGTCTAGATTCAAATAGCCCAGAAGCTTCTGCTAAAAACACCAGCCACAGCTCCCTCTTACATCAGAGATGCTGTATGGTGGACAAGTGGTGCAGAGGAGCGAGTGTGCCTAAACCACCTCAGATGGGAAAGAGGTAGGTAAGGCATTTCTTCCCCTTCCCCCTGTATTTACTAAGTGGCGCAGTGCAGGACCTGGCGTCTGCATAACAAAATAGCCCAGAAGCTACTGCTAAAACCACCAGCCACAGCTCCCTCTTACAGCAGAGACACTGTGTTATCACAACAGTAGGTTGCCAGCCTCTCCCTACATGTCCGGTTGTGGGACATTAGTAGGGATGAATAGAGCGAAGGGGGGGACCTGGTAGATACAAAGAGTTCCTTACAGGCCAGGTATACCACTGAACAATTTATGGATTGTGCAATGGTTGAAGGATTCAGGAGTAAGCTCTCCTGGTCAGCAGGTGCACTAGATTATATGGCCCTATTAGCCCAGCTGCTAGGAATCTGAAGTCATAAGCTCCAACCTCCCACTCAACCTTTACATTGTGGTTATATTGAAGTGCAGGAGGTGAGAAAAACCTTTTTGTTGGTTTGGGCTACAGTCAACTCAGTGACAGATCTAAAGGCGATTTACCATAAATCGCTTCCTATATCCTTTAAGGATTTTCTGTGCAAACATATGCAAGAGCTAGATACATGATTGCTTGCTTAAGGCCTGCAGGTGGCTATTTTCCTCCAGGCTAAATTGGTGATCACCTTTTCTAGAGGCTGTCCTAAATTGGTCTCTGGGGCTGGGCTCATTGAGACTTTAGTTTCTGATCAGCCCCACTTGTGTGTGGGCTGGCCAGCGTTTGCTCAATCTACGGAGGTAAGGTAGGACAACAGCTACTATAGTAAGGTGTCTAACCATTTTAGAATTTGTTCCTTCACTGGGGGTGAAGTGTTAGTATCTACAGCCCAGGCTATGCCTAGGGATCAAATTGCTCTGTTTGGTTATTTCATAAAGGGATACACCATGACTCCTCCTTGGTTGCACACCAGTAGACCTCAGTAGTGAAGGTTTGTCCTTGCTGGGATGTTTTGTGGCACAGCAGAAATACACATTGAGATTGGTGACATCTCATAAGGGGTATATTGCTGTACATCAGAAATGCACTGCACTGAAGCTTGGTTGTTGTCTGTTATATCCTAAAGGTACTGCCTTATTTGGCTACAGATCAGAAAAATACAACAGGGAAGGTGGTCTGTACTTTCTGGTCTTGTGACGCATGGCGGAAATGCACATCATTGAGTCTTGTGACATCTCTGCTCATATTTGTTATATTGCTGCACATCAGACATACTCAAAATTGAGTTCTGTCTGGGTTTTTTTTGTGTCCTGTATTACTGCCTTATTGGTTGCTTATTAGAAAGGCAGTAGTGAAGATTGATGGTCCTGAATTGTTGGGAAATACAAATTGAACCTGTGCCAGGGGTAGTACTAGTACTGCCTTTGGTAATCGGTGCAGCCCCGCAAAGTGGCGTCGGGCTGACCGTGCTATTAATGGCAAAGGCTGCCGATTTTAGGCATGCGATTTGACATGTTGAGTCGCATGCCAAATCCCTTCAATATGGATGTGCTATCTCTATTCAGATTGTTATATTGTTGCACATCAGATATATACAAGATTGAAGGTTGTCTGTCCTTTTATGTCTTACATTTACTGCCTTATTGGCTGCATATCAGAAGGGACACAGCAGTGAGGTTGCTTGTCCTTTTCTGATTTGTTTTTGCTGCCTCAGCAGGGAGAGACATTGAGGGTGGTGGCGTCTCTGCTCAGTATTGGTATATTACTACACATCAGACATACACAAAGATTGAAGATTGTGTCCTGTATGTTCTATATTTACTGCCTTATCGGCTGCATATCAGAAAGGCACAGCAGTGAGGGGTGTCTTTTCTATTTCTCATTGTTATACCTTGCTGCTTCTTAAGGATACACAGCAGGGGGTTGTTGGCTGCACGCCTCCAGGGAGATACAGCATTGGGGACCCCTCGCTTGTTCAACCTGAAAATTGCAAGTTACCTGCGACCTGTGTAATCTTGAGGTCTGTGGATCCAGAAAGCAGGGTCTGCTTGGTGGCGCTGCGACCTGGAGTTGCACAGACACCAATGGTTCCCATTGGAAGCCATAGTGTATGACTTTTCTCTTGCATTTTTGCGGTTGCAGGTTGGGTCGCACAGGTGTGGGAGCCCTACGTTTTATCGGTCCCTTCTGGTTGAGGTTTTGCTACACACAAGAATAGACATCATGGAGTTTATTGCCTTACTTTGCAATACACCAGAAAGATCGCAGCTAGGAAGGCTGTCTGTTTTTATGTGGCTGCACAGCAGAAATACTCAACATTGAAGCTTGTTGGTGCTTTCTGTTTCAGATTCCCTTACCTTTATGCACTTCAGAAAAACACAATGCTGCAGGTTGCTTGGGTCTTTTCTGTGTTGGTTCTATGTGACTGCACTACAGAATTGCATAACAGAAAAGATATTGTCTTGTGTGCCATATTGATCTTATAACTGTATTTGGTGGTTCGTCAGAAATACGCAACATAGAAGTTTGTGTCTTTCTGTCTTATATTTATGGCCCTGTTTTGCTGTACATCAGTAAAACTCCACCGTAAACAGGACTCCCGTCCTTTATGTATATATCAGTTATGACCTAGCTAGCTGCACTTCAGAAACACGCAGCATTTAGGGTCGGTTCACACTGAGGCAGCACCACTTACAGCGCGACTGCCTCAGGCGAACCAGGACACGACTCAGCGGCGACTTGCGAAACGACTTCTGTATAGAAGTCAATGCAAGTTGCCCCCAAAGTCGTACAGGAACCTTTTTTCTAAGTCGGAGCGACTTGCATCGCGCCGATTAGAACGGTTCCATTGCACAGAACAGGACGCTACTTGTCAGGTGACTAGGTCGCCTGACAAGTCGTCCCAGTGTGAACCAAGGCTGAGGGTTTGCGTGTGTCTTAATGTTTTTACATAATGGCTACACATCAGAAAACCAGACTGTGAGGACTGTTTGTCTACATTGAAGTTCAGATTTGGGTCTCTCCCATATTTGATATGTTGGTTTAGCTAGCCACACTCAGATACACATTATTGTCTATGCTTGTGTCCTTTCTGTCTAAATCTATTGTGCTGGGTCCACAATCTATGATCTCTTTTAATTTGTGATATTAATAATGCATGTATCACCTTTTGTATTTCAGCCCTCTTTTCCGTGGAGGAGCCTGGAGTTCTGGCTGCAGACGTCGCATGTCAGAAAGCCTCAGCCCCTTACATTCAGGAATGCTGGAACCATTTCCTAGGGTTGAAGCCCAGTAGGGTTATAGGACACTGGAGGAAGGCGTTAAAGAATCACCCTGCTTAGTAAGAACTTGGGAAGTTCTGTTCAGAGGAGTATTATGACCTGAAGATGAAGTATAAAGATGTCCACCCGACCGAATAGGTTACGGCTCGGTGCATGGCCTTCATCTCACCCTTCTAGCAGAACTAGATGTAGCAGTATAAGTGTTATACTCCTGCTATGAACTTTATTCTCCTGAAGTAGGCACTCAGGCGTAAGTAAAGCCACAGAGTGGGCATGCCTTAAACCCAGGGATCAAGCCTCTGTTAATCTATTACCCTTAAGTAGGCTTCCCTTTAGTCTTTGCTGATGTAAAGATAAAAATGAACAAAAAAGGTTGTCTGTTAGGGGCCCACCTTTTTTTTTTTTGGCAGTTTTAATTCCCTGAACAGGGTAGTGTTAAGACAGGCCCTCTTAGTGATCAATGAGTGTCCTTGTCTTCCAACACAGGTCTCTGATTAATCTTTAAGGGTTCTAAGTAGCACCTACAGGCACAATAGGCCATGGTTGTTAGATGTGTGAGACAGGCAACATTGATAACCTACAAGTTTAACATGTTTTCTGATTCCATCTTTAAGAGCCCACTCCACCTAGGTCCTGCATCCGAAGCAGAGAAGGCAGGGACATCGGTGGAGTAGACCTGCAGACCAGCTGCATGATCCAGCTATAATACCTTCATCAAGCATATGGAGTGGAGGTATAACTCACTGCAGAACCGAGGTCCGCCAAGAGGGTCTTGCAGTGGTCCCACCCTAAGGTAGGCCTGAGGTACTTGATTATCCTCTCAGGTGTGCCGTCCTGGAAGATGACTAAGAGAAAATTGACAGTTACTTACCGGTAACTGTTTTTCTAGGATATCTTCCAGGACGGCAGGCCTACTTCCCACCCGTTGGAGGAGGGAAAATGGTAGAACACTAGAAGGTGAGTACCTATGAGGAATGATTTCCCTTGTGAACCAGGTTCAGGAGTTACTTCTCTACAAACTGAGGATCAAGGGGAAGGGTGGGGACTTAAAACAGCTGTCGATTGATTGTGTTTCCTGTAGGGAGGAGCCTCTCATCTCAGGTGTGCCGTCCTGGAAGATATCCTAGAAAAACAGTTACCGGTAAGTAACTGTCAATTTTTTCCACAGTTTTGGCCGATACGTATTCTTCTACATATTTTTGGTAAAAGAAAATCGCAATAAGCGTATATTGATTGGTTTGCGCAAAAGTTATAGCGTCTACAAAATATGGGATAGATTTATGGCATTTTTAAAAAAAAAAATATTTTTTTTTTTTTTCGTGACTGCGACATTATGGCGGACACATCGGACACTTTTGACACGTTTTTGGGACCATTCACATTTATACAGCGATCAATGCTATAAAACTGCATTGATTACTGTGTAAATGTGACAGGCAGGGAAGGGGTTAACCACTAGGGGGAGACGAGGGGTTAAATGTGTTTCCTAGGGAATGCTTCTAACTGTAGGGGGTGGGGACATACAAGGGGAGGAGACCGATCGGTGTTCCTCTGTACTGGGAACACAGATCGCTCTCCTCTCACCTGACAGGATGTGGATCTGTGTGTTTACACACACAGATCCACGGTCCGGCCCGGTTAACGGGCAATCGCGGGTGCCTGGTGGACATCGCGGCCGCCGGGCACACGCACCGGGTCCCGAGCAACGTGGCGCGCGCGCCCCCTAGACGGCCGGGAACCCAAGGCCGTCATGACGTCCACCCAGGATGGGAGATCCCATCTGTGGACGTCATATGTCTATACGCGGGTATTGAAGTGGTTAAAGCTGCAGGCATTGTGGAGAAATTCCTCCTCAAAGTTCAAAAAAAAAACTAAAGCGTTCAAGTCTTTATATTGGGAGGCTCCCCTCTCTTTGAAGCTAATGAGTCACTGCTGGAAGGGGGAGCAGGGCAAGATAAACTGCTGAGTTTACCCCTAGGAGACAAAACAGAAGGAGCTGGTGTACTGAGTCACTGGAGTGTGTCCCAGGCAGCCCCCCTTTCTTCCCATATTATAATCTGCCTAGCTCTACCAGTATACTTTTTGCTTGTGGGAGAAAACACAATTGCAGAAGGAACATAAAAAAATTCCCTTAGATATTGTCCCCTGTAGTAAATGGAGAATCCAGGGTGCTGAGTGTTTAATTCTCAATATATAGTTGTGGTGCTTCCCAACATTACAACTTCATACAAACCGCTAAACACAGTTGAAATACAAATACACTATATTACCAAAAGTATTGGGACGCCTATCTTTACATGCACTTTAATGGAATCCCAGTCTTAGTCTGTAGGGTTCAATATTGAGTTGGCCCACCCTATGCAGCTACAACAGCTTCAACTCTTCTGGGAAGGCTGTCCACAATGTTTTGGAGTGTGTCTATGGCAATGTTTGACCATTCCTCCAGAAGCGCATTTGTGAGGTCAGGCGCTGATGTTGGATAGGGTTGAGGTCAGGACTCTGTGCAGGCCAGTCAAGTTCCTCCACCCCAAACTCGCTCATCCATGGCTTTATGAACCTTGCTTTGTGCACTGGTGCATAGTCATGTTGGAACAGGAAGGGGCCATCCCCAAACTGTTCCCACAAAGTTGGGAGCATGAAATTGTCCAAAATGTCTTGGTATGATGACGCCTTAAGAGTTCCCTTCACTGGAACTAAGAGGCAAAGCCCAACCCCTGAAAAATGACCCCACACCATAATCCCCCCTCCACCAAATGATTTGGACCAGTGCACAAAGCAAGGTCCATAAAGACATGGATGAGAGAGTTTGGGGTGGAGGAACTTGATTGGCCTGCACAGAGTCCTGACCTCAACCTGATAGAACACCTTTGGGATGAATTTGAGCGGAGACTGTGAGCCAGGCCTTCTCGTCCAACCTCACAAATTTTGATTCTAGAAGATTGGTCAAACATTCCCATAGACACTCTCCTAAACCTTATGGACAGCCTTCCCAGAAGAGTTGAAGCTGTTATAGCTGCAAAGGGTGGGCCAACTCAATATTGAATCCTACGGACTAAGACTGGGATGCCATTAAAGTTCATGTGTGTGTAAAGGCAGGCGTCCCAATACTTTTGTCAATATAGTGTATGTAAATTATTTGGAAGCTAAAAGGGTTTGTTATTCTTTTCAGGCAGTTTTGTGATCAAAGCACCCCTGCCAAGCAGCATATTGAGACCTTCCACTATAACAAATTGCTTGACTGATATTGTTTGACCATCAACTATATAACAAATACCACTCCGCTAGACTACTAATTGGAGGGTAAAGGAGCAGCAGAACACTGATGAGGTTACTTCCTGCTCTGCTGGGTTCTCTAGTTCACATGTTAGGAGATGTGGGCTGATAATACGGCTTGGAGTTTCAGTACAGCAGAGGCAGCTTCAGCTACAGAAAGGCACTCGATGGATTTTTGAAAATTCATCTTTTTTTTCTTCTTGTGTTTGTAAAGGGATAAAACGAGAGGCAATGTGCATGTATTACAGGGATGTGACTCCGGGATAAACAGATATTGTCTAAACACAAGAGTCATGTGTATTGGTAATCAAATCTTGGTGTACTTTGTGTATTTCTTCCAGATCTGTCCAGTAATCCAGCAAAGACACTTTCCCTGTGGGGAGGAGCTTCCTGTAGTAAAGACCGCTCAGGCTATATCAGGCTGCACTGACGGCAATGGTGAGTCTGCATTCATGTCAATGTGGGTGCTGCATTAATGATGATGTGTTTATGGAGGGAACCCTCACAAAAGAGGGAACACTTGTACCCCCCGGTACAGAGGGACTTTAACCACTTGCCGACCGCCTAACGCAGATATACTGCGGCAGAATGGCACGGGCAGGCAGAATCACGTTCCCATACGTGACCTGCTTCCCGCGGGTGGGGGGTCCGATCGGACCCCCCCCCCCGGTGCCATAGGCGGTCGGCTCTCGTTCGCGGGCGATGAAAGGTGAGGGGGAGGCCATCCATTGTTGGCCACCCCCTCCCGATCGCTCCCAGCGAATGAAAACGCTTCCTTTCCCTCTGTAATGTAAACAGAGGGAAAGGAAGTGATGTCATCCCTCCTCGAGCCGGTCTTTTCATCCCGGCGCAGAGGAGAGAAGACATCCAAGTAAGTGCACCAACACTACATTTACAGTAGAACACGCAGGCACACTTTTCACCCCCCGATTACCCCCGATCACCCCCCTGTACCCCCTGTCACTCTGACACCAATAGCAGTTTTTTTTTTTTTTTTTTTGCATTGGTGTCAGTTTGTGTCAGTTACAAGTGTTAGGGCAGTTTGGTTAGCCCCCTTTAGGTATAGGGTACCCCCCTTTAGGTCCAGGGTACCCCCCTAACCCCCCCTAATAAAAGTTAACCCCTTGATTACCCCCCGTCGCCAGTGTCGCTAAGCGATCGTTTTTCTGTATTAGTGACACAGGTGACGCTAGTTAGGGAGGTAAGTATATAGGTTCGCTGTCAGTGTTTTATAGCGACAGGGACCCCCATATACTACCTGCTAAAGGTTTTAACCCCTTGATTGCCCCCTAGTTAACCCTTTCACCAGCGATCACCGTATAAGTGTTACGGGTGACGCTGGTTAGCTAGTTTGTTTTTTGTAGTTTATTAGAGTTTATTAGAGTTTATTATAGTTTTAGGGCACCCGCCGTTTATTACCTTATTACCTTATAAAGGTTTAACCCCCTAATTGCCCGGTGGTGATATAAGTTAAGTTTTTAGGATCTGATAAGGTCTGCGTCGCCCCAGGCAGCGTCAGGTTAGCGCCAGTACCGCTAAAACCCGTGCACGCAGCATACACCTCCCTTAGTGCTATAGTATCTGAACGGATCGATATCTGATCCGATCAGATCTATACTCCCCAGCAGTTTAGGGTTCCCATAAACGCAGTGTTAGCGGGATCAGCCCAGATACCTGCTAGCACCTTCATTTTGCCCCTCGGCCCAGCCCAGCCCAGCCCAGCCCACCCAAGTGCAGTATCGATCGATCACTGACACTTACAAAACACTAAGCACACACATAACTGCAGCGTTCGCAGAGTCAGGCCTGATCCCTGCGATCGCTAACAGTTTTTTGGTAGCGTTTTGAATCAGTCGCTAACAGTCAGGAGCTTTTTTGCCTGTGAGTCTCACTACTGTACCCCTAAATTTAGAGCCCAAAATGGCAAATCGAAGGTACACTAGTGAAGAGGCCTACACGTTTCTGAGTATGACAGATAGTGAAGAGGAAGTCACTCATCTGTCAAGTTCAGGCTCAGAATACGAACCTGTAGAGGACAGCGGCTCCATGACAGATAGCTCTGACGACGGAGTTGTGGTCCCTGCTAGGGTCAGGCGTACCAGACCCCGAACTTCTTCTGTCCTTGAAGTGCAAGAACCGCAGGGCTCTCGTATGGAGCAGAGCAGTACTAGTGCCGCTACTCCTTCTGGTGAACTGGCAAGCACCAGCGGCCTAGTACACCCTGGTCGTACATCCAGCACTGCAGTATCACGTGGTGACGTGGCGAGTCCCATAAGTGCAGTTCAAGCTGGCGAGGTGGCAAGCACAAGTAGTGTCCCGCTGCCACCAAGAAGAAGACTAACACAGGCCCGTCGTGCCCATAGTGCCCTTCCTGCTGCATTCGCCAATCCGAATTGGGAACCCACCACTTCTGCAGCACCCGTACTTCTCCCTTTCACTGGCCAACCTGGAATTCAGGTGGAAACAGTTGACTTTACGCCACTGGATTTTTATTCACTGTTTTTCACTGAAGATCTCTATAGATCTATTGTGGACCAAAGCAATTTGTACGCTGGTCAACACATCACCACTATTCCCCAGTCCTCCCTTGCCAGAGATTGGAGACCAATTACGGTCTCTGAATTTAAGACCTTTCCGGGCCTTTCCCTCCTCATGGGCATAACTAAAAAGAGTGAGTTGCGGTCATATTGGTCCACTGACCCAATTCACCATATGCCCGTGTTCTCTGCCTCCATGACCAGGGCACGATACGAGCAGATTTTGCGGTTCATGCACTTCAACGACAATGAACTCTGTCGTCCTCGTGGAGACCCTGGATACGATCGGCTCTACAAAATTCGGCCCCTCGTAAACCACTTCAACCAGTGTTTTGCAGACTTGTTTACTCCCCATCAAGTTGTCTGCGTTGATGAGTCCCTGATTAAATTTTCTGGCCGCTTGTCATTCAAACAGTACCTTCCCAGCAAGCGTGCCAGATACGGGGTCAAGATGTATAAGCTCTGTGACAGGGCCACAGGCTATACATGTAGATTTATGGTTTACGAGGGCAAAGATAGTCACGTAGAGCCGACAAACTGCCCTGACTACATAGGAAGCGCTGGCAAGATAGTGTGGGACTTGGTGTCACCCTTATTCGGAAAGGGGTACCACTTGTACGTGGACAATTATTATACGAGCGTGCCACTTTTTAGTCACTTGTTTGATCATCAGATTGGAGCATGTGGCACCGTGCGATCTAATCGCCGGGGCTTTCCCCAGCGGCTTGTAGATTCCCGTCTTAGGCTGGGGGAGAGAGCCTGCTTGAAGTATAATAATTTGCTCGCTATGAAGTGGAGGGACAATAAGAATGTTTTCATTCTTACCTCCCTTCATGCAGACACGACGGTCCAAATTCCTACGGCGACTGGTGTTGTGGAGAAACCCCTCTGTGTCCACGAATACAACCTTAATATGGGAGGGGTGGACCTCAACGACCAGTTGTTGGCGCCGTACCTAGTTGCCCGTAAGGCCAGACGCTGGTACAAAAAAGTGTCTGTTTATTTATTTCAATTGGCTTTGCTAAATGCTCATGTGCTATACAGAGCTTCAGGACAGACTGGATCCTTCCTTACATTCCAGGAAGAGATCGTCAGAGCCCTTCTGTTTCCAGACGGTGCTCCACCTCGCCTTCCCAATCCAAATGCAGTAAGCCGGCTGCATGGGAGGCATTTTCCTTATGTCCTCCAGAGTACCCCTACCCAACGAGCCCCCCAAAAAAGATGTCGTGTCTGCAGCAAGCGCGGATTTAGGCGTGACACCCGGTATTGTTGTCCCTCCTGTCCTGACAATCCTGGTCTATGCATTGGTGAATGTTTTGAACGCTACCATACACTAGTGGAGTATTAGCGTAGGGTTCAGCACTGCACAGACTAGGCACACTAACACAGGGTCTCCCAAGATGCCATCGCATTTTGAGAGACCCAAACCTGTTACAGTTAAAAGTTAAAGTTACTAAAAAAAGTGTTAAAAAAAAAATAAATAAAAAAAAAAAATAAAAAAATAAAAATACAAAAAAAATATAAAATAAAAAAACCAAAAATAGTTGTCGTTTTTATTGTTCTCTCTCTATTGTTCTGCTCTTTTTTATTGTATTCTATACTGCAATGTTTTATTGTTATGTTTTTATCATGTTTGCTTTATAGGTATGCAATTTTTTTATACTTTGTTTTTTTATTGTTAACCACTTTTTTGTTTTCAGGTACGCCATTCAGCTGCAGAGCGGATTTATTTATCTTGACAGCAACAGCGTTTGCTCCCACGATATATAAAGCCGTGACTCCAGCGCTGTCGGAGGTGATTTCACCACCACAGTTACATACTTCAGCATATATGCCGAAGCGTGGGGGCAGCAGTGGGTGGAGGAGCAATTTGCTCCTGCCTTTTGCGGGAGGATGCCCCCATGCTTCGGCATATATATATTTTAGGTAGGCACAGGTTGCGTTAAATGTTTTTTTTTTTTACTATGTGTTTTTTTTTTTGTATTTGCTTTGCGGGTATGGTAAGTATTACTGTTATACTGTAATGTTACTTTGTTTTTTTGTTAACCATCATTTGCTTAGCAGGTACGCCATTCAGTTGCAGCGCGGATTTATTTATCTTGACAGCAACAGCGTTTGCTCCCACGATATATAAAGCCGTGACTCCAGCGCTGTCGGAGGTGATTTCACCACCACAGTTACATACTTCAGCATATATGCCGAAGCGTGGGGGCAGCAGTGGGTGGAGGAGCAATTTGCTCCTGCCTTTTGCGGGAGGATGCCCCCATGCTTCGGCATATATAAATAGTGCATGTATGCCCATCATTAGAAGTGGGCGGATGAAGGGAGGTATTCTAATGGTGGGCATACCCACCGATCAATATCTTTTTTTCGTTCAGCCCACAGGCTGCATGAAAAAAAAGTTTACAATACAAGGACCAGCAACGTACTGGTATGTTGCTGGACTTTGAGTGGTTATACCAGAATGATGCCTGCAGGTTTAGGTATCATCTTGGTATCATTCTTTTCAGCCAGCGGTCGGCTTTCATGTAAAAGCAATCCTAGCGGCTAATTAGCCTCTAGACTGCTTTTACAAGCAGTGGGAGGGATTCCCCCCCCCCCACCCCCACCGTCTTCCATGTTTTTCTCTGGCTCTCCAGAATGGCTCCAATCATCTCTATGGCCTAAGAAACCGGAAGCTACGAGCATTTCATGACTTAGATTTCGCCAGATGTAAACAGCGCCATTGGGAAATTGGGAAAGCATTTTATCACACCGATCTTGGTGTGGTCAGATGCTTTGAGGGCAGAGGAGAGATCTAGGTTCTAATAGACCCCAATTTTTTTCAAAAAAGAGTACCTGTCACTACCTATTGCTATCATAGGGGATATTTACATTCCCTGAGATAACAATAAAAATGCAAAAAAAAAAATAAAAATGAAAGGAACAGTTTAAAAATAAGATAAAAAAATCAAAAAATTAATAAAGAAAAAAAAAAAAAAAAAAAAAAGCACCCCTTTCCCCCCCTGCTCTCGCGCAAAGGCGAACGCAAGCGTCGGTCTGGCGTCAAATGTAAACAGCAATTGCCCCATGCATGTGAGGTATCACCGCGAAGGTCAGATCGAGGGCAGTAATTTTAGCAGTAGACCTCCTCTGTAAATCTAAAGTGGTAACCTGTAAAGGCTTTTAAAAATGTATTTAGCTTGTCGCCACTGCACGTTTGTGCGCAATTTTAAAGCATGTCATGTTTGGTATCCATGTACTCGGCCTAAGATCATCTTTTTTATTTCATCAAACATTTGGGCAATATAGTGTGTTTTAGTGCATTAAAATTTTAAAAAGTGTGTTTTTTCCCCAAAAAATGCGTTTGAAAAATCGCTGCGCAAATACTGTGTGAAAAAAAAAAAATGAAACGCCCACCATTTTAATCTGTAGGGCATTTGCTTTAAAAAAATATATAATGTTTGGGGGTTCAAAGTAATTTTCTTGCAAAAAAAAATAATTTTTTCATGTAAACAAAAAGTGTCAGAAAGGGCTTTGTCTTCAAGTGGTTAGAAGAGTGGGTGATGTGTGACATAAGCTTCTAAATGTTGTGCATAAAATGCCAGGAGAGTTCAAAAACCCCCCCCAAATGACCCCATTTTGGAAAGTAGACACCCCAAGCTATTTGCTGAGAGGCATGTCGAGTCCATGGAATATTTCATATTGTGACACAAGTTGCGGGAAAAAGACACATTTTTTTTTTTTTTTTTTTGCAGAAAGTTGTCACAAAATGATATATTGCTCAAACATGCCATGGGAATATGTGAAATTACACCCCAAAATGCATTCTGTTGCTTCTCCTGTGTACGGGGATACCACATGTGTGGGACTTTTTGGGAGCCTAGCTGCGTACGGGACCCCGAAAACCAAGCACCGCCTTCAGGCTTTCTAAGGGTGTAAATTTTTGATTTCACTCTTCACTGCCTATCACAGTTTCGGAGGCCATGGAATGCCCAGATGGCACAACCCCCCCCCCCCCCCAATGACCCCATTTTGGAAAATAGACACCCAAAGCTATTTGCTGAGAGGTATAGTGAGTATTTTGCAGACCTCACTTTTTGTCACAAACTTTTGAAAATTGAAAAAAGAAAAAAAAAATATGTTTTTCTTGTCTTTCTTCATTTTCAAAAACAAATGAGAGCTGCAAAATACTCACCATGCCTCTCAGCAAATAGCTTGGGGTGTCTACTTTCCAAAATGGGGTCATTTGGGGGGGTTTTGTGCCATCTGGGCATTTTATGGCCTTCAAAAATGTGATAGGTAGTGTGGAGTGAAATCACAACTTTACGCCCTTAGAAATCCTGAAGGCGGTGCTGGGTTTTCGGGGCCCCGTACGCGGCTAGGCTCCCAAAAAGTCCCACACATGTGGTATCCCCGTACTCAGGAGAATCAGCAGAATGTATTTTGGGGTGCAATTCCACATATGCCCATGGCCTGTGTGAGCAATATATCATTTAGTGACAACTTTGTGCAAAAAAAAAATTGTCACTTTCCCGCAACTTGTGTCAAAATATAAAATATTCCATGGACTCAACATGCCTCCCAGCAAATAGCTTGGGGTGTCTACTTTCCAAAATGGGGTCATTTGGGGGGGTTTTGTGCCATCTTGGCATTTTATGGCCTTCAAAACTGTGATAGGTAGTAAGGAGTGAAATCAAAAATTTATGCCCTTAGAAATCCTGAAGGCGGTGCTTGGTTTTCGGGGCCCCGTACGCGGCTAGGCTCCCAAAAAGTCCCACGCATGTGGTATCCCCGTACTCAGGAGAAGCGGCTAAATGTATTTTGGGGTGCAATTCCACATATGCCCATGGCCTGTGTGAGCAATATATCATTTAGTGACAATTTTTTGTAATTTTTTTTTTTTTTTGTCATTATTCAATCACTTGGGACAAAAAAAATAAATATTCAATGGGTTCAACATGCCTCTCAGCAATTTCCTTGGGGTGTCTACTTTCCAAAATGGGGTCATTTGGGGGGGTTTTGTAGTGCCCTGCCATTTTAGCACCTCATGAAATGACATGGGCAGTCATAAAATAAAAGCTGTGTAAATTCCAGAAAATGTACCCTAGTTTGTAGACGCTATAACTTTTGCACAAACCAATAAATATACGCTTATTGACATTTTTTTTACCAAAGACATGTGGCCGAAATGTATGACTAAAATTGAGTTTATTGGATTTTTTTTATAAATTAAAGTAGAAAATATCATTTTTTTTCAAAATTTTCGGTCTTTTTCCGTTTATAGCGCAAAAAATAAAAATGGCAGAGGTGATCAAATACCATCAAAAGAAAGCTCTATTTGTGGGAAGAAAAGGACGCAAATTTCGTTTGGGTACAGTTTTGCATGACCGCGCAATTAGCAGTTAAAGCGACGCAGTGTCGAATTGTAAAAAGTGCTCTGGTCAGGAAGGGGGTAAAACCTTCCGGGGCTGAAGTGGTTAAAGGCGAACAGTCACGATATTATTATACAAACATATTTATTTAGAAAAATTACTTAAAAAAAAAAAAAAAAAGCATAGAGCTAAAAACATGATGATAATCTGTACAAGACATTTAATATACATCACAATTTACCGTATATACTCGAGTATAAGTCAAATTTTTCAGCACATTTTTTTGAGCTGAAAGTGCCCCCCTCGACTTATACTCGAGTCAAGCACTTTTATGCAGCAAAAAATGTCATTTTCCGAACCGACTTTGGGGCCCTGTATCTCAGGGCCACTTAGAGCTAGGAACCCCAAATTTGGTGTGCACACCCAGTAGAACTGGTACCACAACATATCCAAAGCTGGGGTTCCTAGCACGAAGTGGCCCTGAGATACGGGGCCCCAAAATCGGTTCGGAAAATGTCATTCTCTGCTGCAGAAAAGTGCTTGACATTTTCTGAACTGATTTTTGGGGCCCTGTATCTCAGGGCCACTTAGTGCTAGAAACCCCAGCTTTGGATATTTTATATTGCTAGTTCCACTGGGTTTGCACACCAAATTTGGGGTTCTTAGCCCTAAGTGGCCCCAAGATACAGGGCCCCAAATTCGGTCAACTGTGTCAATCTGCAGCAATGTCATTTCGGGACCCTTTGGGTTCAGAGACCCTAAATTTTGGCTGCAGCTAGGGGGCATCTAGGAACCCTTAACTACCGAGTTTGAAGTTCAGGGGACCTATGGCTGCAAATGGGCACAGTGAGGCATGCAAATGGGAACAGTGATGCTGCAAATTGGCATTGTTGACCCTCTTTTCCACTTACAGTAGCTGTGCATTTCTCACCCTCGTCTTATACTCGGGTCAATACGTTTTTCCCATTTTTTTTTTTTAATTTTTTTTTTTGTGGTAAATTAGGGCCTCGACTTATACTCGGAACGACTTATACTCGAGTATATACGGTACATATATTTTGTTTTCTATACATTCCAAACTGAATCCTATTTTCTCCATTAACCTAACATGTTTCAGGACGAAGTCCCTTCTTCAGAGGCGTTTTATAGGAGAAAGAGATAGATGTATTCTGAAAAACAGGCAAAAACAGATTTACCATAGGCATTTCATTCAATATGACCATCGCAGCATACCGAGGGCATCCACTATACATACCAATATTAATGTTTGAAGATGTATGTAATATAGCAATGTGTATACGTTGCTTCGGTCTCGCCGTGGTGGTCGTCCTGCTGTGGGACCTTTGTGTGGGCTTCCCTGGGCACGGATGGGACCCATCATCTTTTTGGTGGCAGAGGTCTACTCCAAATCTTTAAGAAAAAATATATTTTTGTATACACATTGCTATATTACATACATCTTCAAACATTAATATTGGTATGTATAGTGGATGCCCAGGGGTAACAGCTCATCTCTGGAAAGCTTCATTCTAAGGCAAGTTTCACATAATGTGCTAGTATGCGATGCATACTAGCACATTATGTCTTTACCTTGCAGGTTCCAAAAAAAAACAAAAACAGTGGTTTACTACCGCTTTAACCACCTCCCACCCTGCCACTGCACATATACGGCCGGGTAGGAGCTTCCTCCTGAGTGGACGTTCAGGAACGTCCCTCAGAAGGAGGGGGATCGCGCATGCTTGTCCTTGCAGTGGCACGATCCCGATGCGCTCGTGTCACCCAGACATGGCGCATCTCCGATCAGCAGGTGGGCTCTGTGATTGGCCTTCCTGATCACATGACGACTGTCCAATCACAGCCGTCATGTGATGTAAACAGAGAGCTGGTTGCTAGGCGATCGGCTCTCCTCACGCAGAAGTTGTCAGTGAGGAGAGGAGAGGGGATCGCTGCAGACAGCCGGTGATCAGTGAGTATGAGATGCTTTTTACACACGAATTACCGGCCCAGTGTCCCCACACATGTCCCCACACAGTATAGAATCCGTGTCCCCAAAACACATTTTGGCTTAAATTTATGACAAAATTTGATTTTATTGGATTTCTTTTAAAACAGAAAGTAGAAAATATTATATATATATATATATATATATATATATATATATATATATATATATATATATATATATATATATATATATATATACAGTGCCTTGCAAAAGTATTCGGCCCCCTTGAACTTTTCAACCTTTTGCCACATTTCAGGCTTCGAACATAAAGAGATAAAATTTTTATTTTTTGTGAAGAATCACCAACAAGTGGGACACAATTGTGAAGTGGAACGAAATCTATTGGATATTTTAAACTTTTTTAGCAAATAAAAAACTGAAAAGTGGTGCGTGCAAAATTATTCGGCCCCTTTACTTTCAGTGCAGCAAACTCACTCCAGAAGTTCAGCGAGGATCTCTGAATGATCCAATGTTGTCCTAAATGACTGATGGTGATAAATAGAATCCACCTGTGTGTAATCAAGTCTCTGTATAAATGCACCTGCTCTGTGATAGTCTCAGGGTTCTGTTCAAAGCGCAGAGAGAATCATGAAGACAAAGGAACACACCAGGCAGGTCCGTAATACTGTTGTGGAGAAGTTTAAAGCCGGATTTGGATACAAAAAGATTTCCCAAGCTTTAAACATCCCAAGGAGCACTGTGCAAGCGATCATTTTGAAATGGAAGGAGTATCAGACCACTGCAAATCTACCAAGACCTGGATGTCCCTCTAAACTTTCAGCTCAGACAAGGAGAAGACTGATCAGAGATGCAGCCAAGAGGCCCATGATCACTCTGGATGAACTGCAGAGAACTACAGCTGAGGTGGGAGAGTCTGTCCATAGGACAACAATCAGTCGTACACTGCACAAATCTGCCCTTTAGGGAAGAGTGGCAAGAAGAAATCCATTTCTCAAAGATATACATAAAAAGTCTCATCTAAAGTTTGCCACAAGCCACCTGGGAGACACACCAAACATGCGGAAGAAGGTGCTCTGGTCCGATGAAACCAAAATCAAACTTTTTGGCCACAATGCAAAACGATATGTTTGGCGTAAAAGCAACACAGCTCATCACACTCAACACACCATCCCCACTGTCAAACATGGTGGTGGCAGCATCATGGTTTGGGCCTGCTTTTCTTCGGCAGGGACAGGGAAGATGGTTAAAATTGAGGGGAAGATGGATGCAGCCAAATACAGGACCATTCTGGATGAAAACCTGTTGGAGTCTGCAAAAGACCTGAAACTGGGACGGAGATTTATCTTCCAACAAGACAATGATCCCAAACATACAGCAAAATCTACAAAGGAATGGTTCACAAATAAATGTATCCAGGTGTTAGAATGGCCAAGTCAAAGTCCAGACCTGAATCCAATCGAGAATCTGTGGAAAGAGCTGAAAACTGCTGTTCACAAACGCTCTCCATCCAACCTCACTGAGCTCGAGCTGTTTTGCAAGGAAGAATGGGCAAGAATTTCAGTCTCTCGATGTGCAAAACTGATAGAGACATACCCCAAGCGACTTGCAGCTGTAATTGCAGCAAAAGGTGGCTCTACAAAGTATTAACGCAAGGGGGCCGAATAATTTTGCACGCCCCACTTTTCATTTTTTTATTAGTTAAAGTTTCAACAATCCAATAGATTTCGTTCCACTTCACAATTGTGTCCCACTTGTTGGTGATTCTTCACAAAAAATAAAAATTATATATCTTTATGTTTGAAGCCTGAAATGTGGCAAAAGGTTGAAAAGTTCAAGGGGGCCGAATACTTTCGCAATTCACTGTGTGTATATATATATATATATATATATATATATATATATATATATATATATATATATGTATGTGTGTGTGTGTATTTTTAAATTTACGCTCTTTTCGCTTATATCGCAAAAAAACTTTAAATCAAAAAAATCTGAATATTTTATTTTATTAAAAAATAAATAAAAACTCATTGATGTATATCCACCCTTCTTGCAGCGCACCGCTCTATAGAAGACATAAATAATACAATGAGATCGTATGTCTGTATAATCCTCCAACAGCTCGGGTTAGAAGGAAGATGAGAATGTCTTCAAGCACAATATTCAACGTAGTAAGTAAGTATCTTGTTATGCTGATTAGTTAGTTCTAAACTATGTTGAAGAAAACCCCATGTCTATCTATGAACTTCTACCCCCCCCCCCCTGTATTTGGGACCTTCAGATCTTTACTTTTTCAAATACTGTCTGATTAGTAACTCTCTGAACATGCTTTAACCACTTATCTCATTTATACGCCGGCACCTTGAAGAGGAATATCGTTGTTATGGCAGCAGCTAGCTGGCATAACCCCGGAATCCTCTTCTTCTGCGGCGGATTCCCTGCAAGATCACTTTTTTTGGCAGCGGGAGAGGGCCCCCCCCCTCCCGCCACGCTCCAGTGCTCTCAGCCACTTACCGGAGTCACCGGCAGTAGCTTATCCTGTCCCTTCTGTGGTATGGAGCTGAGTGAGGGGAAGATGATCTCCACCCGGCCCCATACCATTGCAGGGCGGAAGCGACGTCAAAACTTCACTTCTGTCCATAGCTCTTAATGAGACTTTTTTTTTTTTTTTTTTTTTTTTTTTTTTTGCACTTTAGTGTAAATATGAGATCTGAGGTATTTTTGAACCCAGATCTCATATTTAAGAGGTCCGGTCATGCTTTTTTTCTATTACAAGGTTTACATTCCTTGTAATAGGAATAAAAGTGACACCATATTTTTTTTTTTTTTAACCACTTCAGCCCCGGAAGGATTTACCCCCTTCCTGACCAAACGAAATTTGCGTCCTTTTTCTTCCCACAAATAGAGCTTTCTTTTGATGGTATTTAATCACCTCTGCCGTTTTTATTTTTTGCGCTATACACGGAAAGACCGAAGGTTTTGAAAAAAAAATGATATTTTCTACTTTTTGTTCTAAAAAAAATCCAATAAACTCAATTTTAGTCATACATTTAGGCCAAAATGTATTCGGCCACATGTCTTTGGTAAAAAAAATGTCAATAAGTGTATATTTATTGGTTTGCGCAAAAGTTATAGCGCCTACAAACTAGGGTACATTTTCTGGAATTTACACAGCCTTTAATTTATGACTGCCGTTTCTTGAGGTGCTATAATGGCAGGGCAGTACAAAACCCCCCCAAATGACCCCATTTTGGAAAGTAGACACCCCAAGGAAATTGCTGAGAGGCATGTTGAGCCCATTGAATATTCATTTTTTTTTTGTCCCAAGTGATTGAATAATGACAAAAAAAAAAAAATTACAAAAAGTTGTCACTAAATGATATATTGCTCACACAGGCCATGGGCATATGTGGAATTGCACCCCAAAATACATTTAGCTGCTTCTCCCGAGTACGGGGATACCACATGTGTGGGGCTTTTTAGGAGCCTAGCCGCGTACGGGGCCCCGAAAACTAATCACCGCCTTCAGGATTTCTAAGGGTGTAAATTTTTGATTTCACTCTTCACTGCCTATCACAGTTTCGGAGGCCATGGAATGCCCAGGTGGCACACACCCCCCCCCCCAAATGACCCCATTTTGGAAAGTAGACACCCCAAGCTATTTGCTGAGAGGCATGGTGAGTATTTTACAAATTTTCAAAACTTTGTGACAAAAAGTTAGGTCTGCAAAATACTCACTGTATCGCTCAGCAAATAGCTTGGGGTGTCTACTTTCCAAAATGCAGTCATTTGGGGGGGGGTTTGTGCCACCTGGGCATTCCATGGCCTCCGAAACTGTGATAGGCAGTGAAGAGTGAAATCAAAAATTTACGCCCTTAGAAAGCCTGAAGGCGGTGCTTGGTTTTCGGGGTCCCGTGCGCGGCTAGGCTCCCAAAAAGTCCCACACATGTGGTATTCCCGTACTCAGGAGAAGCAACAGAATGTATTTTGGGGTGTAATTTCACATATTCCCATGGCATGTTTGAGCAATATATCATTTAGTGACAACTTTCTGCAAAAAAAAAAAAAAAAATTTGTCTTTTTCCCGCAACTTGTGTCACAATATGAAATATTCCATGGACTCGACATGCCTCTCAGCAAATAGCTTGGGGTGTCTACTTTCCAAAATGGGGTCATTTGGGGGGGGGGGGGTTTGAACTGACCTGGCATTTTATGCACAACATTTAGAAGCTTATGTCACACATCACCCACTCTTCTAACCACTTGAAGACAAAGCCCTTTCTGACACTTTTTGTTTACATGATAAAATTATTTTTTTTGCAAGAAAATTACTTTGAACCCCCAAACATTATATATTTTTTTAAAGCAAATGCCCTACAGATTAAAATGGTGGGTGTTTCATTTTTTGGGGAAAAAACACACTTTTTTAAATTTTAATGCACTAAAACACACTATATTGCCCAAATGTTTGATGAAATAAAGATGATCTTAGGCCGAGTACATGGATACCAAACATGACATGCTTTAAAATTGCGCACAAACGTGCAGTGGCAACAAAATTAATACATTTTTAAAAGCCTTTACAGGTTACCACTTTAGATTTACAGAGGAGGTCTACTGCTAAAATTGCTGCCCTCGATCTGACCTTTGCGGTGATACCTCACATGCATGGTGCAATTGCTGTTTACATTTGACGCCAGACCGACGCTTGCGTTCGCTTTAGCGCGAGAGCAGGGGGGACAGGGGTTTTTTTTTTTTTTTTTTTTTTTATATCTTATTTTTAAACTGTTCCTTTCATTTTTTTTTTTAAAAATCATTTTTATTGTTATCTCGGGGAATGTAAATATCCCCTATGATAGCAATAGGTAGTGACAGGTACTCTTTTTTTTTGAAAAAATTGGGGTCTATTAGACCCCAGATCTCTCCTCTGCCCTCAAAGCATCTGACCACACCAAGATTGGTGTGATAAAATGCTTCCCCAATTTCCCAATGGCGCTGTTTACATCAGGCGAAATCTAAGTCATGAAATGCTCGTAGCTTCCGGTTTCTTTGGCCATAGAGATGTTTGGAGCCACTCTGGTCTCTGATCAGCGTTATGGTCAGCTGGCTGAATCACCGGCTGCATTCTCAGGTTCCCTGTTGAGACAGGAGAGCCAGAGAAAAACACGGAAGACGGTGAGGGGGGGGGCATTCCCCCCCACTGCTTGTAAAAGCAGTCTAGAGGCTAATTAGATTGCTTTTACATGAAAGCCGACCGCTGGCTGAAAAGAATGATACCAAGATGATACCTAAAAAAGCATCATTCTGGTATAACCACTCTAAGTCGTGAATGGCGTACCTGAAGACAAAAAATGGTTAACAATAAAGCACAGTAAACGGTAAAGTATAAAAAATTGCATACCTGAAAAGCAAACATGATAAAACATAATAACAATAAAACATTGCAGAATACAATACAGTAAAAGAGAGCAGAACAATAGAGAGAATAGAGAGAGAGAGAGAGAACAAAACGACAACTATTTATTTTTATTTTATATTTTTGTTTGTTTTTGTTTTTTTTGTTTTCTTTACACTTTTTTTTTTGTAACTAACTTTTATAACTGTAACCGGTTCCAGGTTCGGGTCTCTCAAAATGCGATGGCATCTTGGGAGACCCTGTGAAAGTGTGCCTAGTCTGTGGAATGCTGTACCCTACGCTAATACTCAGCTAGTGCATGGTAGCGTTCAAAACATTCACCAATGCAAAGACCAGGATTGTCAGGACAGGAGGGACAATAATAGCAGGTGTCACGCCTGTATCCGCGCTTGCTGTAGACACAACATCTTTTTTGGGGGGGGGTTCGTTGGGTAGGGGTACTCGGGAGGACATAAAGAAAATGCCTCTCATGCAGCCGACTGCATTTGGTTGGGGATGTGAATGGGGGAAGTACGGGCGCTGCAGAAGCGGTGGGTTCTCAATTAGGATTGGCGAATACAGCAGGAAGGGCATTATGGGCACGACGGGCCTGTGTTTGTCTTTTTGGTGGCAGCGGGACACTACTTGTGCTTGCCACCTCACCAGCTTGAGCTGCACTTATGGGACTCGCCACGTCACCAAGTGTTACTGCAGTGCTGGTTTGACTACGACCGGGGTGTACTAGGCCGCTGGTGCTTGCCAGTTCACCAAAACGCTACCAAAAAAACTGTTAGCGGTCGCAGGGATCAGGCCTGACTCTGCGAACGCTGCAGTTATGTGTTTAGTGTTTTGTAAGTGTCAGTGATCGATCGATACTGCACTTGGGTGGGCTGGGCCGGGCAGAGGGGCAAAACGCAGGTGCTAGCAGGTATCTGGGCTGATCCCGATAACACTGCGTTTTTGGGAACCCTAAACTGCTGGGGACGCCAGTATAGATCTGATCGGATCAGATATTGATCCGATCAGATACTATACCACTAAGGGAGGTGTATGCTGCGTGCGTGGGTGTTAGCGGTACTGTCACTAATCTGACGCTGCCTGGGGCGACGCATATCACCGCCGGGCGATCAGGGGGCTAAACCTTTATTCGGTAATAAACGGCGGGTGCCCTGACACTATAAAAAATAAACGAACTAACCAGCGTCACCCATAACAGTTATACGGTGATCACTGATGAAAGGGTTAACTAGGGGGCAATCAAGGGGTTAAAACATTTATTTGGTAGTATATGGGGGTCCCTGTCGCTAAAAAACGCTGACGGCGAACCTAAATATTTACGTCCCTAACTAGCGTCACCAGCGACACTAATACAGCAATCAGAAAAATGATCGCTTGGTGACAGGGGGTGATCAAGGGGTTAAAACTTTATTAGGGTTAGCCCCCTGTAGGTCTAGGGTACCCCCCTAACCCCCCCCCCCTAACTGCCCTACCACTTCTGTCACAAACTGACACCATGCAGTAATCAGAAAAAAAAAAAAACTGCTTGGTGTCAGTGTGACGGGGGGGGGGGGGGGGGGCAGTAATCGGGGGTGTAAAGTGTGCCTGGCATTATCGTGTGTGTGTTGTGCACTCACTCACATGTCTTCTCTCCTTGGCGCCGGAACGGAAACTGCCGAGGAGAGATAACATTATATCCTCTGCCTCTGTGTACTACACAGAGGCAGGGGATGTTTCTCATTGGCTGGGAGCGATCGCCAGGGGGGGGGGCACGATCGGATGGCCTCCCCCTCATCTCTCAACGCTCCCAGACCAAAGCCGACCGCCGCTGGCACCGGGGGGGGGGGGGGGGTCCGATCGGACCCCCCGCCCGCGGGAAGGCAATCACGTACCAGGTACGTGATTTTGCCTGCCCGTGCCATTGTGTTGACGTATATAGTCGTTAGGCGGTCGGCAAGTGGTTAAGAACAGTGTAAAAAGAAAAGGTAAAATGATGATAATTTGACGCGTCCCGCCAAGCTTGCGTTCAGAAACGAACACATACATGAGTAGCACCCGCATATGAAAATTGGTGCTCAAATCATACATGTAAGGTATCGCCACGATCATTAGAGCGAGGGCAATAATTCTAGCCCTAGACCTCCTCTAACTCAAAACATGCAACCTGTAAAAAAAAATTAAACGTCGCCAATGGAGATTTTTAAGGGTAAAAGCTTGTCGCCATTCTATCAGCGGGTGCAATTTTGAACCATGACATGTTGGGTATCAATTTACTTGGCTTAACATCATCTTTCACAATATTAAAAAAAATTGGGCTAACTTTACTGTTGTCGTATTTTTCCATTCAAAAAAACTATTTTTACCAAAAAAAGTGCGCTTGTAAGACCGCTGCGCAAATATGGTGTGACAAAGTATTGCAACGACCACCATTTTATCCTCTATGGTGTTAGAAAAAAATGTTTTTGGGGGTTCTAAGTAATTAATAAAAACTGATTTTGACCGCTTAAGCCCATTTGGCTGGCCAAAGACCAGAGCACTTTTTGCGATTCAGCACTGTCGCTTTAACTGACAATTGCGCGGTCGTGCGACGTGGCTCCTAAACAAAATGGATGTCCTTTTTTTTCCCACAAATAGAGCTTTCTTTTGGTGGTATTTGATCACCTCTGCGGTTTTTTTTTTTTTTGCGCTATAAACAAAAAAAGCGTCAATTTTGAAAAAAAACACATTTTTTACTTTTTGCTATAATATCCCCAAAAAATATGTAAAAAAAAAAAAAAAAAAACTTTCTTTTCCCTCAATTTAGGCCGATATGTATTGTTCTACATATTTTTGGTAAAAAAAAATAAGCGTATATTGATTGGTTTGCGCAAAAGTTATAGCGTCTACAAAATAGGGGATAGTTTTATGGCAATTTTATTAATAATTTTTTTTTTTTTTTTTTTTTTTTTTTTTACTAGTAATGGCGGCGATCAGCTTTTTTTTTTTTTTTTTTTTTTTTTTTTTTTTTTTTTTTTTCGTGACTGCGACATTATGGCTTACACATCGGACAATTTTGACACATTTTTGGGACCATTGGCATTAATACAGCGATCAGTGCGATTTAAAAAGCATTGATTATTGTAAAAATGTCACTGACAGTGAAGGGGTTAACCACTAGGGGGAAGGGGTTAATGTGTGTTCTAACTGAAGGGGGGATGGGACTGTGCAGGGAAACTAACAGATCGCTGTTTATACTCTGTATGAACAGACGATCTGTCAGTTCAACCCTCAGAGAACTGGAAACTGTGTGTTTACACACACAGCTCCCGGTTCTCCATGTGGCCCAAGCGATCGCAGGAGCCCGTCGGTGATCGAGATCGCCAGGCACTCGCATCAGCTCAGGGGGCAAGCGGGGGGCACGCGCCTCCGGCGGCGCAAACGCACCCCCTAGTGGCCGTTTATGTTACCAACCCGCCCCTTTCCTGAATAAAAACAGTGAGTGATCAGTAACAATCACTCCTGTGTCCATTCATCACTGAAGCATAGAAAACTGTTTGCTATGCTTCAGTTTGTGAATGAGCAGGAAACCTCGGAGCACTTCTTATTCATTCATCTGTGCAGCTGAGACTACAGAGAAAGGGGCCGATAAATCTATGATCTGTCACTTTCAGCAGGGGAAAGGGGACCCCGTCGGGTAGGCTGTATGGGGCCCGTGATTTCTAACAGCAGCCCTGCCTATACTGTACACTGAATTATCAGCCACCTATGAGGCTGACCTCTTCTATGGAGAAAATTACCAGATGATAAAAATTGGCTTTTTGGGGGAAACTCATAAATCAATTATGACATAAAGTCCTAAACGGATAAATATTGTAGAAGTGACAGGCTGTCTGATGTAGCTGAATGTGAAACTCCTATGTTCTATCCACTAATAAATCCTTTTCTTTTCCACAGTACCATGTCCGATGTCCATGTGGGGACCACAGTGGTCTGTATCCTGTATTCTCTCTGTATTCTGAAGAGGAAGAAGAAACCATAGAGACAGAGCGTGAAAAGAGGAAAAGAATTGAGAGAGAAATGGAAATAAGAGCAAGGGAAGAAGAAAAGGCCAGGGTAGAGTGTTATGGCAAAGCGCGAGAAACAGAGAGAGAGAGATCAAAAAGACTGCAGAGCCAGAGAGATAAATATATTAATCAATCGATCAAATTCTATGAAATACAAGTATGGCATTTGGAACATTGTAGGAGTTGATGGAATGTATCAGCAAGGGGGGATTTGGCCAGCGTCTAAGATCTTGTAATGGAAGTTTTGTAATAAATTATTAATAGTGTGTGTGTGTGTGTGTGTGAATTTGTTTATTTTTGTGTAAATAGGTTTTTATTAAGCTGTTTTGTGTAAATATGTTTATTATTAAGCCGTTTTGTGTAAATAGGTTTTTATGTTTGCTGTTTATTAATAATCTGTTGATAAGTTGTTTGTATTTTTTAATAACATGTTTTGTTTGAGAAATCAATACTTCAGTTGCACTATTTATAAATTGTTCCAGTACATTGCATATAAAATCTTTTACAACCATGTTTTTATTTATTAATTTTCCAAAATAAATGTGAAAATTTTATATAAAAAATATTGTCACATTGTTTGCACCTTTAAAATCCCAATTTTCCCTTTATTGCATGTTGTATATTATAGGGATGTGGCACTGGTGGGCACTGATTAGCGGCACTGATGTGTACTGTGTGGGATCCCTCTAACAGTAGCAGGTTAACGGCTTTCTTTTTTTCTTCACGCTGACAGCGTGAGGAAAAGAAAAAAATGTTAACAAGCTTCTTTTTACTTCTGTGATCAGCTGTCATTGGCTGACAGCTGATTACGTGGTATAGGGCCTGCAGTGACCCGATCATAGACCCAGGGGGCGTGCAGGCAGCACGAGAACGGGAGGACGTCCATGGACGCCCTCCTGGCATTTTAAGCCTAGGCTGTAGCGCGGGCGCCAAGTATTTGAAGTGGTTGTAAAGTCAGAAGGTTTTTTTATCCTAATGCATTCTCTAGGTGGGAGGACGGCTTGCTCGTCTCTCCCCCCCCCCCCCCCATTCCTGTCCTGCCCAGCTGCATGCTCCTATAAGGGTCTGGTATGGATTTTGGGGAAGAGCCCCACAACATTTTTTTGGTGTGGGGTTCCCATTAAAATCTATACCAGACAAGAAGGGCCTGGTATGCATTGGGTGGGGGGCCCACGCCATTTTTTTTGTCTGCTTTTTTTTTCTACATTCAGTTGTCAGCGGGGAATCCGCTGACAACTGATGAGTCGTCCTTTTGTTAAAGCGGAGTTCTGCTGAAAAAATAAAAATTTAAAAGTCAGCAGCTACAAAAAGTGTAGCTGCTGACTTTTAATAATCAGACACTCACCAGTTTCAGGGTCCAGCAATGCGGGCATACGAAGCCTCGTTCCTCTCCCCCTCCTTTACGCGGCGCCGGCATTCTTACTGTGGGACCAGGCTGTGGCTTCACAGCTAGGCACGCACTGCGCATGTCAAGTGTGCATGTCCATTTTTGGGTGGAACTCCGCTTTAACCAGGCATGTACTGGCCATTGGAACTAGCGGGAGTTTCCCGATGGGCCGATGGCTCAGTGGGCCAGTCAGGCCCAGTCCTGGAGCCGCTCCTCACTGACAGTGAGTGATCGTGATTTCACTCCTGTCACCAAGGAGCAGCTGCCTACACTTGCTGGAGAGATGATTAGGCTTTCTGTTCCCTCCAGCCTGCAGGGGGAGATAGACAGCCGGCAGATTTCCCTTCCTCTCTCCCCTTATCAGTTGTCACTTATCACATGACTGGAGAGGAACAAGAAGCTGCCTTCAGAACTGAGTACACATGGGAGAGGGGGGGACACTCTGAGTGGGTGCTGATGGGCCAACTCTAATGTAAGAGGGTGCTGATGGGGACACTCAAAATTAAAGTGGGCCGGTCTGGTTGAATTCCAGGGCCACATTTGTGTCCCAGTCCAGCCCACTTCAGCCCCAGAGGATTTGGCTGCTCAATGACCGGGCCATTTTTTGCGATCGGGCACTGCGTCGCTTTAATTGACAATTGCGCAGTCGTGCAACGTTGTACCCAAACAAAATTGACTTTTTTTTTTTTTTTTCCCCAAAAAATAGAGCTTTCTTTTGGTGGTATTTGATCATCTCTGCGGTTTTTATTTTTTGGCTATAAACATAAGTGCAACAATTTTGAAAAAAACACAATATTTTGTACTTTTGCTATAATAAATATCCCCAATTTTTTTTTTTTTTTGTAAAAAGCAATTTTTTCTCAGTTTAGGCCGATACGTATTCTACATATTTTTTGGTAATAAAAATCACAATAAGCGTATATTGATTGGTTTGCGCAAAAGTTATAGCGTCTACAAAATAGGGGATAGATTTATAGCATTTTTATTATTATTTTTTTTTTTACTAGTAATGGCGGTGATCTGCGATATTTATCAGGACTGCAACATGGCGGACACATCTGACAATTTTGACACATTTTTAGGACCATTGGCATTTATACAGCTATCGGTGCTATAAAAATGCATTAATTACTGCAAAAATGTCACTGGCAGTGAAGGGGTTAACACTAGGGGGCGATCAAGGGGTTAACTGTGTTCCCTACTTTGTATGAACAGACGATCTGTCTCTTCTCCCCTCAGAGAAGCGGGATCTCTGTGTTTATACACTGATATCCCGGTTCTCGCCGTACTACTAGCAATCGCGGGAGCCCGGCAGTCATCAAGACAGCCGGGCCCTCGCATCGCCTTCGGGGGCGAGCAGTGGGCACACGTGCTCCTAGTGGCCACCAGAAGGAGCGATGTAACATGATGGCGATTCGCCTGCCCCTGCCATTCTGCCGCAGTAAAACTGCGGCGGCTGGTCGGCAAGCAGTTAAGGACGTGGCGGCTGGCTTTCTGGCCCATTTCTTAGCAACCAGCACAATACGGTGAGTTACCACGTCAGATAATGCGGTAATTACCGGTGGCTCGAACAGATACCGCATTCGGCATTTGACAGAAAATTCTTAATGAATTGAACACTTGCACAATTGTTACCACATGCAGTATTTTACCGCACTGTAAGAGCCTTTATTTAACTCTAATGCCGCGTACACACGATCGGATTTCTCGTCGGAAAAAGATATGGCTTTTCCAACGGGATTCCACTCAAGTTTGCTGTGCATACACATGGTGATGCAAAAGTTTGCTGAAATGACAACCTGCAAGAACGCGGTGACGTACAACACTACGACGAGCCGAGAAAATTAAGTTCAATGCTTCGGAGCATGCATTGAATTGTTTCCGAGCATGCGTAGGAATTTTGTGCGTCGGAATTGCCACAGACGTGCCAAAGACAATTGCATTTTCGGATAGGAACTTTTCCCGACTGAAAAATTAAGAACATGCTCTCAATTTTTTGCTGGCTGGAATTCGGCGAGCAAAAGTCTGATGGAGCATACACTCGGTCGCATTTTCCAACGAAAAAATGTCATCGGTCTTTTTTTTTTTTTTTCGCGGGCCGAAATTCCGATCGTGTGTACGCGACATAAGTGAATTGACCCCATAGTTACATAGTATAGTAATACATGAAACAGTCCGTTTGAGTGCATGGATGTTATATTAGCTGACAGCTTCACACACTGAGCGGCTCTTGCAAGCCTTACTATCTGCTCAATGTGAATTTCCCCCTCTGCTCTCTCAGTGCCTATCAGTGCTGACTATCAGCGCCAATCAGTTCCCATCAGTGCCAACCAATGCCACCTATCAGTGCTCATCTGTGTTTCCAGTCAGTGCTGACTATGAATGTCCATCAGTGTCATCTATCAGTGCTGCCAATTAGTGCTCATCAGTTCCACCTATCAGTGCCCATCAATGCTGCATATAAGTGCCAACTAATGCCACCTATCAGTGCCCATTGGTGCTTCAAATCATTGCCACCCATCAGCGCTGCCTATCAATGCCATAAGCACTGCCTATTAGTGCCCATCAGTGCCAGTCATTGCTGCCTATCAGTGTCCATCAGTGCTGCCAACCAGTGCCACCAATTAGTGGCCATTAGTGCTGACAATCAGTGGCACCAATCAGTGCTGCCAATCAGCGCCCATCAGTGCAGGGATGGGGAGGTGAGCTCAGCAGATAGGCACATTGTCCATGGGGGTTGGGGGGGGGGGGGCCTGGTGTGGCATAACTGAAATCTGTTGATGTTTATTAATGCCACATGCCGATCTGTAGTATAATAGGTATCACCACACTACTATTTACAAAAAACTACTGGAGGTAAAATAATAAAGTGTCAGTAAAAGGCCTGCCGCTAAGCACTGTTATGTTTTCCCACACCACAAAGAAAAGTGCAGAGCTAACTTACTAATCAATAACTTAACAATAATGGTGGAACCCTCTAATGTATAGAAATCTCAATAAACTTCAATATTAGCACAATATCGGTCTCTGTGATATGTACACATGTCACATCTAATACACATCAAACTGAAAAAAAGACAGAAAAAATGAAACTTATCAGGGATGGTGGAAACCCCTCCTATAGATATTTGCCATACAGATTAACTTCAAGTGTAATAATTCCAGTGATATGTGATTTCACATGTAATACACATCAAAATGAGAATAAGACATACATTTTTTTTTAAACTTAGCAGGAAAGGTGGAAATCCCTCTACAGATAATTGCAATACAAATTTACTTCAAGTGCAACAACTTTTTAGTTGGGAGGGTCACACCATTATAGCACTTTGGAGTTTTTATTGTTTAGATTGTTACACTTAATTTTATATGTTTTGGTTATAATGTGAATATTTGCACTTGAAGTTCATTTTCCACCACCCTTGCTAAGTCCATGTCTTTATGGACCTTGCTTTGTGTACTGGTGAACAGTCATCTTGGAACAGGAAGGGGCCATCCCCAAACTGTTCCCACAAAGTTGGGAGCATGAAATTGTCCAAAATGTCTTGTTATTCTGAAGCCTTAAGAGTTCCTTCAATGAAACTAAGGGGCCAAGAACAACCCCTGAAAAACAACCCCCACACCATAATCCCCCTCCACCAAATGATTTAGACCAGTGCACAAAGCAAGGTCCATAAAGACATGGATGAGCGAGTTTGGGGTGGAGAAACTTTACTGGCCTGCACAGAGCAGTGGCGTTGCAAGGTGGGGGCGGGGGGTGCGGACCGCACCCGGGTGACACCCGCCAGAGGGGTGACACCCATGTATAGCAGAACCGCGCAGCCGCTGACACCGCCCTCTGCCCTGTGCCTCTCGTCTCGCTCACTCTGTGTCCCCCGTGGAGCGGACTGAAGCTGCCTCCTCCTCTGTTTACATCCAGTGAGGAGGAGGAGCTCAGAGTGACACACACCTCTGTGTGTATATGTCCGCGGCCACGCTGTACTGAGGTACTGTACACTCTAAGTAGATTAGTAGATAGACATGTGTAGGGGGGGGGCGCTATGGGAGGGGAGAGGGGTGCTTATACTGATGGGGACTCTGCACTAGGGGGATTCTTTACTGATGGGGACTCTGCACTAGGGGGATTCTATACTGATGGGCTCTGCACTAGGGGGATTCTATACTGATGGGGACTCTGCACTAGGGGGATTCTATACTGATGGGGACTCTGCACTAGGGGGATTCTATACTGATGGGGACTCTGCACTAGGGGGATTCTATACTGATGGGGACTCTGCACTAGGGGGATTCTATACTGATGGGGACTCTGCACTAGGGGGATTCTATACTGATGGGGACTCTGCACTAGGGGAATTCTATACTGATGGGGACTCTGCACTAGGGGAATTCTATACTGATGGAGACTCTGCACTAGGGGGATTCTATACTGATGGGGTCTGCACTAGGGGGGATTCTATACTGATGGGGTCTGCACTAGGGGGAATTCTATACTAATGGGGACTCTGCACTAGGGGGATTCTATACTGATGGGGACTCTGCACTAGGGGGATTCTATACTGATGGGGACTCTGCACTAGGGGAATTCTATACTGATGGGGACTCTGCACTAGGGGGATTCTATACTGATGGGGACTCTGCACTAGGGGGATTCTATACTGATGGGGTCTGCACTAGGGGGGATTCTATACTGATGGGGTCTGCACTAGGGGGAATTCTATACTGATGGGGACTCTGCACTAGGGGGATTCTATACTGATGGGGACTCTGCACTAGGGGGATTCTATACTGATGGGGACTCTGCACTAGGGGAATTCTATACTGATGGGGACTCTGCACTAGGGGGATTCTATACTGATGGGGACTCTGCACTAGGGGGATTCTATACTGATGGGGACTCTGCACTAGGGGGATTCTATACTGATGGGGACTCTGCACTAGGGGGATTCTATACTGATGGGGACTCTGCACTAGGGGGATTCTATACTGATGGGGACTCTGCACTAGGGGGATTCTATACTGATGGGGACTCTGCACTAGGGGAATTCAATACTGATGGGGACTCTGCACTAGGGGAATTCTATACTGATGGAGACTCTGCACTAGGGGGATTCTATACTGATGGGGTCTGCACTAGGGGGGATTCTATACTGATGGGGTCTGCACTAGGGGGAATTCTATACTGATGGGGACTCTGCACTAGGGGGATTCTATACTGATGGGGACTCTGCACTAGGGGGATTCTATACTGATGGGGACTCTGCACTAGGGGGATTCTATACTGATGGGGACTCTGCACTAGGGGAATTCTATACTGATGGGGACTCTGCACTAGGGGGATTCTATACTGATGGGGACTCTGCACTAGGGGGATTCTATACTGATGGGGACTCTGCACTAGGGGGATTCTATACTGATGGGGACTCTGCACTAGGGGGATTCTATACTGATGGGGTCTGCACTAGGGGGATTCTATACTGATGGGGACTCTGCACTAGGGGGATTCTATACTGATGGGGACTCTGCACTAGGGGGATTCTATACTGATGGGGACTCTGCACTAGGGGGATTCTATACTGATTGGGACTCTGCACTAGGGGGATTCTATACTGATGGGGACTCTGCACTAGGGGGATTCTATACTGATGGGGTCTGCACTAAGGGAATTCTATACTGATGGGGACTCTGCACTAGGGTGATTCTATACTGATGGGGACTCTGCACTAGGGGGATTCTATACTGATGGGGTCTGCACTAGGGGGGTTCTATACTGATGGGGGTCTGCACTAAGAGGGGGTGTCTCTATTGATGGGGGGTCTGCATTAAGGGGAGGTTATATACTGATGGGGGGTCTGCACTAAGGGGAGGTTATATACTGATGGGGGGTCTGCACTAAGGGGGTGATTCTATACTGATGGGGGGTCTGCACTAAAGGGGGTGTCTAAACTGTGGGGGTCTGCACTAAAGGGGGATTCTATACTGATGGGGGGGTCTGCACTAAGGGGGTGGATTCTACCCTGATGGGGGGTCTGCACTGAGTTTGGAGGTCTATACTGATGGGGGGGTGTCTGTACTGATGGGGGGGTCTGCACTGAGGGTGGAGGTCTGTTGTTAGTGAGGGTGATCTATACTGAGGGAGGAGGATCTATACTGCAGGATCTGTACTTAGCAGAGAGGGGTCTGTATTGAGGGGGGACTATATTTGGTGGGGGGAGGGGGGTGACACCAATTTTTTCAGCACCGGGTGACACCAACCCTAGTGACGCCACTGGCACAGAGTCCTGACCTCAACCCAATACAACACCTTTGGGATGAATTAGAGTGGAGACCATCAGCCAGGCCTTCTTGTCCAACCTCACAAATGCTCTTCTGGAAGAATGGTCAAACATTCCCATAGACACTCTCCTAAACCTTGTGGACGGCCTTCCCAGAAGAGTTGAAGCTGTTATAGCTGCAAAGGGTGGGCCAACTCAATATTGAACCCTACGGACTAAGACTGGGATGCCATTAAAGTTCATGTACATGTAAGGCTGCATTCACACCTGAGCATTTTCAGCTCAAAAAAAAAAAGCCTGAAAAACACCCAACAAGCAAAATCCCATTAATTTCAAATGGGACCTGTTCACAGCTCAGCGTTTTGTCGCCTGAAAAACGACCTAAGCTCAAAAAAGAACACAAGTCTCTTTGGGGCAGATTACAGGCGGTTTTCTGCTTTTTACATTGGTGACCTGTACAAAATCGTGGCAAAAACGCACAACTTTGAAACGCTCAGGTGTGAATGCAGCCTAAAGGCAGGCGTCCCAATACTTTTGAAAATGTAGTGTGTGTATGTATGTATGTATGTATGTGTATGTATGTATGTGTGTGTATATATATATATATATATATATACACACACACATACTGCGGATGAAAACCCCACCGGCTGTCAAGATACCTGAACCAAGGGTGCAACTGATTGGCCAACAATTTTCCGGTAGCCTCCTTTCAACATCAGTCAGTTCAATGTCTTTACCAGAACTTTGTAATAGAATGACACACCTAACAATCCAATTTGTATCCAATCAGGCAAGAGCGGGGGGCTGACAGGACCACCCACTCAGTGAACAATTCTATTCATGTATGTATTCCTAACTCCTAAAACCTTCTATTTCTCCCACCCTCCTCCAAATCTCCACATTCCTTTGATTTTGTTGAGATCTGACTTCCCATTAGAGGGTGGATACGTTCGTTCTCTATGGTCCTACTGTATGTAGAAATGTAGCCACCGTCTCTTTGTTCACTCCCGAGATGGACTCCTTTCAAACACCTCTGAAAGACAATCCACAGAAGAGGATCACTTTTCCATGGGTCTGCAGTGTAGCTGCACATGTGAATGAGCCCTTATAGCTCAGATGGAGGAATCGCTCCCTGTTGGCTCTTGTATTCTACCAGTCAGTTGCTGCCACTGTCAGAATACCCCAACAGTCACTGCATCTGATTGGATAGTTGCTGGTTGACTATTTACCACCCAGTACCTTCAAAAAAGTCAACTGAGCAATCTATTTTTGCCGACCCGGGTGGCACTTAGGGATACTTGGTGCTCAGATTTCATCTGGTTTGGTGTGGATTGGTAGACATTGGAGAAGTGTATGGCAGCCTTTAGAAGGTCTTGGGCTTCTGCTGTCATCTTCTCTTTCTGCATCATTGTGATCCTTTGGCTTCAGTAGGTAGATCAGACGTCACTTGCTGCATGCTAGCTCAGTGATTTCCGCAGTGTTCAGTCTTGGCTGTCATACTGACCTATGTCTTCATTTTTGTCTGAGATATGGAGCCAGAAGCAGTGTGTAGATCAGCTTCTTACTTCACTGACCACATGCTTGTCCAGTGACCTAGGATAGCAGTCCTGTGCATGAGGTCTAATGCCCCTTTCACACGGCAAGCCCGCTTGGATCCGCCTGTCTGTTTTTTCAGGCGAATCCGAGCGGGCCATCCATTGTCTCCTATGGGAGATGGATGTTAGTGGAGATGTGTCCGCTGACACCCATCTGCCATCCGATCCGCTAAAATCAGACGATCGGATTGGATGAGATCTGATGAAAACTGACATGCTGTCCGATCTCATAGGAATCAGCGGCGCTCTGACAGGCCCCTCCCCGCTCAGTGAGCAGAGACGGACCTGTCATCCGCCGGCTCAGCGGAGATCAACGGAGCGATCCCCTGCTGAGCTGATGGACTCCACTGAGCGGATCTGCCTCATGTGAATGAGGCCTAATACCTGCCTACTCCTCTCTGGCAGGATTCCTCCATGCTGTGCCACCTGTCCCCCTAAGCCTCTTCTCTCTGGCCTTCCAGCTGGCGATGGCACGCTGACATCCTCAAATACAATTCAGCATCGGTAGTCCTGTACTTGTGCAAAGAGCCATGACATATGTACACCTCCATCCCCTCAATCTGCAAATTAAGGGGGATCATTTGGAGGGGTGGTAAAAACGTAGCTTACCACCACGTTTTTTAACCCCCCCAACTGCAAGTGTAAACAAGGCCTTGATTCTCCCCTATATGCGTTCTACTGTCCTCATAATGGGGAGTAGAATGAAAATTGGTCATGTCCGGGTCATAAGTTATGACAACTGCATTGGGGGCTCACTTTCCCTTTCCCCCTCCTTCTTCCCCCCCACCCTCTTTTTTCTCCCCCCTCCTTCCCCCCCCCTCTTTTCCACCTCCTTCTTTCCCCCCTCCCTCATTCTTCCCCCCTCCTTCTTCTTCCTCCCCCTCCTTCTTTCCCCCCCCCCCTTTTCTCTCTCTCTCTCTCTCGCTCCTTTTTATTTATTTTTATTTGTATTTTATTATTTTTTTTCCCTTCTTTTGATTCTTTTTTCCCTCACTTTATTCCCTCTCTTTATTCCCCTTTTTTCAACTCTCTTTATTCCTTTTTTTTTTTACCTCAGCTCTTCCCCCCCCCCCTCTCTTTATACTCTCCCCCTCTATTTATTTCATCCCCCCACCCCTCTCTTTATCCCCCCCCCCTCTTTATTACCACCTTTTTTTAAATTTGTTTTCCTATTTCTGCAATTTGAAGTCACTTGAATTTGACTTCTGCAACCTTTATGTTTATATGTTCTACTTTTCATCAACTAAACCTTTATTACAAAAGATCATTTCAGACCCGACATTCATCTATCGGCTTTGGGCGGCTGGCGGGTGTTATCTGTGCGGTCTGATGACAGAATACTGCAGAGCCCCCCACTACATGGAACCAAATAAATACATCAAAAGTACCAATAGGGGGATAGCTGTCATTTTTAAAGTTTGCTTGATGGATGTAACTTCTTTAGATTCAGTCTCAAAAAATGTATTTCCTGACGCCTTCATGGCAGCACACACTGGGTTGTGACTCCGCCCCCACAACCTGACAGGATTGATCTAGCTATTAAAGTTGGAGAGAGATGACCCCCACTATTCTCTTTTTTATCCTCACCTGACAAGATGGTTGGACATCGCAGAGCCCCTTACCGCATCACCCCAGCAGGTTCAAGCCTCTCCTGTTTGGAAGTCCCTCCTGTCTCTAAAGGAGCTTCTATGGAGGGAGCCCCACTCTGGTGGTCTTAGGGGCAGCAACATGGATCATCTGGCACATAGTAAGCTTTAAAGAAGCTTCAAGTATTGCAGTGGTCTCCACTTTTCGTTTTCTTTTTTCTCTTACAGTTGTTTTTACCCCTTTTATTATTTTTATTCTTCCTATTTCTTCTTCTGGAACCTGTAGTCCCACAGCGCTTAGGGTATGCATTATGGCCGCTGCGCGTCTTGTCCCGCATTGCGCATGCGCGGTTGACAGAGATGGGGACGTCCTAACCCTTTTGCCAGCTTCCAAGATGGCGCCGGAGTCGTCGCGACGCCTCTGCGCATGTGCGAAGCATCATTTTTGCCGCGACGGCGGCGGTCTATTTAAAAAAGGGCTCTGGCTTCAAAGAAAGCAAGTTTGGTGTTCTGCTCGCTTTCTACTAACCTCTTTTGCCATCTTTTCCCCTGGGACCTGGTAAGTGCTCTATCCTCCTTGATTCATCGTTACAAGGGTTTTCCTTATTTAAAAAAAAAAAAGTGTTATTATTTTGTCTAGGTATATATATATATATGTAAATATTTGTCTACCTCTTTAACCCCTTCCAGACTTCTTCTGTTCCTGCCTGCCTTCTTCCTCTCTGCTCATGGAGACCACTGCCCAAGCAGACCATCCACGGTAAGGGGCTGTCTGCATTTAATGGTAAGTATTGAAGAGAGAAAAAAAAGAACGCATATCTTCTGACAAAACTCCTTCTAACAGCCCTTCCAGGTCTGAATCAAGACGCAAGGAGAGGTCAAGCCATACCTCAAGCAGAAGATCCCACAAAAGACGATCACATTCCTCATCTCATCACAGGCACTCACGCCGTAGCCATTCTCATCATGGCCACTCACGCCACAGTCATTCTCGAAGTAACTGACCTAATTCGGGAATCAGTAAGAGAATCCATAATGGGGTCAACTGCACCCCTGCCGGCCAGGTCAGACCCAGGTACGTCTAAGGCTCCTCCTCGCTCAGCAATCGAGGTAGGGACAGAACCAGAATCCCCTTCAGAGAACGAAGATCCAGAAGTACCAACAGGTTTTGACTTCACCTTGGTAGAACCTTTTGCAAAATCTGTCAAAGAGGCCATAGGTTGGGAAGAATCTGAAGAAGCACCTCAGAAGACGTGGAAATATTTTCCAAACCTGAAGAGGGATCCAGCCTTCCCTTTCATTGAGGAGTTGAATTATTTAATCAAGGATGAATGGGAAAGATCCGACAAGAGGCCTAACCTAAACAATAGACTTGCAAAAATGTATCCTTTAAAAGAACCTAAAGTCAGCTGCTTAATTAATGCCTTTCAAAGATTTCTCCACTTTTCAATCAACCAACATCACTTTCAGTTCCAATGCCTACCCTTCAGCATCTCATCAGCTCCCAGGACCTTCACCAAAGTTCTTCTGCCTCTCATCGCACACCTCAGAGAAAAAGGTCTAAGAGTACATCATTATCTGGACGATATACTTCTTCTAGTAGAAAGTCGCCAGGTCTTGATACAACACCGAGAGATCTTACTATCAACTCTGCAAATTTTCAGTTGGCTAGTGAACTAGCAGAAAAGCAAGCTTCAGCCCACTCAGAAGATGGTTTTTCTAGGTGCAGAACTAGACACCATTCAGAACAGAGTACAGATTCCTCAGGAGAAAATCATGCCCCTGATCCAGAAAATTCAGAGGCTAATCTCGGTTACACACTTACCAGCCAGAGTATGTATGAGTGTCCTGGGTTCTATGTCTGCAACTCTGCCCATGATCCAGTGGTCCCAATGGCACACAAGAATCTTACAGAATTCCTTTCTGAGGCAGTGGAATGGAGTATCAATGCTTCAGAGAATCTACATACACAGGTATGTGAAACAATCGATGTGGTGGTGGACACGACCCAGCAATCTCAAGAGATACAAACCTCTAGTTCCTCCACAGCCAGAGGTGGTCACTTCGGATGCCAGCCAGAAGGGATGGGGAGCTCATTACCAGAATCTAGCAGCCCAAGGGCAGTGGAAATTTCAAGCCCATGGGGTAGTATCCAATATACTAGAACTCAGGGTGGCTTTTCAGGCACTTCTGGCCTTCACTCCATACCTGGTGGGGAAAAACGTTGTGATCCGAATGGACAACAGAGTCGCTGTAGCATATATCCAGAGGCAAGGAGGTACGAGGAGTCACACATTAATGCAGGAGGTACGCCCTATCATGGAATGGGCTCAAGTGCACCTAATAGACCTGAAAGCGGTATATGTCCCAGCAGCTCAAAACATGCTGGCCGACTATTTGAGCAGGGAACTTCTCTCGAACAACGAGTGGTCATTGAGCCAACAGGCTTTTTCCCTTCTTTCGAGAACTTGGGGAGTACCAGAGATCGACCTAGCAGCTACTCCTGCGAACACCAAATGTCAGAGATTCCTGTCAAGAGCAGCCTTCCCATCGGCTGAGGGGACGGATTGTCTGACCCATCCGTGGAATTTCAAGCTGGGTTACATTTTTCCACCAGTACCCTTAATTGCAAGGTTCCTATGCAGGCTTCGGAAATCATTGGCGACAGTAATAGCTATAATTCCTTTTTGGCCGAGGAGGCCGTGGTTCACAACCCTACTACAACTCAGCCTACAGCAACCGCTTCCTCTCCCAGTAACATCAGACCTCCTGTCCCAGGGTCAATTCCTACACCCAGCTCCAGAAAAGTTACACTTGACAGCATGGAAATTGAAAGGACTTGGCTGCTAGAGCAGGGATGCTCGCAGGAGGTCATTTCTACTCTTTTACAGGCTAGAAGAAGCACCACCAACAAGACATACTCGCAAGTCTGGAATAGGTTTTGTTCACTGGCCCAACAAAAAAAATGGAACCCAGTATCACCAGAGCCACCGCTAGTTCTGGAATTCCTTCACTTGGGTATTACTAAAGGATTAAGCTCAAGTACTCTTAAAGTCCAGGTTTCTGCCCTCTCGGCTAAAACGGGCATTAGATGGGCCCTACCTCCTCTAGTGATTCAGTTCATGAAGGCTTGCTTAAAAATCAGACCTCCAAAAAAACCCACATTTCCGGCATGGAATCTCTCTACAGTACTCGATGCATTATCTAAACCTCCCTTTTGGCCGGTGGAATCAATTTCACTTTGGAACCTGACTTTGAAGGTAACCTTCCTTATCGCCATTTCATCTGCGAGAAGAGTTTCAGAACTTAAAGCACTACTGATAACAGAACCATACCTAGTCCTCTATCCCTATAGAGTGGTATTGAGACCCTCGGAACATTTTACTCCCAAGGTATCATCTTCTTTTCATTATAATCAGGATATCAACCTTCCATCCTTTACTAACGACCAGGGCGAACCTCATGCATTGGATGTTAAAACTATCATTACCAGCTATTTGAAAGCTACAGCTTCTTTCAGAAAGTCGGATACTCTTCTTATAATCCCTCACGGTCCTAGGAAGGGTCATCCAGCAACTTCCCGAACGATCGCATCCTGGCTGGCCAACACCATAAAAAAGGCATACTCGTCTCAGCAGCTAGCTATCCCGGAAGGCATCAGGGCACACTCAACCAGGGCAGTGGCAACTTCATGGGCAGCATACTGCAGGGTTTCACCGGAAACAATCTGTAAAGCAGCAACCTGGTCATCAAGACATACATTTACTTCTCACTACAAAATTGACTCTGCACAACTAACTAGAGCAGACTTTGGCAGATCCATTATTAGAGCCAATTCCACAGCTCTTTAGAACAATAAAACTTTAATTTTTTGCACCCTCCCGACTGACGAGTTATTTCCCAGTGTGTGCTGCCATGAAGGAGTCAGGAAAATGGAAAATTGTATACTCACCTTTCCGTAATTTTCCTTTTCTGACGCATCTTCATGGCAGCACACAGATTCCCACCCCGTTCTTAGAGGATATATACAGAGAATGGTGGGGGTCATCTCTCTTCAACTTTTATAGCTAGACCAATCCTGTCAGGTTGTGGGGGCGGAGTCACAACCCAGTGTGTTCTGCCATGAAGATGCCTCAGGAAAGGAAAATTATGGAAAGGTGAGTATACAATTTTCCATTTTCTTTAGGCCTCATGGACACTGGACGTTTTGGGAAATTTTTACAGCAGCTATTTTTGACTTCAGACGTTTTTTTCTGCAGTCAATAAACTCTCCATCATGTTATCCTGTGTCCATGCACACATATGCCCCATAGACACGGTCAGACTTTCCGACAGAAAATGTGCGATCGGAGCTTGTTGTCGGAAATTCCGACCATGTGTAGGCTCCATCGGATATTTTCCATCGGAATTTCCGTCACACAAAATTTGAGAGCTGGTTCAAAATTCCAATCGTGTGTACACAATTCCAACGCACAAAGTGCCACACATGCTTGGAATCAAGCAGAAGAGCAGCACTGGCTATTGAACTTCATTTTTCTCGGCTCGTCGTACGTGTTGTACGTCACCGCGTTCTTAACGTTCGGAATTTCCGACCAACTTTGCATGTGTGACCGTGTGTATGCAAGACAAGTTTGAGCCAACATCCGTTGGAAAAAAAACATGGATTATGTTGTCGGAATGTGCGATCGTGTGTACGCGGCAATAGGCTGTTATCAGCAGTTTTTGGCTGGGCCGTTTTTCGGCTTTAAAAAAAAAACAAAACTAGTGGGGTCTGAAAGGAGTTTTTCAGCTAACATCAAAAAACTTTGATAAACGCTCAAAAACGCGGCTCACCAGCAATTTTTAACGTTTTTCATCCATTTTTTTTAAGCACTAAAAACGCTATTGTAAAAAGTTAAAAATGTTGAAAAACTCACTGCAAAGCTACTGGCGTTTTTATAACGTAATTTAAATGTTCAGAGTGCATGAGGCCTTAGGGTTCGTTTAGATGTGCGGCCAGGGGGAGGTACAAATGGGGGATTGACCCTCTTTTTATCATCTTAAGGTGATACTAAAGTAAATTTTTTTTTTCAGTTAACAAACATGTTATACTTACCATACTTAGTGGTTTTGTACAGAGCAGCCCTGAGGGTTCCTTTGGGTGCCCCTGGCTCCTCCCCCTTGCCAAGTGCCCACCATAGCAAGCCACTATGGGAGTACTCATGCGGGATCGCTCTGTGTATCCATTGACACACACAGAGCCTGGCTTGGCCCGCCCCCTGCTCCCTTGTCGCTGGCTGTAGTTGACAGCAGCAAGAGCAATTGTCTGAGCCAATGAGGGAGCCCAGGTTCACACTATAACGAACACAGACATTGCATGTGATTCACACCCGCACTGCTGTGCCGATCACATGCGATCTCTGTGCAATGCGAGTTCAGCCATACAGTTGTATGGCTGAACCCGTATTGGATTTGCAGAAAAAAGGTGCAGGGACTTTCTATTATTTTTTACCCGCACTGGAATCGAATCGCATGGGTGTGCTCACAGTTTGCACTGCGATCTGGGAACCGATCTGGGGGTGTTATTAACATTGTATTGACACCTGCAGAGGTTCGCAGAGAGCAGTGTGAACTGTCTGCAGGAGAGATGCGATGCAGGAACCGGTGCTGGAATTGTCCCGCATCGCACCAGTGTGAACCCAGGCTGAGAGAGCAGAGAGAGCCTCTAGTCTTGTGCCCATCTCTATACTGAGATTGGGCTCAGGTGAGTATAGGCCGGGAGCCCTGGGAGGGAGCTGCATGCAAAAGGTTTTTTACCTTATAGCATCACTAAACCCACATCATAAAAAACTATCAATAAATAGTGTATTACATGCTGTTCATACTCACTTAGTCACTATGAGATTCATTTTCTGTATTCTGCAAAAAAAACTGGTTGATCCTGCTGCTCTCTATCTCCCCCTTCTGTTCATGTCCCCAATTCAGCTAGGTGGTAACTCTGCACATGCTCAGTTTTCAGTGAGTTTCTATGCTGAGCATTTCCTCCCTATCACATCTGAGCCGCACATGTGACTATAGAGTGACACATGTGGGCATATACACAGTGGTAAATGACAACCCACTCCCCCCCTCCTCCTCCTGGCCCGCTAACCAGCTAAACACAATGGGAGGGGATATTACATGTAGATTGATAGAGGCTTCACCTCCCTTTTTTCTAAGACACAGGCTGGAGGGGTATGACGGCAGAAATCCGCCCACACCATGTTATTGCCAAAAATAATAAAAGATTTTATTTCAAATATATATTTGTATGACAATTTAAAACAGTTTATCGATATAAATTATTTATTTTTACGCTGTATTCCAAAGGCTGTTTTTCACCGTGTGATCGGTGAGCCAGAGAAAGAAACCGCCGATGGCGGCTGTCTTCCTTCCTTTCTCCTTCTTTTTGTCTTTCTTCTTTTTTTTCTTCTTTCTGTAAAAATAAAATAAACAATACATATTTTTTTTTAAGCGTCTCTATCCCCTCGTGCTCACATGCAGATGCAAACACATACATGGGTCTGCACTTATTACCGTATAAATGTCACTGGCAGGAAGGCGTTAGCACTAGGGGGCGATCAAGGGGTTAAGTGTGTTCCTTGGGAGGTGTTTCTAATGCCGCGTACACACGAGCAGACTTTACGGCAGACTTTGCCCGGCAGACGGGATTTCGGCGGACAATTCAATCGTGTGTGGGCTCCAGAGGACTTTGTTTTCTCAAAAGTTGGATGGACTTAGAGTTGAAACATGTTTCAAATCTATCCGACGGACTCGAGTCCGGTCGAAAAGTCCACTCATCTGTATGCTAGTTCGACGGACAAAAAGCCACGCTAGGGCAGCTATTGGCTACTGGCTATGAACTTCCTTCTTTTAGTCCGGTCGTACGTCATCATGTACGAATTCGTCGGACTTTGGTTGATTGTGTGTAGGCAAGTCCGTTCATTCAGAAAGTCCGTCGAAAAGTCCGCTGGGCAAAGTCTGCCGTAAAGTCCGCTCGTGTGTACACGGCATAACTGTATGGGGGCTGGGCTTACTGGAGAAGGAGAGAGATCACTGTTCCTAATCACTAGGAACAGCAGATCTGTCTCTCCTCCCCTGACAGAACGGGGATCTGTTTGTTTCCACTGACAGATCCCCGTTCTGCCTGTCTCTGGAGCGATCGTGGGTGGCTGGGCCCGCTGGTTGGCTCCCCCCGCTCGCAAATGGGCACGCACCCACAAATCACTGTGTACACGCCTGACATACAATGACGGGCAATTTGTGCAGGGGAACCAATTTGCCGCAATACAACTGCGGTGGGCAGTCGGTAACTAGTTAAAGGGGTTGTAAACCCTCTAGGTATTTCACCTTAATGCCTTATGCATTAAGGTGAAAAACCTTCTGTAGTGCAGCTGCCCCCCAGAGCCCCCCTTTTACTTACCTGAACCCGATCGTTCTAGTGACAAGGACAAGCACAGCAGCTCCAGCCGCTGTCTTGGGTCCTCATTGGATAGATTGATAGCAGCGGGAGCCATTGCCTCCCGCTGCTGTCAATCAAATACAATGACATGGGGAGCGGGGATGAGTCCTGCTGTCTGAGTCAATGGATGCAGCAGCAGGACTCGGGAGCACACCTGCATGAGTGCTCCCTTGGAAAGCAGTTCTCAGTAGGGGGCACTCGAGAAGAGGAGGAGCCAGGAGCACCGCTGAGGGCCCCCAGAAGAGTAGGCTCGGGGCCGCCCTGTGCAAAACCATTGCACGGGGGTATGACATGTTTGTTATTTAAAAAAAATAAGAATAATAATGAACCTTTACAACCCCTTTTAAGGGTAGATTAAATGTGTGTCTAAATCCCCGTTGAAACCCGATCCTTTTTCAGAACGCGGTTCAGAGGGTACTGACGGGTGTTGAGGAAGCGATGCAACACTTCCTCACTGCCTGCTTTAACCCCACTTCTGCCGACAAACGTGCCGCACCCTCGTGCATCGCAGCTTTGGGGGGGGCGCCTGGGCAGCAAACTGCACATTTGCGCCTCAACTGCACATTTTTAAGGCCCCTCCCAGCTGCAAGTCTAATCAGTGTTCTTGCTAGATAACTTCAGGCTGGCTGGTTGTGGTTGTTAACCCAATTTTATTAAATGCTGTCATCCTCTCTTTACCATTATAAGACATTTCCCTGTGCCTGTGTTCTGTGAAAAAAAACTGCCCGATTGTACCAGTATGAGATCGGCTCCGGGCGCTCAGCTGATTCCCCTCCTCCTTCCCTCTCCAGCTCACAGCTGCAGTGGGAGGGGCCAAACCACCCAACTGACTTCAGAGAGAGGAGAGAGACGTGCGTTAGCGGCGGGAGCGGGGCTCATACAGGTACAATGGGGCAGATTTTTTACAGAACAGAATATCCCCCTGATGAAGACACATAATCCCTGTGTCGAACACGCGTAGGGGAGGGGCCAGGACAGAGTGAGCAGCACAGAGTCTGTAGTGGAGACGCATACCATACCACACGCCATATCTGCATTTATTGTTTTTTCGGAGGCTTGTTATAGAGGGGTGCACTTACACACCAGGATAATGTGAGTACCCCACCGTAGGGAGTGTGATTTATTCAATAAATTTACCCAACGATATTACACGATTATTATTGAGTTTCTCTCTTGTTTATTATTATGGAGCTACATTGAACCAGGCTGGAGATCGGCACCTGATAATCAGTACAAAGCCCGGGGTGGCTCCAAAGCGTGCTTTGATTCAGTGTAGCAGTTGGGTCACATGCTCTGAGGTAGCACGATAACCTGGGGGGGCCACTGTAGTGCACCGGAGCATGGTTTGCAGCACCAAGGATTTCATGAGCATGTTGGATTACACCATTCATGGACACTGTTTTGCACACTTATTTGAAGTTGATTTGTAGGACTTTTCACCCATCACTTATGATTATTTATCAGGACTGTTTATTATAATCATTGTGCATTGAGCACTAAGCACTTTTGTTTCTATTTATGCACTTTAAATATTTGGCAATATTTCATATGCACATTGCACTTTAAAATTGTTTGATACATATGAATTCATACATACGTTTTTGTATATCACTATTTGAATGACACAGAAAGTGTTAATTTGCATATATCCTACACTCAAGCGTTAACATATTGATTTAGTTCACTCTAGCGCGGCGCATATATATTTTTTCTCTATATCAGTTTGCACGGTTTATGAAACGTGATCTGCGCCTGCAGCTGGGTATTGTCACCTTATTGGTATTGAACAGGGGTTGTTGGTCGGCTAATTATCTGCAAATTGTGCCACATCCTAAAATAAGAATTTAAACAGAGACAGTTCCCCTAGTGGACTTTAAAGGCACATATGAAAAAATGTGTAAGAGAGTGTATTAAGTAGACAATAATTTATTCATTACAAAAAGAATCTCATAAAAGCATCAAACATATAACACAAATAGAAAGGAATGCGATTTCATGTATCTATACATATATAGCTATTGATACCAATAAGTTTGCACCCGACGCGTTTCGGAGTTGTTTTAGCCTCCTTCTTCAGGGGTGGTTGTAAGCTTTACCAAAGATTTCTATATAAGAAATAGTATATACAACATAGGCATAGTAAGTATATGTATACATCAGACCATAAAAATATAGGTGCAATATTAAATTAATTTCGTTTACACTTACATTGGTATATATGTAGACTGGCTACGGATTCCAGAAAGGTTTAAAAACAACGGTGCTGACACTGACTGCCCATCAAGCGTGTTTCCCAATCGTGATATGTAGGAATTATTTAGTATGCCCAGAGTATTAGTATAACCTCTGTCGAAATGAAAATAGCTGGGTATGGATATATAGGGTGGTTTTACTTCCTTATGATAGGAAGAAAGGCCCATCAATCGAGGGCATACAGATATTTTGGATCTGGAATCTCACTGAGGCCAAATGCGGGTCCTGGTGGGCCTACTGTACAGAGTTCGAAAAGGAACACCAACAGATGATGGGTGTAGACCAGATGGATCTCGGAAGGTCCTTTGCTGTGGGCAGGACGCTGTCGGTGTGAGCTGCTGCTACATATTCTATCCGAGATCCATCTGGTCTACACCCATCATCTGTTGGTGTTCCTTTTCGAACTCTGTACAGTAGGCCCACCAGGACCCGCATTTGGCCTCAGTGAGATTCCAGATCCAAAATATCTGTATGCCCTCGATTGATGGGCCTATCTTCCTATCATAAGGAAGTAAAACCACCCTATATATCCATACCCAGCTATTTTCATTTCGACAGAGGTTATACTAATACTCTGGGCATACTAAATAATTCCTACATATCACGATTGGGAAACACGCTTGATGGGCAGTCAGTGTCAGCACCGTTGTTTTTAAACCTTTCTGGAATCCGTAGCCAGTCTACATATATACCAATGTAAGTGTAAACAAAATTAATTTAATATTGCACCTATATTTTTATGGTCTGATGTTTACATATACTTACTATGCCTATGTTGTATATACTATTTCTTATATAGAAATCTTTGTTAAAGCTTACAACCACCCCTGAAGAAGGAGGCTAAAACAACTCCGAAACGCGTCGGTTGCAAACTTATTGGTATCAATAGCTATATATGTATAGATACATGAAATCGCATTCCTTTCTATTTGTGTTATATGTTTGATGCTTTTATGAGATTCTTTTTGTAATGAATAAATTATTGTCTACTTAATACACTCTCTTACACATTTTTTCATATGTGCCTTATTGGTATTGGATCGCTGTGGCTCTCAAGATTTTTTCCTTATTTAATCCCACACCAGTGTTGCCAACCGTCACTATTTTTACTGGCAGCCAGTAAAAAACAGGCACTTTTCTCCTGCCACTAAATGCCAGTGACAGGAAAAGGTTGCCAGTAAATAATATGGCTGTGACGCTCTGCTCAAAACTGCGCATACGCTGTTCTGGTCCAGAGCTGTTCGAAACAATCTGAGTGCCTGCTACAGTGTGTTCAGGCAGTGCTGGCGGAGAGGCGAATCTAGTGGAGGCGGTGCCTGAGCATGTCGTGTGATGTCATGGTGCAAGGGAGCCAAGCAGAGCGGAGCAGATTGGAGTCTCATGTGGGGGTCTGCAGGACGGCAGCAAGGCAAGCCAGGAGCAGGGCTGTCAGTGCTGTTTGGACTGGAGTGGACTAAAGGGATCACCTGGTGTGGAGAGAGACTGTCACTGTGACTCAGGAGTGGACATGACGTGTCGGTGAGGTGCCATCATCATCTGTGCTGCTGTACACTGCTGCCAGTGTCACTGTGAGAGTCAGTTTCATGTGTGTGCCACCTATTCTAATTTCTTGCCCTCCTGAGTCCTGTCCCTGAGCTACTTACTTACTATATCCAAAATAATATCTACCTTACATCATATTGCTAATTGCATATTGTACTTATTTGTAGCCTAAATACTGAAATTTGCACTCAAAACTGTAATTTTGTAACTTTAGGATATGCCAGCAAAAAACGTAATTGTACCAGTAAATTTTGAGTGTCACGTCAGTAAATTTCAGTCTGGTAGGTTGGCAACACTGCCCCACACCTTAATCCCCCCTCAACCAAATGATTTGGACCAGTGTACAAAGCAAGGTCCATAAAGACAAGGATGAGCGAGTTTGGGGTGGAGGAACTTGATTGGCCAGCACAGAGTCCTGACCTCAACCTGATAGAACACCTTTGGGATGAATTTGAGCGGAGACTGCGAGCCAGGCCTTCTTGTCCAACCTCACAAATGCGCTTCTGGAAGAATGGTCAAACATTCCCATAGACACTCTCCTAAACCTTGTGGACAACCTTCCCAGAAGAGTTGAAGCTGTTATAGCTGCAGAGGGTGGGCCGACTCAATATTTAACTCTACGGACTAAGACTGGGATGCCATTAAAGTTCATGTGCATGTAAAGGCAGGCGTCCCAATACTTTTGTCAATATAGTGTATGTAAATTATTTGGAAGCTAAAGGAGTTTGTTACTCTTTTCAGGCAGTTTTGTGATGAAAGCACTCCTGCCAAGCAGCATATTGAGACCTTCCACTATAACAAATTGCTTGACTAATATTGCTTGACCATCAACAATATAACAAATACCACTCCGCTAGACTACTAATTGGAGGGTAAAGGAGCAGCAGAACACTGATGAGGTTACTTCCTGCTCTGCTGGGTTCTCTAGTTCACATGTTAGGAGTAGGGTTGCCACCTGTCCGGGATTCACCCGGACAGTACGGGTTTTGAAACATGTGTCCGGGTCTCTGGCCGCCTGAGACCCGGGCACATTATTCAGACCCGTCTGTGGCTCCCTGTGCAGCGTGCCTTGCCTACACAGGCAGCCCTCTAATTAACTTCTCTGGCGAATCATAGTAATGGAATACCCGCAGCTTGTGCAGGGTATCTTTGCCGCCCGTGAGCTCCACTTTTTATGACAGCGCAGACCCGACATCTCTCCCCGCTGTCCTTAGCTGCAGGACACAGACACAGTGCAGAGAGAGTGCTGTGAAGTGAACCCGCCCCTCCTCCTCCTGCTGTGTTGTTTTGCTGTGTACACAGAGGAGGAGGAGGGGAGGAGAAGGCTCACCACGCTGCCGACAACGCTGCTGGACTGAGATCATCTATCTGAACTAATCCACAGTGAGTCTTCCAGAGGTGGGGGGCATGAACAAGAGGGTGAGGGGGGAATTAGCCCACAGTTCATCTTGAGTAATTTTTGGGGGGGGGGGGGGGGGGTATCTTCTTAGGGGCACTTTAGCTACAAGGGGGCTTGGATATGAAATCCAGACCCCTTAGCACATATCCTCTCCCCCCAATATTAAAGAGAAGATGTCTGCCACAGAGCAGGTGGCCCTTGGCACCCCACAAGAGATGTGGAAAATTGCTCCAGGTGCCCATACTAGTGCCACACTTCCAAGCAAGTTAGTGGAGCAAAGTGTGGGTTCCAGGTCACAGGGCAGGTTCACACTATGAAAACACAGGAACGCACTGTGCATTCTGTGCGATTCATATGTGACCCGGGTGCAATTTCAGCCCAGTTATGTTTGCATTCTCTGACCATCTCCTGTACCAAGTCCGCACACTCTCTGACCATCTCCTGTACTATGTCTGCAGTCTCTGATCATCTCCTGTACTATGTCTGAAGTCTCTGACCATCTCCTGTACCATGTCCGCACACTCTCTGACCATCTCCTGTATCATGTATGCAGTTTCTGACCCTCTCCTGTATCATGTCAGCAGTCTCTGACCATCTCCTGTATCATGTATGCAGTTTCTGACCATCTCCTGTATCATGTCTTTAGTCTCTGACCATCTCCTGTATCAAGTATGCACTCTCTGACCATCTCCTGTACTATGTCTGCACTCTCTGACCATCTCCTGTACTATGTCTGCAGTCTCTGACCATCTTTTGTACCATGACCGCACACTCTCTGACCATCTCCTGTATCATGTATGCAGTTTAACATCTCCTGTACTATATCTGCAGTTTCTTACCATCTCCTGTACTTTGTCTGCAGTCTCTGACCATCTCCTGTACCATGTTCGCACACTCTCTGACCATCTCCTGTATCATGTATGCACTCTCTTACCATCTCCTGTAGTATGTCTGCAGTCTCTGACCATCTCCTGTACCATGTCCACACACTCTCTGACCATCTCCTGTACTATGTCTGCACTCTCTGACCATCTCCTGTACTATGTCTGCAGTCTCTGACCATCTTTTGTACCATGTCCGCACACTCTCTGACCATCTCCTGTATCATGTATGCAGTTTAACATCTCCTGTACTATATCTGCAGTTTCTTACCATCTCCTGTACTTTGTCTGCAGTCTCTGACCATCTCCTGTACCATGTCCGCACACTCTCTGACCATCTCCTGTATCATGTATGCACTCTCTTACCATCTCCTGTAGTATGTCTGCAGTCTCTGACCATCACCTGTACCATGTCCACACACTCTCTGACCATCTCCTGTATCATGTATGCAGTTTCTGACACTCTCCTGTATCATATCTTCAGTTTCTGACCATCTCCTGTATCATGTCTGCAGTCTCTGACCATCTCCTGTATCATGTCTGCAGTCTCTGACCATCTCCTGTACCATGTCCACACACTCTCTGACCATCTCCTTTATCATGTATGCAGTCTCTGACCATCTCCTGTACCATGTCTGCAGTCTCTGACCATCTCCTGTAGTATGTCTGCAGTCTCTGACCATCTCCTGTAGTATGTCTGCAGTCTCTGACCATCTCCTGTAGTATGTCTGCAGTCTCTGATCATCTCCTGTAGTCTGTCTGCAGTCTCTGACCATCTCCTGTACCATGTCCACACACTCTCTGACCATCTCCTGTACTATGTCTGCAGTCTCTGACCATCTTTTGTACGATATCTGCACACTCTCTGACCATCTCCTGTATCATGTATGCAGTTTCTCACCATCTCCTGTACTTTGTCTGCAGTCTCTGACCATCTCCTGTACCATGTCCGCACACTCTCTGACCATCTCCTGTATCATTTATGCAGTCTTTGACCATCTCCTGTACCATGTCCACACACTCTCTGACCATCTCCTGTATCATGTATGCAGTTTCTGACCCTCTCCTGTATCATGTCTTCAGTCTCTGACCATCTCCTGTACCATGTATGCAGTTTCTGACCCTCTCCTGTATCATGTCTTCAGTCTCTGACCATCTCCTGTACCATGTATGCAGTTTCTGACCCTCTCCTGTATCATGTCTTCAGTCTCTGACCATCTCCTGTGTCATGTATGCAGTTTCTGATCCTCTCCTGTATCATGTCAGCAGTCTCTGACCATCTCCTGTATCATGTCAGCAGTTTCTGACCATCTCCTGTATCATGTCTTTAGTCTCTGACCATCTCCTGTATCATGTATGCAGTCTCTGACAATCTCCTGTATCATGTATGCAGTTTCTGACCCTCTCCTGTATCATGTCAGCAGTCTCTGACCATCTCCTGTATCATGTCAGCAGTCTCTGACCATCTCCTGTATCATGTCTTCAGTCTCTGACCATCTCCTGTATCATGTCTTCAGTCTCTGACCATCTCCTGTATCATGTCTGCAGTCTCTGACTATCTCCTGCACCATGTCCACACACTCTCTGACCATCTCCTGTACTATGTCTGCAGTCTCTGACCATCTCCTGTACTTTGTCTGCAGTCTCTGACTATCTCCTGTACCATGTCCACACACTCTCTGACCATCTCCTGTACTTTGTCTGCAGTCTCTGACCATCTCCTGTATCATGTATGCAGCTTCTGACCCTCTCCTGTATCATGTCGGCACTCTCTGACCATCTCCTGTAGTATGTCTGCAGTCTCTGACCATCACCTGTACCTTGTCCATACACTCTCTGACCATCTCCTGTATCATGTATGCAGCTTCTGACCCTCTCCTGTATCATGTCTGCACTCTCTGACCATCTCCTGTAGTATGTCTGCAGTCTCTGACCATCACCTGTACCTTGTCCACACACTCTCTGACCATCTCCTGTATCATGTATGCAGTTTCTGACACTCTCCTGTATCATGTCTGCAGTCTCTGACCAATCACCTGTATTATGTCTGCAATCTTTGACCATCTCCTGTACTTTGTCCGCACTCTCTGACCATCTCCTGTATCATGTCTGCAGTCTCTGACCATCTCCTGTAGTATGTCTGCAGTCTCTGACCATCTCCTGTACTATGTCTGCAGGCTCTGACCATCTTTTGTACTATGTTTGCACACTCTATGACCATCTCCTGTATCATGTATGCAGTTTTTTAACATCTCCGACCTGTACTATATCTGCAGTTTCTTACCATCTCCTGTACTTTGTCTGCAGTCTCTGACATCTCTTGTATCATGTCTGCAGTCTCTGACCATCTTTTGTATCATGTCTGCAGTCTCTGACCATCTTTTGTATCATGTCTGCAGTCTCTGACCATCTTTTGTATCATGTCTGTAGCCTCTGATCATCTCTTGTATTATGGCTGCACAGTCTCGTAGTGTAATATAGGATGAAACGAGAGCCACCAAGCTGGAGCCCAGAGAGGACCATCTGACTGAGCCCTGCACGGTGCACCTGAGTGGTGGTCAGTGACAGCATAGCAAGGCCAGTCTGAGGGGGGATCACTGATGTAGGGGGCAGTCAGTGAATGCAGTAAGGTAAAGGGGCACTGATATAAAGGTTACCCCTTATATCAGTAACCCCCCCACCCCCCACCTTACCTTAGTGCATTCACTCTGTGGAAGGTGCTCTATGGTGACCAGAGTCCCGTGTCCCCCCCCCCCCCCACATTAGAGTTCCATTTTAAATGCAATTTGGAACTCTGTGGACAATTACATAAACAGGAACTCCGATGTAAAGGAGAATGTAGTGGACTCTGATATAAGGTGATCTCGTCACCAGAGCCCCCCCTTACATCAGAGTTCCCCTATACACATACATACAGTCCTCACCACTCCCCCTCCCCACCATATCTATCTATATCTATCTATCTATATATCTATCTATTTATCTATCTATACACACACACACCAGGAGACCTCCCCCCACCCCCCAATATTACACTGGGAGGCTTCCCACCAAACATTACACACTACATATACACTATATTGTACTTTACGCACGCCTGCACTATTTGCAGTTGTCTACACCCACTGTTCACTGCTGCGCATGCCGCATTACTATCCCCCTGGGGCACACAGAGGTGTCCCGGGTATTTTACAATCTCATAGTGTATGCTACAAAAAAAATGCCAAGCCCCGTTAAAGTGTTCGGGTTTGGCTCGAAGAAAAGGTGGCAACCCTAGTTAGGAGATGTGGGCTGATAATACGGCTTGGAATTTCAGTACAGCAGAGGCAGCTTCAGCTACAAAAAGGCACGCAATGGATTTATGAAAATTCGTCATTTTTTTCTTCTTTTTCTTGCAGTGTTTGTAAAGGAATAAAACTAAAGGCAATGTGCATGTATTACAGGGATGTGACTCCGGGATAAACAGATATTGTCTAAACACAAGTCATGTGTATTGTTAATCAAATCTTGGTGTACTTTGTGTATTTCTTCCAGATCTGTGCAGTAATCCAGCAAAGACACTTTCCCTGTGGGGAGGAGCTTCCTGTAGTAAAGACCGCTCAGGCTATATCAGGCTGCACTGACGGCAATGGTGAGTCTGCATTCATGTCAATGAAACTTTCCCTGTGGGGAGGAGCTTCCTGTAGTAAAGTATGTAAATATTGTACTAAAGCGCTGATATGTGAAATATAACTGAAAAAAAATGTGCGAAAAATATCATGTGCAAAATATTATGAATGAAACATTTTGTAAATAAAGCGAAAAATAGGAAATAACCAAATAATCAAGCAGCACCCATGTAAAAATATTTTTTTTGTTCCGATAGCACTAAAATGTGAGTGGATCTGTTAATAAATAGTGCGCTAAAATTAACTTCCTATTAAAGTGAAAATGTTTGAGTATTGTAGCAATTAACCTTACCATAAAATCATAGATACTTAGTGAGTTCCCTAAAAACACGTGCATAAAGCAGATATCAATATCTAAAATATCAACCTGCATATGGATATGATCAGACAGTAGAACAAAAAATTATATATCAGATGGTAGGACAAAAAAAAAAAAAAGAATATATATATATATATATATATATATATATATATATATATATATATATATATATATATATCTAAATCCCTAGAGGGATGTATAAACAGAAGTTGTAGGTGAGCATAGGGGAAGAAAACCACCAGAGTTCACTGTTGCTGATTGCTTCAATAGATGGCTATCTGGAACGTAAATCTCTCCCCTGCACTTCTGATGCACCCGGCTGGTTGTTTTTAAATTCCTCCCATCATGTATTGCATTCATGTAACCACAAAAAGAAGAAAATCATTGCGCAATGAACACAGCCTCTATGGTACTTTCTTTGTTAAGCATATGTGTTTACACTCACATGGGATACAAAGTAACAGCGCTTTGAACCAATCAGTCGCTGACCGCGATCACCTTATGCACGTGGTTTTTGTATTTTAGGGAACTCACTAAGTATCTATGATTTTATGGTAAGGTTAATTGCTACAATACTCAAACATTTTCACTTTAATAGGAAGTTAATTTTAGCGCATTATTTATTGACAGTTCCTGTAGTAAAGACCGCTCACTGCTGCTCTCTCTCCTTGTGCAGGGTGACTGGTCTTGTCTCCACCCCCTCCTGTCATTTTCTGCAGACAGCCTGTAGTGGGTGGAGCCTGCCGGGCTCCTCCCACAACTCTGCTTTCTGCACAGGTTATGTACAGCACTGTGATAATGTCACTGCTACTTTTGGACCGTTACATCTGCACCCCCCTCAAAAAAAATGCATCTACAAATCCATTAGCTGCAGACTTTTAATATAAGGACACTTACCTGTCGAGGGATCCAATGATGTTGGCCCCCGGGCTGATTCTTCAGTCTGCTTTGGGTGCAAGCATCAGCATCTTAGGTAAGGGAAACCGGCAGTGAAGCCTTTCCAGCTTCAGAGTCGGTTTCCTACTGCGCATGCACAAATCGTGCTGCACTTTGTGAATGGTCCTGCAGTCTTCTGGGGCCTCTGTGTGTATTCTAGAAGACTGCAGGGGAAGGAGGAGGGGAAAAAGATCCTCATGGATCACCGTGGCAATCTAACCAAGAAGTGGGAGCGGGTACCTGTCCAAACTAGGTACCTGCCCCCTTCACCCCCCCAATAAAGTGTCAGATGTGGCAGTGGAGGGGGTGCATACAGGAGGAGCTTCCCTTTCGGGTGGAGCTCTGCTTTAAGGCCCCATGCACACTGGGCATTTAGCTTTGGAGCATGGGGCTCTGGTGTTTAGCTGTAGGCAGTGGGCACAGGATCATCGTTCAGCCTCACTATTGGCAGCCTGTGAAACACTGAGAGCTGCTGCAACTTGATGAGACTGGGCGGTGCACTTAGCTGTATGAATATTTAGGGCAGTATGCACCCAGGTATGAATGCCCAGAACACAGTTTGCTTGTATTCTGGGCATTCATCCCTGGGCACATACTGCCCTAAACATTCATACTGCTAGGTGCACTGTCCAGCCTCCGACCACCTGCAGCACATCGGTCTGGACAATTGTACATCTATGCCCTGAGTCTGCAGCTAAAAGCAAAGTGTGCATGAGGTCTTAGGGCTCGATGATGTATGATGTAAGGTTGTGGCTCCTCTGAAAAGTGATTCACGCTGTGGATCACTTTTCAGTTTAACAGGTGTGAGAGATGTGTTTCATGCTCACCTCCTGTTTTAACCCCCTAAATCCTGCACTACCATGCCATGCGTTGCACTTGGTTGTGGGACAGTTTTGGGGCGGCTGTAGTCCCTTGAATCGGTTGTGTTTGGCGGGCGGTAGTTCCCACAGAATGCAGCAAGAGTTTTGTTCCTGTAAAGCATTGCAGCCGCAGCATGTGTTCACCTCTGGCAGCTGCATTTGCAGCTTAAGTGGGAGCAGTTTAAGGGGCGGTAAAAATTCCTCCCGACTGCAAGTGTACACAAGCACTTAAAGTGTTCACCTTTTTCATTTCCTTTTTTCAGAAAAGATCCCCCATCCAAGCCTATAATAAGGCTTACCTATAGGTACTTTAAATATCTCCTAAACGTGCGCCATTTAGGACATAGTTATTGTTAATGTGGCCGGTGATGTTTGCGGCACATGTGCTTTGAAGAAACGCCTACCCGGGCCGTTCCTTCAGAGTCCTGTGCCGTAAACGCCGGCTCCCCCGCATGCGCAGAAGTGACGTCATCGCAGCTCCGGCCAGTCACACAGCCAAAGTCTGCGAATCCGGAAGGAAGACTGGGTGAAGATGGAAGCCTTCTCAGGGGTAACAGTTCATAGCTGGAAGGCTTCATTCTAAGGCAAGATTTTCACATAATGTGCTAGTATGCGATGCATACTAGCACATTATGTCTTTACCTTGCAGGTTCCAAAAAAAAAAAAAACACAGTGGTTTACTACCGCTTTAACCACCTCCCAGCCAGTCACTGCACATATACGGTCGGGTGGGAGCTTCCTCCTCCTGAGTGGAACGTCCCTCAGAAGAAGGGGGATCGCACGCGCGCATGCCCTCACAGCGGTGCAATCCCGATGCGCATCTCCGATCGGCATGAGGGCTCTGTGATTGGCCCTCCTGATCACATTACGATCAGGGGGTGAAAGTGCCCGGTATTGAAGTGGTTAAGCATAGTGGTGACCAGGGGGGTGGCGATGTAGGGTGTTCAGTTCTGATAAAAAAATAGCTACTAGTTTTGAGTAGCCTTTTTCAAGCAGGGTGCCTTGGCAGAATGCCCACAAATTGTATACAAGGCGGCGGATAGATAAAGCCTGGCTTTTAGTTACACAAAGCCACAGGTTCTCATTGTGCAACGTTATGACCTTCTAGCTGCAGACCTGCTAATGACCACTGTCATCATCAGATGATAAGGAGGATGTCAGTCGCCTGCACAGCATCCTTGTTTGACCCTCCCTGCCCCTCTCCATCAGTTTTCAGCTCACATTAGGTGAGTGATGGAGAAAAACTGAGGAAGAAGAGAAACATTGGAATACTAGTCAGTACCAACTTGCACCTCTAATGTTGGGTGTCCTATGTATGTGGATGTTGCTGCATTATGTAAAACTATTCAAATAGTTTTTACATTTTAGGATGGGGTGCCTCAAGACTGTCCTTAATTTGGTAGGGCACCTTAAGATTTTCCATCATTTTAAAGGGTGACTTGACTGAAAACAGGTTGAGAAATACTGCTTTAAAGTGGTTGTAAAGGCAGAAGGTTATTTATCTTTATGCATTAACCACTTCAGCCCCGGAAGAATTTACCCCCTTCCTGACCAGAGCACTTTTTGTGATTCGGCACTGCATCGCTTTAACTGACAACTGCGCAGTCGTGCGAAGTTGCTCCCAAACAAAATTGACGTCCTTTTTTCCCACAAAAAGAGCTTTCTTTTGGTGGTATTTGATCACTTCTGTGGTTTTTATTTTTTGCGCTATAAACAAAAAAAGAGCGACAATTTTGAAAAAAACACATTATTTTTTACTTTTTGCTATAACAAATATCCCCCCAAAAAATATAAAAAAAATGTTTTTCCTCAGTTTAGGCCGATATGTATTCGACATATTTTTGGTAAAAAAAAAATCGCAATAAGCGTTTATTGATTGGTTTGCGCAAAAGTTATAGCGTCTACAAAATAGGGGATAGTTTTGTGGCATTTTAAATTTTTTTTTTTTTACTAGTAATGGCGGCGATCAGCGATTTTTATTGTGACTGCGACATTATTGCGGACACATCAGACAATTTTGATACATTTTTGGGACCATTCGCATCAATACAGCGATCAATGCTATAAAATTGCATTGATTACTGTAAAAATGTCGCTGGCAGTGAAGGGGTTAACCACTAGGGGGCGGGGAGGGGTTAAGTGTGTCCTGGGGAGTGATTCTAACTGTCTGGGGGATGGGCTACTAGTGACGCGACACTGATCGCTGCTCCCGATGACAGGGAGCAGACGATCAGTGTCCTGTCACTAGGCAGAACGGGGAGATGCTGTGTTTACATCGGCATCTCCCTGTTCTTCAGCTCTGTGACACGATTGCGGGTATCCCAGTGGCGATCAAGTCCGCGGGTTCTGCGGGCACGGTCACAGATTTCGCGGCAGGCATGCGCACGCGTGCACGGCGGGAAATTCAAAGTTATGTACAGGTACGTTACTTTGCCCAGGCGTTCCATTCTGCCGACGTATATGTGTTGACAGCGGTCGGCAAGTGGTTAAGATTAAAAACCTTCATTGTGCTTCAGCCCCCCTAATACTTTATGTGAGCCCCATCTAGATCCAGCAATGTTGCACAAGAGCATCGGCTGTCCGTGACTCTCTGTCTTCATTGACTGAGACAGCAGCGGAGCGCCATTGGCTCCCACTGCTGTCAATCAAAGCCAGTGAGACAATGAGGAGAGAGGGGGTGGGGGCTGGGCCGCAGCTCCATGTCTGAATGGACACAGGGAACTGCGGCTTGGCTTGGGTGCCCCCCATAGCAAGCTGTTTGCTGTGGGCGCACTTGGCAGGAGGGAGAGGCCAGGAGCACCAAAGAGGGACGCGAGAAGAGGAGGATCTGGGCTGCTCTGTGCAAAACCAACTGCACAGAGCAGGTAAGTATAATATGTTTATTATTTTTTTTAAAAATGAGACTTTAGTATCATTTTAACCACTTAACAATCGGCCCATAGCCGAATGACGGCTACAGGGCGGTTGCTTAACTCTGGGAGGGCGTACTATGACGTCCTCCCAGAATTCCACTCTCGTGCGCCCCCTGGGGCGCACACCCGAACACATCCGTGGCCATTTATGATCGCGGCCATTTACCATGTGATCGCTCCGTCAAATGACGGAGCGATCACATGTAAACAAACTGGCGTCATCTCATGACGCCGGTTCCTCTCCTCCCCTCTCTGTACCGATCGGTACAGTGAGAAAGGAGAGGGGGAGGGATCGGATGGCAGCAGCGCTGTGGGCTGGATGTGTAGTGCCCATAGCGCTGCTCAGTGACAACTGCCATCCATCCATCCATGCTCAGCCATCCCTGCAATACTCTGCACTACCCTGCAGTACTCTGCAATGCCCTGCACTACTCTGCAATGCCCCACAATACTGTGCAATACTCTGCAATACCCCACAATACTGTGCAATTCTCTGCAATACCCCGCAATACTCTGCAATACCCCACAATACTGTACAATACTCTGCAATACCCCACAATACTGTGCAATACTGTGCAATACCCCACAATACTCTGTGCAATACTCTGCATTACCCTGCAATACTCTGCAATACCCCGCAATATTGTGCAATACTCTGCAATACCCCGCAATACCTTGCAATACTCTGCCATACCCGCCATTTGCTGCAATACTCTGTGATACCCAGCCATACCCAGTCATACTCAGCGATACCCTGCAATACCCTGCAATACTCAGCCATACCCAGCCATGCTCAGCCATACTTGGCGATACCCAGCCATACTCTGCAATACTCTGCCATACCCCGCAATACTCTGCCATACCCAGCCATACTCTGCCATAACCAGCCATACTCTGCCATAACCAGCCATACTCTGCCATACCCAGCCATTCTCTGCAATACTCGGTGATACCCAGCCATACTCTGCCATACCCAATCATACTCGGTGATAGGGATGAGCTTCGAGTTCGAGTCGAACTCATGTTCGACTCGAACATTGGCTGTTCGCAAGTTTGCTGAACAGCGAACAATTTGGGGTGTTCACGGCAAATTCGAATGCCGCGGAACACCCTTTAAAAGTCTATGGGAGAAATCAAAAGTGCTAATTTTAAAGGCTTATATGAACATGCGAACAGGAAAAAAGTTTGTTCGAACACCGTTAAAGTCTATGGGACACGAACATGAATAATCAAAAGTGCTAATTTTAAAGGCTTATATGCAAGTTATTGTCATAAAAAGTGTTTGGGGACCTGGGTCCTGCCCCGGCGGACATGGATCAATGCAAAAAAAAGTTTTAAAAACGGCCGTTTTTTCAGGAGCAGTGATTTTAATAATGCTTAAAGTCAAACAATAAAAGTGTAATATCCCTTTAAATTTCGTACCTGGGGGGTGTCTATAGTATGCCTGTAAAGGGGCGCATGTTTCCCGTGTTTAGAACAGTCTGACAGCAAAATGACATTTCGAAGGAAAAAACCCATTTAAAACTACCCGCGGCTATTGCATTGCCGACAATACACATAGAAGTTCATTGATAAAAACGGCATGGGAATTCCCCACAGGGCAACCCCGAACCAAAAAAAAAAAAAAAATGATGTGGGAGTCCCCCTAAATTCCATACAAGGCCCTTCAGGTCTGGTATGGATATTAAGGGGAACCCCGGCCAAAATTTTTAAAAAAATGACGTGGGGTTCCCCCTAAATTCCATACCAGACCCTTCAGGTCTGGTATGGATTTTAAGGGGAACTCCGCGCCATTGGCGTGCCATTCTGCCGACGTATATGTGTTGACAGCGGTCGGCAAGTGGTTAAGATTAAAAACCTTATTTGTGCTTCAGCCCCCCTAATACTTTATGTGAGCCCCATCTAGATCCAGCAATGTTGCACAAGAGCATCGGCTGTCCGTGACTCTCTGTCTTCATTGGCTGAGACAGCAGCGGAGCGCCATTGGCTCCTGCTGCTGTCAATCAAAGCCAGTGAGACAATGAGGAGAGAGGGGGTGGGGGCTGGGCCGCAGCTCCATGTCTGAATGGACACAGGGAACTGCGGCTTGGCTTGGGTGCCCCCCAAAGCAAGCTGTTTGCTGTGGGCGCACTTGGCAGGAGGGAGGGGCCAGGAGCACCAAAGAGGGACGCGAGAAGAGGAGGATCTGGGCTGCTCTGTGCAAAACCAACTGCACAGAGCAGGTAAGTATAACATGTTTATTATTTTTAAAAAGAATGAGACTTTAGTATCACTTTAACCACTTAACAATCGGCCCATAGCCGAATGACGGCTACAGGGCGGTTGCTTAACTCTGGGAGGGCGTACTATGACGTCCTCCCAGAATTCCACTCTCGTGCGCCCCCTGGGGCGCACACCCGAACACATCCGTGGCCATTTATGATCGCGGCCATTTACCATGTGATCGCTCCGTCAAATGACGGAGCGATCACATGTAAACAAACCGGCGTCATCTCATGACGCCGGTTCCTCTCCTCCCCTCTCTGTACCAATCGGTACAGTGAGAAAGGAGAGGGGGAGGGATCGGATGGCAGCAGCGCTGTGGGCTGGATGTGTAGTGCCCATAGCGCTGCTCAGTGACAACTGCCATCCATCCATCCATGCTCAGCCATCCCTGCAATACTCTGCACTACCCTGCAGTACTCTGCAATGCCCTGCACTACTCTGCAATGCCCCACAATACTGTGCAATACTCTGCAATACCCCACAATACTGTGCAATTCTCTGCAATACCCCGCAATACTCTGCAATACCCCACAATACTGTACAATACTCTGCAATACCCCACAATACTGTGCAATACTGTGCAATACCCCACAATACTGTGTGCAATAGTCTGCATTACCCTGCAATACTCTGCAATACCCCGCAATATTGTGCAATACTCTGCAATACCCTGCAATACTCTGCAATACCCCGCAATACTCTGCAATACCCCACAATACTCTGCAATACTCTGCAATACTCTGCAATATTCTGCAATACCCCGCAATACTCTGCAATACTCTGCAATATTCTGCAATACTCCGCAATACTCTGCAATATTCTGCAATACCCTGCAATGCTCTGCAATACTCTACAATACTCTGCAATATTCTGCAATACCCTGCAATACTCTGCAATACCACACAATACTCTGCAATACTCTGCAATACCCCACAATACCCTGCAATACCCCGCAATACTCTGCAATACCCTGCAATACCCCGCAATACTCTGCAATACCTTGCAATACCCTGCAATACCCCGCAATACCTTGCAATACTCTGCCATACCCGCCATTTGCTGCAATACTCGGTGATACCCAGCCATACCCAGTCATACTCGGCGATACCCTGCAATACCCTGCAATACTCAGCCATACCCAGCCATGCTCAGCCATACTTGGCGATACCCTGCCATACTCTGCCATACCCAGCCATACTCTGCCATAACCAGCCATACTCTGCCATACCCAGCCATTCTCTGCAATACTCGGTGATACCCAGCCATACTCTGCCATACCCAGTCATACTCGGTGATAGGGATGAGCTTCGAGTTCGAGTCGAACTCATGTTCGACTCGAACATTGGCTGTTCGCAAGTTTGCTGAACAGCGAACAATTTGGGGTGTTCGCGGCAAATTCGAATGCCACGGAACACCCTTTAAAAGTCTATGGGAGAAATCAAAAGTGCTAATTTTAAAGGCTTATATGAACATGCGAACAGGAAAAAAGTTTGTTCGAACACCGTTAAAGTCTATGGGACACGAACATGAATAATCAAAAGTGCTAATTTTAAAGGCTTATATGCAAGTTATTGTCATAAAAAGTGTTTGGGGACCTGAGTCCTGCCCCGGGGGACATGGATCAATGCAAAAAAAAGTTTTAAAAACGGCCGTTTTTTCAGGAGCAGTGATTTTAATAATGCTTAAAGTCAAACAATAAAAGTGTAATATCCCTTTAAATTTCGTAGCTGGGGGGTGTCTATAGTATGCCTGTAAAGGGGCGCATGTTTCCCGTGTTTAGAACAGTCTGACAGCAAAATGACATTTCAAAGGAAAAAACCCATTTAAAACTACCCGCGGCTATTGCATTGCCGACAATACACATAGAAGTTCATTGATAAAAACGGCATGGGAATTCCCTACAGGGCAACCCCGAACCAAAATTTAAAAAAAAAAATGACATGGGAGTCCCCCTAAATTCCATACAAGGCCCTTCAGGTCTGGTATGGATATTAAGGGGAACCCCGGCCAAATTTTTTTAAAAAAATGACGTGGGGTTCCCCCTAAATTCTATACCAGACCCTTCAGGTCTGGTATGGATTTTAAGGGGAACTCCGCGCCAAAAAAAAAACAAAAACGGCGTGGGGTCCCCCCAAAAATCCATACCAGACCCTTATCCGAGCACGCAACCTGGCAGGCCGCAGGAAAAGAGGGGGGGACGAGAGTGCGGCCCCCCCTCCTGAACCGTACCAGGCCACATGCCCTCAACATTGGGAGGGTGCTTTGGGGTAGCCCCCCAAAACACCTTGTCCCCATGTTGATGAGGATAAGGGCCTCATCCCCACAACCCTGGCCGGTGGTTGTGGGGGTCTGCGGGCGGGGGGCTTATCGGAATCTGGAAGCCCCCTTTAACAAGGGGACCCCCAGATCCCGGCCCCCCCCCCCTGTGTGAAATAGTAAGGGGGTACTTACCCCTACCATTTCACTAAAAAACTGTCAAAAATGTTAAAAATGACAAGAGACAGTTTTTGACAATTCCTTTATTTAAATGCTTCTTCTTTCTTCTATCTTCCTTCATCTTCTGGTTCTTCTGGTTCTTCCTCCGGCGTTCTCGTCCAGCATCTCCTCCGCGGCATCTTCTATCTTCTCCTCGGGCCGCTCCGCACCCATGGCATGGGGGGAGGCTCCCGCTCTTCTCTTCATCTTCTTCTTCTTCTCTTCTTCCTTCTTCTCTTCTTCTCTTCTTCTCTTCTTCATTTTCTTCTCCGGGCCGCTCCGCACCCATGCTGGCATGGAGGGAGGCTCCCGCTGTGTGACGGTGTCTCCTCGTCTGACAGTTCTTAAATAACGGGGGGCGGGACATGACGGGACTTCGCTGTGGCATTCCCCGTGACATCACAGGGAAGTCCCGTCAAGTCACCATGCGTCAGAGGGGGGTGGGGTCACCGGGTGGCCCCGCCCCCCATTATTTAAGAACCGTCAGACGAAGAGACGCCGTCACACAGCGGGAGCCTCCCTCCATGCCAGCATGGGTGCGGAGCGGCCCGGAGAAGAAAATGAAGAAGAGAAGAAGAGAAGAAGGAAGAAGAGAAGAAGATGAAGAAGAAGATGAAGAGAAGAGCGGGAGCCTCCCCCCATGCCATGGGTGCGGAGCGGCCCGAGGAGAAGAAGATAGAAGACGCCGCAGAGGAGATGCTGGACGAGAACGCCGGAGGAAGAACCAGAAGAGCCAGAAGAACCAGAAGAAGAAGATGAAGGAAGATAGAAGAAAGAAGAAGCATTTAAATAAAGGAATTGTCAAAAACTGTCTCTTGTCATTTTTAACATTTTTGACAGTTTTTTAGTGAAATGGTAGGGGTAAGTACCCCCTTACCATTTCACACAGGGGGGGGCCGGAATCTGGGGGTCCCCTTGTTAAAGGGGGCTTCCAGATTCCGATAAGCCCCCCACCCGCAGACCCCCACAACCACCGGCCAGGGTTGTGGGGATGAGGCCCTTGTCCTCATCAACATGGGGACAAGGTGTTTTGGGGGGCTACCCCAAAGCACCCTCCCAATGTTGAGGGCATGTGGCCTGGTACGGTTCAGGGGGGGGGCCACACTCTCGTCCCCCCTCTTTTCCTGCGGCCTGCCAGGTTGCGTGCTCGGATAAGGGTCTGGTATGGATTTTTGGGGGGACCCCACGCCGTTTTTTTTTTTTTTTTTTTGGGCGCGGGGTTCCCCTTAAAATCCATACCAGACCTGAAGGGTCTGGTATGGAATTTAGGGGGACTCCCACGTCATTTTTTTTTTTAAATTTTGGTTCGGGGTTTCCCTGTGGGGAATTCCCATGCCGTTTTTATCAATGAACTTCTATGTGTATTGTCGGCAATGCAATAGCCGCGAGTAGTTTTAAATGGGTTTTTTCCTTCGAAATGTCATTTTGCTATCAGACTGTTCTAAACACGGGAAAAATGCGCCCCTTTACAGGCATACTATAGACACCCCCTAGCTACGAAATTTAAAGGGATATTACACTTTTATTGTTTGACTTTAGGCATTATTAAAATCACTGCTCCTGAAAAAACGGGCGTTTTTAAAACTTTTTTTTGCATTGATCCATGTCCCCCGGGCAGGACCCAGGTCCCCAAACACTTTTTATGACAATAACTTGCATATAAGCCTTTAAAATTAGCACTTTTGATTATTCATGTTCGTGTCCCATAGACTTTAACGGTGTTCGCGTGTTCAAACGAACTTTTTTCCTGTTCGCATGTTCTGGTGCGAACCGAACAGGGCGGTGTTTGGCTCATCCCTATTCGGCGATACCCTGCAATACCCTGCCATACTCAGCCATACCCAGCCATGCGCAGTCATACTCGGCCATACTCGGCTGTAGTCGGCCTCTTTATGTGGCCAGGCTGTGGAAGTGTCACACATGTGGTATCGCCATACTCAGGAGGAGTAGGAGAATCTATTTCGGGGTGTCATTTTTGGTATGTACATGCTATGTGTTAGAAATATTGTATAAATGGACAACTTTGTGTTAAAAAAAATGTGTTTTAACCACTTCCCGCCCGCCGGCCATCATATGACGTCCTTGAATTTATGCGGGGATATCTGAATGATGGGTGCACCTACAGGCATCATTCAGATATCAGCTTTTTCAGCCGGCGCTTCCCTACACCATAAGAATGATCGCAGTGGAACAGCCGCTAGGCGAGGGGGGAGGTCCCCCCTCCTGCCGCCCTCCGGTGCTTCTACCAACTCACCGCTACGATCGAAGCCAGGATCTTTTTTTTAAATTTATTTCAGGCTTCCCAGCCTAGAGGTGAGATGTGGGGTCTTATTGACCCCATATCTCACTATAAAGAGGACCTGTCATGCCATAATCCTATTACAAGCGATGTTTACATTCCTTGTAATAGTAATAAAAGTGGCCAAAAAAATTTTTTTTGGAAAAAATCATAAAACTAAAATAAATAAAGTAAAATGAACAATAACATTTTTTTTTTTTAAAGTGCCCCTGTCCCCGTGTGCTCGCATGCAGAAGCAAGCGCATACATAAGTCCCGCCCACATATGAAAATCGGTGTTCTAACCACACATGTGAGGTATCGCTGCGACCGGTAGAGCGAGAGCAAAAATTTCGGCCCTAGACCTCCTCTGTAACTCAAAACATGTAACCAGTAAAACATTTTAAAGTGTCGCCTATGGGGATTTTTAAGTAGCAAAGTTTGGCACCATTCCACCAGCGTGTGCAATTTTGAAAGGTGACATGTTGGGTATCTATTTACTCGGCATAACTTCATCTTTCACATTATGCAAAAACATTGGGCTAACTTTACTGTTTTGTTTTTTTTTTAAGCACAAAACTGTTTTTTGCCAAAAAAAACACGTTTGAAAAATTGCTGTGCAAATACCATGCAAGATAAAAAGTTGCAACGACCGCCATTGTATTCTCTAGGGTCTTTGCTAAAAAAATATATATATATATAATGTTTTGGGATTCTATGTAATTTTCTAGCAAATAAATGATGATTTTTACATGTAGGAGAGAAATGTCAGAATTGGCATGGGTGCTCCAGAACGCCTGAAGGTGCTCCGTGCATGTTGGGCCTCTGTATGTGGCCAGGCTGTGTAAAAGTCTCACACATGTGATACTCAGGAGTAATAGCAGAATGTGTTTTGGGGTGTAATTTGTGGTATGCACATGCTGTGTGTGAGAAATAACCTGCTAATATGACAATTTTGTGAAAAAAAAGAAAAAAAAACTTGATTTTGCAAAGAATTGGGGGAAAAATTACAACTTTAAAAAACTCACCATGCATCTTTCTAAATACCTTGGAATGTCTTCTTTCCAAAAAGGGGTCATTTGGGGGGTATTTGTACTTTTCTGGCATGTTAGGGTCTCAAGAAATTAGATAGACCCTCAATACTTCAGGTGTGATCAATTTTCAGATATTGGCACCATAGCTTTTGGACTTTATAACTTTCACAAAGACCAAATAATATACACCAATTTATACTTATTTTTTACCAAAGATATGTAGCAGTATAAATTGTGGCCAAAATTTACGAAGAAAAATTACTAATTTGCAAAATTTTATAACAGAAACGAAGAAAAAGTCATTTTTGTACAGATTTTTCAGTCTTTTTTCTTTTATAGCGCAAAAAATAAAGAACCCAGCGGTGATTAAATACCACCAAAAGAAAGCTCTATTTTTGTGAAAAAAAGGACAAAAATTTCATATAGATACAGTGTTGCATGACTGAGTAATTGTCATTCAAAATGTGAGAGCACCAAAAGCTGAAAATTGGTCTGGTTATTATGGGGGTTTAAGTGCCCAGTGGTCAAGTGGTTAAAGAGGAGCTGCAGTCCGCTCACATCATTTGTAATAAAAACATCTTTGCCATTCTGAAGCTTCCCTCCAACCACTTTGCATATTATTTTATATATACTGTAATTCTGTACTTGCCAAATATGCTGCAGAAATCTCCCTTCACTGAGTCTGGCTTTTTCCATTTTAAATGTGGGCAGCTGAAGCTGCTGCCTGTTCGCTTCCTGGATTTACACAGACACACAGAGGCACACCTCCAGCTCTGCAGCTCTCATTGGCCATCTTATGACTTATCCCCCCTCCCTAACTGGCAAACTCTCAGGAGAGTGAGAGAGAGAGCTGTGTATGATGCCATAAGCCTAGGCTAATGACCAGACAAGAAACAGAAAGTGGGCTGTATAAGGAAGTTACTGGCAGAAAGAAAAGTTTTACTATCCAAAGTTAAAACAAGAAGAGCAGAAGATTTAATAGATGGAAAGTTGAAAAAAAACCGACTGACGGGCCACTTTAAGGTGTGGTCTTTGTGATGGTCTCTTCTTCCAGTGTACAAGTCTTCTCACTACACTGGGCTGCATATATGGGATAACTTTGGGGATGATTTACTAAAACTGGAGAGTGCAAAATCTGGTGCAGCTCTGCATGGTAGCCAATCAGCTTCTAACTTTAGCATGTTAAAATAAATTGGAGTTCCACTCGCTTTTATGTTTTTAAAAAGTCAGTAGCTACAAAAAGTGTATCTGCTGACTTTTTAATAAACACACATTCACCTCTCCCACAATCCAGCGATGTAGCCGCCCGAAGCCTCGCTTTCTCCCTCAGCTCTCCCCGGCATCACAAGTGTGGGCGCCCGGCTGTGACAGCTTGCAGCTTCACAGCCTGGTGCGCATGCGCGTGTTGCTCAGCGCCTCCTCAATGGCCAGGCAATCTTCTGGGACCTGTGACTGAGGTTTGCAGGGAGGGAGGGGGAGAGGAGAACTTCCGCTCAAGTCGCCTAGGCGGCCCGAGAGGAAGTGGGAACTGGGTACCTGTCAAACGTAGATACCTACTCCCCCGCCCCGCTCACCAATGCCTGTCATATGCAGCCTATCAGTGCCCAGCAGCCTCACCAGTGCCCATCATATGCAGCCTGCCTGTGCCCAGCAGCCTCACCAGTGCCCGTCATATGCAGCCTGCCTGTGCCTGGATCAGAGCGGTGATCTCTGTGTGTCACGGAGCTGGATTTGAATTGCCCGGGCTGCAGTAACAATGTCCTGCCATTGGATCAGTGTGCCATCTATCACAGGAGGCGGGACATTGTTACTACGGCCTCCCGGACAATTCAGCTCTCTGACACACGGAGATCGTGGCGAGGAGGGGAGGAGGAGGGAGTGGAGGACTGGGCACGCCTGGTGGACACTCCCGCAATGGGCGTCACATGGGGCAGACCCTGCCCCCTTTCGGTATCGGCTGTTTTTTTCTATTGGCCGAATGAAGAAACACCGTTTTCGGATGATAATTTTCGGCATCCGAAATTTCGGTGCACCTCTAAAAATGATCTCTGTCTCTGATAACTACAAAGTTTTCCCTCCTTTATCAGCCACTCAATATTGGTTGAAATATTGTAAGAATAAAGAGCTCATTCACATCAGTGGGCGCACACAAAGTGTTGTTAAATTTCATTGCTGCTTTTCATTCTTTTTTTTAACCTTCAGTTTAATTTTTTGCATGGCAGTCTGTTGGAATGTGCTGCATAAAAATGCAACAAGTCCTATTGCTTTTACCGAATATGCAAAGCAGCTCATTGTTGTGAACTGGAAGACATTTTGCCTTGTCTGTGTTGGGCGGCGCTGCCCATCGGGGCTTTTGCGAATGAGCCCTAAAGGGTAAATTGTGTTTGCAGCATACTGAAACTGAAACATGAAGAGGATCTAACATTAAAATGTACACAAATCATAGGGCAAAAGACAGCATGCCAAATCGGGATTATTTTGAGTAAAAAAATAAAAAAAATCTTGTTTTTTTATGATCTGCACCAGATCCCGATTTAGGCAGCCATGGCTAAAGCTGGCCATACACATATAGATTAAAAGAGACGTATGAGTTTTTAAATTAACAAACACACATACTCGCCTAAATAAATGAAACCAATGTGCCACGCTGTACACTGTAAACAAAAGTTCCTTACTATGAAATAAAATATATATCCAATACAAAATATTGATCAATAAAGTCAATAATGCATACTATTAAAGTGCTGACATGCTAGTGATATAAATACAATTAATGCTTAATCATTTAGGTGTTCAAAATACACAATTCATCAAAGAAAGTCCTTATGAGATATTCGATATAGTTTGAATCCTTGTGATGGTGCTCAAAACTTATCCAAAGTGACAGCAAACTCGTGCCCCCCGTGTGGATCTGCTCACCTCGGGGTGTGTGCCCTCATACTTAAGTTTGGTCTAATCACGCAGTAGAACCACCCCTGGGCTCTATATTATATGGACAATGCAGGATCCTGGGCTGTTCAGTGGTGTTATCCTCAGTGCATATTATGAAAGATTAGGCTGGATAGTGCTTTATCGTTTAAAACGATTTTTATTAAAAAAATAATCATCCCGGGTACGCGCACATTTTGGGCGCTTGCAGCCAGGGGGGATTTGATTAAAATCACTAGCAAAAAGGCAGGGCCCTCTGATCCCTCCTGTATTGAATTGTATTGTAATTGTACTGTTTTCCCCGATGTTGTAAAGCACTTCGCAAACTGTTGGCGCTATATAAATCCTGTATAATAATAATAATAATTGAAATCATAATTTTTAAAGAGCAACTGTTATCTCTGTCCCACAGCGGCTCCTCCTCTGACCCGCTGTTGACTCACCGACAGTCCCATTCACTTTAATGGGACGGCTGGTGATGCGGCAGTGACACAACAAGGTGAGGAACGTGGCGGCAGAAGGTGAGTGGATGCCCGCTAACAGGCGCTGCCATAATGGATCTGAAAGGACAGATTCTCTTTAAATATAAGGACTTCTTCTTGCTGGTAGTTAGAATCTTTAATATTTGCAAACAAAATGAAGGTTTCCTATTTAGAATACTAAGCTGTCAGGTTAGTAAAACAGCAATATCAAAACTAATTCAATCATACAGTTTGTAGTGTACATAGATTTGCAAAACAATGTGATAAAGGAATATTCCTGAACTTTGTTTTATCTGATGGTTACTGTGTAATTGTGTGAATACATTAATGCAGTGCATGTTATCTCAGCTTTCAGAGCTTGGATTCATTGAATGAGTTTACCAAAATGTAAATATTGCAGAATATACAGACTCATGCTACATAACTAAGCTCCATTTCATGCTGAATAAACAAAATTATTAATGTATCTTAAATAGAAAACTATCTTTTAGATTGATTAATTTTAAATTTGATAAAAATAAAAAAAATAGATTTTTAAATAAAAAAAAAATCTGAATTTATATATTTTTTTATTTAATTAAAAAATAAATAAAAACTCATTGATGTATATCCACACTGCTTGCAGTGCACCGCTCTATATAAGACAGAAATAATACAATGAGGTTGTATGTCTGTATTATCCTCCGCAGCTGTTCGTGAACGAAGGAACAAACAAGGAAGGACGATGTCATCAAGAGTCAGGTCCCTGATAGTAAACTTCGTAAGTATCCTGTAATGTTATACTGATTAGTTAGTTATAGTTAACCACTTGCCGCCCGCCCTATTACAAAAATGACGGCGGCAAAGTGGTTTGATATTCCTGACTGGACGTCATATGACGTGATCAGGAATATCGAGCCGCTGCGCGCCCCCCGGGGGTGCGCATTGCGGCGATTGTTGTTGCGGGGTGTCAATCTGACATCCTGCAACACCGATCTTGGTAAAGAGTCTCTGACAGAGACTCTTTACCACGTGATCAGCCTTGTCCAATCACGGCTGATCACGATGTAAATAGGAAGAGCCGGTAATCGGCTTTTCCTCACTTGCGTCTGACAGACGCAAGTAGAGGAGAGCCGATCGGCTGCTGTCCTGACAGGGGGGGTCTGTGCTGATTGTTTATCAGCACAGCCCCCCCTCAGATCCCACCCAGGACCACCAGGGAAGCCGCCCAGGACCACCAGGGAAACCAGCCACACTGGACCACCAGGTTTGCACTAGACCCCCAGGGAAATACCACTATGTGCCCAGGCAGCTGCCAATCTGTGCCCAGGCAGCTGCCAATCAGTGCCCACTCCAATGCCTACCACTGCCAGTGCCACCAGGGATGCCTATCAGTGCCTCATATCAGTGCCGTGTATCAGTGCCCATCAGTGCCACGCATCAGTGCCCATCAGTGCCCAGCAGTGCCGCCTATCTGTGCCACCCTATCAGTGCCCAGCAGTGCTGCCTTTCAGTGCCCATCAGTGTCGCCTATCAGTGCCCATCAGTGCCAACCAGTGTCACCCATGAGTGCCCATCAGTGCCGCCTATCAATGCCCATCAGTGCTGCATATCAGTGCCACCCATCAGTGCCACCTACCAGTGCCCATCAGTGCCGCATATCAGTGTCCGTCAGTGCCCGCTCATTGGTGCCACCTCATCGGTGCCGCCGTATCAGTGCCTGTCAGTGCCACCTTATCAGTGCCCATCAGTGAAAGAGAAAACTTACTTATTTACAAAATTTTTTAACAGAAACAAAAGCAAAACTTTTATTTTTTTCTAAATTTTCGGTCTTTTTTATTTGTTTAGCAAAAAATAAAAACCGCAGAGGTGATCAAATACCACCAAAAGAAAGCTCTATTTGTGGGAACAAAATGATAAAAATATAGTTTGGGTACAGTGTAGCATGACTGCGCAATTGTCATTCAAACTGCGACAGCACTGAAAGCTAAAAATAGGTCTGGGCAGGAAGGTGTCTAAGTGCCCTGTATTAAAGTGGTTAAAGTGGTGTTCCACCCTAAAAAAAAAAAATTCATGACTGTGCCTAAAAAAAAATAAAAAAAAATATTTGGAAATTATTTTTTTTTTTACTTACCTCTAAATGCCTGTTGCTAGGGGGTCCCTCGTAGTCTGCCTCTTCCAGTGCCTGGGCTGGTGACATCACTTCCCCCTCGGCACAGGAAGGGCTCGGCTCTGCTCCCTCCCTCCTGTCAATCATCTGGGACCCATTACAGGTCCCAGGTGACTGAGCGGCCAATCACGGCGCGGAGCGCAGCTCGCGCATGTGCAGTGGGTGCCAGGCTGTGAAGCCACAGCCCGGCGCCCACAGTTGCAATGCCGGTGCCGCTGAACAGAGGGGGAGACGAGCGGGGCTTCGATCCCCCGCATTGCTGGACCCTGGGACAGGTAAGTGTCCAATTAAAAGTCAGCAGCTGCAGTATTTGTAGCTGCTGACTTTTATTTATTTATTTTTTTTTTTTGATGGGCCCTCCTCTTTAACTAGGTTGACGAAAACCGAACAAAACCCTCTGAATAGCTGGAAGCCATGTTTCCTCATTGGGGGGGGGGGGGGAATTACATTTCACATGAAATTGCCCCTTGTTAACCTCCCGTTCTTTAGTAATTGTTCCTTTGCTGGAGAACTGGGGATGGGCGGTGATGGCAGAATCTGATTCTAGCACTTATTCCAGGGGGATGAGGATAGTGATTAGGACATGGGCTCTTTGTACCCAATCTACTAACTTCCCAAACACAAACTTTAAGGCCCCTTTCACACCACTTGCGTCATTATACGTCGGCACCTTGAAGAGGGATATCGTTGTTATGGCAGCAGCTAGCTGGCATAACCCCGGTTTCCTCTTCTTCTGCGGCAGATTCACCGCAAGATCACTTTTATTGATAAAAATTGGCTTTTTGGGGGAAACTCATAAATCAATTATGACATAAAGTCCTAAACTGATAAATATTGTAGAAGTGACAGGCTGTCTGATGTAGCTGAAGGTGAAACTCCTGTGTTCTATCCACTAATAAATCCTTTTCTTTTCCACAGTACCCTGTCCGATGTCCATGTGGGGGCCACAGTGGTCTGTATTCTGAATATAGAGAAGAGGAAGAAGAAACAATGGAGACAGAGCGTGAAAAGAAAGAAAGAATTGAGAGAGAAATGGAAATAAGAGCAAGGGAAGAACAAAAGGCCAGGGAAGAAGAAAAGGCCAGGGAAGAGAGGGTTATGGCAAAGAGAGAGAGAAACAGAGAGAGAGAGACAGATCAAAAAGAGAGACCACAGAGCCAGAGAGAGATAAATATATTAATCAATCGATCAAATTATATGAAATACAAGTATGGCATTTGGAACATTGTAGGAGTCGATGGGATATACCAGCATGGGGGGATTTGGCCTGCGTCTAAGATCTTGTAATGGAAGTTTTGTAATAAATTATTAATAATAATAGTGTGTGAGTGTAAATCTTTGTTTATTAAAAAATCATACAATCAAACAGCTTATTAATAAAAACATATTTACACAAAAATAAACAACTAAACAAAAACAAGCATGCTTACTTCAGCAAGGAAAGAAAACCGTTTCCTGACAAGATAACATAGAAAGAAACATTTTCATGACAACAAAAAAGACTACAAACCCCGACCCTCAATTTAAACACAATCCAGGCTAAGAAACTTTTTTTTTTTTTATCTCATGAAGTTTATTAGAAAACACATCAAAGACAAACTTTACAGCTCACAATTAACCACTTCAGCCCCGGACGATTCAGTTGCCCAATGACCGGGCCATTTTTTTGCGATTCGGCACTGCGTCGCTTTAATTGACAATTGTGCGGTCGTGCAACGTTATACCTAAACAAAATTGTCGTCCTTTTTTTCCCCACAAATAGAGCTTTCTTTTGGTGGTATTTGATCACCTCTGCGGGTTTTATTTTTTGCGCTATAAACAAAAAAAGAGCAACGAGGCGGCAATGATAGCCACTGATAGGTGGCACTGATGGGCACTGATAGGCGACACTGATAAGTGACACTGATTGGCAGCAATGATGGGCACTGATAGGTGGAACTGGTGGACACTGATTAGCAGCACTGATTAGCGGCACTGTGTGGGACCAATGTCCCTCTAACAGAAGCAGGATAACGGTTTTCTTTTTTTCTTCACGCTGACAGCGTGAGGAAAAGAAAAAAAATGATAACCAGCTTCTTTTTACTTCTGTGATCAGCTGTCATTGGCTGACAGCTGATTACGTGGTATAGGGCCTGCAGTGACCCGATCATAGACCCAGGGGGCGCGCAGGCAGCACGAGAACGGGAGGACGTCCATGGACGCCCTCCTAGCATTTTAAGCCTAGGCTGTAGCGCGGGTGCCAAGTATTTAAAGTGGTTGTAAAGTCAGAAGGTTTTTTATCCTAATGCATTGTCTAGGTGGGAGGGCTGCTCGCTCGTCTTCCCCCCCCCCATTCCTGTCCTGCCCAGCTGCATGCTCCTATAAGGGTCTGGTATGGATTTTGGGGAAGAGCCCAACAACATTTTTTGGTGTGGGGTTCCCATTAAAATCTATACCAGACACGAAGGGCCTGGTATGCATTGGGTGGGGGGCCCACGCCGTTTTTTTTTACATTTTTATTGTCTGCTTTTTTTTCTACATTCAGTTGTCAGTGGGGAATCTGCTCTCCGATGGAAAATGTGTGATGGAGCCTACACACGGTCGGAATTTCCGACAACAAAGTCCTATCATACATTTTCCGTCGGAAAATCCGACCGTGTGGGGCATAAGAGCCGTTATTTAATTCTAATGCCGCGTACACACGATCGGATTTCCCGTCGGAAAAAGATATGATGGCTTTTTCAACGGGATTCCGCTCAAGTTTGTCGTGCATACACATGGTCACGCAAAAGTTTGCTGAAATTACGACCATCAAGAACGCGGTGACGTACAACACTACGACGAGCCAAGAAAATTAAGTTCAGTGCTTCCGAGCATGCGTCGAATTGTTTCCGAGCATGCGTAAGAATTTTGCACGTCGGAATTGCCACAGACATGCCACAGACGATCGCATTTTCGGAAAGGATCTTTTCCCGACCAAAAAATTAAGAACATGCTCTTCATTTTTTGCTGGCTGGAATTCGGCCAGCAAAAGTCCGATGGAGCATACACACGGTCGCATTTTCCAACGAAAAAATCTCATCGGTCTTTTGCGGGCCGAAATTCCGATCGTGTGTACGCGACATAAGTGAATTGACCCCATAGTTACATAGTATAATAATACATAGGACAGTCCATTTGAGTGAATGGCCGTTACATTAGCTGTCAGTTTCACTCACTGAGCGGCTCTTGCAAGCCTTACTATCTGCTCAATGTGAAACTCCCCCTCTGCTCTGTCAGTGCCTATCAGTGCTGACTATCAGCGCCAATCAGTTCCCATCAGTGCTGCCTATCAGTGCCAACCAATGCCACCTATCAGGGCTTCCCATCAGTGTCACCTATCAGTAGTGCCAATCAGTGCTGCCTATTAGTGCCCAGCAGTGCTGCATATCAGTACCTATCAGTGTCAGTCAGTGCCGCCTATCAGTGCCTACCAATGCAACCTATTAGTGCTCATCGGTGTTTCCAATCAGTGCCACCTATCAGTGCCCATCAGTGCTGCCTATCAGTGCCCATCAGTGCTGCCTATCAGTGCCCATCAGCACTGCCTATCAGTGCCCATCAGTGCTGCCAATCAGTGCTGCCTATGAATGTCCATCAATGTCACCTATCAGTGCCCATCAGTGCTGCCAATTAGTGCTCATCAGTGCCCATCAATGCTGCATATCAGTACCAATCAGTGCTGCCTATAAGTGCCAACTAATGCCACCTATCAGTGCCCATCGGTGCTTCCAATCAGTGCCACCTATCAGTGCCCACCAGCGCTGCCTATCAGTGCCCATCAGTGCTGCCTATGAATGCCCATCAGTGCTGCCTATTTGTGCTGCCAATCAATGCCAGTCATTGCTGCCTATCAGTGCCACCAAGCAGTGCCTATCAGTGCCCATCAGTGCTGCCAACCAGTGCCACCAATTAGTCACCATTAGTGCTGACAATCAGTGGCACCAATCAGTGCCCATCAGTGCTGCCAATCAGCGCCCATCAGTGCCCTGAGTGCAGGGATGGGGAGATGAACTCAGCAGACAGGCACATTGTCCATGGGGGTGGGGGGGTCGGCCTGGTGGGGCATAACTGAAATCTGTTGATGTTTATTAATGCCACATGCCGATCTTTAGTATAATAGGTATCACCGCACTACTATTTACAAAAATCTATTGGAGGTAAAATAATAAAGTGTCAGTAAAAGGCCTGCCGCTAAGCACTCTTATGTGTTCCCACACCACAAAAAAAAGTGCAGAGCTAACTTACTAATCAATAACTTAACAATAATTGTGGAACCCTCTAATCTATGGAAATCTCAATATACTTCAATATTAGAACAATACCGGTCTCTGTGATATGTAACATCACATCTAATACACATCAAACTGAAAAAAAGACAGAAAGAAATTAAGCTTATCAGGGATGGTGGAAACCCCTCCTATAGATATTTGCCATACAGATATTTGCCATCCAAGTGTAATAATTCCAGTGATATGTGATTTCACATGTAATACACATCAAAATGAGAATAAGAATAATACATTTTTTTAAACTTAGCAGGGATGGTGGAAATCCCTCTACAGATAATTGCAATACAAATTTACTTCAAGTGCAACAACTTTTTAGCTGGGAGGTTCACACCATTATAGCACTTTGGAGTTTTTATTGTTTAGATTGTTACACTTAATTTTATATGTTTTGGTTATAATGTGAATATTTGCATTTGAAGTTAATTTTCCACCATCCTTGCTAAGTCCATGTCTTTATGGACCTTGCTTTGTGTACTGGTGAACAGTCATGTTGGAACAGGAAGGGGCCATCCCAAAACTGTTCCCACAAAGTTGGGAGCATAAAATTGTCCAAAATGTCTTGTTATTCTGACACCTTAAGGCCCTTTTCACACTGGGGCGGTGGGGGCGTCGGCGGTAAAACAGCGCTATTTTTAGCGCTGTTTTACCGTCGTTTTTGTGGCTGTATTCGGCCGCTAGCGGTGCGGTTTTAACCCCCGATGGTGGCCGAAAAAGGGTTAAAACCGCTCGTACAGCGCGGCTATAGCCGCGGTATTGCCGCGGTGTAGCCGCGCTGTCCCATTGATTTCAATGGGCAGGAGCGGTTTAGGAGCGGTGAACACACCGCTCCAAAGATGCGGCTCGCAGGACTTTTTTTACCGTCCTGCCAGCGCACCACTTCAGTGTGAAAGCCCTTGGGCTTTCACACTGAACAAACAGCGGAGGCTGTTTAGGGGCGGTTTGCAGGCGGTATTTTTAGCGCAATAACGCCTGCAAACCGCCCCAGTGTGAAAGGGGCCAAGTCCAACCCCTGAAAAACAACCCCCACACCATAATCCCCCCTCCACCAAATGATTTAGACCAATGCACAAAGCAAGGTCCATAAAGACATGGATGAGCAAGTTTGGGGTGGAGGAACTTGACTGACCTCAACCAGATAGAACACTTTTGGGATGAATTAGAGTGGAGACTACCAGCCAGGCCTTCTTGTCCAACCTCAAAAATGTGTTTCTTGAAGAATGGTCAAACCATTCCCATAGACACTCTCCTAAAACTTGTGGACAGCGTTCCCAGAAGAGTTGAAGCTGTTGTAGCTGCAAAGGGTGGGCCAACTCAATATTGAACCCTACGGACTATAAGACTGGGATGCCATTAAAGTTCTTGTGCATGTAAGGCTGCATTCACACCTGAGCGTTTTCAGCTCAAAAAAAAAGTAAAAGTCCAATAATTTCAATGGGGCCTGTTCACAGCTGAGCGTTTTGTCACCTGAAGCAAAACGCCTGAAAAACGCCTTAAGCTCAAAAAAGAACACGAGCTTCTTTGGGGCAGATTACAGTCGTTTTTCTGCTTTTTACATTGGTGACCTGTGCAAAATTGTGGCAAAAACACGCAACTTTGAAACGCCCAGGTGTGAATGCAGTTTAAGGGCAGGCGTCCCAATACTTTTGACAATATATTGTGTGTATATATATATATATATATATATATATATATATATACATACATACACATGCATGTGTGCAGTAGCGGCTAGTGGGGGGGGGGGGCGGCCACCAACACCAAAATTCATTTACAGTTGTAACACTTGGGTGGGCTCCTGGCACAATGCTATACGCCACAAGCCACCCTATTTTGAAGCCTATTAGAGCCTATGGCTGTAATCAGGTGCTTAAAAAAACACCCCCGCCACTGGAATTTTAGCGGCGGGGGTCCGGACGCCTGAATAGGTGGTGGCCGCGGTGGCTATGGATAGATTTATGCTATGCATGAATGATGAATCCATTATAGATATAGGGGGGTGTTGAGGAGAGAGGGGGCGGTGCTAATGGACGGGCCGCCACTGCGATGTGTGTTTGAGCTTTGGGGTGCACACCCTAATGCAATTGGCTGCGCACGCGTATGGGGCTGCCCTATGCAATGTGCAAAAAAAAACCGCATGAGAATTGCACTTTGAAAGCCGTATATGAGGGACGCTTGTTCCCGCTCTGTAATATGTGAATGAGGCCTCAGTGATTAAATGAGTTGAATGTGAGTTTTTATTATAACGTTTCCTATGAGATGTATAAGTAATGGTGGTGACTGTCCATTCTGTACAATGCTCCGTGCTTAGTGTCCAGTGAGCACACAACAGGTTAACCTGTAGGAATGAGTAAAAGTGGGCGGGGCCTCCCCTAATGCAGCCACGTCAGCCCTGGCTTGTGTGCCATGAATAAAGTTGAAACACTTTGAATGGCGCGCTGCGCCTGCTGGGAGATGTAGTCTGTGGCGGATCCGCTCACAGGCTGCAGGCTGGCACCGAGCTGAGTGCAGGAGGAGGAGGAGGGGTAGGGTTGCTACCTCATCCCTTTAAACCCAAACACATATTGATTACACAGGTTCTGTGGCTGATTAAGGTGGTAATTAAACTCACTTGGTCCCTTATCTGCATTCAATTAGCGTCAGAACCTGTGTAATTCATATGTGTTTGGGTTTAAAGGGATGAGGTGGAAACCCTAGGTACACGTAATGTAATATGGTTCCTGAGGGTTTCCTGAAGTCTGGCTATGACAACCTTGGTCTGTTACTGAATAGCCTGTCTGTGCAGTCTATGGAAGAGTTAACTGCAATCCTGCTCAGGTGTCCTGTACTCAACACACTCCTAATATAAGAGTCCAGGTAGGATATCCTCTAGCTTAACTGCTTGCTGACCGCCGGCCGTCAATTGACGGCCAGGCGGCGCAGCTCTCGTGGCGGGCGGGCGTCATATGACGGCCTCGTTTTCCTAGGCCACCAGGGGGCGGGCGCGCGCCGCCGCCGGCGATCGCGCGTGCCTGCCGTGTCACTAGGCACCCGGTGCGAGTGCCCGGCAGCCGCGATGTCCGCCGGGCACCCACGATTACCGGTAACACAGCAGGACCGTGGATCTGTGTGTGTAAACACACAGATCCACGGTCCTGTCAGAGGAGAGGAGACCGATGGTATGTTCCCAGTACAGAGGAACACCGATCGGTCTCCTCCCCTAGTGAGTCCCCGCCCCCTACGGTTAGAATCACTCCCTAGCAACACAGTTAACCCCTCGATCACCCCCTAATGCTAACCCCTTCCCTGCCTGTCACATTTATACAGTAATCAATGCATTTTTATAGCACGGATCGCTGTATAAATGTGAATGGTCCCATATATGTGTCAAAAGTGTCCGATGTGTCCGCCGCAATATCGCAGTCACAAAAATCGCAGATCGCCGCCATTACTAGTAAAAAAATTTAAAAAAATAAAAATGTTATAAATCTATCCCCTATTTTGTAGACGCTATAACTTTTGCGCAAACCAATCTATATACGCTTATTGCGGTTTTTTCTTTAACCAAAAATATGTACAAGAATACATATCGGCCTAAACTGAGAAAAAAATTTGTTTTAAAGAAATTATCGCAAAAGGTAAAAATTATTGTGTTTTTTTTTTTTAAAACTTGTCGCTCTTCTTTTGTTTATAGCGCAAAAAATAAAAACCGCAGAGGTGATCAAATACAATAAAAGAAAGCTCTATTTGTGGGGAAAAAATGATAACAATTTCATTTGGGTACAGTGTTGTATGACCGCGCAATTATCATTCAAAGTGCGACAGCGCTGAAAGCTGAAAAATGGCCTGGGCAGGAAGGGGGCGAAAATGCCCTGTATTGAGGTGGTTAAAGTGAGGTGTTAGGATAAAGGGAGCCATGTCTCTGAGGTTCCTAGTCAGCACGTATTGTGCAATCACTGGGGTTTTTATCACTTTGGCTGTACAAGATGAGGACCTGGATGTGCAGTGTGATATGGAGAATATGCAAGTTGTCATTCCAAGACACATAAAGCGTGACGCCAAACTGAAGGTTCTTCGTAAGTTTTATTTAATAACAAACTGCTGTGTAGTATATTTCATAGTTGTTGGATATTCCTTTCAAGGAGAAAATTGCAGACCCCCCCCTTAAAGCTGAAAAATGATCCAATATGTCACTCTCGGCAGGCTTTGTGCAACTCATTCAATTAAATGTAGAAGTGTTGCGAATGCCCTGGTTGTTGTTATACAAAAGGATGGCAACCAACCACCCCAATTTATAACTCGCCTTTGCAGTAAAGTGCACATCACCACGTTATACATATTTACGCTGATCCAGCTTGGACCAATGTAACCATATATATACCAATATACCATTCCTGGCTGATGCCAGTGGAAGCTGGAAATCACTGAAGTAGACACCTCTACTCCAGTGATCTCCGCTTGCTTTTGGGTCCCGTGCTGAGTGGCTGCTTTTCTGCACAGGGAACGCAAGACATCTGCCGCTCAGCATGGACACCATTTCAAAAATGGTTTGAATATCATTCTCTGATTGGACGAGATGAAGAGGTGGGGCGGTGGTATGACCCTCCCCATCATATCCAACCAGAGAACGCTTTTCATCTGTTCAGAAAATGGAAAGCAGTCTCTGAACGTCACTCATGCTGCGCAGCCAATCTTCTGTATTCACAAGGCATCAGGCTGGCTGCTCAGCACAGGACCAAAAAGTAAGTGGAGATAACTTGTAGTAGTGGAGCCTACTTCAAAGGGACATCAGCCAGGTATGGTATATACAAAGTTAGATTGGTCCACGTTGAACCATTGTAACTGTGAATAACATGAGGGTGCCTGGAATTAATATTTAAGGGGTATAAGTAAGATTATACTAGGGTGGAATACCCTGTATTCACTATATCTGGTCTCCCACAGTACCCAGCACTGTGTTTCTTCATGTACTAATTGCAATTTAAAAAAATAATAGAAATGGAATAGAAATACAGAAGATTTATTTATTTTTTTAAATTTCTCTCTTAAATAAAGCCTTTAAAGTAACATGTATGAAATACTAACAATAAACGTCTCTTATTTGCTCCATTTTGGTCTATTAAAGATGAAATTCAGGAATGGCAATTATTACAGATAAATTGGCCCAGCTTGGGCCAATGTAAGTACACTACACTATATTACCAAAAGTATTGGGGCGCCTGCCTTTACATGCACATGAACTTTACTGGCATCCCAATCTTAGTCCGTAGGGTTCAATATTGAGTCGGCCCACCCTTTGCAGCTATAACAGCTTCAACTCTTCTGGGAAGGCTGTCCACAAGGTTTAGGAGTGTGTCTATGGGAATGTTTGACCATTCTTCCAGAAGCGCATTTGTGAGGTCAGGCACTGATGTGGACGAGAAGGCCTGGCTGGCAGTCTCCGCTCTAATTCGTTCCAAAGGTGTTCTATTAGGTTGAGGTTGGTACAGTCAAGTTTCTCCTATCCAAACTCACTCATTCATGTTTTTATGGACCTTGCTTTGCGCACTGGTCCAAATGATTTGATGGAGGGGGGATTTTGGTGCGGGGTTGTTTTTCAGGTTTTAGGCTTGGCCTCTTAGTTCCAGTGAGGGGAACTCTTAAGGCGTCAGCATACCAAGACATTTTGGACAATTTCATGCTCCCAACTTTGTGGGAACAGTTTGGGGATGGCCCCTTCCTGTTCCAACATGACTATGCATCAGTGCACAAAGCAAGGTCCATAAAGACATGGATGAGCGAGTTTGGGGTGGAGGAACTTGACTGGCCTGCACAGAATCCTGACCTGAATCCAGTAGAAAACCTTTGGGATGAATTGATGCGAAGACTGCGAGCCAGGCCTTTTTGTCCAACATCAGTACCCGACCTCACAAATGCACTTCTGGAAGAATTGTAAAATATTCCCATAGACACACTCCTAAACCTTGTGGACAGCCTTCCCAGAAGAGTTGAAGCTGTTCTAGCTGTAAAGGGTGGGCCAACTCAATATTAACCACTTCCCGCCCAAAGACGTCATATGACATCCTGGACTTTAAGTGGGAATATCTGAATGATGCCTGCAGCTACAGGCATCATTCAGATATCCTTGTTTTCAGCCGACAATTCTGTGCACCATAAGAATGATCATAGCGGTGGTTCCACCGCTTGATCGTTCTTACGGGCAATGGGAGGGGACATCACCCCCCCTCCCGCTGCCATCCGGTGCTTCTCCGGGGTCTCCCGTGCCATCGGGGACCCGGAGAAAGAATCGGCCGCCGCCGGATGACGACCATAGAGATTTCCGGTGACCAGATGGTCACCAGTCATCTCTATGACCATCAGAGACCCGGGCGTGACGTTATTATGTCACGTTCGGGCCGCGGATGTAAACAAAGCCGCAATCTCGGCTGGTAAGCATGAGATCGTGGATTTTTTTTTCCAGCCTGGAGGAGAGATGTGGGGTCTTATTGACCCCCGCATCTCTCCATAAAGAGGACCTGTCACGAACGATTCCTATTACAAGGGATGTTTACGTTCCTTGTAATAGGAATAAAAGTGATCCAGAAAAAAAATGTAAAAAAGTGTAAAAAAAAAATAAAAAAAAAAATAATAATTTAAAACGCCCCTGTCCACAAGCTTGCACTCAGAAGCGAACGCACACGTAAGTCCCGCCCACATATGAAAAAGCTGTTCAAACCACACATGTGAGGTATTCATGCATGCGTTAGAGCGCAAGCAATAATTCTAGCACTAGACCTCCTCTGTAATTCTCTAAACATGTAACATGTAACCTGTAAAAAAAATTTAAAGCTATGGATTTTATGGAGAATTTTAAGTACCAAAGTTTGGCGTCATTCCATAAATGTGCGTAATTTTAAAGCGTGACATGTTGGGTATCTATTTACTTTACTTTAACTTTACTGTTTTATTATTTTTTAAATCATGAAACTGTGTTGTTTTTTTTTTTTTTTTACAAAAAAACGCATTTGAAAAATTGTTGCGCAAATACCGTGTGAGATAAAAAGTTGCAATGACCGCCATTTTATTCCCTAGGGTGTCTGCTAAAAAAATATATATAATGTTTGGGGGGTTCTGAGTAATTTTCTAGCAAAGAAATGATGAGTTTTACATGTAGGAGAGGAGTGCCAGAATAGGCCCGGTATGGAAGTGGTTAAACCCTACAGACTAAGACTGGGACTAAGACAAGTCAGTGGCATCACTAGGGTTGGTGTCACCTGGTGCGGTAAAACATGGTGTCACCCCCCCTACTGTCAGTCACGGGGCGCACCCCAAACTGGCCCCTGTAAATCATAGTATAGGGTGGTATAGTGACAGGTTAGGGTAGGTTGGGGTGGTATAGTGACAGGTAGGGATGGTATAGGGCAGGTTAGGGTAGTATAGAGTGGTATAGTGGCAGGTTGGGATGGTATAGGGCAGGTTAGGGTAGTATAGAGTGGTGTAATGGCAGGTTGGGGGTGGTACAGGGCAGGTTGGGGTGGTACAAGGCAGGTTTGGACTCTATGTAGTGACAGTGTGCTGTGCAGTAACTTATAGCATACCTCATGCTTGCAGATGAAGACCCCGGCGGGTGGGAGGGGCTGCTGTGTCCTCACATCTATCTCCTTCAGCTGTGGGATCAGCGTGAATGGGTCTGTGGGAGGAGTGGATGAGGCCCCCAGCTCCGCCCGCCTACAACGGCTGCCTCGGGAGATATTGGAGATCGGACCCTGAGTGACAGCTGGGGAGTGTTATAGGCAGCCTGAGCCTCTCCTGCACGGCTAAATGCCCTCCTCGCACCGCTCCACTGCAAGCTAAAGTGTTTAGCGGCGGCCCCGGTGTCACCCCTCTGGCGGGTGTCACTTGGTGCAGGCCGCACCCCCATAGCAACGGCACTGATTAAAGTTAATGCGCGTGTAAAGGCAGGCATCACAATACTTTTGGTAATATTGTGTATGTATGTGCCATACCTGTGGGATCCCCATGGATGCTGGAAATCACTGTAGTAGGCACCGCTACTGATCTCCATTACCTGTGTTTCGTGCCGGGCCGCCGCCCTGCCACATTGTTAACAGAGGAGATTGCCCTCTTGGTGAGGGTGCCATTCAGGAGACACTTTGTATCTTCTCAATGAATGCCAAGCGTTCTCTGATTGGAGCAGTGGCACGGCAATCTTCACCTTGTCCAATCAGGAAACATTTTGCATTCATTGAGAAAATGAAAAGTGTTCTCTGAATGGAGCTCATGCACAGGACCCGGAAGATAATGGAAATCACTGTAGCAGTGGTGCATACTACAGTGATTTCCAGCTTCCACCGGGATTCCATAAGTATAGCACATACATACTTACATTGCTCCAAGCTGGACCAATGTAACTATGTAAAAGTTGCCATATCTAAACTTGAGCTTTAAATTGGAATTACACTGCATTTGAGCACCACAAACCAAAAACGCTATTTAATTAATTTGTAATGTAATATAAAGCAAACTCCCATCCATCCCTGTCACCATGCTTTATTTTGCTGAGAAATTACTTTGAAAACCACCCTTTAGCATTTCTGGTTGTGGCCATCTTGAGTAAGGGCAGATAATGCATAGCTCCCAACTGTTCCTGATTTCGAGGGACTGTCCCTGATTTGGAGCAATGTCCCTCTGTCCCTCATTCCCCTTCATTTGTCCCTTATTTTGGTCTGATCTATATAATTGTATTTACTTTTTATCTATCAAAAAGTGTTTCCCAGTTCTAAACCTTTCATCTGCTTTCTAAATTTCTGCATGTGTAAATTCCAAAAGCCAATATAAAGGAATAGGAATTAAATAAAGCACTTGTGGGTTTAACCAATCTTGTTTTTTTTTTTTTTTTTTTTTTCACAATTCTCCTTTAAGGGGGCGTGGCAAGGGGGTGTCCTATGCCTGCATACTTTTGCTGATAGGTGTCCCTCATTCCCATCAAAAAAAGTTGGGAGGTATGTTAATGTAGCATTTACTTCCTAGAATCCATTTGCCATTTACTGAGGCAAGCAGGCAGGAGGGTGTGCTTAGCTGAGAAACCCCTCCTCCTCTCCTGAAGACTCCTGGAATATATGACTAGGACAGAAACCAGGAAGTAACTGAATAAATGTGAAATAAAAGTTTGAAACAAGTTCAAAAAATATACTTTGCTATATTTTTACTAATGCTAGCAGCATAAGGATTGAAAATATTCACTACTGATTGAGAGAGCGAAGTTCCACTTTAAGTACTGGATTTGATTTGTCATCTATTCGACAAGTACAAAAAATATCTGTTTATCATGTCAGGAATTCAGAGTTTTAGACCCCATGTTGTGGTAATGGGAGTGTGGGAGCAGTTGGGTAGTTTGCAGTGGCAGCTGGTGATGGGGGAAAAAAAAAAAATTTCTGGGTGGGGTTGGCGCAAACAATCCCCTCTAGGGTCTTACCTGCAAACGGTGCCTCCAGCCTGGGCTGCCACAACTCCCCTGATACACGACAGCTTCCATGTTCTAAATCTTCAGCCTCCTGATTGGCGGGGACGAGAAGCCGGAAACCGAAAGTGATGCGATGGCGAATTTTGATTCACTAAAATCAAAAGTGGGAGGGTTCGGAGCACAGAGGACAACGTAAAACAAGCCAATTAAAGCCTCAGGCTCTAATCACGTGCTTGTTAAAAATTGACGGACCTAATAGACTTCTATTAGTCTGGTGCCCCGCACAGTGCACTGCACACATATAGAATAGTTCTTTTTAAATACATTATAATATAAATAAAAAAATGTAAACTTTAACCGCTTCAGCCCCGGAAGATTTTACCCCCTTCCTGACCAGAGCACTTTTTGCGATTCGGCACTGCGTCATTTTAACTGAAAATTGCGCGGACGTGCGACGTTGCACCCAAACAAAATTGACGTCCTTTTTTTTTCCACAAATAGAAAGGAATTTGAAAGGAAATTCCAATACCTATAATTTAATAGTTAGTTATTATTTGTTATTTTGGAATTTTCAGATTTTCGTTCTTTCAAATTTTTGGATTTTCTTTCTTATTTTCTGATTTCCAAATTTTGGATTATCAAATTTCAAAATTTACGAATTTTCACATTTCCGAATTTTTCGATTTCCGAATTTTCAAATTTACGAATTCCCAGTTTTCGAATTTACAAATTTTTGAATTTACGAGAAAAACAAAAACGATTGAAACGAAAACTAACAAATTTTTTGGCAGTGCACATGTCTACTTGTGACACACATCCACCCAGACAGCTGTCCAGGTGGCACAGAACCCTGATCATCTGACTCTTCCTGAATAAATAGGCTCTCCCAGCAGGCCAAGGGACTAAAGGAAACCCCTGCCAATTGGCTGAGACAACCCATCCACCCCTTGTCTGGATTCACTATGCCTTTATTACTCTAATGCCACAGGCAACAGTGCCACCTAATGACAGAAGAGAGAGGTGCATCAAATCTAGAGTTAGGGAAAAGTCAGGGAATCCCCTAACAATTAGCCAGACTAGTTACCACCTTGCAAACTAAATTTGTTAGCAATCCTGCTTACAACCAGGGTGCTACACACATGATTAGAGCCTGAAGCTCAAAAATGGTGAGTCTGCCCCACCCCCTGAGCCCAACCAGTTGTGTGACAACAGAAAATTAATATTCACTATTGACTTCCTGCTTCTCCTCTGGGGCAATCAGGAAGCGGGTCTTAAGACCCGATTGGCCGAGAGGAGAAGCGACCGTATTGGCAGGGAGCAGAAGCAGAAGCGGGGGGAAGCCACAGAGCAGGAGATGCAGGGGGAAGCCTCCAAAGCTGTCCGCGACCTGGATGGGGTAAATGCGGGGCTGGTGGGTGGACGGGCGAGCGACGGGGGGGGTTTGTTTGCAGATTGACAGAGCGACAGGGGGCTTTGTTCGCCGATCGACCGTGAGCAACGGGGGCGGTTTGATCGATCTTGCTGTCCCCTCAAAATAACTTAACACACAGCAATGTCTAAACTGCTGGCAACAAAAGTGAGTACACCCCTAAGTGAAAATGTCCAAATTGGGAGCCATTTTCCCTCCCCGGTGTCATGTGACTAGTTAGTGTTACAAGGTCTCGGGTGTGAATGGGGAGCATGCTGCAGCTTGGTTTCAGGGTCTTGCAATCTTCTTATAGCCTAGGCCACGGATATGCAATTAGCGGACCTCCAGCTTTTGCAGAACTACAAGTCCCATGAGGCATAGCAAGACAGCCACAAGCATGACACCCAGAGGCATGATGGGACTTGTAGTTTTGCAACAGCTGGGGGTCCGCTAATTGCATATCCCTGGCCTAGGCTATAAGAAGATTGCCAAGACCCTAAAACCGAGCTGCAGCATGGTGGCCAAGACCATACAGCGGTTTAACAGGACAGGTTCCACTATGAACAGGCCTCGCCATGGTCGACCAAAGAAGTTGAGTGCACGTGCTCAGCGTCATATCTAGAGATTGTCTTTGGGAAATAGACGTATGAGTGCTGCCAGCATTACTGCAGAGGTAAAAGGGGTGAGGGCTCAGCCTGTTAGTGCTCAGACCATACGCCGCACACTGCATTAAATTGGTCTGTATGGCCATCGACTCAGAAGGAAGCCTCTTCTAAAGATGATGCACAAGAAAGCCTGAAAACTGGGAGTTTGAGGATGGCCTCTTCCTGTTCCAAAAGGAATGCACACCAGTACACAAAGCAAGGTCCATAAAGACATGGATGAGCGAGTTTGGGGTGGAGGAACTTGACTGGCCTGCACAGAGTCCTGACCTTAACTAAATAGAACACCTTTGGGATGAATTAGCGTGGAGACTGCAAGCCAGGCCTTCTCGTCCAACATCAGTGCCTGACCTTACAAATGCGCTTCTGGAAGAATGGTCAAACATTCCCATAGACACACTTCTAAACCCTGTGGTCTGATGAGACCAAGATAAACTTATTTGGTTCAGATGGTGTCAAGCATGTGTGGCGGCAACCAGGTGAGGAGTACTGTACAAAGACAAGTGTGTCTTGCCTACAGTCAAGCATGGTGGTGGGAGTGTCATGTTCTGGGGCTGCATGAGTGCTGCCGGCACTGGGGAGCTACAGTTCATTGAGGGAACCATGAATGCCAACATATACTGTAGCAAAGCTTGATTGCCTCCCTTCGCAGACTGGGCTGCAGGGCAGTATTCCAACATGATGGCGACCCCAAACACACCTCCAAGACGACCACTGCCTTGCTAAAGAAGCTGAGGTTAAAGGTGATGGACTGGCCAAGCATGTCTCCAGACCTAAACCCAATTGAGCATCTGTGGGGCGTCCTCAAACGGAAGGTGGAGGAGCACAAGGTCTCTAACATCCATCAGCTCCGTGATGTCATCATGGAGCAGTGGAAGAGAACTCCAGTGGCAACCTGTGAAGTTCTGGTGAACTCCATGCCCAAGAGGCTTAAGGCAGTGCTGGAAAATAATGGTGGCCACACAAAATATTGACACTTTGGGCCCAATTTGAAAATTTTCACTTAGGGGTGTACTCACTTTTGTTGCCAGCGGTTTAGACATTAATGGCTGTGTGTTGAGTTATTTTGAGGGGGCAGCAAATTTACACTGTTATACAAGCTGTACACTCACTACTTTATATTGTAGCAAAGTGTAATTTCTTCAGTGTTGTCACATGAAAAGATATAATAAAATATTTTACAAAAATGTGAGGGGTGTATTCACATATAGCGGGTAAAACAAGTATTGAACACGTCACCATTTTTTTTGGTAATTATATTTCTGTTGCTATTGACATGAAATTTTCACCACATGTCGGTAACAACCTATACAATTCATTCATACAAAGAAACCAAAACAAATAAGTTCAGAAATTAAGGGAAAAATTATTGAACACATGAAGAATGGGAGGTGCAAAAAGGCATGGAAAGCCAAGACACCAGCTGAAATCTATCAGTAATTAGAAAGAAATACTGCCCCTTGTCAGTGCAAATGAATATCAGCTGAATCGGTCTCAACTGATGGCCTATAAAACGGTGTCTCATTACCAAGGTGTCACACAAGAAACCTCTCATAATGGGTAAAAGCAAAGAGCTCCCTCAAGACCTGTGCAACCTTATTGCTTCAAACATACTGATGGCATTGGTTACAGAAGGATTTCTAAATGTTCCAGTGAGCACTGTTGGGGCCATAATCCAGAAGTGGAAAGTGGCTTACAGTTTTCAGAAGATTGGTAAGTCCCAGTGGCGGCTGGTGTTAAAATTTTTTTTGGGGGGCGCAAACAAACTCTTCCAGGTCCTCCAGCTGTCACGGCTCCCCTGATACCCGGCGACTTCCATGTTAATCCGGTCTTCTTTCTGGGTTCCAAATCTTCAGCCTGCTGATTGGCCAGGGCGAGAAGCTGGAAACTTGAAGTGACCCAATGGCGAATATTGATTCGCTAAAATCAAAAGTGGGAGGGTTCAGGGCACAGTGCTCTGTGCCCTGAGGACAACCTAAGAGAAGCCAATTAGAGCCTCGGGCTCTAATCACATGCCTGTCAAAAACTTTAAGAGGTTAAAAAATGTTATTCATATCATTTATATAAAAATAAATCATTCTGTGATTAGCTGTGTTATTTGGCAAAACTTTGGGGGGGCAGCGCCCCTTATGGACCGGCCGCCACTGGTAAGTCCTTATATAAGATTTGGAATTCGTAGACTCAGAGAGACTATGGGTGGGAAAGAGCCTCTCATTACAGGGACTTTGGACTTGAAAGGGTTAACCCAACTGAAAAGGAGGCTTAAAAAGGAAAAGAAAATAGCAAGCAGGTGTCTGTGAGGTGGAGTGTGAGGCAGGACACACTTGGGAGAACGGGTAGTGGACTGCTATGACTGAGACCCTGCTTGATGACCTGGCTTTTGACCCTCTCAAGCAGGGGGGATGTAACCCCGTTAAGGGACACATTTTACAGGTGGTGAGCGAAAATTTTGATTTTATACCAGTAGTTTGGTCTGTTTTATTTCCTGTTGTACTGAAACCAAGCTCTTGTCTGCTCCGTTTTGAAAGAGCAATGAAATCTGTTAACCACTTGCTGACCGCCGCATGCACATATACCTCGACACAATGGCATGGACAGGCAAATGTGCGTACAGGTACGTCCCTTTACATTTTCTGCGAGCTCCGTGAGTGCGATCACGGGTCCCGCGGACTCGATGTCCGTGGGGATACCCGGGATCGTCTCACGGAGAGGAAGAACTGGGAAATTCTGATGTAAACAAGCATTTGCCCGTTCTGCCTAATGACACTGACACTGATCACAGCTCCTTGTGATCGGGAGCGGGGATCAGTGTCGTCTCACACGTAGCCCAACCCCCTACAGTTAGACTCACTCCCTAGGACACACTTAACCCCTGCAGCGCCCCCTCCTGGTTAAGCCCTTCACTGCCAGTCACATTTACACAGTAATCAATGCATTTTTAATTGCACTGATCGCTGCATAAATGTGAATGGTCCCAAAATAGCACCAAAAGTGTCCGATCTGTCCACCATAATATTGCTGTCACAATAAAAATCGCTGATCACTGCCATTACTGGTAAAGCAAAAATTATTAATAAAAATGCCATAAAACTATCCCCTATTTGCTCCATGGGGCGCAGCTTAGCACGGGGTGTGAGCAGGCGTGTTCCTGAGTAGCTACGGTCTTTCCCTACACAATCCTGCTCCATCCTGATTAACCGTAGCCAGCATTTGCATCATTTTCTGCCTAATACCACTCGTGTGTCTCCTGCATCTCCGGAGGGTGTTGTGGTGGATGGGAAAGTGGCGAGGGAAGAAGCAACCCCCGGCAAAGATGAGAATCACCATGGGCTCCTGCCAAGATGGCCGGCGCACCACCGTCCACGGACCCAGCGCATCCCCAGCCTCCACACCGGACCTCTTTGGAGATGGCCAGGACAGGTCACCGCCACCTTCCCCCAAGATTCTGGATCCCACGGACGCACCCCTGCAATAGGGTTGCCACATCATCTCTTTAATCTAGGACACATATATATTACACAGGTTCTGAGGCTGATTTAATGCAGATAAGGCACCAAGTGAGGCACCTGTGTAATAAGGCACCAAGTGAGTTTAATTACCACCTTAATCAGCCACAGAAACTGTATAATTAATGTTTGTCCTGGATTAAAGGGTTGATGTGGCAACCCTACCCTGCAAGCGACACCGGGCCCGGTGGTCGTGGATGGCGCCAAAGATCCTACTCTGGCTGAGGTCCTCGCCACCATTAAGGTAAGCCATGCGGACCTGATGGGGTAGGTGGATGGGCTCAAAATTGACCTAGCCATTATGCGGCAAGACATGCACAAGTTGGCCGGGTTACTGAGACTGAGCAACGCATTAGTGACCTGGAGGACACTGTTACTCCTATCCTGCCCAAAATGAATACCTATGAAGGGAAGATTACAACCCTGGAGGATAAGGTCGATGACCTAGAAAACCGCCTATGCAGGAATAACCTACGCCTGGTTGGCTTACCTGAGCGGGTGGAAGGGTCTGACCCTGTAGCCTTCCTAGAGAGCTGTTTCGATTGCCTAAATTCAACTCCCAGACGGGTCAACTACCTCTGATGCACTGACTATTAACTGAACCTTTGCAGATTACTATGGCGCATATTACTACAGGGATACAGCTCTTCCCTCAGAAACAGACTTTATGGGATTCTTTGAATCTCCTGACCTCCCGACACTCACCACCTCCCAGCAATCCTCCCTTGAAAAACCCATTACGCTGGAGGAGATCACTACGGTCATACACTTACTACCCTCTACTAAAACCCTGGGCCTAGATGGCCTTCCTTTGGAATGGTATTAGACGTATCTTGAGGAGCTGGCTTCCAGGCTCCTCAGGACGTTCCAAGATTCCCTTGAGCTAGGGAAGCTTCCTGATTCCATGAACGAAGCACTTATTGTCGTTATTCCCAAACCTGGTAAGGATAGACTGCACTGTGGGTCCTACCGCCCCATTTCACTCTTGAACAACAATGCAAAAATTTTAGCAAAAATACTGGCCCTTAGACTCCAGACGGTCATTCTATCCCTCATACCACTGGACCAATTTGGGTTCATGCCTGGCAGGAGTACATTCGATAACATTCGTAGATTGTATTTGCTCATCCATGATGCAGCAAGTAAGGGACGCGGTGGTTTGATCCTGTCACTTCATATATTAAAAGCCTTTGACACTGTAAGCTGGCCATTTCTATGGGAAACTATGGCACAGATGGGACTTGGTCTTTACTTTATCCAATGGACTCGATTGCTATAAGCAGACCTGAGAGATAGAGTCTGCACGAATAAGGATATTTCTGACCCATGTTCGTTAAAGAGGGGTACCAGGCAGGGATGCCCTCTCTCTCCACTTCTGTTCGCATTAGCCATTGAGCCATTGGCTCTGGCGGTGCGGCAGACGTCTGAGATTGGGGGTATCCGCTCTGGCCCACTGGAAGAGAAGATCTCTCTACGCTGATGATGCCCTGGTTTACTTAGATGGTAGATAGAGCTCTTTTGTTAAACTATTACAGGTTGTCAAGAAGTTTGGTGAGTGTCGGGAGGTCAGGAGATTCAAAGAATCCCATAAAGTCTGTTTCTGAGGGAAAAGCTGCACAATTTGATATTTGATATTTATTTAAGATACACAGAGGAGTCTCACGTTCACGTTTAAGAAATATATAAATATCTTTCTACGCTATTATAAATTTAGCACATATGTAGGGCCAAGTCATTCACAATAGTACCCCTTTTTTGTTTTTGTTTCACATATTTATGCATTATTTGTAAGGTTTGGGCAAATCTATTAGAGTAGGGCAGTGCCAATTTCCCCAATCTCTTTTCCAGTACATCCAATTAACTCCTAATTAGGAATTAATTAAGGGAAGGCAGCAGCCCCGGTAAAATCCTAAGCGCAGACTTCTAATCGACAATTCTTATGCGGTCTATTACCACAGCTACTGGAGTTTTCGGAAGGGATGCTCATTTTTGGGGGTGATATGAATTTTGCGATGGACCCTTTGTTAGACACCTCACGGGCGCTTCCCATCTTTCATATGCCCGCCTTAAACGGTTGAAGTCTGACCTTCACACCCTGCGCCTGATAGATCCGTGGTGCCTACTGCATCCACAAGACAGAGACTATTCCTACTTTTCGCAAGTCCATCACTCATATTCGGGATTGGACTATCTGTTACTATCTCATAAGGACCTAGCAAGGGTGGTGGCCTCTTCTATAGATGTCATCTCCTTCTCGGACCATGCACCAATACACCTGACGCTTCAATTGGGACCGATGACCAAACCCCCACTCTCGTGGAGATTACATGAGGCTCTGCTGCAGTCTGAGGAGATTCGCGCGGAGGTACAGGCCAAGCTACAGAAATATTTTTCCTTAAACTAAGCCTCAGTCCCCAATCCCTTAGCGATGTGGGAGGCACATAAGATGGTTGTCAGGGGCATCCTAATCAGTATAGGGGCCCGTCTTAAAAGGGAGAGAACACGACGATCTGATGAACTCCTCCTTCAGATTCAGACCTTAGAGTGCTCCCATAAGGCTAGTCTAGCTCGCTCCACCTACCAGGAATTACTCAAAGCTCGCGAAGAACTCCGTTCACTCTTATTTCATAAAACGAAACAGAAATTGGCATGGGCACGACATACGATGTACGAGTTCTCTAATAAACCTGGTTCCCTTCTAGTTAGAGCACTGCGAGGTCCTCGTACCAAAACCTACATTTCTCACATCCTGTCCTCATCCGGCCGGAAGGTGTTTACATCTTCTGACATGGCAGAGGAGTTTCGATCGTTCTATAACGATCTTTACAATCTAGACAGGCCTGCTCCCGAGGACCCTAACTCCGCCGGGGGTTTCACCCCATGCACATACTTAGCCTCCTCGGGCATGCCCTCCCTTCCGGCCGGTGTTCAGGAGGAAATGGAGGAACCCATTACGGTGGAGGAGCTGGGTATAGCATTGGCAAATTCAAAGCCAAGGAAAGCCCCAGGCCCTGATGGCCTTACACCAGCTTATTATAAGACCTTCTTTGTGACGCTCTCTATACAATTGGTATCTGCACTTAACTCGATTACGAAAGGCAATTCCTTCCCCATAGACACCCTTAGAGCCTACATATCCCTCATCCCAAAGGAGGGGAAGGATTTACTGCGTTGTGGGAGCTATCGGCCGATAGATATTGGCGAACAGGCTGCTTCCAAATATACCGAGCTTAATCCACAAAGACCAAGCAGGCTTTGTACCACAGCGAGAACCCCGCGACAACACCATTAGGGTAGTTAACCTTATCCACGCTGCTAGGACATCACGGCGACCCCTTCTCCTGCTGTCAACAGACGCGGAGAAGGCTTGCGACTGGGTAGATTGGACTTTTATACGGGCCACTTTAGAGCAAATTGGGCTCCGCGCTTCGATGCTCAGCTGGATATTGTCACTCTATTCCTATCCTACAGCTGCAGTGAAGGTTAATGAGACAAGGTCGGGTTATTTCAATATCCGAAATGGTACCCGACAGGGATGTCCTTTGTCCCCGTTGATTTTTATACTCACCCTAGAACCCTTTCTGTGTAGGATACGGGCAAACCCAGATATCATTGGCTACCGCAAATCCTCCGGGGCCCCATAGGTCGCTGCCTTCGCGGATTACATCATTTTCTTCCTGACAGACCCACTTGCCTCGCTCTCTATGTTACTTCATTCCCTTCAGGAATATGGGGCTTTATCCCTGTTTCAAATACATATGACCAAATCCTCCCTGCTTAACCACTTGACGACCGCCTCACGCCGATGTACGTCGGCAAACCGGCACGGACAGGCAAAATCATGTACATGGTACGTGATTTGCCTTCCGCGGGTGGGGGGTCCGATCGGACCCCCCCCCCGCCGCCCGAGGCGGTCCCGTTTTGTCCCCCGGCGAACGGAGACGAGGGGGAGGCCATCCGTTCGTGGCCCCCCCCTCGCGATCGCCGCCGGCCAATGGGAACACTCCTTTGCTGCTGTATGCTAAACAGCAGCAAAGGAAATGATGTCATCTCCCCTCGGGTCGGTAGTTTCCGTTCCGGCCCGAGGAGAGACGACATGTGAGTGACTGCACCAACACACACACACACAGTAGAACATGCCAGGCACACATTACACCCCGATCCCCCCCCCCGATCGCCCCCGATCTCCCCCCGAACACCCCCCCCCCCTGTCACAATCTGACACCAGCAGTTTTTTGTTTTTTTTTCTGATTACTGCTAGGTGTCAGTTTGTGACAGTTACTGTGTTAGCACAGTTACTGTTACCCCCCTGTAGGTCTAGGGTACCCCCCTAACCCCCCCTAATAAAGTTTTAACCCCTTGATCACCCCCCGTCACCAGTGTCACTAAGCGATCATTTTTCTGATCGCTGTATTAGTGTCCCTGGTTCCGCTAGTTAGTGAGGTAACTATTTAGGTTCGCCGTCAGCGTTTCATAGCGTCAGGGACCCCCATATACTACCTAATAAATGTTTTAACCCCTTGATTGCCCCCTAGTTAACCCTTTCACCACTGATCACCGTATAACCGTTACGGTTGACGCTGGTTAGTTTGTTTATTTTTTATAGTGTCAGGGCACCCGCCGTTTATTACCGAATAAAGGTTTAGCCCCCTAATCGCCCGGCGGTGATATGCGTCGCCCCAGGCAGCGTCAGATTAGCGCCAGTACCGCTAACACCCACGCACGCAGCATGCGCCTCCCTTAGTGGTATAGTATCTGATCGGATCAATATCTGATCCGATCAGATCTATACTAGCGTCCCCAGCAGTTTAGGGTTCCCAAAAACGCAGTGTTAGCGGGATCAGCCCAGATACCTGCTAGCACCTGCGTTTTGCGCCTCCGCCCTGCCCACCCAAGTGCAGTATTGATCGATCACTGTCACTTACAAAACACTAAACGCATAACTGCAGCGTTCGCAGAGTCAGGCTTGATCCCTGCGATCGCTAACAGTTTTTTTGGTAGCATTTTGGTGAACTGGCAAGCACCAGCCCCAGGCAGTGTCAGGTTAGCGCCAGTACCGCTAACACCCACGCACGCACCGTACACCTCCCTTAGTGGTATAGTATCTGAACGGATCAATATCTGACCCGATCAGATCTATACTAGCGTCCCCAGCAGTTTAGGGTTCCCACAAACGCAGTGTTAGCGGGATCAGCCCAGATACCTGCTAGCGCGGATATAGGCGTGACACCCGCTATTATTGTCCCTCCTGTCCTGACAATCATGGTCTTTGCATTGGTGAATGTTTTGAACGCTACCATGCACTAGTTGAGTATTAGCGTAGGGTACAGCATTGCCCAGACTAGGCACACTTTCACAGGGTCTCCCAAGATGCCATCGCATTTTGAGAGACCCGAACCTGGAACCGGTTACAGTTATAAAAGTTAGTTACAAAAAAAGTGTAAAAAAAAAAAATATATAAAATAAAAAAAAATAGTTGTCGTTTTATTGTTCTCTCTCTCTCTATTCTCTCTCTCTATTGTTCTGCTCTTTTTTTACTGTATTCTATTCTGCAATGTTTTATTGCTATTGTTATTGTTATTATGTTTTATCATGTTTGTTTTTCAGGTATGTAATTATTTATACTTTACTGTTTACTGTGCTTTATTGTTAACCATTGTTAACCATTTTTTTGTCTTCAGGTACGCCATTCACGACTTTGAGTGGTTATACCAGAATGATGCCTGCAGGTTTAGGTATCATCTTGGTATCATTCTTTTCAGCCAGCGGTCGGCTTTCATGTAAAAGCAATCCTAGCGGCTAATTAGCCTCTAGACTGCTTTCACAAGCCGTGGGAGGGAATGCCCCCCCCCACCGTCTTTCGTGTTTTTCTCTGGCTCTCCTGTCTCAACAGGGAACCTGAGAATGCAGCCGGTGATTCAGCCAGCTGACCATAGAGCTGATCAGAGACCAGAGTGGCTCCAAACATCTCTATGGCCTAAGAAACCGGAAGCTACGAGCATTTCATGACTTAGATTTCGCCGGATGTAAATAGTGCCATTGGGAAATTGGGGAAGCATTTTATCACACCGATCTTGGTGTGGTCAGATGCTTTGAGGGCAGAGGAGAGATCTAGGGTCTAATAGACCCCAATTTTTTCAAAAAAGAGTACCTGTCACTACCTATTGCTATCATAGGGGATATTTACATTCCCCGAGATAACAATAAAAATGATTTAAAAAAAAAAATATGAAAGGAACAGTTTAAAAGTAAGATTAAAAAAGCAAAAAAATAATAAAGAAAAAAAAAAAAAAAAAAAAAGCACCCCTGTCGCCCCCTGCTCTCGCGCTAAGGCGAACGCAAGCGGCGGTCTGTCGTCAAATGTAAACAGCAATTGCACCATGCATGTGAGGTATCACCGCGAAGGCCAGATCGAGTGCAGTAATTTTTCCAGTAGACCTCCTCTGTAAATCTAAAGTGGTAACCTGTAAAGGCTTTTAAAGGCTTTTAAACATGTATTTATTTTGTTGCCACTGCACGTTTGTGCGCAATTTTAAAGCATGTCATGTTTGGTATCCATGTACTCCGCCTAAGATCATCTTTTTTATTTCATCAAACATTTGGGCAATATAGTGTGTTTTAGTGCATTAAAATTTAAAAAAGTGTGTTTTTTCCCCAAAAAATGCGTTTGAAAAATCGCTGCGCAATTACTGTGTGAAAAAAAAAAATGAAACACCCACCATTTTAATCTGTAGGGCATTTGCTTTAAAAAAATATATAATGTTTGGGGGTTCAAAGTAATTTTTTTGCAAAAAAAAATAACTTTTTCATGTAAACAATAAGTGTCAGAAAGGGCTTTGTCTTCAAGTGGTTAGAAGAGTGGGTGATGTGTGACATAAGCTTCTAAATGTTGTGCATAAAATGCCAGGACAGTTCAAAACCCCCCCAAATTACCCCATTTTGGAAAGTAGACACCCCAAGCTATTTGCTGAGAGTCATGTCGAGTCCATGGAATATTTTATATTGCGACACAAGTTGCGGGAAAGAGACAAATTTTTTTTTTTTTTTTTTTTTGCACAAAGTTGTCACTAAATGATATATTGCTCAAACATGCCATGGAAATATGTGAAATTACACCCCAAAATACATTCTGCTGCTTCTCCTGAGTACGGGGATACCACATGTGTGAGACTTTTTGGGAGCCTAGCCGCGTACGGGACCCCGAAAACCAAGCACCGCCTTCAGGCTTTCTAAGGGCGTGAATTTTTGATTTCACTCTTCACTGCCTATCACAGTTTCGGAGGCCATGGAATGCCCAGGTGGCACAAAACCCCCCCAAATGACCCCATTTTGGAAAGTAGACACCCCAAGCTATTTGCTGAGAGGTATAGTGAGTATTTTGCAGACCACACTTTTTGTCACAAAGTTTTGAAAATTGAAAAAAGAAAAAAAAAAAATGTTTTTTCTTGTCTTTCTTCATTTTCAAAAACAAATGAGAGCTGCAAAATACTCACCATGCCTCTCAGCAAATAGCTTGGGGTGTCTACTTTCCAAAATGGGGTCATTTGGGGGGGGTTTGTGCCACCTGGGCATTCCATGGCCTCCGAACCTGTGATAGGCAGTAAAGAGTGAAATCAAAAATTTTCACCCTTAGAAATCCTGAAGGCAGTGATTGGTTTTCGGGGTCCCGTACGCGGCTAGGCTCCCAAAAAGTCCCACACATGTGGTATCCACATACTCAGGAGAAGCAGCTAAATGTATTTTGGGGTGCAATTCCACATATGCCCATGGCCTGTGTGTGCAATATATGATTTAGTGACAACTTTATGAAAAAAAAAAAAAAAAAAGTGTCACTTTCCCGCAACTTGTGTCAAAATATAAAATATTCCATGGACTCAATATGCCTCTCAGCAAATAGCTTGGGGTGTCTACTTTCCAAAATGGGGTCATTTTGGGGGGTTTTGTGCCACCTGGGCATTCCATGGCCTCCGAAACTGTGATAGGCAGTGAAGAGTGAAATTAAAAATTTACACTCTTAGAAATCCTGAAGGCGGTGATTGGTTTTCGGGGCCCCGTACGCGGCTAGGCTCCCAAAAAGTCCCACACATGTGGTATCCCCATACTCAGGAGAAGCAGCTGAATGTATTTCACCCACGCACGCAGCATGCGCCTCCCTTAGTGGTATAGTATCTGATCGGATCAATATCTGATCCGATCAGATCTATACTAGCGTCCCCAGCAGTTTAGGGTTCCCAAAAACGCAGTGTTAGCGGGATCAGCCCAGATACCTGCTAGCACCTGCGTTTTGCGCCTCCGCCCGGCCCACCCAAGTGCAGTATCGATCGATCACTGTCACTTACAAAATACTAAACGCATAACTGCAGCGTTCGCAGAGTCAGGCCTGATCCCTGCGATCGCTAACAGTTTTTTTGGTAGCATTTTGGTGATCTGGCAAGCACCAGCCCCAGGCAGTGTCAGGTTAGCGCCAGTACCGCTAACACCCACGCACGCACCGTACACCTCCCTTAGTGGTATAGTATCTGAACGGATCAATATCTGACCCGATCAGATCTATACTAGCTTCCCCAGCAGTTTAGGGTTCCCAAAAACGCAGTGTTAGCGGGATCAGCCCAGATACCTGCTAGCGCGGATATAGGCGTGACACCCGCTATTATTGTCCCTCCTGTCCTGACAATCATGGTCTTTGCATTGGTGAATGTTTTGAACGCTACCATGCACTAGTTGAGTATTAGCGTAGGGTACAGCATTGCCCAGACTAGGCACACTTTCACAGGGTCTCCCAAGATGCCATCGCATTTTGAGAGACCCGAACCTGGAACCGGTTACAGTTATAAAAGTTAGTTACAAAAAAAGTGTAAAAAAAAAAATATATATAAAATTAAAAAAAATAGTTGTCGTTTTATTGTTCTCTCTCTCTCTATTCTCTCTCTCTATTGTTCTGCTCTTTTTTTACTGTATTCTATTCTGCAATGTTTTATTGTTATTGTTATTGTTATTATGTTTTATCATGTTTGTTTTTCAGGTATGTAATTATTTATACTTTACTGTTTACTGTGCTTTATTGTTAACCATTGTTAACCATTTTTTTGTCTTCAGGTACGCCATTCACGACTTTGAGTGGTTATACCAGAATGATGCCTGCAGGTTTAGGTATCATCTTGGTATCATTCTTTTCAGCCAGCGGTCGGCTTTCATGTAAAAGCAATCCTAGCGGCTAATTAGCCTCTAGACTGCTTTTACAAGCCGTGGGAGGGAATGCCCCCCCCCACCGTCTTTCGTGTTTTTCTCTGGCTCTCCTGTCTCAACAGGGAACCTGAGAATGCAGCCGGTGATTCAGCCAGCTGACCATAGAGCTGATCAGAGACCAGAGTGGCTCCAAACATCTCTATGGCCTAAGAAACCGGAAGCTACGAGCATTTCATGACTTAGATTTCGCCGGATGTAAATAGTGCCATTGGGAAATTGGGGAAGCATTTTATCACACCGATCTTGGTGTGGTCAGATGCTTTGAGGGCAGAGGAGAGATCTAGGGTCTAATAGACCCCAATTTTTTCAAAAAAGAGTACCTGTCACTACCTATTGCTATCATAGGGGATATTTACATTCCCCGAGATAACAATAAAAATGATTAAAAAAAAAAATATGAAAGGAACAGTTTAAAAGTAAGATTAAAAAAGCAAAAAAATAATAAAAAAAAAAAAAAAAAAAAAAAAGCACCCCTGTCGCCCCCTGCTCTCGCGCTAAGGCAAACGCAAGCGGCGGTCTGTCGTCAAACGTAAACAGCAATTGCACCATGCATGTGAGGTATCACCGCGAAGGCCAGATCGAGTGCAGTAATTTTTCCAGTAGACCTCCTCTGTAAATCTAAAGTGGTAACCTGTAAAGGCTTTTAAAGGCTTTTAAACATGTATTTATTTTGTTGCCACTGCACGTTTGTGCGCAATTTTAAAGCATGTCATGTTTGGTATCCATGTACTCCGCCTAAGATCATCTTTTTTATTTCATCAAACATTTGGGCAATATAGTGTGTTTTAGTGCATTAAAATTTAAAAAAGTGTGTTTTTTCCCCAAAAAATGCGTTTGAAAAATCGCTGCGCAATTACTGTGTAAAAAAAAAAAAATGAAACACCCACCATTTTAATCTGTAGGGCATTTGCTTTAAAAAAATATATAATGTTTGGGGGTTCAAAGTAATTTTTTTGCAAAAAAAAAATAACTTTTTCATGTAAACAATAAGTGTCAGAAAGGGCTTTGTCTTCAAGTGGTTAGAAGAGTGGGTGATGTGTGACATAAGCTTCTAAATGTTGTGCATAAAATGCCAGGACAGTTCAAAACCCCCCCAAATGACCCCATTTTGGAAAGTAGATACCCCAAGCTATTTGCTGAGAGTCATGTCGAGTCCATGGAATATTTTATATTGCGACACAAGTTGCGGGAAAGAGACAAATTTTTTTTTTTTTTTTTTTTTTGCACAAAGTTGTCACTAAATGATATATTGCTCAAACATGCCATGGAAATATGTGAAATTACACCCCAAAATACATTCTGCTGCTTCTCCTGAGTACGGGGATACCACATGTGTGAGACTTTTTGGGAGCCTAGCCGCGTACGGGACCCCGAAAACCAAGCACCGCCTTCAGGCTTTCTAAGGGCGTGAATTTTTGATTTCACTCTTCACTGCCTATCACAGTTTCGGAGGCCATGGAATGCCCAGGTGGCACAAAACCCCCCCAAATGACCCCATTTTGGAAAGTAGACACCCCAAGCTATTTGCTGAGAGGTATAGTGAGTATTTTGCAGACCTCACTTTTTGTCACAAAGTTTTGAAAATTGAAAAAAGAAAAAAAAAATGTTTTTTCTTGTCTTTCTTCATTTTCAAAAACAAATGAGAGCTGCAAAATACTCACCATGCCTCTCAGCAAATAGCTTGGGGTGTCTACTTTCCAAAATGGGGTCATTTGGGGGGGGTTTGTGCCACCTGGGCATTCCATGGCCTCCGAACCTGTGATAGGCAGTAAAGAGTGAAATCAAAAATTTTCACCCTTAGAAATCCTGAAGGCAGTGATTGGTTTTCGGGGTCCCGTACGCGGCTAGGCTCCCAAAAAGTCCCACACATGTGGTATCCCCATACTCAGGAGAAGCAGCTAAATGTATTTTGGGGTGCAATTCCACATATGCCCATGGCCTGTGTGTGCAATATATGATTTAGTGACAACTTTATGAAAAAAAAAAAAAAAAAGAAAAAGTGTCACTTTCCCGCAACTTGTGTCAAAATATAAAATATTCCATGGACTCAATATGCCTCTCAGCAAATAGCTTGGGGTGTCTACTTTCCAAAATGGGGTCATTTTGGGGGGTTTTGTGCCACCTGGGCATTCCATGGCCTCCGAAACTGTGATAGGCAGTGAAGAGTGAAATCAAAAATTTACACTCTTAGAAATCCTGAAGGCGGTGATTGGTTTTCGGGGCCCCGTACGCGGCTAGGCTCCCAAAAAGTCCCACACATGTGGTATCCCCATACTCAGGAGAAGCAGCTGAATGTATTTTGGGGTGCAATTCCACATAGGCCCATGGCCTGTGTGAGCAATATATCATTTAGTGACAACTTTTTGTAAATATATATATATATTTTTTTTTGTCATTTTTCAATCACTTGGGACAAAAAAAATAAATATTCAATGGGTTCAACATGCCTCTCAGCAATTTCCTTGGGGTGTCTACTTTCCAAAATGGGGTCATTTGGGGGGGTTTTGTACTGCCCTGCCATTTTAGCACCTCAAGAAATGACATAGGCAGTCATAAACTAAAAGCTGTGTAAATTACAGAAAATGTACCCTAGTTTGTAGACGCTATAACTTTTGCGCAAACCAATAAATATACGCTTATTGACATTTTTTTTACCAAAGATATGTGGCCGAATACATTTTGGCCTAAATGTATGACTAAAATTTAGTTTATTGGATTTTTTTTATAACAAAAAGTAGAAAATATCATTTTTTTTCAAAATTTTCGGTCTTTTTCCGTTTATAGCGCAAAAAATAAAAACCGCAGAGGTGATCAAATACCATCAAAAGAAAGCTCTATTTGTGGGAAGAAAAGGACGCAAATTTCGTTTGGGTACAGCATTGCATGACCGCGCAATTAGCAGTTAAAGCGACTCAGTGCCAAATTGGAAAAAGACCTCTGGTCCTTAGGCAGCATAATGGTCCGGGGCTCAAGTGGTTAATATTACGCTGGGCTCGGACACAATACGTCAACTGTGCTCAGAATACCAATTTCACTGGGCAACCAACACTATCCCCTATTTAGGAGTAGCAATTACCCCTGACCCCGCCAACCTCTATCAAGCGAATTTCACCCCATTACTTCATAGTCTCAAAACGGATTTACATCACTGGCATTCCCTTACTTTAACATGGTTTGGACGCTGTAATGCCATCAAGATGACTGCACTGCCGAGGGTGCTCTACCTGCTACAATCCATCCCATCCACCTCCCACCCCCTTTCTTCAAGCGAATTGACTCAATATTCCGAGAGTTTGTCTGGTCACACCGGAAGCCACGCATTAAATTGCAATTACTTCATATGGCAAAGCACAGGGGGGGGTTTGGACTCCCAGACATGAAAGCCTACTATAGGGCAACACATCTTACTAGGGTAATTGGCTGGCACTGTCATGCGGAGGCAAAACAGTGGGTAACAATGGAGTTGGAGGACTCTGACGGGACAGCTAAGAGCTGGCCATGGATCGCCACCCCCATACCGAAGGCCCTTGTTGATCACCCTACTCTAGGAAGCACAATACAGGTCGCTAGAGACACCTTCTGCCAATCCTCGATATCCCCCCTGCCCTCCCCATGATGCCGATCTTGGGTAACCCAGACTTCCCACCTGGCTGCCAGGGTCCAATTTATAGGTCCCTGTCGGCGGAGGGGAGGTGGCCGCACCTTCACGACTTTCTTGGACCGAATGGCCAGCTTAGTGCGGCTGCCGGATTGGAAGGCTCCAACCCGCCACTGGACTTCTTGAGTGGACTCCAACTGGGTAACTATTTACGCCGATGTACACGGACTTTGGGCAGTTCGCGCCCGCTCACTGAGTTGGAAGAAATATGTCACCGCAGGGAACCTGTACGCCACTCTCTGTCTTTAATCTATTCCTCCCTGATCTCTCCGGCTGAGGGGTTTATCCCCCCTTTCCTCTCTAAATGGGAGGAAGATTTAGGAGTTCGCCTCGATGAATCACAGAGGGAGAAGATTTTACATTTCGCCCAGAAATCCTCCCTGGCCACCAGGGTCCAGGAGACCTGTTATAAAATTGTGACTAGATGGTACAGAGTGCCATCCACTCTACACCGTTTTTTTCCGCAGGTCCCAATCTTTGCTGGCATTGTGGGGCGGGGGAAGGAACAATGTTCCACATTTTTTGGGACTGCTCCAAAATCAAACCCTACTGGCAGGAGGTGGCACGCACGATCGAACATCTGACTGGTGTCACTTTGGAGGGGGATCCTGGGGCATGTCTGCTACACCTCTCTAGATGACCAATCAAGAAATATAAAGCCTCCCTCACTATACAGTTACTAAATGCAGTCAAGGCTTGCATACCCTTGTCTTGGAGATCAGAGACCCCACCAACGAAATTACAGTGGTATGCCAAGGTCAATGAGTTGCGTGATATGGAAGATCTTACTGCCACTTTGTACGGTAGGGAGGAGGCCTTTCGGGAGACATGGCGTCCCTGGCAGCACTTTATCTATTCCGAGGCATACCTCCGTGAGGTGGCACAGACTGAATGACCCCCGGTTTGGGGTCGCCGCCTGGTCGGGGGGGGGCTTCGCCACCGTTTCTTTCTTTCTTCTTTCTTCTCTTCTTTTTTCTTCCCTTGTATCCTTCTCATACACCCTTCTTCTGTATCTTACCACTCTCTACCCCTCTACCTTTCCCCCTCTCTCCCCCCCCCTTTTTTTTTTTTATTTCTTTTCTCTTTGTTTAAAATTTTTATTTGGATATACCTCCCCTCCCTCCCCCTCTTTCTTCTCCACACCCCCCCCCCTTTCCTTTTTCTTTTTGTTTGTCCCCCCTCTATAATTTTCCAGCTTTGGGTAGGTTTAGTCAGATATGTTGCATATCATGGTTTACATCGCACCTTGGTCGTATCCCACTGCTGGACTCTGCTGGTTCTCTAGGGAGTATTCACCCCTAGTCAGCTGAGAGTATTTCATTCACTGTTTGGTCATGATAGTTATACGATCTAAATGATTAAATAGGGTCACTCTCAGGAAACTTCCCCGGTTGGGCATTCAGACAGTTATTTTGCATGACCCATTTCTTTCCTTTCCTATATATGTTACACAGATCGTATAACCATGGGAAATGTTGCTTTACACTGTCGATATGGCAAATGACTCTGTTAATGACTTATCTCTATTTTTGTTTTTATTATATACATATATGCTGTATTGTGTTTTTGTTTGGTCCACTGAACTGTAACATCTATTTTTGGAAAATAAAGGAATTACAAAAAAATAAAAAAAATAAATGTAAAGTTATGCACTCAAGGCTAAGAATATGCATGCATCATACATACTAGGGGGAATACAACTGGGGAAATCCATAGTGGAGAAGGATCTGGGGGTTTTGGTAGATCATAAGCTCAATAATAGCATGAAATGCCAAGCTGCGGTTTCCAAAGCGAGCAAAGTCCTTTCTTGCACTAAGAGAGGTATAGACTCCAGATAGAGAGATATCATTTTGACCCTTTACAAATCATTAGTAAGACCTCATCTGGAATATGCAGTTCAGTTTTGGGCACCAGTTCTCAAAAAGGATATTGGGGAACTGGAGAAAGTCCAGAGAAGGGCAACCAAACTGATAAGAGGCATTGAGGAGCTCAGCTATGAGGAAAGATTAGAGGAACTTAATTTATTCTCTCTTGAGAATAGGAGATTAAGGGGGGATATGATCAACATGTACATATATATAAGTGGTCCATATTGTGAACTTGGTAGTCATTCACTTTAAGGTCATTACAGAGGACAAAGGGGCACTTTTTACATCTAGAGGGGAAAAAATTTCATCTCCAGATATGGAAAGGTTTCTTCACAATAGGAGCTGTGAAAATGTGGAAAAGACTCCCTCCAGAGGAGGTTCTGGCAAGCTCAGTGGATTGCTTTAACCGCTTTCAGACCGCCTGCCCACCGTCGGTTGACGGCAGCAGAATGGCTCCCCTGCGCGAATCGCCGTAGCTGTACGGAGGCCGCTTTAAGGGGATTAGGGGGCGCGCCAGCTGCATCACAGAGGAGCCCATGTGCATGCCCGGCGGCTGCGATGTCCGCCGGCGCACTCGCGATCGCTCCTGACAGAGCAGGAACGGGGATGTGTGTGTGTAAACACACACATCCACGTCCTGTCAGGGAAGAGAAGACAAATCGTGTGTTCCTGGTATATAGGAACACCGATCAGTCTCCTTCCCTAGTCAGTCCCATCCCCCCCAACAGTTAAAACACACACAGGGAACACAGTTAACCTCTTGATCATCGCCCCCTAGTGTTAACCCCTTCCCTACCAATGACATTTATACAGTAATGAGTGGCTATTTAAAGCTGTATAAATTTCATTGGTCCCAAAATAGTGTCAAAAGTGTCAGATCTGTCCGCCGCAATGTCGCAGTCCTGAAATCGCAGATCGCCGCCATTACTAGTAAAAAAAATTAAAAATAATTATAAAAATGCCATAAATCTTTCCCCTATTTTGTAGATGCTATAACATTTGTTGCAAACCAATCAATAAACGCTTATTGCGATTTTTTTTTTTTTACCAAAAATATGTAGAAGAATACATATCGGCCTAAACTGAGGAAGAATTTTTTTTTTTTGTTTTTTTCTATTGGGATATTTATTATAGAAAAAAGTAAACAATATTGTGTGTTTTTTTCAAAATTGTCGCTATTTTTTTGTTTATAGCGCAAAAAATAAAAACCGCAGAGGTGATCAAATACTACCAAAAGAAAGCTCTATTTGTGGAAAAAAAGGACATACATTTTGTTTGGGAGCCACGTCGCACGACCGCGCAATTGTCAGTTAAAGCGGTCACAGTGCCGTATCGCAAAAAATGGCCCGGTCAGGAAGGGGGCAAATCCTTCCGGGGCTGAAGTGGTTAAAAAGGCCTGGATTCTTTCCTAAATGTACAGAATATAATTGGATATAATTGGGTACTGATATTTATAGGTAAAGTTGATCCAGGGAAAATCCGATTGCCTGTATATGGGATTGTATTTTTTTTTTTAACTGGATGGACTTTGTCTTTTTTTCAAAATGACTAACTATGTTATGAGTCCTATATAAAGAGGGTTTCACGTTAATAATATATTTATGGACTTTTATACTTGGAACTGTTTAACACATGTTTTAAATAATTTTTCACTGTGTTTGCTACAATAATAACGGTCAATTGTCAGAGCGACGCTGTTTCTATATATGTTCATGTCTAACTGTGCCTATATCACTCAGTAGAGTCGCAGCTTATATTACCGTTTGGATTTTTCGTTCACATTTGGTTTTATTTTTTTAACACAATTTAGAAGTGCAGTTTTTTTTCCCTTTAGAAAGCTATGAAGTAAGATGCATTGTATATTATTACACAGATAACTAAAAGAGCACACTGTTTGATAAAGAAAAACATGCATAGTACTACCTATAATCCACACAGTATAACGTAATTGTGGAGGGCACTGTATATTAAAATAAAAGCACATGACTGCTGAGGTGCAATAAACCCAGGTCCATACCATGATCCATCCAAACTTAGACCTTACCCCTTCTTCCCATCCAATAAAGACCACTTACCACCATTCATGTTGGAAAGGGCAAGGCCACAGCTTTTATTAAATTGAACTCTTTAACAACTTAAACATAACAGTTAACATTCCACAGTGCCAGTCACAGTAGCACTGTGAGCACTCAATTCCGACTGGTGAAAAGGGAGATAACTGAGGGGCCTGTCCTTACCATAAGTGCTGGACTGCCGTCTATCTCCCAATTAGCATGAAGGGCGTACCTCTTACCGCCGTGTTTTGCTGGCAAGGTCACCAAAAACCGCAGCAAGCTGTGATGTACCAACCATAAATAGGGCGGGAGGGTGGGCAGCTCTTACCAATCTTCTTCACCAAAAGGCCCAGAATCCCCTGGAGCAATCACCTTAGTGAGCTCAGGCCCAACCCCATCCCGTCCCCCCACCAATCCACCGTGACCCCTAGTCACCATACTCCACCCTGGTTATGCCCCCATTAGTCAGGGCTCTCTTTCCCAATGGGTTCAAGAGGCCTGCATAACTGCTGAGGTGCAATAAACCCAGGTCCATACCATGATCCATCCAAACTTAGACCTTACCCCTTCTTCCCATCCAATAAAGACCACTTACCACCATTCATGCTGTAAAGGGCAAGGCCACAGCTTTTATTAAATTGAACTCTTTAACAACTTAAACATAACAGTTAACATTCCACAGTGCCAGTCACAGTAGCACTGTGAGCACTCAATTCCGACTGGTGAAAAGGGAGATAACTGAGGGGCCTGTCCTTACCATAAGTGCCGGACTGCCGTCTATCTCCCAATTAGCATGAAGGGCGTACCTCTTACCGCCGTGTTTTGCTGGCAAGGTCACCAAAAACCGCCACCCGCCTGTCAGTAAGCTACTGATGGGCGCCCCACCGCAGCCAGCGCCTGTTCCACGCCCCTCTGGAGACCCAGATTAAAAATGTCCAGCCCGATGTCATTCAGATGAACTCCGTCTCTACGCAGCAAATCGCGATTATCACCCTCCAGGTCTCTGTGGCGGACCACTACCCCCCCCCTATCTGGCGCACAAACTTAGCCACTTGGGCATTGACCTTTCTACGAAAATGTTCCAGAAGGGGGCCAGGGACATCACGCGCCCATACCGAGCGAGGCACGATTTCTGACCAAGCAACGGTCAAGTTATTAAAGGAAGCACAACATTGGGCAATGTCACTTTTAACAGCTGATATGATGTCCACAGATCGCATATATCCAACGTCATTCCCACCCGCATGTATGACCAGGATGATGGGACCAGAAACGCGGGCACGAAGTTGCTGACATTCCGGGAGGACCTGATGCCAACGTAACCCACGCAACCCGATCCAGCGTATCCTCGCCACATCCTATGAGAATCCCAAATTCCTGCCATAAGTTCGGATCTCTGCCCGGCGAGCGGCCCAGTATATGAAAGAATCCCCGAGGATCCAAATCTGTGCCGGAAAGGAACCTGGAAATCAACACAACAGATGTGGTCGGACATACAAAGAAAAACGAGATGACTCCCATCTACCTAAACGCTGAAGTTCCGTATCGGAGAAACCCAAACCAGAAGCGGCGGTCGCGGCGCCAATGCAAAAAAAGTGGGTGGAAAATTCCTTCGCAGGAAGGCCCAAAGTCTCCAAGCAATGACGAAAAACACGCAAAAATTGAAAACGGCTGAGAGAAGTTACATCAGCATGTACAAAAAATGTAGGGGGCAGGGGGCGCGAAGACACGAAAGAGAGGGCCAGGGACACCGGACAAAAGGGGCCGCCGCAATAATTCAGGACTACCCGGCGACCCCTGCCAAAACAATCAGTCTTGGATGAACGCAATAAAATCGTGACACTGCGATGCGACAACGACACGTCCTCCCATAGGATGCCCCCCGGGGACAATTTTGATTTTGACACCAATTCGCCGATGCGAAAGGCACCAAAGAAAGCCCAAGAAAAGGCTACCCGGAAAGGAGGGTCTCATATCCCGATGAACACACATTCGGAAGCAGAGACAAGATGCCCAAAAGAATCTGAATAGAAATAGGGCGCCTGGTGTCCGGAAGGTGCGTAACCCGCTTCCAACCCCAGACAACCCGCCGAACAGGGAAGGCTTTAGTTACATCCTCCCACCCCAGGAGCTGAAACCAAAATGACAGGGCCGACAACGCGGATGAAACCGTCGACCTGGAGATGCCTTTTTCCGACAGAAAGACTAAATAGGCAAATAAGGTTAAACGACGATCATCCGGGGAATAAATGTTGAACTCACCGCCCGACGCCTGGACCCACTCATGCCAAACTCGGCAGTACGACGCCCACGTCCGCGAAGAAAGCGACGACCAAAGGAGCTCTGTCAAACGCCGGAAACGAGGTTCCATAAGTGGGCCGGACAGGGGAGGCCCTCCAAAGAAGCCGTCGGAGCCAGTGTTCGAAAACGGCAGAACTGTTGACGAGAAAGAGCATCGGCAATATCATTAGAGGCACCCGGAACATGCCTAGCCCTAACGCAGATGTTGAAATGTAAACATTTTAAAACTAAAAACCGTAGCAACGAAACGACCGGAGGAGAACTGGCTGACTGTTTGTTCACCACCTGCACCACACTCATATTATCCGACCAGAAGACCACCTGGTGATTGCGCAACCTTTCACCCCAGAGCTCAACAGCAACAACAATTGGAAACAGCTCCAGCAGGGTGAGGTTGCGCAACAAATCCATGTGGGCCCATGAGGCCGGCCAGCGTTCAGCAGCCCATTCCCCTTGAAAGAAAGCGCAGAACCCACAGGAGCCTGCAGCATCGGTATATAACTCCAGCTGTGAGTTCGGCACTTCCTCCCCCAACCAGCACGACTGTCCATTGTAAGTCTGCAAGAATGATAGCCATATCCCCAAGTCATCCCTCATAGGCTTGGTGATCCTGACGTAGTGGTGAGGGGCAGTTATGCCCTTCGTGGCCCATGACAGTCGCCTACAGAAGGCCCACCCCATCCGGATGACCCTACAGGCGAAAACCAGATGACCCAGCAACGACTGTAGCTGTTTCAGCTGTAATTTCTTCGCCCCTTTCGCCAAGCGGACCAACGAGAGAAGCCTGGACAACTTGTCACTAGGCAACCTAAAAACCATCGCCACTGTGTCGATCTCAATACCTAAAAACGACAGGACTGTGACGGGGCCCTCCGTCTTGTCAGCGGACAGTGGGACGGCGAAAAGCCGGCATGTATCCTGAAAAACAGTGAGCAGACGCAGACACTGCCCACTGCCCGCTGGACCCACAAAAAGAAAGTCATCGAGATAATGCAGAAGGGGCTGAATACCCACCTCCTGGGTGACCACCCAGTCAAGGAAGCTACTAAATAGTTCAAAGAAATAACACAAGATGGCACAACCCATAGGAAGGCACATGTCGAAAAAATAGCTACCCTGGAAATAGCAACCAAGGAGGTGGAAACAGTCCGGATGGACTGGGAGGAGGCGAAACGCGGACTCAATGTCCGCTTTTGCCAGAAGGGCAGACTGCCCCGCTGCCCTAACCAGCTGAAGCGCCCTGTCAAAGGACGCATAGTGCACTCTGGATTCCTCCCTGTCAATGCCATTGTTCACCGAGGAGCCAGAAGGGTAGGAAAGATGATGAATGAGGCGAAATTTTCCCTCCGCCTTTTTTGGGACCACACCGAGGGGAGATACCCTCAGGTTGTGGAAAGGAGGGAGATCAAAGGGGCCTGCCATTCTTCCCAGTTCCAATTCCTTCTGGAGCTTCTCGGCCACAACGGACTCAAATTCTTCCGCCGATTTCAAATTTTGAGACATGGTCGGGGCGTCTGACGGGGTAAAGGGGATCCAGAAACCACGGTCCAAGCCGTCCCGCAGAATCAGGGCCTCTCTACGAAGGGGGTACCGGTCTAGCCAGGGAAGCATCTCTATCACGTTCACCGGCGTCCTCTGGCTTAGGAAGGTCAGTCTTGGCTCCGAATCTGGGAAGCGATTGTTTGCCTTTCCGAAAACACCTACTGGCGGGGTGAGCCCCTCCACAACTGGAGCACTCATGCCTGAAACGACAGGCGGAGTACCACTTGCAGTGGCTTTCGTTGAAAAGCCAGCAGATACCCTTCTTTGGAGCGGCCGACGCTCCGGACTGAGGGGCGCCGACCGCGGACTGAAAGGACGAAGGCCTGTGAGGGCACATAAGCAGCAACCACAGGCTACCGTTCTGACAATCAAAACGAAATTCCCGACGTGCCGCCATTTTTTGCCGAAATTGAGTGTCATAATGGAACCAGCACTGACCCCCATAGACCTTGTATGCACCTCAAATAAGGTCTAAATAGCAAAATAACGAAGTTGCCAACTCCGGGAACCGCTCACTGAGCACTCCCGCGTAGGCACAAAACCCCTGCAGCCAGTTCCCGAACGTTCTAGGAAGCTGTTTGGGTTTGTCACCCTGTGCCGATACATCAACCCGTCGAGATTTGTCAATCGTCTCCCTATCCGGCGGAACGAGGGTAAGAAAATCGACGAATTCGCGACGCCATATCTTTTCTTTCGTCTCTTCCGTCAAATGGGTGCCCATCGGCGCCACTGCCCACAACGCACCCCCATAAGCGGAGGTGGGGTTGGGCGATCCCGAGACTCCCATACTGGAGAGAACTGACTTTACAACCGACGCTATGCGGTCTTCCGGGCCCGATACGGAAGCATCAGCAGCTCTGCCCCAAATTAACTCACAGTCATACTCACTTGGTCGAGGAGGCATCATGGGTGATGGACGATCGGCCACCGGGCCCGGCGGTGAATCCGATTCCAAGGCGATTCCAGAAGACTGTAAGCGTAGGCGGCCTGCCCTCGAATGACCCGCGAGGCCGTAATCTGCTGGGCTGTCCCGACTCAAGGAAAGATCCAAGGGCGGGGGTCCAACCACGGACCTGGTCGAATCCGACTGACCACGAACAGAGGCTGAGCAATGGCAGGGACACCTGCCAGCTCCTCTTGTCTAACCCGGGGCGGATGCCACCGCCAGCCCGGGTCTGGAGCCGAGACCTCCCGCCCTGACGGGCGCAGGGGGACGAGGGTGGGCAACCGATGCGGGCATCCCATCAGGACCGCCAGCCCGGACGGGCACGTAGGGGAGCGTTTGCCCCACCGACGGGGTGGAGGTCAAACGCACCCGGCTGGCCTCCGCCCTGCGGGGCGCAGGAGGCTGCCGGTGGGCAAGGGGTATCAGAGGGGGAGGGGTTAATTGCACATTGCCCGCCCTGTCGGGCGCAGGGGAGATGTGCCTTGCGCCAGCCCCGCAACCTGTAACGTGGAAGGGAGAGACCTGTCCCCTGCCCTGCCGGGCACAGAAGGAGCTCCGCAGGATAGATCCTGCACTTGTGACAGCATGCCCGCCCAGGCGGGCGCAGGGGGATACTGCTGTGACCAGTCATTCACATCTCCACACACCACACTGCTGTGCTGCCCAGCGTTCCTAGTATCCAGCTGTGGTGTGTGGAGATTCAAATCTCCCGCCCAGTCAGGCGCAGGGAGCGTCGTGTCCACCAGGTGGAGCCGGTCCGGCTCCAAGTCCCCGGCGGAGTGAGCATCGCAAATGCCGAGAACAACAGCAGAGGACGCAGCGGTGGCTGGCGAACCGATCCGCCTCCTCCTCCCCTTTGTGCCTGAGGATATCCGGGCGGAGGAACGCACGGATCGGCCGCTCAGGACCCCCCGCCATCCGCGGGGGTGGGTAAAGGTACACTGACATGTCTCAGAGGATGAGGGGGGCCGGGAAGCGCTGCGGCTCCAGCCCGGCCGCCTCCTACACTATCAGGGGAGATGGGGGGGTGAGCACTGGAGCGGGGGCTGCGTGAGCGGGGACAGCGCGAGGAGGCCCGAGTAGAGGCCTTAGCCCGCGTGGGGGACCTCCAACGCGCCGGCAGATGACGGGGGTGGGCAGTGGTAGGGCGCTTCCCCGCCGGTGCAGGCAGGGGAGAGGAGGGTAAAGGAGGGGGAGAGGGAGAGGAAGGATGTGGAGGGGAGCAATAGGAGGCGCTAGAGGGGCTTTGGCTGAGGCGGGAAGGCGGACGAGTCTGCCTTCTAACCCTGGGGGGGCATCCTTAGTGAGCTCAGGCCCAACCCCATCCCGTCCCCCCACCAATCCACCATGACCCCTAGTCACCATACTCCACCCTGGTTATGCCCCCATCAGTCAGGGCTCTCTTTCCCAATGGGTTCAAGAGGCGTGCATTACTGTTCACTGTTCTATCCCTTGCATAGCAAAGCTTGAAATTCATGATATTGTTCACATGGGCAGAAAAATCAATCCCATATCTTGGAATTTATTTAACAGCATCTCATTCTGACTTATTCTCAACCAATTATCCTCCTGTATTAAGACAGATCACAAATCTAATAAAACAATGGTCGCAACTTCCTTTATCCTGGATAGGGAAGATTAATGCAATCAAAATGACTATTCTACCCAAATTGCTTTATCTATTCAGAGTCCTCCCTATTCCAATTCCTTCCTATTTTTTGAGAATAGTACAAAAAAGAGCAACTTCGTTTATATGGGGCTCTTCTAAACCACGTATACCTATACACACACTACATATTCCCAAAAATAAAGGAGGCCTGGGATACCCTAATTTTACTAACTACTACAGAGCAGCACATTTGGCCAGTCTGTCCAAATACCATGCAAAACAGGAAATCCCATTATGGGTATTTATAGAGGCTTCAGAAAATGACCCTCTATTAATATCAAACTTGTTATGGCTTGATCCTAAAGACCGCTTTAAAATTCATAATCCCATAACTAAACACTTCTTATCTCTCTGGGATAAACTAAAAACCAAATATCAGTTACAATCTCCACACAATCCTCTTCTTTCTTTTATCAGAAATCCGGCCTTTTATCCGGCATGGATCTACCCAAATTCTTTTAAAGCTTGGACAACATCAGGCATTCAGACACTAAATGACTTCATAGCATCTAAATCATTCCTTTCATTCCCATCGCTTAGAGAAAAATATGATCTACCAAACTCTGAGATATTTAGATATCTCCAAATCAAAAATTTCTATACACCATTCCTAAAGGGGGATACACCATTATCCCAATTATCCATTTTTGAATCAATCTGTACAAAAGATCCATTTGCTAAAGGTACAATTTCATCACTTTATAATCAATTATATGGAGTAGTAAATTTTAATAGACCCTCTTACGTTCAGAAGTGGGAGGAGGACCTGGGACGAACTTTAGAAGACACGGACTAGTCTATCATATGGCTCACATCTAAGTCATCTTCACCCAACATCTTAGCACTGGAGACAAATTATAAAGTCCTAACTCGCTGGTACCTTGTACCTGCTAGAGTGGCAAAATATTCACCTAATACCTCAGCTCTTTGTTTTCGAGGATGCCCAGAAATAGGCACATATTTACACATATGGTGGACGTGCCCAGTAATCCAAACCTTCTGGAAGGAAGTCTTCGTGATTGCATCTAAAATATTTAAAAAAATAATACAACCAGATCCATATATAACTTTACTTAATCTAAAACCGGAATGGTTAACACTCTCTCAATTCAAACTTATGATCCAACTAATAACGGCTGCAAAACAAACAGTGGCCAAGGCATGGAAATCTCCTACATTGGTACTAGCAGAAACAATTCACAGAATGAATAATACAATGTCCCATGCTAAGATGGTAGCCATCGATCAAAATCAAATTCCAAAATTTGAAAAACTTTGGCATCCTTGGATAAAACAACAGTTCCTGTCAAATTTCAATGACTCTGTCCTGTTGCCATGGTAACAGATTAAATGACTTACAGAGACACCCATTCTAAGGCTTCAAAGTGAACTAAAAAGAATAATAAACTGACGAGCGGGACAACCTTGTGGACCATACCTCTGCCTTTCTACCCTTTTTCTTCTTTCTCTTTCCTTTTCTCCACCTTATGATTAAAGCTCATTATCAGAATTTATTTGACCTATATACACTCTACCTGTAAACAATATGTATAGTAGGTATAAATCATTTAAATACCTACAAAAGTAACTAAGGAAATGATATATATCTTTAATTTAGGTTTACGTGAACCCAAGGTTTAATATTTGAAATTTCATGATATTTACCTATATAAACCCTACTGTAAAACAATGAGCTTACTTTATAGATCCTTGTAAACTTACTTTATGTATCTTTATAATATTGTATACTCAATAAACTTCTTTTGACAAGGAAATTCATGATATTGAAAGGCCAATCGGTACTGTAATTTATATTGCTATGTGACCAGCAATCGCCAAAGCACAATCCTTTAATGCTTTAAAAAGCTGCCAATCCGGCTCAAAAACTCGATTACACATGAAGTTATGTTCAAGGATTACTGTCTTCTACTGATGTGAATCTTTGAAGTCTCAAGAACAAATAAAACCCCAGAACAAGGTAAAGATTGTGACATAGATAAAGAATAAGAGCACTTGGGCTTGGAGTTGTAGAAGAATTCTTGAAATGAATAGCTATAGAAATATTTGAGATGCTCAATATGGCTTCTGTTCAAATTTTAAAATCTCCTCTCCTTCAGTGACTCACATACAAATATTAACACCCACAATGCAATGCTAATTTATCAGGATAATACAGGGTGCCTCCTACTAATCTTCTAATCCTATATTCTATAGAAGTAAGGAAATCACATTAACTATTAAATCAATCCATATATGCACAACACAGGTCAAAGTTTAAGAGGTCCAGGAGTGTAAAAGAACAGTGTATCTAACTTTGCTTACACTTCAGTGCTTACTTTCTTGATATCTTTTTTGCATTTAACCACTTCAGCCAGGAAGGATTTACCCCGTTCCTGACCAGAGCACTTTTTGCGGTCGTGCTACGTTGCACCCAAACAAAATTGACGTCCTTTTTTTCCCACAAATAGAGCTTTCTTTTGGTGGTATTTGATCATCTCTGCGGTTTTTATTTTTTGCACTATAAACAAAAAAAGAGCGACGATTTAAAAAAAAAAAAGCAATAGTTTTTACTTTTTGCTATAATAAATATCCCCCAAAAAATATATATAAAAAATGTCTTTCTCAGTTTAGGCCGATATGTATTCTACATATTTTTGGTAAAAAAAATTGCAATAAGCGTATATTGATTGGTCTGTGCAAAAGTTATAGCGTCTACAAAATAGGGGATAGATTTATGGCATTTTTATTATTATTTTTTTTTATTAGTAATGGCGGCGATCTGCGATTTTTATTGTGACTGCGACATTATGGCCGACACATCGGACACTTTTGACACTATTTTTGAACCATTGTCCTTTTTATAGTGATCAGAGCTATAAAAAATGCACTGATTACTGTGTAAATGACACTGGCAGGGAAGGGGTTAAACACTAGGGGGCAATCAAGGGGTTACGTGTGTCCTAGGGAGTGATTCTAACTGTAGGGGGGATTGTCTCACTAGAACATGACAGGGATCACTGCTCCCGATGACTGGGAGCAGTAGTTCTCTGTCATGTTGCTAGGCAGAACAGGGAAACGCCTTGTTTACATCTCCCCATTCTGCCGCTCCGTGACACAATCGCAGTCCCTCGGCGCACATCGAGTCCGCAGGCACGCTCACAGAGTACGCGGCAGGCGCGTCTGCCCACTATGCTGCAATTTAAAGGGGACGTACCTGTATGCCCATTTGCCCAGCCGTGCCATTGTGCCGACATATATCATTGTGCGCTGGTCGGCAGGGATTAAAGTGGAACTTCACTCTCCCAATTAACATTGACTATTTTTAATCCCTCATGCTGCTAGCATTACCCTGTTTTCCCGAAAATAAAACCTAGCGTGATTGTCGGTAATGGCTGAAATATAAGCCTTACCCCCCAAATAAGCCCTACCCTCTTTCCCCGAAAATAAGCCCTACCCTGAAAGTAAGACCGACAAGGACTTTAACTAGGGCTTATTTGAGGGGTAGGGCTTATATTGCAGCCATCACCGACAACCACGCTAGGTCTTATTTTCGGGGAAACAGGGTAGTAAATACATAGAAAAGTATATCTTATTTACTTGTTTTAAACTTTTCTTTTACATTTCCTCAGTTACTTCCTGGTTTCTAAACTAGGCAAATGATGTCATACATCCCAGGAGTCTTCAGGAGAGGGGGAGGGGTTTTCTCAGCTAAAAACACCCTCCTGCCTGCATGCCTGAGCTAAGAGCATTTGGATTCCAGGAAGTAAATACTACATGAATCATCTGCCCTTACACAAGATGGCCACGGCCAGAAATGCTGAGGGGTGTTTTTCAAAGTGATTTCTCAACAAAATAAAGCATTGAGATATGGATAAATGGGGGAGTTTGCTTTGAACATTAAAAATAAATTAAATAGTGTTTTTGGTTTGTGGTGCTCGGATGCAGTGAAGGTCCACTTTAAGTACATCTGGTTTACAAACAACAATGCCAGTGATAAATAAGCATTGCATTGTGGATGTTCATATATGTATGTGAGACACTCAAGAAAAAGAGCTTTTATACTTTGAATGGAAGTGACACTGGGCATCTCATGTTGTGGTTAAGAGCTTATATACAATAGCTCTATAGCTATTCAATTTAGGCATCCTTTTACAATACTGAGCCAAGTGCTCTTATGAGGTGGCTGTATCACACATTTTGCCTCAATCTGGTGCTTTATTGTTACCAAGACTATGGACATTCACATCGGTAAAATACAGTGTCTGTGAACATAATTACATGTGCAGTCTAGCTACTGAGTCAGATTAGCAGCTTTTGAATGCATTGAAGAATTGTGCTTGGAAGGGACTTGCTTACATAATTGTGGATTGCAGTACTGCTTGGCCACCTGAAATCATGAAATACAAGTGCTGCTTTACATGAAATATACCACTGAGCAGTGTGCTCTTATGAGAACTTTATGTAAAGAAGAATTATAGGTGAATATTTTTTACATTGTTGCACTGGTCCAGCTTGGACCAATGTAACTAAGCATATAAATATACCCAGGGCCGTGGCAAGGGATGGGCAGAAGGGGTGGCTGCCCTGGGCGCAGCATTTATGGTAGGGATGGGGCACGACGTAAGTTCCTTCTACTATAGGGTTGACAGGAGTAGTGACAATGGTATCACTACTTCTGTCAGCACAGCTCTGGAAGTGCAGAGGAGAGAGCTGGCAGGAGGTGCGGGCTGTGTTCTCCCTCCCCGACCTCCTCATAAGTTTGCACATAATGAAGGGGGTGGGGCGCAATTTAGAATTTTTTCCCCTGGTCGATTTTGTCCCAGCACTACATTTACCATACCTAGACGATCCCCATGGAAGCTGGAATTCACTAAAGTATACACCGCTACTCCAATGATCTCCACTAGCTTCCAGGTCCAGTGCAGAGTGGCTGCCCTGCTGCATTCTGAACACAGTAGGTCACCCGCTGGGCATGGGCACCATTCAGAGATTGCTCAACATTTGAATGCAAAGCGTTCTCTGGTTGGATGAGGTGGGACGGTGATGTCACACTTTTCACCTAGTCCAATCAGGGAATGCTCAGCATCCATTTAGAGAATGCAAAGCTTACTTTGAATAGGGCCCAGGCTGAGCAGCCAACCTCCTGTGTTCAGAATGCACAGAGCAGCTGATCACCACGGGGCCCAAAAGCAAGTGGGTCCAATGCTTTATTTGATGATCACATCACAGATAAAACAGCCACGCAGAACCCCTTCATCGGGCATGTGAGTGCAAAACAAAACGATATTTAAAGAGAAATTTACCAAGCACAACTGACTGCTTCCTGAGGACATTATGACATCATTGGCGTGCCAAAATGACATCTAAAATGACATAAACATTGACCTATTTATTAATGTGAAAGAAGGAACAATAAACAATAGTGATGCCCTGTGGCTCTGTGCTATTACACCCAGAATGTTGAGAGCCTTATTGGTAAGTTAAGCGTATTTTAAGGGAATGTAATGATTGATTGCATCAGTCAGATGCAACCCATTTACATAGTACTGCAGTGTGTGCACATCATGGCAACCCATGACCCCAATATGTCACACTGCCGGCATTGAGGATTACAAACTGCACTGTATGGCAGGTGGTGTTCATAGAACATACTGCCTACAGGAAACCACCATGGAAGCAGTAAGAGTGAAGAGAATAGAAGCCAAACAACTAACAGGAAATATGGAGCTCCAGGATGATCCCAAAGAATAAAGAAAGAAAAAAGGGAAAAGAACAGAAAAAATGAGCAGGAAAAAACAAAAAGAGAAGTAAAGAAAGGGGGGGGGGGAATTAAAAGTGTAAAAAAAAACTGAAAAAAAGGGAAAAAAATAGAAAAAGAAAAAAAACACAAAAATTAACTAAAATGAAATAGAAACCAGAACAGATTAAAAATAAAATATAGAGCTGAATAATATCGAAAAAATTTGAAAAATAGGATAGAAAAAAATGAGGAAAAAGGGAGAAGGAAAAAGAAAGACAAACATACTGAGAAAGTAGACAAAATGAAAGGAAAAAAAAGGAGCCAAAGAAACAAAAAAGATCTCAGGGAAAGAGGGAAAAGGGGGAAAAATAAAGAGACAATAAAGAAAAAACAACCTAGAAAACAGTCACCAACATGAAAAACTAGAAGAATAATGAAAATATTATGTACAAAAATACATCATGTTATCATCTTCACCAATAAAATCATCTATCATCGAAAAAGCATGTAAGGGTCAAATTAGTGTTCAGGCCACTTGATTGTAAAGTGCATAGTGTGTAGATCCAGTAGACTTCTCAGCAGTCCCACCTCTCGCAGTCCAATCAACACGTTCAGTCACCATACCTCTCAATTCATGTACCTGGTGTCTGTGTGACAAAATGAACCTCTACTTGTTTACTCAAGTCCACCTGGTCACCCTTTGTGGCTTTGGCCAAAGCCGTACTAATATCACTCTTATATCTTTGAAAATTTCATTTGAAGGGGCCAATCATTTTACCAACATCAATGTGCACGAACACTATTCACAATAATGGTTTGTGTTGCAATTCACCTAATCACGCATGTGGTATTGGTTGTCCTTTGTGTGTGGAGGCGTAAAATGTTCCCCACATATCAGAGAATTACAAACCTTACAATTGTAACACCTGTAACACCCAAGTCTATGAAACATCTTTAAGGGGATCTTGGTGTTTTTTTGGTCTAGTACCAGAAGATCACGTAGTGTCCTTCTGCACTTCCTTCTGCGCTTTTGTACCAGTAATGGTGGTGTCCTGATGTTTCCCTCCAGTGTGTCATCGGCGTGAAGTATATTAATACTTATAAGCTAATGGTGACATTATGACTTAAGGGGGCAGGGAGCAGTCTATCTTGTGATTGGTGGATGTCTCTTAAAATATCATTTTGTTGTGCACTGCACTTGTCACATGCCGGATTAAAGGGGTCCTGCATGGCCCCGAAACGTTGCTGTTTTAGCTGTGATGTGATGGTCAGATAAAGCCTTGGATGCTTTTTTGGAGATCGTTGGTATGCTGAGGACATATCCTTTTGTTCTGAGTGTGCAGTTTTTAGCTGGTGGTCGCTACAGCACCCACTTGGAATGGAGATCACTAAAGTAGCGGTGTCTCTGTGATTTCTAGCTATCAGGGGGATCGATCAGCTATGGTATTGTATATGCATAGTTGCATTAGTCCAAGTTGGTATAAAATATTCATAGAAATTACCTTTACCATTTGCAATTTCTTTGTATGGATTACTAATCATGCTATGCAAGTGATATTACACTGAGCAATGCACTTATATTAGGTGACTAAATCACCTACAGTTGTTTTATATGGAGCTACAGTATATGGATGGAGCAGTTTGATAGCAAAAAAAATGTTAGTCATAAGTATTCCTTAGGGCCATCAGTGTTTACTATGAAACCGACATGAAATGTACTGTGCTCTGCAAAGGGGGCCTTGAAGATTGGAAAATACAAATAAACTAAAATATAATAGGCAGAAATTTAGTTTAAGGACTTTTTGCCTGTGTGTGTATATAAGCCAAAGCCTCTAAGGAACCAAGATAGATTGTTTGAGATAGCAACAATTTGTTTCACAGCAAATTACCTTTTTAGAAAAGATATCATTTCATAGGTTTGGCGTTTTAATGGATTGCCAATGTTTTTCTAGCTGCAGTAAAAGAATGTCTAATGAAGACTCTAAAAGACTGTTCTGAAATACGTTCAAAACTAGTTTTGTAGAAACAAATAACCCCCATCCTTATGAACTATGAATGTTTCAAGGGTTTCCTACTGACTATTTTTTTTAGGAGGAACTGCATGCTTTGTCACAAGTTAGCTTTTTCTTTTTTTTTTCAAATAACAGTTTTTATTATTGTTATCATTCTCAATTACAGTACAGAGTAAAGAAGCACGGAAAGTTGTACTTATTATCCAACATATCTTATCCACTATTAAACATATATATGTGAAGCAAGGGTGTTAACTCCGTGCTACGTTTCTAAGATATCTCAACGTTTAACTTATAGTAATTCCTTTTATAGATAGAGGATGTTAATCCAGTTACATTATAGTAGAATAATATCTATGAGAACTCAGTTATTTTAAGATCTGTAATATAGGGGGAAGAATAGAAAGAGAGAGAGAGGAAAGAAAAAAAAAAGAAAAAGTAAGGGGGGAGAGAGAGGGGGATATACAGTAGGCCATCCGAGCAAGGTTGATACCTGGTCATGGTGGGTCCTCCCGGAGATGCCACAGTTCCCAGACCCCGTTGTGAGCCTCCAGTCTGTCCTGCATCCTAGCCGTCATTTTCTCCATCAGTTCGATATCTTTAATTCTCGAGTAAAGATCTTCAGGAGAGGGTAGGGAACGGCGTTTCCAGTTTAGGGCTACTAGGTATCTGGCTGCTGTGAGTATGTGTCTTACTAATTTCTTATATGGCGTGCGTAGTTTGAGTGGTGATAGTCCCAGCAAGAAGAATTTTGGAGAAGCTCGAACCTGCATTTCCAAGAGGTGGGATAGTAGGAGTTGGACCTTGTCCCAAAAGGGGGTAATCAGCGGGCACTCCCAATAGATGTGTATGAGGGTGCCTTTTCCTCCCTGACAGCGCCAGCATCGATCTGAACTAGTGGGGAAAATTGCATGGAGCACATCTGGGGTCATATACCAGAAGAATAAAATTTTGTATGCATTTTCCTTATAGAGAGTGCATAATGAACTCTTTGCTGTTTGGTTCCAGATCGCCTGCCATTGTGTTATAGGGAGTTCCTCATCAAGTATTTTCTCCCATTTAAGCATGTAAGAGTGCTTCCCTTGCTCTTCTAGGGAGAAGGTATTTAAAATCTTGTAAATTCCCGATATGATACCCTTCTGGGCATTCCCCTCCAATATTATAGTTTCGAAGGAGGTTGGGGGAGAGAACTGCAGGTTCGAGGTTATAGTTAGTGCGTAGTGTCGGATTTGTAAGTATCCATAGAATGCCTGTTTCGGTAGACCATGTTTTGCTTGTAATTCAGAAAAAGGTAATAATTTACGGGACCTGGGTTCCACTATACTCCCAAAATGAAATAGGTTCCTAGAGGACCAGGGGTAGGACATCTGATGTGTTAGACTATCTGGCACTTTGGGATTGCAGATAAAAGAGGTCATTGGTGATTTCTCCGAGGATAGTTTATGAGATCGGGCCAGCGTTCGCCAAGTCCGCCGTAGCAGAGACATGGGGCCCAGCATCCGATCGGGGGGCACCTCCGCATTCGCACTCCATAGCAGGTTGTTCGGGTGTATTGGAGCTAGCCAAAGCTTTTCAATTTCAGTCCATTTGTTATATGATTTATGAGTAAACCATGAGGCTATCGCTTTTAATTGCGCAGCCTGGTAATATTTAATAATATCAGGGAATGCCAGGCCTCCCTCGTTACGTGACGCCAGCATTACCGTCCTCGGTATCCTATGCCTTTTATAGTTCCAGACAAATTGGAGTAAGTCCGCCTGGAGCTTTTTCAGGTGTTTGAGTGGTATAGGGATAGGGAGTGTTTGAAAGAGATATAGGAGCTTCGGGAGGATGGTCATCTTAATAGAGGCTATGCGGCCCAAAAGGGAGATATGGTGTTTTTTCCACTGTGCCAATGATGCTCTAATGGAGCGAAAGAGGGGTGGGAAGTTTTCTTGGTATAAGGTATCGTATTTCGGAGTAATAAAGGTCCCTAAATATTTCAGAGCTGTAGTTTTCCAGCTATAGTGGAAGTTGGCTTTCAATAGTGTGAGTTCGGTAGCGGGAATATGTATAGGCAGAGCTTCTGATTTTGATGCATTGATTTTATAACCTGAGAGAGCTCTAAAGTTATCTAATTCCCTATGTAGGACCGGTAGGGTGGTATGGGGTTGGGTCAGTGTAAGGATGATATCATCAGCAAACAGGGAGATCTTAAATTCCCTATCTCTAACCATTATCCCCCTTATGTCCTGGTTATTCCGGATCGTGGCGGCCAGGGGTTCCACACATAGTGCAAATAGCAGGGGCGACAATGGGCACCCCTGCCTGGTACCGTTTGTCACCGAAAAAGGTGTGGAGAGTGCGAAGGGGGTTCTGACCTGTGAGGAGGGGTTGGAGTAAAGGTGCCCGATTGCTCGCATAAAAGGTCCATGAAAGCCCATGTGGGTCAGCGTGGCGAACAGGAAGGGCCACCCCAAACGGTCAAAAGCCTTCTCGGCGTCAAGGCTCAGTAGCATGGAGGTGAGTCCCCTCCTGCCCGCCACGTCCACCAGATCAATCACTCTTCTGGTGTTCTCACCTGCTTGCCGCATTGGGACGAATCCCACCTGATCTTTGTGGACCAGCGATGGAAGGATCGTGTTTAGGCGGTTGGATAACAGCTTAGTGAAAATTTTTAGATCGGAGTTCAGGAGGGCAATGGGTCTATAATTGGCGCATAGGGATGGGTCTTTGTCCGGTTTGGGGATTAGGGTGATATATGATCGCTGCATATCTAGGGGGATAGGGGTGTCACAAAGGAAGGTATTAAACAGCCTACACATATGGGGGAGCAACTGATGAAGGAATGTCTTATAATATTCATAGGGAAAGCCGTCCGGGCCAGGGGCTTTATGGGATGGTAGGGTTTTGATAGTCAATTCTAATTCTTCCTCCGAGATCTGTGCATTAAGCGACTGCAGGTCGGATAGTTGGAGTTTTGGGATACCGCTCTGTTCTAAATATTGTCGCATCTTTTGGGATAGGTCTGGGGAGGGAGGGTTACTGGGTATGTCAGGGCTGTTGTACAGATTTTTGTAGAAATCTGCGAAGGTGTGGGCAATGTCCACTGGATGAGATAGTAGCTGACCTGATTTGTTTTTAATCTGGTTTGGGGATAGCATGTGGGTGCGTTCACGGAGCTTGTTGGCCAGAAGAGAATGGGCCTTATTGCCTTTGTCATAAAACATTTGTTTCAGTCTGGTCAAGGCTTTCTCAAAAATATGGAACGCTTCACGAATTTGCGTGTCATCCTTGCGCAGGGGCCATGCTAATCTTCTCTGTATCGTTCCAATTTTAGTATATGTGCTGCCGAAGCAAACACAAGTTAGCTTTTTCAGTGTTGTAAAGCAGTATAACCTAGAAGGTTATGGTGAGAGGGGATAAATGAAACCCAAAAATCCTCCATTGAACCTCTGCATAGCATGGTAGAACCTTTGTGAAAGTATACCTTCATCGTTTTACTCTTATCGGGTCTAAAGTCCTGTACCACAGAGGCCATGGTTTACATACAATGATGATGGCCAAATAACCTCAGATAGCTTTATGCCGTTTGGAATAAATGGCTCTATAATATCAGGCTGTATCTACAATATACACCATTGGTTCTGGATGAGCAGTTTGCCATTGAGGCGAAAAGGAATGATTTGGATGGCACCCCCAAAGATTTTGAAATGAGAATTATTTTTGGGAATGAGACACACAAATACCTTATGTTCTGAGAAGACTTTACTGTGCTACGCAATGTTGTAATACAGAAGTTCTGGTGGCAGAAGATGTTTGTATTTAGACTTCAAGCTTCATGCAAACATTTGTGAAAAGCAGTAAGCCAGTCACCAAAAGAGGAAAGCAGGGATGTATGTGGAAGCTCTATACAAGTACACGCACACATTTGGTGATGCTGAAATCTAATAAGCACCTTCTGGGACAAAATCTTTTTATTTATTTATTTTTTTGTACTCAACTATCCTTGAAAGTTAATTGTTGTTGCCACTTCCTTCTGAAAAGCCAAAGAAGGTCTTTTACGAACTTAAAGAAGAAGTTCAGCCGAAAACTAACTTACTCTAAATCAAACTACGGCCCTCCAACTGTTATGGAACTACACATCCCATGAGGCATTGTAAAAGACTGACATTCACAGACATGACTAGGCATGATGGGAATTGTAGTTCCTGAACAACTGGAGGGCCGTAGTTTGAAGACCCCTGCTCTAAATCTTCTGGCAGCCACATTGTAAGACTAATCTATCTAGCCCAATACAGCAAAAATCGAAGTACATACCTTTTCTGCAGCCAGTCTGGTCCCTCGCGGAGGTGTCAGAGGCTGCTTCTCTGTTTAGGAGTGTACAGGAGAGGCAGCTGGCAATGGAGACCCCATAATAATTCTATGTGTGACGTCACTTCCCAGGCATTTCTCAGCCATTGTTGGCTGTCTCTTCCACACAACATCTGCTGCTGGAGACCAGACCAGAGAGGCTACAGAAAAGGTATGAATTGCGATTTTTGTGACTTTACAGGGTTAGATACATTAGTCTTAGAATGTGGTCGCCAGTAGATTTAGAGTTAGTTAGTTTTGGCTGAACTTCTACTTTTAGTCCCACAAACAAACAATCAGGTTGTAGAATTTTTTTGGCAGACGAGATGCCCACTACACTTAACCTCCCTGGCGGTATTCCCGAGTGTGGCTCAGGGTGATTTTTCACTACCAAAAGCGGTAACCCCAAGCCACACTTGGGATTGCATCGCAGGATCCAGGCAAAGTTACTTTCCTTCTCCCTAGGATCCGGCGATGTCCCCCACTGTGTCTGGGGGCTCCGCCCAATGTACTGTGTGCCAGGCTCCATTCCCTGCGAGCATTGCGACGTATGGGGGCAGAACCCCGCGGCAAATTAAAGTGAAAAACACATAACACAGTACACTGTAATCTGTAAGATTACATTACTGTATCAAATCATTTCACATCCCTTTCGTCCCAAATGCTTTGTCCAGTGCCCTGCATGCAGTTTTATATTATATATACTGTTCTTAATGCCTGGAAACTTGGGAATATCCATGGCAACCAAAAAGCGTCCCTTTACATCAAAAGTGTTTTTTGACCAGCTAGAAAACAGGCATAGTTAATAAGAATCACTTGCAGAATTGAGCGATAGTGATTCGTAGGGAAATTTTTCATAGGACACCGAAAGTGATGACAGCGACTATTCTGCAACTGAGAAAATTTCAGTGTTTTTGATTTGATTACATTATTGAATACATTTTATTATTATTATATTATTATTTTTGTTAATTATTTATAGTTATGCAGTATAATTTATGATTTCCTTTTTCAAACTCTATCATACCCGGGATGTCTACTAGACTCTTGTTTGGACAGATTTAAGTGAGTTATTCCTAGGAATTACAGGCCTACAATATAAAACCCTAAATTGCTATGCAAAACAATGTACTGCTTTGAGACGCAAAAATCTGACATAATCATACCGCCAGGGAGGTTAGTGGCATGCTGAGATTAGAGCTAGATGCCGTAAACTAATTCCTACAATCATGCAGTCACATCATCCGTGGCTGTCACTAGCTGAGGAAGAAGCGGCAGTGGAGTTGGCGGTGGAGGGGGATGCATCAGTGACAGGAGAAATGGACCCATCATTGCTGGAGAACAGAACAATTGAAGCTACTGTAGGTGAGACATAATGTGCAAGTTTGCTGTGAATACTTGCACATTACATTGAGAACTGACCCCCAACAGCGTAGGTTTAATTCCACTTTAACTGTTGCATGTACAGTAACTTCCCATTGTGGAAAGTTCACAGAAATTCCTTAGTACAAAGAATAGGTTAGCACCTCAATTATCATAAAGTGTATCTTTGGACACAATAAAAAAAAACATATTTAAAAGATATCTGCAATACTTGCACATTTCCCCATGTTTTGTCTTTTTAAAAACACACCAAGTATAGAAAAGTACATGTTGATCCCTCATAAAATCCAGTGAGCTTTCAAAGTGTTACTAAACCCTTGTTTTATTTTACATTAAAATAACAAACATGGCAGAAACGGCACCTTCTGTCCAATTCTTCCCCGTTAACAACTGCAGCATTACACCTATGGTACAAAAAAGGATTGTCATCGCTGTTGTCCACGGACCCCTCGCCACTTACATCATTATTTGATCACCCTGCCCTCCCCCAGGGTATGGGATCCAATACGGTGGGCCCATATCTCCGTTCTACATGGCCTATAGCAAGCTCATTTGTGCACCCAACCTTGGGTACACCTATTGTACCAGGAGTACAGGGTAACTGGCTTACAGCTCTCCGCATATCTTCCTTCTGTTCAGACCTATTCTCTTCTTCCCAGAGGCTACGAACAATTGTGCTCTCTCTCAGATACACCAGAACACCTACTCTCCACCATTTATAAACTACAACACTCACTAACCCATGACCAACCCCCCTCTTACACAGACCTGGGAAGAGAACGCTCCTTGGCTGACTGGCAAAAGTCATTCTACTTCACGCACAAATCCTCCACCTCTTGTTATACACAGGAGAAGAACTTTAAACTTCTATCCAGGTGGTACAGGGACCCTCAATCACTCCATACAATCTTTCCCTCTGTCCCCACTTCATGTTGGAGATGTGGCGATGCAGAGGGAAGTTATCTCCACATCTGGTGGGAGTGTAGAGTCATCCAACCTCTCTGGTCTCAGGTCTTCATCATTTACAAGAGTCTATATGATCGACCAACGACACCCACACCAGAGATAGCTCTATTGTCTATGCTTCCAGGCTCCATACCCTCTCAAAAACGTACTCTATTATGCTTTTTTCTATTAGCCGCCAGACAACTTATACCCCTTTTTTGGAAAACCACTACCACCCCTCCCCTGTCCTCCTGGGTCTCAGTGGTTAACGACATTATGCGCATGGAAGGGATGATAGCCTTAGACAATGATACCTTTGATAAATTTAAAACTCTCTGGCTCATTTGGATCGAATACTCCACCTCTGATTCCCTTAAAGCCCTATTAACTCCCCTCAATTGAGTTCACTCCCATCTATCCCCCCTTTCCCCCTGCTACACCCCAACCCTTCCCCTCCCAACCTTCCAACCCCCCCCCCTCTATCTTTCTCATTTTCTTCTCCCCCCAATTCTATATTGCAATGCCTAAGATCTGGAAGTTTTCATCCTCACTCTTCATAAGGTGATTCGCAATACACGGCGGGCTAAGCCGATACCTACTAGCAAAAGGTCGGACCTGTATATTTCATCGGTCTATAGCCAAGAGTACACCAAATATAAAACCTATATTGTATTGCTTCCTATACTGAACATCCAGCTATAATGTATATTATGTTGTTTCACTCTGTTAAACACAATAAAAATATATTTGATTTTAAAATAACAAACATGTTATACTTAACTGCTCTGTGTAATGGTTTTGCACAGAGCAGCCCCAATCCTGCTCTTCTCGGGTCCCATGCTGGCGCTCCTGGCCCCTCCCACCTGCCCCAAAAGCAAGCAGCTTGCTCTGGGGGCATCCAAGCAGGCTCGCTCCAGAGCTGCGGCTCTGTGTGTCCATTTACACACGGAGCCATGGCTTGGCCCAACCCCTCCATATCCTGGCTGTGATTGATCGCAATCAGCTTGCGCTGTTGCCAAACGCCAATCAGGAGTGCGAGTCCCCGGAAAGCCAAGCTTCTTGTGGACATCGCTGGATCGAGAGGGGGCTCAGGTAAGTATTAGGGGGGCTTCAAACATAAAATGCATGAAGGTAAAAAAACCTTCTGCCTTTACAACCACTTGTAGTGAGCTCACAACCCTGCCTCTGCTGCACTGAAATCCCAAACAGTGTTATCAGCCCTGCCCTCTTCTCCCTTCAAAGTCACGTGTCAGTGATGTAACGCGTGGGAGGAGCTTAGGACATTCAGTGCTGCAATACACCTGAAGGTTAACAGCAGCTGTTTCTCTATGGGAAACCTCGTCCACAGCGGCTGACTGCAATCTGCATATTTGAATGCTTCTAATAGACCGGGAGTTTGTGAGTGTATCTCTTGTCCCTGTTTTGCTTATGTACTATCTAATAAGTTCACTGCACAATGATCTATTTTTTTTTTCTTGCTTTGCATAAAACCTTTATCCTGAGAGCTGAATCTCCAGCAGTATTATGGCTAAAGTGGGATGCAAGAAAAACTAAATATCTTGATACAAACGATCTAACCTAGTGAGTCAATCAATCTGGATTAAGGGAAGGAACTGTTTAATTATTTTTACTTTCCCCCACTATTTATCTCTGCCTGGACATTGTACTCAGAGTGTTATTATTATTTTATTTATATTCACCGTCACATCACCAATTTGAAGATTTATTTTGGCAATTTTAACACATGTATTAGCACCATAATTATTTATTTATTTTATTCACATGTATGCATTTTTTTATTCCTGGATTTAAGCTTAGTCGCAGCAGCATATTGTGCACTATTTATTTAAAGCGCATCAATTTTATATCTAAAACCCCCAAACTGTATACATTTTTCTGAAAGCTGGGAGATAAAATGGTGGTAGGTCACACAATATTAGAACAACGGGGTTAATCACCGCTAATGGCCCTAGAAATACTGCTTTAATCAGGCGTGTGCAGTAGTATGTAACATGTAGCAAAATCATTGTTTTTGTAAATAGGTTTCTCCGGCCTGTGTGTTACATACGTACGTGCATTTGGGGGAGGAAACCAACATTTTTTTGCAGGTGGGGCATTTTCCAAGTGCTTGGGTGTAATTTTGTTTTACACATTTATTTTTTTTCACTTAACATTTTTGTTTTTACATAGGGGAGAAATAACCCTCTATGTGATAGCATATATATTGTGACATGTTCTCTTTAATGATACATCAGAGGTCTATTAAACCACTGATGCCTCCCCTGCACTTCATTAAAGCGGACCTTCAGTCATTTTTTTATCTAATAAATCTTCTGCCCTTGTTGTTATAACTTTGGATAGTAAAACATTTTTTTCTGACAGTAAATACCTTATTATTATTATTATTATTATACAGGTTTTGTATAGCGCCAACAGTTTGCACAGCGCTTTACAAGATGAGAGCAGACATTACAGTTACCTTACAATTTGATACAAGAGGAATCAGAGGGCCCTGTTCATTAGAGCTTACAATCTAAAAATACAGCCCACTTCCTGTTTCTTGTCTGGTCATTAGCCTAGGCGTATGACATCATGCACAGCTCTCTCTCTCACTCTTGTGAGAGTTTGCCAGGAAGGGAGGGGGGTGAGTTATAAGAGGGCCAATGAGAGCTGCAGAGCTGGAGGTGTGCCTCTGTGTAAATCCAGGAAGTGAACAAGGCAGCAGCTTCAGTTGCCCACAGTTAAAATGCATGCAGCCAGATTCAGTGGAGGGAAATTTCTGCAGCATATTTGGCAAGTACAGAATCACAGTATATTTAAAATAATATGCAAAGTGATTGGAGGAAAGCTTCAGAATGGCAAAGATGTTTTTATTACAAATTATGTGAGCCGACTGCAGTTCCTCTTTAAAGCTAATGAAGTGCAGATCGCACTCCATTAACTTCTTCCCTGGCCACAGAAGCTGGGAAAAGTGACAGTAAAAACCAGAAGTGACGTAATAAACCCCAATTCGGGGTTCCTATTGGCTAAAGTGAATAAGTGAACAGACTTTGCTGGCCCTCCTCCATTTACCCAGAGGCTCTGAAGCAAAGAAAATCAGGTTTCTTGCTTAAGAAACCTGAGACGGATATGGGGATGCCATTGCTGAGGTCAGTCAGTTGCATGCTTGGTGCAGGTCAGTGACTGAAAGTACTGCAGACTATGGATCAGCATAACAGCCAAACGCTTCAATAGAAGAGGTCAGCATTGCAAGCCTGCACAATTTTTCTGTACTTTCTGAGAAAAACATCTCTTATCTTGTTTATAATGGTATCATAATATACCCACAGCTTTTTTCCATTAAACACTTTTTAGGTTCTGTAAAACAACTTACTTTGCTTTAATGCATCGCCTATCCGTAAGATCTATACTTTGAGTTATTATTATTATACAGGATTTATATAGCGCCAACAGTTTGCGCGGGACTTTACAATATGAGGGCAAACAATACAGTTATGCCCCGTACACACGGTCGGATTTTCCGATGGAAAATGTCCGATCGGAGCGTGTTGTCGGAAATTCCGACCGTGTGTGGGCTCCATCGGACATTTTCCATCGGATTTTCCGACACACAAAGTTTGAGAGCAGGCTATAAAATTTTCTGACAACAAAATCCGATCGCGTCAATTCCGACCGTGTGTGGCCTGTTCCGACGCACAAAGTGGCACGCATGCTCAGAAGAAATTCCGGCACGGAACAGCTCGTTCTGGTAAACTTAACGTTCGCAATGGATACAGCACTTTCGTCACGCTGCAATGTCAAAAATGGTTTAATACAGCGCACTCTCTTCTTCTTTATAATGTGAGAAGAATTAAGTAGTTTTGCTGCTCATATTCACATACACTTCTCACAAACTTTTTTTTTTGTTTTTTTTTATTGGGATTCCCTGAATATATTGTTAGTTGTCACATCTGACAGAATGTTTTTTTTGGGGATTTTAAGCCTTTTTTGGTTTAGATTTTATGTTTGTATTTTTTCCAAGGCTGATCTTTGTTTAATCTTATTTTTATTTTTACTGCAGAATATTTTTGTGTGTGTTTTGTGTGTCAAGTTACCCCAACACCATTGATATCTTTTATTATTTAATCTTAAGGAGATTGTTTGTTGTTGGTGTCCCTTGTTCATTTCACATTGTATATTTGAAATGTACCTGAATCCTCACAAACCAACTGTCCTTTTTGAAGTAAAACACATAGGAGAGTATAATTCAAACAAAAATTCCTTTATTAAGGGCTCAGAACCAAACAAAGAGGAAGGCAACACTGCATCAACAGGAGAAATTAGCGAAGCCTGGGACCCCCACGGCAGACATCAATTCTTGAACATCAAAATTGGTGGCCTGAGGAGTCCATATGTAAGGGAGGGCAGTCTGGTCCAGAATTTGCAGAGATCTGGAAAGCAGCAGATGACATCTGTGTCCCCAGGCTGTGGTACCACAAGAGCCTGCATTTTTTGGCCGACCAGACTGGATCCAGGGTCCTCACTTTCTGGTCTTCCTTCTACACTTCCTTCCGGGCTGTGGCTGTGCTGTTGGAGATGTGGCAGGAGGAGGAGGAGGACTGGGAGGACCTGGAGGAGAAGGAGGAGGACCTGCAGGAGGAGGAGGAGGACCATCGCAAAGGTGTGTCTGAGCTGTAATTTGGCCCATCATACCTTTCTCAAGAGCCTCCAATATGAGCAACTCACACATGACTTGTTGTCCCTCCTCCATCCTCAGCATTTTATAGGCAATGGTGGCAGCAATGTCCTCCTGCACGGTGTGTCGTGCTCCCAGGACCTCTGTAGCCCTCCAAAAGAGTCCTCTGCCAGCCTCCTCTAGGGCACTCCTCCTGCCACTTTCTCTTTCCAGCGGGGGTGGAGGGACCGGCAGATCAGCCAGCTGGCTAGGCCCGGCCACCTCTTGGCTGAGACTTCCCTGTGTATGAAAAAGGGACATGGTTTTAGTTTTTGCTTCATCAATCACAATCCTAAATTAGTACTCCCAACTAACATCTAGTTAACATCATTGATTGGACAAGCAGAAATATTTAGAGGAATGCTATACCTGGCTCAATCTGGGCTCCTCCTTGTGTTGTTGCCTGGAAGGCCCAGGTTGGACATCAGAAGCCTCAGCCGGGGGGGAAGGAAGTGTGGAAAGAAGACTGGAGAGGGATGGCCTGGGTTCAGTCTGGCCTGCCAGAAAATGCAGCCTGTCGTAGTACCACATCCTGGGGACATAGATGTCATCTGCTGCTCCGGATCTCAGCAAATCCTGGACCTTCTTGCGCTCCCTTAGATATGTACTCCTCAGGCCACCAATTAAGATCTTTAAATAGGTGATGTCTGCCGTGGGGATCACCTGCTTCACAATTTCCAACAATTGCTCCAGTGCTGCCTTCCTCTTTGCTTGGTTCTTGTAATGTGGGTGGTTTATCTCCCACAGACATGGCAGCTCCCTTAACATATCAATGAATAGTGACATGAAGTCATTGTCTTTCAATAGCATATCCATGTTCACTGCAAGACACAACACAAGACAAAGCCTAATGTCAGACAAAACTCTCCTAATCTTGTTACAATATAGGCCTCAATGTAGAAGCAGTATAGGCACAAGTTTGTCTCTTACCTTCGTTCTTACGATCGGCGGGTCCAATGCTCCTTCCTCCGCTCACAGATCGTACGTAATACGCACATGTGTTACGCTATATATACGCTGCGCATGCATGTAACTCCGCCCGCCCCTGACGTTCTTTCTATTCTATTCCCCGCCCCTTTTCATTCGGCGCAGTGGGGGAAGAGCACATGGCGTAATCACAGCAGGTGCGTGATAATTACAGGAACAAGGAGGAGGAAAGCCCGAATCCTGACATGTCCCGATCCAGAAGGAGACGATTTAAGGCCACAAATATGTCCTTTGGGGAGATGTTGGAGATGGTCGACATCCTGAAGAAGGCCGACTATGATGGGAAGTATGGGCCTTACCCCAAAGCGAATATCAGAAAGGCCAAGATCATGGTGAAAGTGGTCAAAAGTCTTCACAGGAATTTCGGGGTACGACGATCGAAAGATTAGCTCAGGAAGCGGTGGTCGGACCTGAAATTAAGAGAGCCAGAGCAGTACCGAAAGATCCGGAGAGTGCTGCAAAAAAGTAAGTAGTTGTGCTGTGTTCCTATTCTTTTTGTCTTTATTACGTTCGTGCTGCTCCATATGCTTTTCTTAATTGTACAGTTTAAAAGGGCAACTTTAATGTTCATGGGCCCATTATTCGTTCGTATCAAACATTTTTCTTTCGGCCTCTAAAACACCATTATTTAGGCCATATGCATTTTCCCACATTTTTTAGGGCCTACTTGGATGCCAAATATTTGTTTGTGTAGATGGGTTTGTTACTAGAATGAAATGCAAACTAGATTCTGTGTAAGGAGAGGAGACTGAGCAGCAGTTTTCACATCTGGACACTGGAGCACTATTGTGGGACACAAGAACACCCTTTTTATTAGGGGGGGGGGGGCACACAGGTGCTCCAGTGTATACTATAGGGGAGTCTCCATCTGTGAAGCTTGTACTAAACAGGTAAAGTATTGCAGCTTGACAAAGGGCAATAAAAAAAAGACATCTTGGAACTCTGCTAAAATTGACAATTGTACCCCACTTCCAAGCAATGTTTCCTATTTATAGTTCTGCCATCAAATATCTGTGTGCTAATTATACCATTTTTGTTTTACATAGGGGAGCAAAGACTCGGAGGACACCCCTCATCCGAGGAGACCACAGACCCCCCACCTATAGAAGAAGGTGAAATAGCCCCAACACAAGAAGTGCAGGAGGAAGAAGAAGATGTTGTGGAAATTGGCACCACAACAGGTGAGTGTCTGCGACCACAGGCTCAGGTAAGAGATGGATGCTGGCAGATTTTTGAGACCTGTTTTTGTTTGTTTTCTCTCTTTTTAGGTGATCGTAATGTTAGGGATCGAGATCCGTTCACATCTGAAAGTGCCCAGATCCTGATCAGGGAGATCATGGGGTGTAATGTCGAATTGGAAAACATCCAGAAACAAATTAATAATGTGATTAAAAAAATAATAACATCATTGATGTTTTGGGGCGACTTTAAAACCCCACAAAATCACTTTTTTTTGGTGTTGTCCAATGTTTTAAATCTTTTTGCAATGTTTTGAAAAGCCAAATTTGGAGGATGCACACAGTGTGCCAACATGTGCTATCTGCCATCACGGAAGATCAATGGACGCGTTTTGGGGGTGCAACCCCTTCCTCAATTATAAAGTAGCGGTGAGGAAGGGCTTGCTCCCCCAAAACACGTCCCTTGATCCCCCGTGATGGCAGATAGCACATGTTGACATTCGTAAATTGGTGTGCATCTTCCAAATTTGGCTTTTCCAGGGGTGATTTCCCCCCATCTGAACACAATATCAAACACAGTTCCTAAATACTGATGTCTGATATTGCCTTCAGGTTTTACCTAATGTGAACTTTGTAAGTTCAAGTTTTTTGTCTTTCTTGTTGGTTTTACACAGGCCTGTTTTATCGTAAATGGACATTTCTATTTTTGATAATGCCACCCCAAAAATTGTTATACAACAAACATGTTGGTTTGTTTTAAAAACCTTTGGTAAATGCACATGTGATTTTGCAGGTATTAAAAGATTGTTAATCAAGAATGTGTGCATTATTGTCTCAACGCTACAACACTTTTGGGGTGATGTAATTGCTGCTTTCTGTGAAAATGGGGGTTATTTCCTAAGGGCAAATCCACTTTGCACTACAAGTGCAGTTTCAGTGCAGTTGCAAGTGCACTTGTAGTGAAATGTGTTTTTGCATTTAGTAAATAACAGCCAACAGTGCTTGGTATAAGGTTACACAATCACGCCATTTTCTGCACTCAACACATTTCTGTCAGGGTCAGCTAAAACAAACACAAGCAGTAAATGTCCACAAAGAATTTCTTTTTTTTTATTATAAAAAGGCTTCACAAATTGTCTGGCATATTGATGGCCCCCCTACCCGCAAAGAACTCCAGGTAGCGTAACCGGACATCACGGGCACTCAGGGAGGGCAAGCCAGGATGGCCGCTTTCAAGCGCCGTCAGTGTGGTTTCTTATATCATTCCAGCCTCAGGCCCAACTGAGCCAGCATAGTTGGCCGAATGTTTCCTTAAAAAGTTATGGAGAATACAGCACGCAAGTATAATATGGTTCAGTTTATACTCCGCCATATGGATGGGTGTCATAAATAGGCAGAACCGGCTGGCCAGGATTCCAAATGTGTTCTCCACCACTCTTCGGGCTCTGGCCAGCCGGTAATTAAAAACCCTCTGTTCCGGGGTGAGGGTCCTCATCGGGAATGGCCGCATCAGGTGGTCCCCCAGCGCAAACGCTTCATCAGCAACGAACACGAATGGGAGTCCTTCCACATTGTCCTCTGGAGCTGGCAAGTCCAAGCTGCTATTCTGGAGATGCCTGTAGAATGGGCGATGACTCCACCATCGGACATCCGGCCATTCTTCCCCACGTCCACATACAGGAAGTCGTAATTAGCCGACACCACCGCCAACATCACAATACTATTGAACCCCTTATAGTTGAAAAAGTACGACCCCGAGTTGGGTGGTGGGACGATGTGGACGTGTTTCCCATCAATTGCCCCTCCGCAGTTAGGAAAGTCCCACCGCTGGGCAAAGTGGGAGGCCACAGTCTGCCATTCCTGTGGCGTGGAAGGAAACTGTTGAGGAAAAAAAAAAAATTACTATTTTTGATCAGAAACATGGCAAGAAGATTAGACACAAACATTATGGGTCAACCTCCAGATAGTATTTATTAAGGGGAATTTAACAACGCCAAAGTATAAGGTACACCTATCATATTCCCCCTCCCCCCCTCTCATGGGCCATTTCTAACATTATAGGGGGTGTGTGGAAATCTTGGACAGGTAACCCTCTTCACTTCATTGAGAGATGAATGCCTAAATACAGGGTATTACTTGGAACAGCCCCTCCTTAGTTACACTATTGGCAGCCCACTGGACAGGTAAGAAGTGTCATAATACAAAGATATAAATACACACTGTACACATTTGAGGACATTTGGACATTCTGCTATTATCTGTCAAGATAATAATAGGATACAAAAACTTTAAACAGTACCATTTGAAAGTATACAGGCAGGCCCTTGCACTACATGCTTTGGGGAATTCATCCATAAATCTGAGCACTAAACAGATGGGTATAGTGTGTATGGGTTTGTCAAAGTCAGCAGATAGATGATTGAGGATAGAGAATTGGGATCAGCTGACTTAGCAGTTGGGGGAGGGAGGGTTACTAAAAATTATTTGGGGACACCACAAAAAAAAAGCCTCTGGCACTCTGCCAGAATTTAAAGCAAAAATAACATTTCTAAACATTTTAGGGGGTGTTTGGGGTAAAGCACTACTATGGAGCTGATAAAATACATTGTTAAGTGACTACATGAGGTGAATATAGGGCCAGGAGACACCATGCTGGGGAGGTTATTGAAGGGCAAATATGTATGAAGGACTAAAATAATAATTACATAAAAATCCAGCATGCATGAGGACAAAGGGGACATTCACAGCATATTACAATCATGGTCATTAGGGAATGAGGAAAGAAATACAATATATTAGCAAACATTAAATACAATAAAATGTGATATTAAAGGATAAAAATCTTACCTTCATATACTCCTTCTGCAGGACCTGTATGATGGCAGAACAGGTCTCTGGGATAATGATCCCCAGAGCCTGGGGGGAGATGCCTGTCGAGAACTTCAAGTCCTGCAGGCTTCTCCCTGTGGCCAAATACCGCAGGGTAGCGATCAACCTCTGCTCCGGAGTGATGGCTTGCCTCATGCAGGTATCCTTCCTGCTAATATAAGGGGTCAGCGAAGCCAACAGACGGTGAAACACGGGGTCCGTCATCCGGAGAAAGTTCCTGAAATCATCAGGATTATTCTCACGGATCTCACAGAGCAAAGGCATATGAGAGAACTGGTCACGCTGAAGCAACCAATTCTTGGTCCGTGACCTCCTCCCCACCCTGTTCATGGACTGGACTTGTGTCAAGGTCAGGACCCCAACACCAAGCCCCCGCACAGCACGAACTCTACGAGGAGTACGCATACACAACATGGCTAGGAAACGGTCGGCTGCTCAGAACGAAGTAACAGAACGCACTGAAGAACAGCAAGGCCTGTGAAGAGCGACCTGAAAAACAGCAACGAGCAGGCAAGATCGCACAGAAAACTCCGATACGAACTGACTGCACGCACTGAAGAGCAGATACAAACCCATAAGCACAAACTGAACGGCAGAAAACGATCTGAAAGCCACGAGTCTGAAAAAGCGCGAATCGTCTCTCACCAAACTTTTACTAACACGAGATTAGCAAAAGGAGCCCAAAGGGTGCCGCGCTTGGTTCTGAACCGCCCTTTTCTAGTCTCGTCGTACGTGGTGTACGTGACCGCGTGGTTGGCGATCGGAAATTCCGACAACTTTGTGCGACCGTGTGTAGACAAAACAAGTTTGAGCCAACATCCGTCGGAAAAAATCCTAGGATTTTGTTGTCGGATTGTCCGAACAAAGTCCGACCGTGTGTACGCCCTATTACAATACATTTCAATACAGGAGGAGGGCCCTGCTCGTTAGAGCTTACAATCTAATGTGTTGGTTTTTTTTTTATATATTATTACATACTGTTCTGTTCCTTTTTTAATTGCAAAATAATAAAAAATATATTTGCACCAAAGACTGAGTTCCGTGAGCATGTTAGAGATTTATACCGCCACCTAACATAGTAGTTGTCTCAGTTTTCTATATACTCACCAGCAAGAGGATACGTTGGTATACAGCTGATCCTTTAGTATCTGCCGCTAGCGGCTGAAAAGCGCCACTGAAACGATGGTAAAGCGCCGCTAAAAATAGCGACGCTTTACCGCTGGCGCCTCAGTGTGAAAGTGGGTTTAAGGTTTACCATTTTCAGCCAGCAGGTGGTGCTATGTACCATAACGGACGGGCTCTCTGTAAGCATGTGTACTGCTTGCACACTCTGCTACACATCTATAAGGGTCTGTTCACCTAGACTGCCAAAAAGCAAACCAGCTGGGCATTTTTTATTACAAACACAAAGCCTTTGGCAGGATAACCTCCGTGTACATCAGATATATAATCAACAGTTTACTGGACTTCAGTTTTAATACTCCTGGCTCACTTGCAGGAGTGAGTAGACAGGGATAGATTGCTGTCTTTGGAGTAATTCAACTGTTTTTATTATGAAAAGAGTGCCTGTCTGTACAATGAAACATATTTCAGCCCTGAACATATTAAAGACATTGAATACAAGAACGTTATTAATAAGTTATGTACTTGCGTTCATTTTGCTAATACATATTTTGCATTTGCATTGGCAGGGAGTGGTGAACCGCCCTCTAGTGGTCGCGCATCGAAAGCAGCTGCCAAGAATATGTCCAACTTCGATGGTAAGGTTCTAGTCCTTTTCCCAGAAATTCTTAGCACTTTGTTTAAACACCTTGACTTTAAATTGATGATTACTGTGTAGGTGCCTTATGAGGATTTTTTTTCTTTAATGGCAGAAAAAAGAGTTTCAGGCTAAATCAAGAGTTTCAGGCTAAAAAAGAGTTTCAGGCTAAATCGTGGCTTTCAGATCGTTTTCTGCCGTTCAGTTTGTGCTTATGGGTTTGTATCTGCTCTTCAGTGCGTGCAGTCAGTTCGTATCGGAGTTTTCTGTGCGATCTTGCCTGCTCGTTGCTGTTTTTCAGGTCGCTCTTCACAGGCCTTGCTGTTCTTCAGTGCGTTCTGTTACTTCGTTCTGAGCAGCCGACCGTTTTCTAACGGATTAGAACAGGCTGCCGAGTCTCAGCGTCTTTACCTTTTTGATATTTGACTTGGTAAAAGCCTAAAAAAATTAACAAAAGTGCCTGAACGGGTCATTTCTAAACGTCCTGCCTTAATATTATGACTTATTTGTATAGTGTGTTCTTTTAATCGGATCTTGCATGAGAAAATAACATTCTAACAGTATAATCTACTTTGTTTTATAAAGTAAAATAAATATAAAATATTTTTATGTTCTGGCGACAACACAGACTTGCTGCTCTGCAGGTTGTGTGAAGTTTCTCCAATTAGAAGCAGACCAGATCTCTATGTGTTTGTTTTCTACAAGCCTCCCGAGACAGTGAGAGAAAAATCAGTCTCATTTATTTTATATATTTTAGGCTCAGTTCATAAAGCTTTAAAGTGGATGTAAATCCTCTCCTGTACCCAGTGAAGGGAACAGCCTCCGATGATACACAGAAATGAAACAAATCCTCCTACATAGGTTTTACTTGTTTATCTGTACTCTTCTCTTCCCTACATCCCTTCAAAACAGCAGAAAAGTGTTAGAATCTTTCTTCATCTGTCAGGAGCACAGAGGAGGGGGCGGAGAGGCTTCAGTAACAGTGTGTGAGAGCTGATTGGAGGAAAGGCACACAGCAGAAGAACTGTGTTCTAAATAGACAAGCTGTCTGCTGAACCTCCAGCCTGTGTCTTAGAATAAGAGGGAGGTGAAGCCTCCATCTATCAAGATGTAATATCCCACCCCCGTTGTGTTTAGCCGGTTAGTGGGCATGGAAGGAGGAAGTGAGCTGTCATTTATCACTGTGTATATGTCCACATGTAGAAGTATGTATGTCCACATGTGTGACGCTATAGTTGTCACGCTTCTGTACACATTGATCCAGCGCCGGGTTTTGTCTCCTGTCTGAGTTGCTTGGGCTCCTGCCTATCCGCCCTGAACCTAGATATTATCAAGCCTTTGCACCTGTGTGTTAGTGTTCGAGCAACGTGTCTTCACGTGCCAGCCGGATCCCTCTTTTCCTTGACTGTTCAACGGCGTCTGAGTATTCCCATATTCTGTGCATTGTTTGATCCTGTCTTTGTTCTCAGTGTTTCACCTCTGGCTGTGCAATAATATTCCCTTTGGTTTTTGTCCATGGACCCCTTCATTTCCTGTTGCTGTGTGTGTGTGTTTTTCTCAGCTTTGTTTCCTGTTGTTTGCCTGCAGTCCTTGTGAGCTTGCTCTCTCTCTCTGCACCATTACTCAGGATCCCCCTCTCTCCTGCTCTTTACGTTTGCTCCCTGTGTCCTCTCCTATACCGTTCCTTCCTAGCTAGCTGCAGTAGGTTTCCTTGGTTCCTAGTAGGGATGAGCCGAACACCCCCCGGTTCGGTTCGCACCAGAACCTGCGAACGGACCGAAAATTCGCACGAACGTTAGAACCCCATTGACGTCTATGGGACTCGAACGTTCGAAATCAAAAGTGCTCATTTTAAAGGCTAATTTGCATGGTATTGTCCTAAAAAGGGTTTGGGGACCCGGGTCCTACCCCAGGGGACATGTATCAATGCAAAAAAAACTTTTAAAAACGGACGTTTTTTCGGGAGCAGTGATTTTAATGATGCTTAAAGTAAAAAAAAAAAAAGTGAAATATTCCTTTAAATATCGTACCTGGGGGGTGTCTATAGTATGCCTGTAAAGTGGCGCGTGTTTCCCGTGTTTAGAACAGTCCCTGCACCAAATGTCATTTTTAAAGGAAAAAATCTCATTTAAAACTGCTTGCGGGTTTAATGTAATGTCGGGTCCTGGCAATATGGATGAAAATCAGTGAGACAAACGGCATGGGTACCTCCCAGTCCATTACCAGGCCCTTTGGGTCTTGTATGGATATTAAGGGGAACCCCGCACCCAAATTAAAATAAGGAAAGGTGTGGGGCCACCAGGCCCTATATACTCTGAACAGCAGTATACAGGCGGTGCAAACAAGACAGGGACTGTAGGTTTGTTGTTAGGTAGAATCTGTTTGTAATTTTGAACGGGTACATTTTTAACGTGTTTAGCTCCAGCCAAAAAATCTTTTTTGAGCTTTTTGGAAAACATAGGGAAGGGTTATAACCCCTGTGACATTTGTTTTGCTGTCTTTCCTCCTCTTCAGAAGATTTCACCTCACTTTTGTCCCAATGACAAATGTTTTTTGAAAATTTGGGTTTTTTTGTGGAACAAGGATTGGAAAGCATCAGTGAAAAGGAGAAATGTTTTTCCCATATTAACTCTTACAGGAGAGAATTTCCCTTCCTAGGGGTAGATTTCATCTCACTTCCTGTTGTCTCCTTCCGTTTGCAAGTAGGAGTCGTTTGTAAGTTAGATGTTTGAAAGTAGGGGCCTGCCCTATATACTCAGCAGAAATTTGGGCCTTAGGTGTTGTTGTGGCCACAACACTGTAAGCCCTCACAGGGCCCTGCTGTGAAATATTAGATCAAGAATTGTAATTACATGCCCCTGTTGAACAGGGGCAGAAAAACTGGGCCTTTGGTGGTGGTGGTGGTGGTGCTGGTGCCACAACACTGTAAGTCCTCACTCGCTCTTGGTGGGTGCAGAAATGGGCCCTGCTGTGAAATATTAGATCAAGAATTGTAATTACATGCCCCTGTTGAACAGGGGCAGAAAAATTGGGCCTTTGGTGGTGGTGGTGGTGGTGCTGGTGCCACAACACTGTAAGTCCTCACTCGCTCTTGGTGAGTGCAGAAATGGGCCCTGCTGTGAAATATTAGATCAAGAATTGTAATTACATGCCCCTGTTGAACAGGAGCTGAAAAATTAGGCCTTAGGCACTGGTGCTGGTGCCACAACACTGCAACCCCTCACAGACACTCTAGTTGGTACGCAGGAACGAGCCCTGCTGCAAAGTATTGAATCAAAAATTGTAATTACACGCCCCTGTTAAACAGGGGCAGAAAAATTGGGCCTTAGGCACTGGTGCTGGTGCCACAACACTGCAACCCCTCACAGACACTCTAGTTGGAACGCAGGAACGAGCCCTGCTGCAAAGTATTGCATCAAAAATTGTAATTACACGCCCCTGTTAAACAGGGGCAGAAAAATTGGGCCTTAGGCACTGGTGCTGGTGCCACAACACTGCAACCCCTCACAGACACTCTAGTTGGAACGCAGGAACGAGCCCTGCTGCAAAGTATTGCATCAAAAATTGTAATTACACGCCCCTGTTAAACAGGGGCAGAAAAATTGGGCCTTAGGCACTGGTGCTGGTGCCACAACACTGCAACCCCTCACAGACACTCTAGTTGGAACGCAGGAACGAGCCCTGCTGCAAAGTATTGCATCAAAAATTGTAATTACACGCCCCTGTTAAACAGGGGCTGAAAAATTGTGCCTTAGGCACTGGTGGTGGCGCCCAGAACCAAAAATGTTCTTACAAGCTATCAGCGTGATCATTGAGGAGGAAGTAAAAAGTAAAAAAGGAGGAAGTAAAAAGTAAAAAAAAAAAAAGTGAAATATTCCTTTAAATATCGTACCTGGGGGGTGTCTATAGTATGCCTGTAAAGTGGCGCGTGTTTCCCGTGTTTAGAACAGTCCCTGCACCAAATGTCATTTTTAAAGGAAAAAATCTCATTTAAAACTGCTTGCGGGTTTAATGTAATGTCGGGTCCTGGCAATATGGATGAAAATCAGTGAGACAAACGGCATGGGTACCCCCCAGTCCATTACCAGGCCCTTTGGGTCTTGTATGGATATTAAGGGGAACCCCGCACCCAAATTAAAATAAGGAAAGGTGTGGGGCCACCAGGCCCTATATACTCTGAACAGCAGTATACAGGCGGTGCAAACAAGACAGGGACTGTAGGTTTGTTGTTAGGTAGAATCTGTTTGTAATTTTGAACGGGTACATTTTTAACGTGTTTAGCTCCAGCCAAAAAATCTTTTTTGAGCTTTTTGGAAAACATAGGGAAGGGTTATAACCCCTGTGACATTTGTTTTGCTGTCTTTCCTCCTCTTCAGAAGATTTCACCTCACTTTTGTCCCAATGACAAATGTTTTTTGAAAATTTGGGTTTTTTTGTGGAACAAGGATTGGAAAGCATCAGTGAAAAGGAGAAATGTTTTTCCCATATTAACTCTTACAGGAGAGAATTTCCCTTCCTAGGGGTAGATTTCATCTCACTTCCTGTTGTCTCCTTCCGTTTGCAAGTAGGAGTCGTTTGTAAGTTAGATGTTTGAAAGTAGGGGCCTGCCCTATATACTCAGCAGAAATTTGGGCCTTAGGTGTTGTTGTGGCCACAACACTGTAAGCCCTCACAGGGCCCTGCTGTGAAATATTAGATCAAGAATTGTAATTACATGCCCCTGTTGAACAGGGGCAGAAAAACTGGGCCTTTGGTGGTGGTGGTGGTGGTGCTGGTGCCACAACACTGTAAGTCCTCACTCGCTCTTGGTGGGTGCAGAAATGGGCCCTGCTGTGAAATATTAGATCAAGAATTGTAATTACATGCCCCTGTTGAACAGGGGCAGAAAAATTGGGCCTTTGGTGGTGGTGGTGGTGGTGCTGGTGCCACAACACTGTAAGTCCTCACTCGCTCTTGGTGAGTGCAGAAATGGGCCCTGCTGTGAAATATTAGATCAAGAATTGTAATTACATGCCCCTGTTGAACAGGAGCTGAAAAATTAGGCCTTAGGCACTGGTGCTGGTGCCACAACACTGCAACCCCTCACAGACACTCTAGTTGGTACGCAGGAACGAGCCCTGCTGCAAAGTATTGCATCAAAAATTGTAATTACACGCCCCTGTTAAACAGGGGCAGAAAAATTGGGCCTTAGGCACTGGTGCTGGTGCCACAACACTGCAACCCCTCACAGACACTCTAGTTGGAACGCAGGAACGAGCCCTGCTGCAAAGTATTGCATCAAAAATTGTAATTACACGCCCCTGTTAAACAGGGGCAGAAAAATTGGGCCTTAGGCACTGGTGCTGGTGCCACAACACTGCAACCCCTCACAGACACTCTAGTTGGAACGCAGGAACGAGCCCTGCTGCAAAGTATTGCATCAAAAATTGTAATTACACGCCCCTGTTAAACAGGGGCAGAAAAATTGGGCCTTAGGCACTGGTGCTGGTGCCACAACACTGCAACCCCTCACAGACACTCTAGTTGGAACGCAGGAACGAGCCCTGCTGCAAAGTATTGCATCAAAAATTGTAATTACACGCCCCTGTTAAACAGGGGCTGAAAAATTGTGCCTTAGGCACTGGTGGTGGCGCCCAGAACCAAAAATGTTCTTACAAGCTATCAGCGTGATCATTGAGGAGGAAGAGGATAATTACTCAGGGATAGTCACTCAGCATCAGCATAGGCAGTCTTTGAAGGGATCTGAGATTTCCAAAAAAATTATTCGGTTACATCAGCATCAGGTGCTTGGTAGCTAGTGGTGATCCAAGACTGATTCATTTTTATGAAGGTCAGTCGATCGACCGAGTCGGTGGACAGGCGCACCCTGTGATCGGTTACCACGCCTCCAGCAGCACTGAATGTGCGTTCCGAAAGAACGCTGGATGCAGGACAGGCCAGTAGCTCAATTGCATACTGTGCAAGCTCTGGCCAGTGATCCATCCTCAAGACCCAGTAACCCAGAGGATTTTCGGTGGGAAAGGTGTCCAAATCTGATCTTGCCCCTAGGTATTCCTGCACCATGTAAAACAGATGCTGGCGATGGTTGCTGGAACCGATCATACCTTGGGGCTGCGGACCAAAAAATTGTCTGAACGCATCGGTCAGACAGCCACCTTCTCCACTGCTCCTTCTTTGACTGACCGAAGCCTCAGCAACACGTTGTCCAGAAACAGGAGTTTGTAACCTCCCAGTCTCTGGGAACGCGTTGCACAGACCTTTCTGCAAGGCCTCCCGAAGATGTTTCATCCTCTGCTCCCTCTGCGATGGCAAGATAAGGTCCGCAACCTTACCCTTGTAACGTGGATCAAGGAGGGTTGCCAGCCAGTATTGGTCCTTCTCCTTGATACCACGAATACGAGGATCCTTACGCAGGCTTTGCAGGATCAGGGAGGCCATGCAGCGTAGGTTTGCTGAGGCATTCGGTCCGGAGTCCTCTGGGTCACTAAGGACGACATGGTCCGCAGCCACCTCCTCCCAGCCACGTACAAGTCCATGTGTTTCTTGGGACTGATCCCTTAAAGACTGCTGCTGATGCTGAGTGCCAGGCTCCACCTCCATACTGACACAATCTTCCTCCTCCTCCTCCTCCTCCTCCTCGTCCTCTTCCTGTGTGATCGGCGGGCACGCAGGAACACTGTCTGGATAAAGGGGGCCTTGAGAGCTAAGGAAGTCCTCCTCTTCCTGCCTCTGTTCTGCCTCAAGTGCCCTGTCCATTATTCCATGCAGCGTGTGCTCCAACAGGTGGACAAGGGGGACAGTGTCACTGATGCATGCACTGTCACTGCTCACCATCCTCGTGGCCTCCTCAAATGGTGACAGGACAGTGCATGCATCCCTGATCATGGCCCACTGGCATGGGGAAAAAAAAACAAGCTCCCCTGACCCTGTCCTGGTGCCATAGTCGCACAGGTACTCATTGATGGCCCTCTGCTGCATGTGCAGCCGCTGCAGCATGGCCAACGTTGAGTTCCACCTGGTGGGCATGTCACAGATTAGGCGGTTCTTGGGCAGGTTAAACTCCTTTTGGAGGTCCGTCAGCCGAGCACTGGCATTATATGACCGGCGGAAATGCACACAGACTTTGCTGGCCTGCCTCAGGACATCCTGTAAGCCCGGGTACCTGCCCAAGAACCGCTGCACCACCAAGTTAAGGACGTGAGCCAAACAGGGCACATGGGTCATTTGTCCCTGTCGGAGGGCAGAGAGGAGGTTGGTGCCATTGTCGCAAACCACCATTCCTGCCTTAAGTTGGCGTGGCGTCAACCACCTCTGAACCTGCCCCTGCAGAGCTGACAGAACCTCTGCCCCAGTGTGGCTCCTGTCCCCCAAGCACACCAGCTCAAGCACCGCATGGCATCTTTTGGCCTGCGTACTTGCGTAGCCCCTTGAACAACTACGGAGCACCGCTGGTTCCGAGGACAAAGCACAGGAAGAGGCCATGGAGGAAGAAGAAGAGGAGGGGGTGGAGGAGAGAGGTGTGTCACAATCATTAGTATTTTGGAGGCGTGGTGGCGGAACAACCTCCAACACTACTGCACCTTGTCCTGCATCCTTCCCAGCTGCCAGCAGAGTCACCCAATGCGCCGTGAAACTTAGGTAACGTCCCTGTCCATGTCTGCTGGACCATGAGTCAGCGGTAATATGCACCTTACCGCTGACCGCCCTGTCCAGCGAGGCATGGACATTGCCTTCCACATGCCGGTAGAGAGCCGGAATCGCCTTCCGTGAGAAAAAGTGGCGTTTGGGTACCTGCCACTGAGGAACCGCACATTCCACAAACTCACGGGGCAGAGTCTACCAAATGAAAAGGCAGCAGTTGAAGTGCTAGCAATTTTGCCAAGCTAGCATTCAACCGCTGGGCATGTGGATGGCTGGGAGCAAACTTCTTTCGGCGGTGCAGCAGCTGGGGCAGGGAAATTTGCCTGGTACAATCTGACGTTGGTGTACCAAAAGCAGATTGCCCACAAGTACTTGGCTGTGACACACCTAATTCTACACCTTCATTCCTCTCAGTGC